>OX637306.1:18610892-19323392 GCA_951799385.1 Hyppa rectilinea | reverse complement strand
AAGATATTGTGTTTTCCTGTTATGTTATGATTTTATTTGATTAAAGTCTATAATTAGAAATTTATTGTTTAAATTATTTATATAAAATATGACTAAGTATTCATTATTAATTTATGAGTCTAATTACCTCAACCAAACATCCCTTATCATCATTTCATTTGCCTAGCCTTTTGCCAACATGATGGGGTCAGATTTCAGTCTAAACAGATGCAGCTGAATACCAGTATTTTACATGGAGTGAAAGCCTATCTGACCTATAGGTAATATAAGACTGGTTGCCATGCCCAACTAGCACAGACAAAGAAAAATAAACATTTTCTTTTTTATCTTATTTTGTCTTTGTGACATTTTTATGTATTATTGTAGTTCCTAAACAAAATCTCCACCAGGTTTGTGAGATGACACTAGAAGCTGCAGATACCGGCGACAGCGATGGAGAAGGCGCGGCCGGTGACCACGACGATGATGATGAAGAGGATGACGAGGATGGGGAGGCCGAGGATATGGAGCAGTTCCAGGAGTCGGGGTTGCTGGATGAAGTGGACCCGGTAAGAGTGGCTTAGCAATATTAACTATTTATGTTTTAGGCTTGTGAAGGTATGTTTATTGTGCCAGCCCTGTAAAGTATGTCTTCAGGCTTATTTGAATTGGTTGATAGGGCTTGTATGTAGTCTGGGGGATTTTTGCAACAAATGTCATAGGATCCATGCTAGTACTGGTGATTTCTATAAATTATACCATTGAGCTTGTATTTCGTGTTTATCAGTAGAAGTCATGTTTCCAGTTGCTTTGAAGCCTCATTTTCATTGGGTGCAAGTCTCTGTACGCTTTTAACTGATTGATTTAAGGTTGATGTTCCAGGGTAGGCCGCGAAATTCAAATTTTCTTAAGTTTTTTGCAATTTGCAGGCCAGTGATAGGTTGTATGTTGATGAACATTTGATTCGCGGCTGTGAGACGTATGTAGTTACAGAATTATAATCATCAAAATCATTAATACAACCCTCCGAGCTCATAAAGGTGTAAAAATGACTTTTTACAAGGTTAAAGTCATTCCGGAACCTTTGGGGGCTGGTTGGAGGATTCACCTTAATTGGTCACTACAGGCACAGTACAAAAAAGATGCAGTAGGACGACACCTTTGATCTCGTGGTAAATGCCGACAACGTGTAGGCATTGTCACAACAGCTAGGGTTGTCCCAATGGCTGTTAATGCAAGTTGGTTATAATAAATAAATAAAGAATATTAATTATTAATGATAATATGAAAAATATTTGGAAGGTTGTGAGCATTAATGTGGATGGCTATACAAGTAGAGGGAGACCGAAGAAACGATGGACGGATTGTGTGAAAGATGATATGGCTAGGAAGGAAGTGACTACCGAGATGGCGACTAATAGAGAAGTATGGAAGAAAAAGACATGTTGCGCCGACCCCAAATAAATTGGGATAAGGGCAGGAGAATGATGATGATGGAAAATAACAGTGGGTTATACTTGCAACAACTGTATGATTTATAGACTGTGCTACAAGATTATCGACTGCTGAAAATGAGCCATTACCCATGTAGAGTATCTTCCTATGTGATTACATCTCTGGTTATGATTCGAAAGTTTGATTTTATAACACCAATTTATTGTTTGTGGGCTACTTTCATACAAGTGCCGTGTTTATCTGGTCGTCATGACCACTATCTCTCACATATTCATTATAGTTTGCCCTTGATTACTTTTATCGATGCTAACATACAATGTTGTTCCACCTTTGTTTACTTATAGTTTATCAGCACTTCGGATATTTAATATGGGCACAGTATCTACGTTATTATTAATCAAGTATATGCAATGCAAGGCAAGGTGTCTTTGTTGATTTTGAATAGAAACTTGGGAAAGCATTCAAAAACTTGTTGCAAGTGCTACTAAGTCCGCCCCTAATTCCATTCCGTTATTCTGGGTGCATCTTGACATATAATTTTATAATTCAAGTCTACAAAACATTTTAAAAGAATAACGGTGGAGTTTCTTACCCATTCTTCTCCATTCCATATGAAACTACCTTTTAGAAAGGATGACTAGAATCAATTCTATTTTTTGTTCATTTTGACGTTCAGAAGTGCCTTTCTTGTGCCAATTTTAAATAAATGATTTGACTTTGACATTCTTTATCTGATCTATAGTAATATTATAAAGCTGAAGAGTTTGTTTGTTTGAACGAGCTAATCTCTGGAACTACTGTTCCGAATTGAAAAAATAATTTTGTGTTGGATAGTCCATTTATCGAGGAAGGTTATAAGGCTATGTAACATCACGCTACAACCAATAGGAGCCCAGCAGCGGGTGAAACCGCGCAGCTAGTGTATAATATTATGCTTATTAATGAACTTCGACTGCAAAATAACAATAAGAAAAACTGCAAATGAAAACTGAGTTCTCATTATTCAATTACTTACTACATATTTCATCAGTACATGCACCAAAAGTAAAAAATTAATATACTCCAATAAAATTACTTTTCCAGTCAACAGACCTAGCTCAGCGCAAAGAGCCCAAACCGAAGTCGGAGAAGAAGTCGAAGTCGGACGGCGACGAGATCATCCGCACGAGGACGTACGACCTGCACATCACTTACGACAAGTACTACCAGACACCAAGACTCTGGCTCATTGGATATGATGAGGTTCGTTGATGGTTTTTTTTTTAATTATTTAGCCTACACTGTTCCACTGCAGAGCAAAGGCCCCCCCAAATCTTTCCAGGCATCTTTCTCTTGAGCCACCTCGATCCATCCCTTGCGGTATGCGTCTAGGTCGTCTCGCCACCTCTTCCTGGGCCGGCCTCGACGGCGCCGTCCATCCTCAGGCACCGTTGATGGTTACTATTTATTTATTTTCTATTATTAGAATCTCTCGGAAAGCACGTTAAGCCGTTAGTCCCAGCTGTCATTCGTGGATTTTTGGCAATCGTTACGGGTAGTTAGAAGCTTAAAAGTCTGACAGCCAGTCTTACCAAGGGGTATCGTATTACCCAGGGTTGTGGAGGTCAGATAGGCAGTCGCTCCATGTAAAATAGTGGTATTCTGTTGCATCCGGTTAGACTGGAAGCCGACCCCAACATAGTTGGGAAAAGGCTAGATAGGCAGATTGATTGAGACTCTTCCACCATGTTACTTTACAATTTGTGAATAAAATGTAAGTATTATAAATGTCAAACATAGTTTTTTCAGCAGGTGAGAATGGAGGTCTTTATTTTTTTTAAACGCCTGCACTAAGAAAAGTCATGCTTTTTAAATTGCTATAAAGAAGTAGAGTAGGTATAACAGGTGTTCTATAGCATTTTAATATTTTTTTAAATGTGACTATGTTCCGATGATATTTTGAATTGGTCACACGGAATCCAAGAATTCGCATTCGTAACAAAGAGACCTCTAATTAATAATTAATTGATGTGAGATGTTAATTACACGTTGTTTACGGTTCAAGAATTACATGAACGCATTCTTACGTATTAAGACCTTGACAGAGCATGTTTTAATGCGATACTGCCGGGCTTTTGTATGTTTTGTTTTTACCGTGCTAAATATATGTCGATGAAAACACACCTCTGTTTTTGCTTGCTCGCTATTTATTTGTGACTCGCGACGTAATTTACCGCGCATTAAACTTGGCAAAGAAAATACTTATAGACGACTATTCTCACCAGGACCGCACCCTGCTCAGTGTAGAGCAAATGTACGAGGATGTATCTCAAGACCACGCCAAGAAGACAGTGACCATGGAATCGCACCCGCATGTCTCAGGGCCCAGCACGGCCTCCGTGCACCCTTGCCGGTGAGTCACTATTACTACTCGCACCTACTCAATTCATTATCATAATTAAATGGATTGCTGTACATGTATCTTCAGGACAATCTTTCCCAAAGCGGCCGATAACGCCCTCTTGTGGGCGCTGCAGGCCTAAAGGGGAGCAGTAAGAGAACCCGAAAAAAATGGGTGCGTTGATTAGGGCGCTATTTATAATTTCATCTAGATAGTGGTTTTTAAGTTGGGGAAAAAATGGGGTCGCTAAAAATAATTTATTCTCAAAGTGGGCAGTAGACAAAATAAGTTTGGGAACCCTGCTTTGGGAGGTTGAGTCCATGTCTTTGATCCCTTTAAGATACTCCTTTCGGTAGCACCATGGTAAGCATATTTCAAGTGACTGTCATATGAGTAAACTAAACAACGTAAATGTCAACAAAAAGCAATGCAACCACAATAAAATAATTCTGAAAAGCTTATATAGAGTTGTTATGACAGAGGGGCATTAAATTACACTACCAATACTATACGTGTTTAGTATTAATTCGATATGGTATAAAAATAAAAAGCACCAAAAATGAGTTTTTTTTTGTCAAACAAACTAAATAGCTTACCAGACTAATCAGAGTAAAAGGCAACCACCTTTTGTAAATAAAAACTGACCTTGTAACAACGCATCGTAGGCTATACTAAGACTTATAGTTTGAAGGTGAATGAACTATGCATATAAACATAATCAGCTTTTAGGAAAGATACATCATGTTCAAACGGGGCAAAAACTTAAAAATTATTTGCGACTAAAGTACTGCTCCTATTTAATTGATTTTTGGTACAGAGCTTGAAAATGATACCTTGTATAGGCAGTTTAAAGGAAAGCCGCTTTGTCGTATCAACTCTGTATAACACATACGGTAAAACGGGGGGAAACGAAACTTATAAATGGACTTTAACATTGAAATTATATAGTTTGTTGCACAGATATAGATAACGCAAGTATCACGATCTGTATGAAAACCAAGCGTGCCATTTTTTGACTACCTATTATGACGTCACAAGCACTATTTAGTGATGTATGATGATCGAAAACCAAGCGTGCCATTTTTTGACTACCTATTATGACGTCACAAGCACTATTTAGTGATGTATGATGATCCGACTAGCGCTGTATACCGATGCAGACTGAGCGCGAAAGTGACCACTTACGATTTTTGTACGTAAGCTAGGCACGCGAAGTAGTTGCTCTTGCGTTATCTATGTCTATCTATATCTGTGGTTTGTTGCCAACGAGAACAATTGATAATTAATTATACAGTAAACACATTACGAGACCATTTTGGCCACAAACTATATTATTTAATGCCTACCTTGCTTGTAAAGTTTTGTTCCGATTCACCTGTGCATCCCTATTCACCCCGTTTTACGGTACCAGAAGTTTAGTCATTCAGCTCCACAGACTCCAGACTATATAAAATACACTATTACAGGCATGCAGAAGTGATGAAGAAGATAATCGAGACAGTGACAGAAAGCGGCGGCGAGATGGGTGTGCACTCCTACCTGATAGTGTTCCTGAAGTTTGTGCAGACCGTCATACCGACCATCGAGTACGACTTCACGCAGAACTTCGCCATCAACTAGGTGCCAGCAGGCTTCAGGACTGCCAGTAGCTTTTTTATAAGACGCGGCAAACGCTTCAGGATATTTTCAACTAAAGAGGATATGTCATATCTAGTTATCACAATAATTTCTTTTTAATTTGAGTAAATAAGAATATATAAGTTGACTGGTAATTAGTGACCGATATTTAAACACGTGATTGTACTCATGATTACAATCAACTTTCCCAAAAAAAACTTTTTTTGTATACTCAATAGCTGCTAACAGCTGATCGGTGCGAAGTTCACGCGCCAGTTGTATTGTTATTGTGATAAAAATAAAACTCTATTGAGTATACAAAAAACGTTTGTTTGGGAAAGTTGATTGTAATCATGAGTACAATCACGTGTTTGAATATCGGTTACTAGTTACCAGTCACCTTATATAAATGTGTTGGCTTTTCAAGGTTAGGAAATGTTTCTATCTGGGCTCATCTTTATGTATTCATCGAAATAAATCGGTTTAATTCTCGTTACTTGTTCCAAGTAAGGTAAGGTTTTTGTCCGATTCTATTGTCAAGACCAATTTGCCATCCAGTGTTTTGTGATAGGAGTCCCGCCGCGTCTATTTATTATATTATTGTATACTATAGTAGAGTAGGCCAGTCGTTTGTTTTGCAATTCGATATATCGATGTAAATTGTATAGAATCGAAAAATTGGAGGTGATTTTTAAAATGAAATATTTGTAAAATAAACAAATTTTAATTACAGTGAATTTTTAACTGAGCCGATAAATGATGTTATCAATAGCTTTAATTGCAGCATTTCCTTGTTTACAAATATTTTTAAGTACATTTTGCCATTATTCCTTGCCTGTATCATTATAATATAATGCTAAAACTTGAAACTTTTAGAATATATTAAACATTGTAAGTTATCTCGTAATAGGCAAGTAACATGGCTGCGATTAAAAGGTTCGCTCAAAGATCGCTTTCTTATATCGACACCCACAAATAAATTGCTATAAATAAGCGACCTGACACTTATAACGGCATGCAGATAAAAAAATCCCAATGCATTTAATTTACTGGCACAAACCATTTACTATGTACAAAAGACATACGATTTTCCAGTACTATTACGTTGGGAACATTCCTATGTTAGCGCCATAATATTATTTAGAGATATTTAATATCAACTTTAATTATTTCTATTTGTTAAAACATGTCCCTTATTTACTTATTCTGTTAATGTTTGCCTGTTGCTTTTATACCGACTGAGAAATTTAGTTTTCATTATAGCAGCTTTTCGTGAATCCGTCTTGTAAGTAATATAATTATTTAAAATGTAATTTAAGAAGTTGTATCTTTGCTAACCGATCGGTAACAAGTACACCTAAACGAATGGCTAAATAAAGCGCGCTGTTGGATTTTCAACTCTATGCGCTTGACCAAGCGATGAAAATCCAACAGCGTTTTCTATTTAGCAATACAGTTATGTGTTGTGAAAGTATAAATGGATATTGATGTTTTAGCCGCCATTCTTTATTAAAATGTCGTCATATGGTGCCACTATACCAGAACTTCTTAGATCTTTTTATAGATAGACATATTGTTTCTAATTATTTAGTTAAAACAACGATAATACAAAATAAATAATTATTATATTTAGTAATAGAAACAATAATGCAAATTAAGTTACGTATTTAATCAAAAATATTTCATTTGTTGCTATGTAGGTATTTTAAAATTACGTTTAAATAGGAACGGTTAGTTAATACTCTAATGTTATTGTTTAAATGTGCACTGTTTGATTTATTTTTTATATAATATAAAATATTTTGCCTATGAATTGTTTTATTTATTGACAGCCTGAAAATCTGACAGCCAGTCCAAGGGGTATCGTGCTCAGTTACTGGGTTGTGGAGGTTAGATAGGCAGTCGCTCCATGTAAAATATTCAGCTACATCCGGGTTGGACTGGAAGCCGACCCCAACATAGTTGGGAAAAGGTTTCATTTATCTGTTTGAATCAGATGCTCTCTGCCAAATTGACGATTGTCAAAGATAAAAACGTTAGGTACGTCCGTTACCGGTTTCATGTAGCATTCGAACTGAGCTTCTATTTAGAATCTTAGGTAATTATTAAGTTTTGAAACTACAAACTCAATTACTATATAGTACAGATTCTATTACAAGTATAAGAACCATTTATTTAGGAAGAACATTTTCATTACAAAAGGTCACACAAAAATCAACTTATAAAAATGGAATGGGTCCTGCACAGCTCCCAACTTTTATTTAATAAAAAAATATATTTTTTTTAGCTTTCGGTTTTTTTTTAACTTCATTTTCGACGACATACCGCTAATGGTGATATGGAGAAATTGTAATGAATATAAATTATCGCAAGATACCGAATCAAGTATAAAACGAACTTTTGCAGTTATCCAACACCAATCAATTTGCCTAGCCTTTTCCCAACTGTTGGGGTCGACTACGCTTCCGACTGGAAGACTTAACCGGATGCAGCTGAATACCATTTTTACATTAACCGATTGCCTATATGACCTCCACAACCCAGAAACTGGGTAATGTGATACCCCTTGCTAAGCTATCCAACACCATAGAACACTAAATAATAAAAATAAAACACCCAAATAAATTCTAATAATAATTTATTGATATCTATCACATACATTATGTACAAATCACCATGCTTTAATAAAATATAATCAGTACTATGCAACGAAGCCCTTCAACCTACCTCTACCGCTATTATACAAAATAATACAACTCCATCCGCAAATTAACTTACTTTGTATTACAGTGTCCGAAAATATGGCATATAGAGCTTTAGACAGGGACAGTCAGGTATGAGTGAAAGAGACGACGCTCTACATAGCCGAAGTTTTGCTGAAACCCAATGTGCCATATTTGCGGCCTAGTACCGTCTGTAGATTACTGAAAAAGCCCAGTGAATGATAGTTTTTAGAACACCAACAACATAATGCGACATTTTAATTATCATCCTCAATTTAACATTCAAAATAAATAAATTCGATTATAAACGGAACATTTTAAATAATTCAGGTATTTTAATTATAATAAATGTATAATATAAACATAATATTTATATACATTACCTATACATTAAAATAATTTAAAATGGGACTAATTATTAACAAATTGATTTGGTTTAAATAATAATAGCTGCCACAACGCGGTCAGGTGGCTTGGTCGCTGTGCTGTGGGGTTGTACGAAACCATTTGCAACAAATTATATGCAAAAATTTCCCCCTGAGCCGCCCGGTCCAACCGGCACACGATTTTGATTCTTATGTCATGTGCTTTTAAATTATGATCTGCTTCTTCAACTTAACACAGGCTTGAAAAAGGAACTAAAAATTTCTTAATGAGCCCCATTTTACAATTCAAAGTTAAAACATAATATTGTGATGAAAAGAACTCTTAAAAAGTAGACTGTATACAAATAAACATAAACTTAATATAATAGTATTTATAATGAACAATATTGATCATGATATTAAACAGTGACAGTAAATAACACCTGTAAGTATATAAAGTTGTTTTCTTTAGAAAATTCTCAACTCTATTTGAAAACAAGTTCAAGTCAAAATCGTAAATATGAAAAGAGGAGAAACTGATTGAAGACGAAACAATCTGAAAGGAAACGACATCGGCCTCTGACACGCCGCTGTATGATATTTTACGGTCAAAGTTGGAATCACACGTCACGATCCCACTGTTCATATACTTAACCTCTCAAATGTCGTGTGAACCCCATAGGTTAATAAGAAAAAATCTCTCGAGAAGACAATAAATGTAACCGTAAAAATCGTGGGACTCTCATAGTAAACGGTTTCTAATAAGCGGCGTGTGATCCCAAAACTCTGCAGTGTGAATATGGCCTAACAATGCGGGTTCAAACTGTCGATCATCAAATAAAAACCCTCAGGTACGCGAATGGCGCCACTTATCCTAACATAAAATAAAGCTCAGACAACGTACACCCGCCACTTAACACCTACTGCATTCACAATAATCACAGAACACTCCCACCTTAAACAATAAGCTAGCTAAACTGTGATGGAACATGGTTTTGGTCGCAAATTAAAACTAAGCATAATAATATTCTTATTAATCTATTGACCGTTTTATATCAATTGCCGTGCCAACGCCCAACTCATAAAAAACAAACTTTATTTCAGAAGAAAATGATTTATGTTTTTTATGGTCTTGCAATTACATAAAAGATTCTCGGTCGTATAAACACGACTCAGGCGGTTCGGGTACGAAAACATTTGTCGTATTCATCCGACTGGGCGGTAAAAAAGCAAACTGCCGACTTACGTGAATGTCGGCCACTAGAAGAGCTAACGCGATGTTATTCGCAATGCACTTACTTTGGGTTAGAGTAGATAGACCAGCAATATTCTGAGTCAAGTTTTGAGTGACAATATGAGACAAGGCAGAAGCCACACTATTCTGAACTCTATTTTATACGGATTTCAGTTACTTATCAATAAAAAAAATTGCTCAAGCTCACTACTCTGTCTGCGCTGTAGTTTCAGAGTTGTGTACGCGGATGTGTTCGCTGTGTACGCGGATATGTTCGCTGTGGGGAATACATTTTCTGCCACAAACCACGATGTATTTGTAATAAATTTTGTCATCGGTGGGAGGCTCTGATATCCCAAATATATTGCTTTGAAATGACCTCGCATATTAAACTTAACTAATAGTAGGAAAATACACTAACTAGGATAAACTGGTTATCTATAATAATAATCTGCCTGTAATAGAAAATCTCCATTCAAACAATTTAGTTACTTCCTAAAATATAAGGTGAAGTTACAATTAACCAAAACATTATCATTCTTCTATACAATTTGCTAATTATTTACAAGTTAATAACTCAATGAAATGCGATCACTTTTTGGTGTATGTTAATTTAATTCACAATAAATTGTACTTTTTGTTAAAATTCGATTATAATTGAAATATATTTTTAATATTTTTTTATAAGATAAGGGAATGCTAGAGATGTTATATTTTACTGGTTAATATCATATTTTCTACGGAGTATAATAATATAATATTTTATAATTTTCATGAAATTTAATTTCCTAGCTACATTCTCTGGGTCTAAGCAGTTACGCCGAACATTTACTAGGCAGCACGAAAATCTCAAAATACAATAATATCATTTATATTTTGATTATGTAAACACATAAACAATTTTTCATTTTTAAACTGTGTATGCAGGTACATGATACAATTTTAGTAATAAAAATAATTTCATACTCATTCATTTTCATTCAAATTTGAGTTTATTAAACTCCTTCCCACAATTTATCTACTATACATTGAAGAATAATATACTCTTTGTTTTAATTTCGACTAAATTTACATTTATATGATGTATACGTGTAGTAAGAACAGTAATTCTCTACATAAACTACAAATACACACCAAAGGCCATCTTCGTTTCAATAAAACTACTTCTTTTAACTTTCGATCCCTCAACCGCAGCAAAATTCATTCAATTAATTTTCAACATTATCGTCGCGTCATTATAGTACATTCTAAGTTTAGGAATGTTTGAAATGTCGAATTATAAAATTTATTTCTTGGACAAAATTATACCAATATTTATGTCACATGATGCTTTCGTTAGCGCTAGGTGTTTCAAGCCTAAAGCGCTTCAGTAATTCATTCATTCGTACAATGAGTCGCTCGATTATCGATAGATGTCAGTATTCTAAAACCACGTTGTCAATCCATATTAATAAATCGCTGGCAGGTTACACAAGTAACCAAAGCATTATTTCAATTCTGTGTTCTTAAAAAATTAAGTAATTATGTTACCTTGACGGCGGCGTCCTGTTGTAATTTCAGCATAATTTCTTTAGCTGTAAGGTTTAATATCACTTGTGAGGCACGATGGCGACTAGCCTGAGGAGAACCAACGACAACAGTTTGTCGAGAGGGTCGAGGGTTCCTCGCTGGAGCCACTTAGGGATGGTGGTGCGCGCGTGGCTGAAGCCGAGCTTCTGTAGGATGTAGTCGACGCCGTAGGGCTCGATGGACTTACCGGCCCAGGATAGCAATCTGGGGATTAAAGTATAAAATAATGGGTTGATCTTTTCGTCCTTTATCAGAGTTGGTGAAAAAACAAAGAAACGATAGATGAACTGTATAGAACATAAAAAACATAAAGGTTGGTTAATGAAGAAGATGAATGGAAGAAAAAGATATAATGTTGTAGGATGACACAATGAACACGTCAGCCAGTCCAGCTACGCACCGCACGGTGGGCTCCAGATGCCAGGTGACGCAGCGGTAGTCCCGGTAGTCCTGCGGGCCGCCCTCCCGCGCTGCGCCCGGCCCTGCGCCGCCCGGCATCTGCGGGCACACAGATTCATTAGCTCTTATCGTTCACTAGAAGTCATCCACGATGAAAACCTCGAAATCTGTAAAATCTTGAACAACATGAACATTTCACTTTTCTACATTTACACTATAATTTTTGTAAAAACAATGAACAGTCACAAAGTAAGTCATAATAAATCTTATCAGTCTCTTAAATCAACGTAAAAAAAACAGCAATATTTGGAACTCACCACTCTGTCCTTCTCCTTGATATAAGAAGATATGAGGTCGTGCAAGAACAGGAAAGCCTCAGCATCCACAGACACGAATATGTGATCCTCAAACTCTGTGATGAAACTGCATTCCACTACCGGCTTCTCATCTATGAAATATTTAAAAATAAAATTAGTTTGATTCATATCATAACACAAATTTGAGAGTTAACGAAGGTCAGTAAATACGAAAAAACATCCCGGCGCACATAATATAATTTTTGTGCAGGTAAGTATCGATGCCTCTCCAGTATTTCTATATTTATATTCCCTCTGGAATATTCAACATGTCCTCACGCTACCTAAAAATCTGGTTAGCCTTGTAGCGGCCTTTTAATCGCCATATGCGAACTACGCATCACAATGACGTCACACAAAATCCTGGATCGCGCAAGCAGAGTTTACCGTGTGACCATAATATTCATCCTGAGATCAGTAGCCAAACAGACACAATACCCGTGTCGAAGGATCCTTCCATTTCTAAGGAGTACGAGTGATGTTTTTACCCTGTTCTTCATACCTCTATATACTTAAAGTTAAGTTAGTTATTTATTTGCAGCAAATATGGTATGGTACAGAAATGTTATTATCTTTTTTGAATGCTGCGTTTTTTTGCTGGCCATCGATCATGTTTGCCAAAAGGCTGATAAAGTTAATATGGAGCTCATTTTGAGCTTAGTCCGTCGATCTTACGGCTGATGGCAGTTGGCGTTGTCCTCATTTTTGCGGAGTCATTGATGTGTCTATCGCAAATTGCGCGCGTCACGAACGTTAAAGTTTCGAGTGTCTCATACGCGGAAACTGCTCGTGCTCACGACCTATATCGGGATCGCGTGCAGAGCCATCTGGCTACCGACCCGAAAGCTTTCTGGAGTTACATTAGGTCGAAAAGAGGTAACGCAAGCCAATATAAACTAAATAGGGATGGTCAACTTCTATCCGATCAAGAATGCGCCCATGAGTTTGGGCGGTTTATTTCACACGCGGATGTCTCGAGTGCAACGGCGAAGCCAAGCGGTGCGTGGGTGCACCTCGGTTGCCTCGAAGCATCAGCAGTGCGTCGCGTGCTAGCCCGCCTGCCACCAAAACGGTCAGTGGGACCGGATGGCATACCGCCTTTTATTCTAAGGGATAGCCGCATGGTGTTGACTGAACCTTTACTGCATCTGTTCAATATTTGTATTGCTACAGCGTCATTTCCTGATCGTTGGAAGCTTAGCAGAGTGGTGCCAATTCCCAAAGGCAGTGGCGGCACGGAGGTAAGCGACTATAGGCCAGTGGCGGTGCTTTGCGCAGCGGCTAAAGTATTTGAGGCAGCAATACACAGTAGCTTGTATACACAAGTGAATGCTCATTTGTCCGATGCGCAGCATGGGTTCCGTCCTGGGCGGAGTACAACAGGAAATTTGCTGAATCTAATGACGCAACTGGTGCCGGCTGTTGACGCTGGACTGCAGGTGGATGTTGCGTACTTAGACTTTCGGAAGGCATTTGACACAGTAGACAATGATATGCTTCTATTGAAGTTAGCAAACAGGGGTTTTACACCACACACTATAAATTCTTTGCCGATTACCTGCGCAACCGACGTCAATATGTCGACTGTAATGGAAGCGTATCTGAAACTTACTTCACGAGATCGGGCGTAAGTCAGGGAACCAATTTAGGACCATTCCTCTTTATCCTCGTGGTGGACGACTTACCGGAAGTAGTCAAAGAGTCAACTTGCCTTCTTTTTGCTGATGATCTCAAACTGATTCGTGTCGTGAAAGATATTACTGATCATGATACACTGCAGCAAGATTTAGATAGAGTCACTGAATGGAGTCAAGAAAATAAACTCTACTTCAATGTGGCGAAATGCTCGGTACTATCATACACACGCGTACGAACACCGAGTCACCATCAGTACCTCATGGAGGGTAAACCGCTGCAGCGTGTCATGGAAGTCAAAGATCTGGGTGTTAACTTTACCGCTGATTTGCAATTTAGGAAGCATATTGTTGCAGTTTGTAAAAAAGCATACCGTAACCTTGGGTTTATGTTACGACAGGCGAATCAGTTTACTAATATGTGTGCTTTAAGGGCTTTGTACGAAGCACTAGTGAAGAGCCACCTGCAGTACAACGCAGCTATTTGGAGTCCTAGTGAAGCCAAATACAGTACCATGCTAGAGCGGATACAGAACAAATATATAAGGTTCATGTACAAAAAGTTTTATGGAGTATATCCGGGATACCCGCTGTTGTATCCTACCTTATTTCTGTTAGGCATGGTAGGTTATATGAAATTAGAAGTTAAGAGGGAACTTGCACTAGCGACATACTTATTCCATGTAATAAGAGATAAAATCTGTAATCCAGATATCCTACAGACTATGAAACTATGTGTACCGAACGAGTACGTAAACAGACGTCGGAGGCCGCGACTGTTGGGGGTACCGAAAGCGCGCACCAATCTTCTCCAGCGTGCTCCTCTTACGCGAGCGCTGGGCACTCTCAACGCGGTAGCTCTAATCTTAGACTTGTTCTCTTGCACACTGAACGATTTTACTCTGGCGACCTCTAGAGTGTTAAGTTATCCAGATTTGGATCTGTAGTATCTGCATGTGTAGTAATGCCTAGTATTAAGATAATGTCGTAATAAGTTTGTAATGTACCACTCTATCACTTTAGGTTAGCCTGTAACGATAGTTTTGCTGTAAATAAATAAATAAATAAATAACTTATGAGGCTCAAGAACAAGGTTTCTGTAGAGCGATTCCTTTCATCTATTCTATGCTCTCAACACCTTAGTTTCTATTGTGTGTAGACTGAAGATATAAACCTAAAAACTTGAAAAGCCTAACTGACCGGCCTCTGTGGGCGGCGTATGTGCCTGCAGGTGGTGCGTCCGCAGGTGCAGCTGCAGCGAGGGCAGCGCGAAGATGACCTCGCGCACGTGCTTGTCGGCGGCCGCCTTGTTGCGCTCGGCGCTGTTGGTGTTGGCGCTGGAGCCGCTGGCGTTGGACGATGTTGTGCCGGTGGGCTCGCGCTCCAGGGATGGGAATAGCTCGATTGCTAGAGAGAAAAAAAAAATAATTTGTTTTTCTAATAACGGCTTTTTATTTAGTTAACTGCAACCGTTAAGAACGGTTACGTAAAGTAAGTTACGCTAAGTTGTAATAACGACGAAGAGGGGAAGGACGACTATTCACAGATTATTAAATTAACACTAACTCAACGATGGGGTCGAAAGGTTCTGGAGTGCCACCATCTACCGGAAGACGTAGCTTTGGAAGGCTTACCACAAGGTAGACCGATGACTTTGTGAAGGCCGCAGGAATCCACTGGATGCAGAAAGCACAAAACCAGTCGAAAACGATGCTTGGGGAAGGCCTAAGTCTAGCAGAAGACGTCTTTCGGCTGAAATGATGACTGACTCAACAACCAACTCACCATCAATCTCACTATTAGCGAAGGCATAGTGGAACCACTCCTTGAGCGTCTTGAACTGCGGCGGGAACAGCAGGGCCCTGGTCATGCGGCACACGGTGGCCATGGACACGTGCGCGCGGGCCCCGGAGCCGCCCGGGCCCAGCCCGCCCAGGCTCGCCGTCAGGCTCTGCACTACGTGGACTTCCATCGAACCTGCACACCAAACATACGTAAAATATTATTTTTACAGGATAGCGAGTGAACAAATGTCCAAAAATAATCTTAGAACTCTCGGTTCACAGTCACAGAATTACATACAATGTGATTAACTATGTAGAGATCTATTTCGGAACTAGTTTTTTGGTGTGTCCCAAAAATACCTTTTAGGTGTATTATTTAGCTAAACTGAGGAGTTGAGTACCTAAGGGTTCGCTGATGGATGAGATTTTCATTCAAACTTGAATAGTACTCCTTTCTAATAAACACACTCAAAATAAACAGCAATATCTCACCCTCTTCACTGGCGACTTGCTGCGCTTCCGTGGCGAAGCTGATGCAGGGGTCCTTCAGACTGAACAGCGCCCAGGACTTTGATTTAAAGCTGTTGCCGTGGAAGCACGCCAGGGATATGTTCGTGCCGTGCAGTTCCATTGTTCCGCCGAGAACGGTGCCTAGAAGAAAAAACACGTAAACTAAATCATTTTTTTTTTAATCTTCAACAACAGAAATCGACAGAATAATACTTTAAGGTTGAAGTTGGGGGGGGGGGGGGGGGGGTGGATGTTATAACATACACTGCTACAAGGATCTCTTGGTATGGGAATGACGTTGACAGGGCACGCTGTTGGAATGTATTTAATACAAAGATGGCGGAACATACACCAAATGAACATTGTAGCGCTGGAGCTGCACCGGCTGCAGCACCTTCTGCCAGTGGCGGTGGTGGCGCAGCTGGGGGGGGACACTACTGGAGCTGTATTACCGTTGGCCGGCAGCGGCGTGGGCAGCGTGGACAGCTGCATGCCGGACACCAGCTGCAGCACCTTCTGCCAGTGGCGGTGGTGGCGCAGCTGGGGGGGGACACTACTGGAGCTGTATTACCGTTGGCCGGCAGCGGCGTGGGCAGCGTGGACAGCTGCATGCCGGACACCAGCTGCAGCACCTTCTGCCAGTGGCGGTGGTGGCGCAGCTGGGGGGGGACACTACTGGAGCTGTATTACCGTTGGCCGGCAGCGGCGTGGGCAGCGTGGACAGCTGCATGCCGGACACCAGCTGCAGCACCTTCTGCCAGTGGCGGTGGTGGCGCAGCTGGGGGGGGACACTACTGGAGCTGTATTACCGTTGGCCGGCAGCGGCGTGGGCAGCGTGGACAGCTGCATGCCGGACACCAGCTGCAGCACCTTCTGCCAGTGGCGGTGGTGGCGCAGCTGGGGGGGGACACTACTGGAGCTGTATTACCGTTGGCCGGCAGCGGCGTGGGCAGCGTGGACAGCTGCATGCCGGACACCAGCTGCAGCACCTTCTGCCAGTGGCGGTGGTGGCGCAGCTGGGGGGGGACACTACTGGAGCTGTATTACCGTTGGCCGGCAGCGGCGTGGGCAGCGTGGACAGCTGCATGCCGGACACCAGCTGCAGCACCTTCTGCCAGTGGCGGTGGTGGCGCAGCTGGGGGGGGACACTACTGGAGCTGTATTACCGTTGGCCGGCAGCGGCGTGGGCAGCGTGGACAGCTGCATGCCGGACACCAGCTGCAGCACCTTCTGCCAGTGGCGGTGGTGGCGCAGCTGGGGGGGGACACTACTGGAGCTGTATTACCGTTGGCCGGCAGCGGCGTGGGCAGCGTGGACAGCTGCATGCCGGACACCAGCTGCAGCACCTTCTGCCAGTGGCGGTGGTGGCGCAGCTGGGGGGGGACACTACTGGAGCTGTATTACCGTTGGCCGGCAGCGGCGTGGGCAGCGTGGACAGCTGCATGCCGGACACCAGCTGCAGCACCTTCTGCCAGTGGCGGTGGTGGCGCAGCTGGGGGGGGACACTACTGGAGCTGTATTACCGTTGGCCGGCAGCGGCGTGGGCAGCGTGGACAGCTGCATGCCGGACACCAGCTGCAGCACCTTCTGCCAGTGGCGGTGGTGGCGCAGCTGGGGGGGGACACTACTGGAGCTGTATTACCGTTGGCCGGCAGCGGCGTGGGCAGCGTGGACAGCTGCATGCCGGACACCAGCTGCAGCACCTTCTGCCAGTGGCGGTGGTGGCGCAGCTGGGGGGGGACACTACTGGAGCTGTATTACCGTTGGCCGGCAGCGGCGTGGGCAGCGTGGACAGCTGCATGCCGGACACCAGCTGCAGCACCTTCTGCCAGTGGCGGTGGTGGCGCAGCTGGGGGGGGACACTACTGGAGCTGTATTACCGTTGGCCGGCAGCGGCGTGGGCAGCGTGGACAGCTGCATGCCGGACACCAGCTGCAGCACCTTCTGCCAGTGGCGGTGGTGGCGCAGCTGGGGGGGGACACTACTGGAGCTGTATTACCGTTGGCCGGCAGCGGCGTGGGCAGCGTGGACAGCTGCATGCCGGACACCAGCTGCAGCACCTTCTGCCAGTGGCGGTGGTGGCGCAGCTGGGGGGGGACACTACTGGAGCTGTATTACCGTTGGCCGGCAGCGGCGTGGGCAGCGTGGACAGCTGCATGCCGGACACCAGCTGCAGCACCTTCTGCCAGTGGCGGTGGTGGCGCAGCTGGGGGGGGACACTACTGGAGCTGTATTACCGTTGGCCGGCAGCGGCGTGGGCAGCGTGGACAGCTGCATGCCGGACACCAGCTGCAGCACCTTCTGCCAGTGGCGGTGGTGGCGCAGCTGGGGGGGGACACTACTGGAGCTGTATTACCGTTGGCCGGCAGCGGCGTGGGCAGCGTGGACAGCTGCATGCCGGACACCAGCTGCAGCACCTTCTGCCAGTGGCGGTGGTGGCGCAGCTCGGGCGCCGCGCCCGCCGGGCCCTCTGCAGGTGCTGGGGAAGAAACTTTTTGTTAAAAGATGGTCACAATAACAGACTATTAAAGAAGTGGGAGCGAAGCAAGGGTTAACTCCCTCCTAGACAAGAATCCTGAGTGCAGCGACGGTTTCACGCTCAAAATCAAAGGCCTTTTATAATAATTCGAACCCCAGTTTTAATATAATTATGTCTAATAATTCGAACCGACATACTATAATAATCTTGAAAAAACCTGTAAGCACTGGGTAAGTAACCAAATGTGATGTAAACAATATACTTACGTTCTCTTCGATCTTTTCTTGAATTCGTATAATTCGGGTGTAACGAGCTAAAGACCCGCTTGCTGGACTTAAACTGCTGCGTGAAGAACTCTTCAAGTTTCAGCTGCATCTTCAGCAGGTCAGGCGTGGTACTCCGAGACATGAGGATCTGTAGCTGGTGCCAGCTTAGGGTTCCATGTGTGAGGATGATTGCAGGCCTGGAGAGAAGAAGTTGGGAGTCAGAAAAAGGGGGTATATAACGCTAACTGTGCATTTTATAAGTTCCTATTTGATTATATTTTTCATATTTCATCATCAGAGACGTTACTTAAAAATAATCAATGATTAATTTTAGCTGATCAGTATATCTAAAATTCTAAAGCATACGCGAGTGAAAGTTTCTTTTTGTTTCATTCTGAGTTCACTCAACTCCGAAAAATGACGTTCGGTCGTTCGAACTACTATTTACAAAAATTACATCTTATCTATACTATTCCAACATTCTAAGCAAACAGTGAATTTATATTTCTGTCTATACCCTTTCATAAAATTTTTCGATTCTACTGTAGGCGAGATAAAGATGCCGAGAGCCGAAATTGAAACACGGTCGGATTGGTTCAATAATTATTGTGTGTTCAGCCGGTCGATTCTATAATAATCTCACCCTGATGACTTAGATGAAGTGAGCTTGAAGTGATTCCGATTAATGTTGGAGATTGACACTTTTGACAGCTCTGACGCTCTTAACTTACTTTACTTGAATTTTCACAAAGAGATGTATACAGAATAGCACAACAGACGCTTCACTTTGATTGAAAGATACCACATAAAAAAAAAAGTGATCATTCAAATACAAAACAAACTGTCATATTTTCGTCTGACAGCGTTTGAAAATGACAACCTTTAAGTGACGTCAGCAAATAAATGCTTTATTGTTTCTTAGATTGGGTCTTTTCGATGGTAAAGGGATCATGATTAATAAAATAGGGCCTTATAGCTTACCCGTCTTCCGGTTCTTGATCTTCAGGGTAGCTATGTGAGAGATCGTGCGGGTTAGTTACGCTGTTACATTGTTAGCAAAGTGCTTGCCTAGCGTGTTTAGCTTAAGAATTAAGTTTGCTAAATTTTAAGCAGCCGTATGCACACCTAATTTAATGAGCGCTGAGTTTTTATCAGTAATAGAAGATAGACCATAATGCGCACAGTTCATCTGATGAAAAATGTTTGGATAATTTTTGCGTCATACCGCTGCTTTCAAACTAGGCGACAAATTAGCGTGACCAAAAGACAAAAAAGAGCGATTATCAATGTTAGTTTTTTGTACTTCAATTTTAATGTTCTTCACATTTTTCGTTATGTTTTTTTTCTAACACATTTATTAACTCCTAAGAAGTGAGAAGACACTAGGACAACAACAAGCTACATCCACATCCCCTCACCTGGAGGTGGGGCGGTGCGGATGGTGCGCGGGCTGGCGGTTGCGGGCCAGCCACTCGTCCCGCAGCCGCGCCTGCAGCCGCGACACGCGCGCCATGAGCACGGGCGTGCCCATGTACTCACCTGGAGGTGGGGCGGTGCGGATGGTGCGCGGGCTGGCGGTTGCGGGCCAGCCACTCGTCCCGCAGCCGCGCCTGCAGCCGCGACACGCGCGCCATGAGCACGGGCGTGCCCATGTACTCACCTGGAGGTGGGGCGGTGCGGATGGTGCGCGGGCTGGCGGTTGCGGGCCAGCCACTCGTCCCGCAGCCGCGCCTGCAGCCGCGACACGCGCGCCATGAGCACGGGCGTGCCCATGTACTCACCTGGAGGTGGGGCGGTGCGGATGGTGCGCGGGCTGGCGGTTGCGGGCCAGCCACTCGTCCCGCAGCCGCGCCTGCAGCCGCGACACGCGCGCCATGAGCACGGGCGTGCCCATGTACTCACCTGGAGGTGGGGCGGTGCGGATGGTGCGCGGGCTGGCGGTTGCGGGCCAGCCACTCGTCCCGCAGCCGCGCCTGCAGCCGCGACACGCGCGCCATGAGCACGGGCGTGCCCATGTACTCACCTGGAGGTGGGGCGGTGCGGATGGTGCGCGGGCTGGCGGTTGCGGGCCAGCCACTCGTCCCGCAGCCGCGCCTGCAGCCGCGACACGCGCGCCATGAGCACGGGCGTGCCCATGTACTCACCTGGAGGTGGGGCGGTGCGGATGGTGCGCGGGCTGGCGGTTGCGGGCCAGCCACTCGTCCCGCAGCCGCGCCTGCAGCCGCGACACGCGCGCCATGAGCACGGGCGTGCCCATGTACTCACCTGGAGGTGGGGCGGTGCGGATGGTGCGCGGGCTGGCGGTTGCGGGCCAGCCACTCGTCCCGCAGCCGCGCCTGCAGCCGCGACACGCGCGCCATGAGCACGGGCGTGCCCATGTACTCACCTGGAGGTGGGGCGGTGCGGATGGTGCGCGGGCTGGCGGTTGCGGGCCAGCCACTCGTCCCGCAGCCGCGCCTGCAGCCGCGACACGCGCGCCATGAGCACGGGCGTGCCCATGTACTCACCTGGAGGTGGGGCGGTGCGGATGGTGCGCGGGCTGGCGGTTGCGGGCCAGCCACTCGTCCCGCAGCCGCGCCTGCAGCCGCGACACGCGCGCCATGAGCACGGGCGTGCCCATGTACTCACCTGGAGGTGGGGCGGTGCGGATGGTGCGCGGGCTGGCGGTTGCGGGCCAGCCACTCGTCCCGCAGCCGCGCCTGCAGCCGCGACACGCGCGCCATGAGCACGGGCGTGCCCATGTACTCACCTGGAGGTGGGGCGGTGCGGATGGTGCGCGGGCTGGCGGTTGCGGGCCAGCCACTCGTCCCGCAGCCGCGCCTGCAGCCGCGACACGCGCGCCATGAGCACGGGCGTGCCCATGTACTCACCTGGAGGTGGGGCGGTGCGGATGGTGCGCGGGCTGGCGGTTGCGGGCCAGCCACTCGTCCCGCAGCCGCGCCTGCAGCCGCGACACGCGCGCCATGAGCACGGGCGTGCCCATGTACTCACCTGGAGGTGGGGCGGTGCGGATGGTGCGCGGGCTGGCGGTTGCGGGCCAGCCACTCGTCCCGCAGCCGCGCCTGCAGCCGCGACACGCGCGCCATGAGCACGGGCGTGCCCATGTACTCACCTGGAGGTGGGGCGGTGCGGATGGTGCGCGGGCTGGCGGTTGCGGGCCAGCCACTCGTCCCGCAGCCGCGCCTGCAGCCGCGACACGCGCGCCATGAGCACGGGCGTGCCCATGTACTCACCTGGAGGTGGGGCGGTGCGGATGGTGCGCGGGCTGGCGGTTGCGGGCCAGCCACTCGTCCCGCAGCCGCGCCTGCAGCCGCGACACGCGCGCCATGAGCACGGGCGTGCCCATGTACTCACCTGGAGGTGGGGCGGTGCGGATGGTGCGCGGGCTGGCGGTTGCGGGCCAGCCACTCGTCCCGCAGCCGCGCCTGCAGCCGCGACACGCGCGCCATGAGCACGGGCGTGCCCATGTACTCACCTGGAGGTGGGGCGGTGCGGATGGTGCGCGGGCTGGCGGTTGCGGGCCAGCCACTCGTCCCGCAGCCGCGCCTGCAGCCGCGACACGCGCGCCATGAGCACGGGCGTGCCCATGTACTCACCTGGAGGTGGGGCGGTGCGGATGGTGCGCGGGCTGGCGGTTGCGGGCCAGCCACTCGTCCCGCAGCCGCGCCTGCAGCCGCGACACGCGCGCCATGAGCACGGGCGTGCCCATGTACTCACCTGGAGGTGGGGCGGTGCGGATGGTGCGCGGGCTGGCGGTTGCGGGCCAGCCACTCGTCCCGCAGCCGCGCCTGCAGCCGCGACACGCGCGCCATGAGCACGGGCGTGCCCATGTACTCACCTGGAGGTGGGGCGGTGCGGATGGTGCGCGGGCTGGCGGTTGCGGGCCAGCCACTCGTCCCGCAGCCGCGCCTGCAGCCGCGACACGCGCGCCATGAGCACGGGCGTGCCCATGTACTCACCTGGAGGTGGGGCGGTGCGGATGGTGCGCGGGCTGGCGGTTGCGGGCCAGCCACTCGTCCCGCAGCCGCGCCTGCAGCCGCGACACGCGCGCCATGAGCACGGGCGTGCCCATGTACTCACCTGGAGGTGGGGCGGTGCGGATGGTGCGCGGGCTGGCGGTTGCGGGCCAGCCACTCGTCCCGCAGCCGCGCCTGCAGCCGCGACACGCGCGCCATGAGCACGGGCGTGCCCATGTACTCACCTGGAGGTGGGGCGGTGCGGATGGTGCGCGGGCTGGCGGTTGCGGGCCAGCCACTCGTCCCGCAGCCGCGCCTGCAGCCGCGACACGCGCGCCATGAGCACGGGCGTGCCCATGTACTCACCTGGAGGTGGGGCGGTGCGGATGGTGCGCGGGCTGGCGGTTGCGGGCCAGCCACTCGTCCCGCAGCCGCGCCTGCAGCCGCGACACGCGCGCCATGAGCACGGGCGTGCCCATGTACTCACCTGGAGGTGGGGCGGTGCGGATGGTGCGCGGGCTGGCGGTTGCGGGCCAGCCACTCGTCCCGCAGCCGCGCCTGCAGCCGCGACACGCGCGCCATGAGCACGGGCGTGCCCATGTACTCACCTGGAGGTGGGGCGGTGCGGATGGTGCGCGGGCTGGCGGTTGCGGGCCAGCCACTCGTCCCGCAGCCGCGCCTGCAGCCGCGACACGCGCGCCATGAGCACGGGCGTGCCCATGTACTCACCTGGAGGTGGGGCGGTGCGGATGGTGCGCGGGCTGGCGGTTGCGGGCCAGCCACTCGTCCCGCAGCCGCGCCTGCAGCCGCGACACGCGCGCCATGAGCACGGGCGTGCCCATGTACTCACCTGGAGGTGGGGCGGTGCGGATGGTGCGCGGGCTGGCGGTTGCGGGCCAGCCACTCGTCCCGCAGCCGCGCCTGCAGCCGCGACACGCGCGCCATGAGCACGGGCGTGCCCATGTACTCACCTGGAGGTGGGGCGGTGCGGATGGTGCGCGGGCTGGCGGTTGCGGGCCAGCCACTCGTCCCGCAGCCGCGCCTGCAGCCGCGACACGCGCGCCATGAGCACGGGCGTGCCCATGTACTCACCTGGAGGTGGGGCGGTGCGGATGGTGCGCGGGCTGGCGGTTGCGGGCCAGCCACTCGTCCCGCAGCCGCGCCTGCAGCCGCGACACGCGCGCCATGAGCACGGGCGTGCCCATGTACTCACCTGGAGGTGGGGCGGTGCGGATGGTGCGCGGGCTGGCGGTTGCGGGCCAGCCACTCGTCCCGCAGCCGCGCCTGCAGCCGCGACACGCGCGCCATGAGCACGGGCGTGCCCATGTACTCACCTGGAGGTGGGGCGGTGCGGATGGTGCGCGGGCTGGCGGTTGCGGGCCAGCCACTCGTCCCGCAGCCGCGCCTGCAGCCGCGACACGCGCGCCATGAGCACGGGCGTGCCCATGTACTCACCTGGAGGTGGGGCGGTGCGGATGGTGCGCGGGCTGGCGGTTGCGGGCCAGCCACTCGTCCCGCAGCCGCGCCTGCAGCCGCGACACGCGCGCCATGAGCACGGGCGTGCCCATGTACTCACCTGGAGGTGGGGCGGTGCGGATGGTGCGCGGGCTGGCGGTTGCGGGCCAGCCACTCGTCCCGCAGCCGCGCCTGCAGCCGCGACACGCGCGCCATGAGCACGGGCGTGCCCATGTACTCACCTGGAGGTGGGGCGGTGCGGATGGTGCGCGGGCTGGCGGTTGCGGGCCAGCCACTCGTCCCGCAGCCGCGCCTGCAGCCGCGACACGCGCGCCATGAGCACGGGCGTGCCCATGTACTCACCTGGAGGTGGGGCGGTGCGGATGGTGCGCGGGCTGGCGGTTGCGGGCCAGCCACTCGTCCCGCAGCCGCGCCTGCAGCCGCGACACGCGCGCCATGAGCACGGGCGTGCCCATGTACTCACCTGGAGGTGGGGCGGTGCGGATGGTGCGCGGGCTGGCGGTTGCGGGCCAGCCACTCGTCCCGCAGCCGCGCCTGCAGCCGCGACACGCGCGCCATGAGCACGGGCGTGCCCATGTACTCACCTGGAGGTGGGGCGGTGCGGATGGTGCGCGGGCTGGCGGTTGCGGGCCAGCCACTCGTCCCGCAGCCGCGCCTGCAGCCGCGACACGCGCGCCATGAGCACGGGCGTGCCCATGTACTCACCTGGAGGTGGGGCGGTGCGGATGGTGCGCGGGCTGGCGGTTGCGGGCCAGCCACTCGTCCCGCAGCCGCGCCTGCAGCCGCGACACGCGCGCCATGAGCACGGGCGTGCCCATGTACTCACCTGGAGGTGGGGCGGTGCGGATGGTGCGCGGGCTGGCGGTTGCGGGCCAGCCACTCGTCCCGCAGCCGCGCCTGCAGCCGCGACACGCGCGCCATGAGCACGGGCGTGCCCATGTACTCACCTGGAGGTGGGGCGGTGCGGATGGTGCGCGGGCTGGCGGTTGCGGGCCAGCCACTCGTCCCGCAGCCGCGCCTGCAGCCGCGACACGCGCGCCATGAGCACGGGCGTGCCCATGTACTCACCTGGAGGTGGGGCGGTGCGGATGGTGCGCGGGCTGGCGGTTGCGGGCCAGCCACTCGTCCCGCAGCCGCGCCTGCAGCCGCGACACGCGCGCCATGAGCACGGGCGTGCCCATGTACTCCAGGCGCAGCTCTAGCGCGGCCAGCCGCACGCCGCACACGTGCCCAGGATTGCAGCCCGCCTCTTCTTCGATGTGGACTGAGGGAAGGCATTTTTGATTTTTATACAAACAAAAGATCAGGTTTTTTTCCAAGCATCGCAACACTGTAATGCTTCGGAAATTTGTGAGGTCGGATAGTGTGAGCGCGGCCCATACCGTAGGTGTGTATGGCCGCGAGCGCGATGGCCCCGCCCACGATGCCGCCGCGCGCGTCCAGCTCGGAGCCGGCCAGCGCCACGCACACCAGCATGTTGCGGTGGCCCGTGCTGCCGATGCTGAGCCGGCCCGTGCAGTTGAAGTCGCGCGACTGCCAGCTGCAGACAAACGGTAGTTAGTTACCCCTCATATACCACATAAAAAAAAAATTAAAATACTTCGAAGAAAAATATCGGCTCGAACACTAATGCTTTCTGACGAATTCAAGAACGTCATACAGTAACATTAAACTATACTCTCAGATCGTACCAAGTGTTAAATACGGACAAGACCCGCTCCCACATTCTTCTCGCAAACCTAGAACTCGTGCCATTAAGCAAAGCTACGCCGTAGCAGACCGCTACGTCGTAGCAGGCTGCTACGCATGGTTACGTTCTTGTACTACGCGCTAACTTAGCTTACAGATATGCATGCCACCCTAGCACCATTAAGCGGGATTGTCCGAAAGGGTTACCGCTACCCCGGAACATAAAGGGCTACGGAAGGAACATGGATGGCTTTTAGTCAGTAAGAGTCTGACACTCCCTTCCGCTCCACCCAGAGCGGGAGCAGTCATTGGATGATTTCCCAGCCATAAAAAAAAACCCTAGCACCATACACTCATACACTATGATAGCTATGTATACTAGGGATGGGCCGAAATTCGGTTCACATTCGGTTCAACCGAAATTCGGCAGCTTGAGCCGAACTTCGGCATTCGGCCGAAATTCGATTCAGATGCCGAACATTCAGCACAAGAAAAATAATACCTACTTGCACTATTTTGACAGAAATTCAAAAGAATTAGAATAGCATTGCTGTAAAGTAAAATTATGTCTTTTACTCAGTCATGGTTATTTATTTTAGATAATATGAAGGTTGTAAATGTAAACCCTAAATTACAGTTTTTCTTATTAGTTTTGAAAATCTTTGCCTAATTAATAAGACATAATAATTAGACATTCTATTACAAAAATGAAATAAACTTAGTATCCTTCTAACAGGCATCTGGATTACAATTTGTAAATTGAAAAATAAATAATGTTTTTGGTTCACAAACTAAACATACATTAACATCAAAAAAAAATTATTACAAATTATAAGTCAAATTAAACAATCAAATTAAGGTGGATGCACCAAGGTAGCCCCCGACATACAAATTTTCTTGCGTTTTTTGCAATTTGCAAGTTAGTGACAAGTTGTATATTGATTAAAATATGATTGTGTGGGGGCGGGGTACATCTAGCAATAATATTGAAGTAAATGCGTAAAAAAGTAATGACGTGTCGCTCTCGAGAAAGCGCTTGAAATTGAACCGAAGTTCGGCCGAACTTTTCATTTTAACCGAATGTTCGGCCGAAGTTCGGATTCAGTTCAAACCACATTCGGTCCATCTCTAATGTATACCCTTGTAAAAACGTGTTTTTTTTTATCAGTGGTAACATAAAACACAAGTCATACCTGACATTGCCCATAACGTTGCCCATATTCATGTGCACGTTGAGTTTGGTGAAGTTGACAGCAAAAAGCACGAGTGTCTCCCACGCTGCGCCCATCGCAGGAACCGTCGCTTTGTTACTATCTGTACACAGCACATGATACAAATAAATCACTGGATCAATCATATTGAGTGGTTATGTGCGGCTTTTATACCTACATATGAATGCTTGATTATGATTGATCGGTATTTCGTAATCTGTGCAAACCTGTGTGTTTGGGTCTTATTGCTATATGTTAATATTGGGCATAGACAATACCTTTTGATTTTTGATGCTCTGGAACAGTCTTCGTTTTCTCTCTCTGTGGCAGTACGGGTGATACGGGAACATTGCTGCTAGATGGCCTAAGATAATTACTTATAACTTTAGTATACAAAACTCCAAAGAACAACTAAATATTGCTACTAAAAATAACACAAAATACACATTATCTGCGTCCGTTTTTAATTTTCAAAACAAAACACACATACAGCTTCCAAATACACATATTTGTTTACATGTCTCAACTTCAAACATTGTCAATAGAACATAGTCATTCTGAAATCCACCTTATTCAGACTAGTTTAAAGTTGATATTTGTATGAGTGGAAATATCTTTAAAAAACTTACACAAATTCAATAAAAATAGTAATAGTAATTTCTCCTTACCCATGATCTCTCGTGTCGTGTAAACTGAGGTCACCTAAGAACATGCGCCTTACGATCGTTCGTCTGTACCACGCCTTGGGGAAGGCGAGGATCTCGCCCAGACGACGCATGTCGTATTTGAACCACGCGGAGCCGACGTCCACGATTGCTGGTGGGGAAAACATGTATTCATTTTAGGACAATAGAATTTAGAACAGTTATGTTCAAATTGTTCTTTTGTCTTTGAGTACTGTCTGTGCGTCATGTTTGCCGTAAATAAACGTTTTTTCTTTCTTTCTATTCTATACATATAAAATTCAAAGTCCTGACTGACTGATTGATACTTTGACGTTCAAAAGTGCCTTAATTGTGCCTATTTAAATAAATGATTTGACTTTTGATATATTATTATCAGCGCACAGCTTAAGCCGCTGTTCCTAGAGACTTAAATTCGGTAGCGGATGCCTACACTGTATAAGCTAGCTAGTGGATACTAAGGAAGTAAGGGGGTAAAACAGGAGATGAAAGTTGTATCAAAAATTTTGTTCCTTGAGAATAGACTTAAAACTAGGCACGAATATTTATCTACGTAAATCAATAAGTTTGTCATTTTTTGTTTTCCTAAACAACACATATTCCCTACAAAATTCTTCCAAACTTTGACTCCTCCCAATACACCTTTGTATGGAAGTATTTTAACGCGCGGTGCGTTACGTTATTCTTGAAACACTTTTTTTATCCTGATATTGCGATATAACGAACTCTACGCGGACGAAGTCGTGGGCAATAGCTAGTAGAACCTATAAAATAACACTCACTTGAAAACCGAACAGTAGCCTTCGACTGATCCTGATCCGTTTGAAAGTCCAGTTTCCTCGACCTCGACAGGTGGAACTTCACGAACTCCACGTTAATACTCAAGGAGTCCTTCCTCTCGGTGTCGGAGAGGGGGGACCACTGGGCTTCCTTGAGGCTGGACTTCTTGCCGCCGTACGGGTGGAACATGTTCACGGAGAAGTCGGCCAGGCAGCCTGTGACGCTGAGCCCGCCCATAGCCACTGCTGGCTCCGCCATTTCCCTGTGGAGTGAATATAATAATAATTATAAACATTATTGCTAAAAGCAACAGATAACAAACGGTTTAACATTGGTCCCAAACAAGGCAAGCCTGGGCATCTTGGGCAGCAATTTTGGATGATTTACCATTTATAATTATATCATAGAAAACATATTCAATAAAAATAAACTGAATTGCTTCAAATTAACAAAAAGGTAGAAACAACTCTAAGAATCAAAGATTAAAGTAAAATTACGAAACAAATCTATATCATATGAGGACTATATTTGTGGTATCGACGTTCTCAGTCACTTAGTGTCGTGTCGTGAGGGTAGATGCACGTGTGTGTGTATGTATGTCAGTACTCACTCGTCGCTGGCCCGCTTGGAGCTGAACACGATCTGCAGGCTGGGCAGCTGCAGCAGGCACTCGACGCGCGAGGCGGGCAGGCAGCTGAAGCGGAACGTGCTGGGCTGCATGTGGAAGTGCACGATCACGTCCACCGGGAACGTGTGTGTGTGTGTGTGTGTGTGTGTGTGTGTGTGTCAGTACTCACTCGTCGCTGGCCCGCTTGGAGCTGAACACGATCTGCAGGCTGGGCAGCTGCAGCAGGCACTCGACGCGCGAGGCGGGCAGGCAGCTGAAGCGGAACGTGCTGGGCTGCATGTGGAAGTGCACGATCACGTCCACCGGGAACGTGTGTGTGTGTGTGTGTGTGTGTGTGTGTGTGTGTCAGTACTCACTCGTCGCTGGCCCGCTTGGAGCTGAACACGATCTGCAGGCTGGGCAGCTGCAGCAGGCACTTGACGCGCGAGGCGGGCAGGCAGCTGAAGCGGAACGTGCTGGGCTGCATGTGGAAGTGCACGATCACGTCCACCGGGAACGTGTGTGTGTGTGTGTGTGTGTGTGTGTGTGTGTGTCAGTACTCACTCGTCGCTGGCCCGCTTGGAGCTGAACACGATCTGCAGGCTGGGCAGCTGCAGCAGGCACTCGACGCGCGAGGCGGGCAGGCAGCTGAAGCGGAACGTGCTGGGCTGCATGTGGAAGTGCACGATCACGTCCACCGGGAACGTGTGTGTGTGTGTGTGTGTGTGTGTGTGTGTCAGTACTCACTCGTCGCTGGCCCGCTTGGAGCTGAACACGATCTGCAGGCTGGGCAGCTGCAGCAGGCACTCGACGCGCGAGGCGGGCAGGCAGCTGAAGCGGAACGTGCTGGGCTGCATGTGGAAGTGCACGATCACGTCCACCGGGAACGTGTGTGTGTGTGTGTGTGTGTGTGTGTGTGTGTGTCAGTACTCACTCGTCGCTGGCCCGCTTGGAGCTGAACACGATCTGCAGGCTGGGCAGCTGCAGCAGGCACTCGACGCGCGAGGCGGGCAGGCAGCTGAAGCGGAACGTGCTGGGCTGCATGTGGAAGTGCACGATCACGTCCACCGGGAACGTGTGTGTGTGTGTGTGTGTGTGTGTGTGTGTGTGTCAGTACTCACTCGTCGCTGGCCCGCTTGGAGCTGAACACGATCTGCAGGCTGGGCAGCTGCAGCAGGCACTCGACGCGCGAGGCGGGCAGGCAGCTGAAGCGGAACGTGCTGGGCTGCATGTGGAAGTGCACGATCACGTCCACCGGGAACGTGTGTGTGTGTGTGTGTGTGTGTGTGTGTGTGTGTGTCAGTACTCACTCGTCGCTGGCCCGCTTGGAGCTGAACACGATCTGCAGGCTGGGCAGCTGCAGCAGGCACTCGACGCGCGAGGCGGGCAGGCAGCTGAAGCGGAACGTGCTGGGCTGCATGTGGAAGTGCACGATCACGTCCACCGGGAACGTGTGTGTGTGTGTGTGTGTGTGTGTGTGTGTGTGTGTCAGTACTCACTCGTCGCTGGCCCGCTTGGAGCTGAACACGATCTGCAGGCTGGGCAGCTGCAGCAGGCACTCGACGCGCGAGGCGGGCAGGCAGCTGAAGCGGAACGTGCTGGGCTGCATGTGGAAGTGCACGATCACGTCCACCGGGAACGTGTGTGTGTGTGTGTGTGTGTGTGTGTGTGTGTGTGTGTCAGTACTCACTCGTCGCTGGCCCGCTTGGAGCTGAACACGATCTGCAGGCTGGGCAGCTGCAGCAGGCACTCGACGCGCGAGGCGGGCAGGCAGCTGAAGCGGAACGTGCTGGGCTGCATGTGGAAGTGCACGATCACGTCCACCGGGAACGTGTGTGTGTGTGTGTGTGTGTGTGTGTGTGTGTGTCAGTACTCACTCGTCGCTGGCCCGCTTGGAGCTGAACACGATCTGCAGGCTGGGCAGCTGCAGCAGGCACTCGACGCGCGAGGCGGGCAGGCAGCTGAAGCGGAACGTGCTGGGCTGCATGTGGAAGTGCACGATCACGTCCACCGGGAACGTGTGTGTGTGTGTGTGTGTGTGTGTGTGTGTGTCAGTACTCACTCGTCGCTGGCCCGCTTGGAGCTGAACACGATCTGCAGGCTGGGCAGCTGCAGCAGGCACTCGACGCGCGAGGCGGGCAGGCAGCTGAAGCGGAACGTGCTGGGCTGCATGTGGAAGTGCACGATCACGTCCACCGGGAACGTGTGTGTGTGTGTGTGTGTGTGTGTGTGTGTCAGTACTCACTCGTCGCTGGCCCGCTTGGAGCTGAACACGATCTGCAGGCTGGGCAGCTGCAGCAGGCACTCGACGCGCGAGGCGGGCAGGCAGCTGAAGCGGAACGTGCTGGGCTGCATGTGGAAGTGCACGATCACGTCCACCGGGAACGTGTGTGTGTGTGTGTGTGTGTGTGTGTGTGTGTGTCAGTACTCACTCGTCGCTGGCCCGCTTGGAGCTGAACACGATCTGCAGGCTGGGCAGCTGCAGCAGGCACTCGACGCGCGAGGCGGGCAGGCAGCTGAAGCGGAACGTGCTGGGCTGCATGTGGAAGTGCACGATCACGTCCACCGGGAACGTGTGTGTGTGTGTGTGTGTGTGTGTGTGTGTGTGTCAGTACTCACTCGTCGCTGGCCCGCTTGGAGCTGAACACGATCTGCAGGCTGGGCAGCTGCAGCAGGCACTCGACGCGCGAGGCGGGCAGGCAGCTGAAGCGGAACGTGCTGGGCTGCATGTGGAAGTGCACGATCACGTCCACCGGGAACGTGTGTGTGTGTGTGTGTGTGTGTGTGTGTGTGTGTCAGTACTCACTCGTCGCTGGCCCGCTTGGAGCTGAACACGATCTGCAGGCTGGGCAGCTGCAGCAGGCACTCGACGCGCGAGGCGGGCAGGCAGCTGAAGCGGAACGTGCTGGGCTGCATGTGGAAGTGCACGATCACGTCCACCGGGAACGTGTGTGTGTGTGTGTGTGTGTGTGTGTGTGTGTGTCAGTACTCACTCGTCGCTGGCCCGCTTGGAGCTGAACACGATCTGCAGGCTGGGCAGCTGCAGCAGGCACTCGACGCGCGAGGCGGGCAGGCAGCTGAAGCGGAACGTGCTGGGCTGCATGTGGAAGTGCACGATCACGTCCACCGGGAACGTGTGTGTGTGTGTGTGTGTGTGTGTGTGTGTGTGTCAGTACTCACTCGTCGCTGGCCCGCTTGGAGCTGAACACGATCTGCAGGCTGGGCAGCTGCAGCAGGCACTCGACGCGCGAGGCGGGCAGGCAGCTGAAGCGGAACGTGCTGGGCTGCATGTGGAAGTGCACGATCACGTCCACCGGGAACGTGTGTGTGTGTGTGTGTGTGTGTGTGTGTGTGTGTCAGTACTCACTCGTCGCTGGCCCGCTTGGAGCTGAACACGATCTGCAGGCTGGGCAGCTGCAGCAGGCACTCGACGCGCGAGGCGGGCAGGCAGCTGAAGCGGAACGTGCTGGGCTGCATGTGGAAGTGCACGATCACGTCCACCGGGAACGTGTGTGTGTGTGTGTGTGTGTGTGTGTGTGTGTGTCAGTACTCACTCGTCGCTGGCCCGCTTGGAGCTGAACACGATCTGCAGGCTGGGCAGCTGCAGCAGGCACTCGACGCGCGAGGCGGGCAGGCAGCTGAAGCGGAACGTGCTGGGCTGCATGTGGAAGTGCACGATCACGTCCACCGGGAACGTGTGTGTGTGTGTGTGTGTGTGTGTGTGTGTGTGTCAGTACTCACTCGTCGCTGGCCCGCTTGGAGCTGAACACGATCTGCAGGCTGGGCAGCTGCAGCAGGCACTCGACGCGCGAGGCGGGCAGGCAGCTGAAGCGGAACGTGCTGGGCTGCATGTGGAAGTGCACGATCACGTCCACCGGGAACGACGCGTACACGTACTGGCCGTACGACGCGCCCTCCACGGAGCGGGAGCGGGACCCGCTCTCCGCTTCTGTTGGGAAACGGCGAGCATGAGTCATGAGTTTAGATATTACTAATCACATCGAAATTTTAAAGGAGAATGCTCCCGGCATTATGGGATTTTTTTTTCAATTCAACATTATTGTTTTCGTCAGATCACGCAATGGCTTCACGAAATCGACATCACTATTCAATGACTCGAAAATTGTATTGGTCGCAAGGCTTATGTTGAATTCAAAACTTATGCCCGTATTATAGAACCTCACACAATACTCTAGCATTGTTTAAATCTCGAATAAAGCCGCTTGAGTGTTTAAAATTAGTTTGAAGTAATGCTTGGGTCTTGAGTGAGGTTCTGTATAATATGGGCCTTAAGAGTAATTTGTGATAAACATGTAAGAATTCGGTGATAGGAATGACACATTGATCTGCTTTAAAGACTTAAAAATCTGTTTTGTGTGTTCTACGACACCTGTAATATTAGCTTACCCGGTGTGGGCGTCGAAAACGATGCTTTAGTGGGGATAGGTTCTAGCGTCTGCTCCAAGAACTCCAGGATGTGCGGCGAGATAATGGTCTCCTCGGGGATGCTCTGCAGCGTGATCCACGCGAACAGCGCCGCCTTCTTGCTGCCCACCTTGCGGGCGCCCGCGGCCGGGGACGCCGCCTCCTCGGGGAGGGTCTTAGACTCGTAGTGGACCTGGCGGACACACATTTTATTGTAGCACATTTTTATTTGTAGTTTGTCAAAATACGTTATTCATATCAAACTCAAACTCAAAGTATTTATTTCAAATAAACCAATTACAGGCACTTTTGAATTGTCAAGGTGTCGGTCAGTCAGAGAGATGAACCTAGTTGCCCATTCCAAAGCAGTAGGTACCTATGGAGAAGAACGGGCAAGAAACTCCATGGACACTCTTTTAAACAATATATGGTTACAAAATATTGGTAACATAGTTCATATTAATATTATACATGTGAGAACGATGCAGAACGTTAAAAGCATCCGATATAAAATATGTAAAAACTATCCAAAAAATAAATTAAATCAAGCCTTATAGCCCTATATTTTAATAAGATAGCGGCTTTCGTAACATCCATAAAGCTAAGGCTGTTTCACAAAACGCGTTTGTTGGTTTTCATCTATACTAATATTATAAAGAGGACAGATTTGTATGTATGTTTGTACGGAGTAAACTCAAACTCAAAGTATTTATTTTAAATAAACAAATTACTGCCTGTAATTGGTTTATATTTTGAATTGTCTCAAAAATTACTTAACGGACGTGGATGAAACTTGGCACAAAGATAGATTATAGTCTGGAATAGCATATAAGTTACTTTGTATCCCGGAAAAATGTACGGTTCCCGTGGGATAATTTCCTACATACAAGCGGGCGAAGCCGCTGGCAAAAGCCAGTATTTTATAATAATGCTTCACAATATTAAGGTCGCGTCAAATAGGCATCAAAAAGCTAGAAAAAAGACGATCAATAAATGCCAAGCAGCAGCCCCGCACCTTGAGGTCCAGGCCGGGCACGCGGAACACGGTGAGGTCCAGCGCGGGCAGGTGCCGCGCATGCGCCTTCCTGCGCGCGGCCGTGGGCGAGCCGCCGGCCTCCAGCCCGCCCGACGCCGAGCGGCCCACGCGCATGCGCCCGCTGCCGACACACACAGATGCTTTATAGCCGCATTTTCTTTCAGCTTACTTAATACCAGGTGTAACACCTTAATAAACGCTCTGTTCATTGAATAATTATGATTTCCAAAAAAACAACATTTACTTCCATTGAATAAACAATAGGTCTTTTATAATTTTTTCCCAAATATTTAAATATTTAATTTATATATGTATACGAAATAAACAAAATAATAAATAATTTTACATATTCACTTCTATGTGAGTCGTAAAGGCCACTCAAAAATGTAATTACAAACCATTTCGGTAAATTTATCCCACAGCAAGTGTTTAAAGCCTGAAGAAATCTCTAAAAAAAATTTGATTTCACAATAAAGTTGAGATCGATTTTCAAAAACCGGATATCTTACTTACTGCCTTCTGTTTTTATCTACATGAAATAAATTAAACAACATACTCACATTTTAATACTATCATCCTCCTTACTCGGCTCTTTGGTATGCAGCACACACTTGCCACTGTTGATGTACACCTTCACGTCCAGTTCAAAGTCGATGTTCGGCTCCGTTGTCTTTGACTTGTTCGTCTTGTTCTCAGAGCTTAGGCCTTCTGACGGGATGCCACTGTAACAGAAACAATATAAAATTACAGATTGCACAAGCTACAAAAAAAAACAAAGAAAACCTCTTTGAAAGTAGAAAGGGCAACATAAATTTGGTAAACTTAATCTATACTAATATTATAAAGCTGAAGAGTTTGTTTGTTTGAACGCCCTAATCTCTAGAACTACTGGTCCGAATTCAAAATTCTTTTTGTGCTGGATAGTCCTTTTATCGAGGAAGGCTATAGGCAATGTAACATCACGCTACGACCAATAGGAGCCGAACAGCGGGTGAAACCGTGCGGGAGCAGTTAGTTTATTCTTTTGGATAGGACTCTATTAAACAATTTAGCAGATAATTTTGAATGCAAACTGTCTACACTTTTCTTTTGTATTTCGTGGATTTGAATATTTCTGGGCAAAAAATATTCAACCTTATGCGATACAAGAGGTGCAAAAGCGTTTATATATGTATTCATGTAATTTACAAAAGAACACCGTATATTAAATTACAAATAATGTATATCTATTAACAACATAATGTCACAAAACCTCTAAAATATATCACATACCCATGATCATGCTTTCTCCTAAGTTCCACTCCTTCAAGCTCGTCCGGCCAGTGGTCAGGGTGGGCGGGCAGCGAGCTCTGTCGCTGTACGCCTGGAGTCTGCAGCGGTCGGGAACTGCCTGTGCCAGGTCTTGGGCCTCGAAGGGAGGCCGAGCGGGACGGACCTGTGTTTACGAGAACATAGTAGTTGATTTATGAAGGCACACCAAGGTACTATTAATTTGAATTAATTCGTGATTCCTCGGAATTACGCAGTCGCCAATTACTGGTTAACCAGCATTCTCAGACATAGGTCACATAGGTAATGGGATAAACACATACAAATAATAAAACTTAAGGGGGATGTGCCTGAGTAGCCTGTGAAATTCGATTTCCATACGTGTTTCGCAATTTGCAGGTCAGTGTCAGGTTGTATGTTGATCAAAATTTCGCGGTCGTAGCAAGTACGTATTATCAGGATTACAATCATTAGAATCACCAATGTTTTAGCCGCAAACACTTCAAAAGATATAGCAGCCTAGTGGTGTGACCGCCGGGACTGCCAGTCATAGGTGTCGAGTTCGAACCCAAAGCGCACCTCTGATTTTACGGATTCATGTGCGTATTGTATAATTATCACTTGCTTAAAATCGGTGAAGGAAAACATAGTCAGGAAACCAGCATGCATGAGAGATATTTCTCAACAGCATGTGATGCTAAGTCAGAGTCCCATGGACAGCATAAAAACTCTAACTCCAGGTTAGTCACTATTAACCACACGAGAAGAAGGAGACTTGAAAAGAAACAAATAATCAATAAATAAACACCAGTAAGCGGCTCGCTCTCCATAGAACTCCAGCTACCTCCTTCAATGATATCAGCCAGTCTGTTATCTTCATCACCCAGCAGCAACGTCTCCCCTGAGTCACCCACACCAGGTGACATCGCTAGGTTCGGTTCCACGAGACTGTAATGTGGGTAGTTTGGTAAATATCTGTCCATATAATAATAATAAGAATAATACAATATCCTTGGACATTTCACACAACGCCATATTGTCCCAAGCTAAGCAACCTAATGCTTGTGTGTGTGGGAAGAGCTCGTGGCTAAGTAATAGCCGCACGGATCGATCCATCAGGTTAAGCTACGCTTGCCGGGGTTGGTCCGTGGATGGGTAACCATCTTTACATTATAGAGACTGCTCCGTGCCTCGGAAAGCACGTTAAGCCATTGGTCACGGCTGTCATTCGTGGATCTTTGACAGTCGTTACGGGTCGTCTGAAGCCCGAAAGTCTGGCACCCAGTCTTACCAAGGGGTATTGTATTACCCAGTTACTGATTGGGTTGTGGAGGTCAGATAGGCAGTTAGTCCATGTTAAATACTGGTATTCACTTGTATCCGGTTAGGGTGGAAGCCGACCCCAACACAGTTGGAAAAAGGCTAGGCAGATTGATGCATGTGTATTTTATACATTTCTATCTGTAATTTTTATGGTGTACTTAATAAAAAGTATTCGATCTGTTTTCTATATAATACTTGGTTCCTAAAAGGTGGAACACTAAATATGTTGTTTTAATTGATAATGCTGCCCGTCTTCTGAGCACGTTTCTGGATGTCAGCGATGCGCCCAGTACATCGACGCCTAAACGTGTCATTTTGTTTTATGTATTTATTTGTAAGTATCATGTAATTTAGTACATATTTTTAATAGTCAGTTATGTATTATCAATATGCAAAAATGCCATTCCCTTTTAATACTGTTACCTGGCAACACTTACCCTTCAAAATCTTTCCTCTCTTGCGGCGGTGTTGGCACCACGAATGACTTGCTCCTGTTGGAACCTAGTCCTAGTTTGCCTTTAGTGATGGAGCTTGCGCGTACGCTTTGGCGACGAAGCTTCTGAATCATGTCCCTGCGAAGAAGAAGGAAGGAAGACTACAGATACAAGTTTATTGAATACATTCGTCTATTAACTAACGTGATATCTTGGTGTCCATTTTTCGTCAAAGGTAATCTTACTCTAAACAGAGGCAGTTTAAATCAACACTAATCTTATATATAAAATTCTCGTGTCACAATGTTAGTTATCATACTCCTTCGAAACTTTTATGAAATTTTATATGCATATTCAGTAAGGTCTGAGAATCGGCTATCTATTTTTCATACCCCAAATAATTAGGTAGGTGGGGTAGGTAGGGCAGTGTCAGACTCGTGCTGACTAAAACACATCCATTTTCCTTCCTTAGCCTTTTGTGATCCGGGATAGCCCTTACGGACATTCCCGCTGACCCGGCAGACTTCGGCCCTAACGGCCCCTTCCTTGCTGCTGACATCTCTGTGCATATTTTTTCGAACACACTTCATTTTTAATAGCTACGTGTGCTCACATACCTTCTAAAATCCTTAAAGACGAGCGCCTCCAGGTCATGCAGCCTCTTCATCTCGTACTCTATGGTGGTGTGGCTGGCACCCAGGGTCCGGAGGTCGTTGATAATCTTGGCCTGCTCGTTCATCTCTTTCTCTATGAGCTTAGAACGTTTCTTGGCGTCGATGCTGGTGTCAAACACGAAGGCTGGAAGGTGGTCCGTGTATTTTCGCCGGAGGATTATGCTTTCCTGGTGGCGGAAATAATAGGTTTTACATTTTTATCAGTTTAACCTAGGTCATACAAAATTAATGTAATCCAACGGAAAAAGGTGTTTTGATTTCAAATGGCAGACATTGGAAGAAGGATTTTGTTATAAAATGAGCTTCTTTTTTTCCTTTTCCTTAAATTTGCCGTATGGTATTACTTCCCATAATTTAATCCTTATTAGGGACACTATCGAATGGTGCCCTGTATTATGGGCATGTTATTCTATGTCAAAATCAATGGGACCGATTCCTGCTGAAATATAGATTTTTCAAAACTCCAATAATGTAGGTTCAGTTTTCATGAAAATCGAACCTGTGACTCCATTGAGTACTTTTCGCTAATCCACATAGTTTCCGATTTGGCCATCCACGCCCACTTGAAAAATTCAACCTGTATATTAACTTGATGACTAAGTATAAATTCTATTTCAACCGGTTTTTTGACGACTTTTTTTATTACAAACGGTCAATGAAAAACCAACCAAGACTATATGACGCTAAACCAGATAATTCAAGTATACATAAAGTTTTTCAAAGAAAGATATTCATACCTTTTTTTTTTTTTTTAAGGCTGGGAAATCATCCAATGACTGCTGCCGCTCTGGGTGGAGCGGAAGGGAGTGTCAGACTCTTACTGACTAAAACCCATCCATGTTCCTTCCGTAGCCCTTTATGTTCCGTGGTAGCGGTAACCCTTTCGGACAATCGCGCTTACCCGGCAGGCTTGGCCCTGAGGGGCCCCTTCATATGCTGACATCTCTTTGAGGCGCGCGTGGAACATATACGCGCCGTACGGCACGGGTCTGGTGCTGATCGGACGGTGAGTCACCCATTACTCACCGTCCGCAGGCCCGCGCCTACGGTGGCCGGGAGTCGTCACGTGGCTCCCGACGCCCGGGGCGTCTCCTGCGGCGGCTGGGACGGGAGGACCTTTCTCACTCCCATCCCGCCACCTCCTTCGCGAGCATGACTTTTTCGCAGAAGGAGGTGACTGCCTCCCACTCCCTCTCGCCCCGGACCATGGCTTGCACCAGGGCCGGGCGCGAGAGGTCGCCGCCGCCGATCGCCTCTACGAGGACACGGCGGTGCTCCGCCCAAGCAGGCAGGTTTGCACCGTGTGCTCTACCGTGTCCTCTGGGCGATCCTCGCAGTGGTGACACCCGGGCGTTTCCTCCCGCCTGATGATGTGCAGAAATATTCATACCTGAGAGTCTTTGCTGTTATCAGCCTCATCATCTAAATCACTTTCATAATCCATCTTCAAGTGATCTTCTTCTTCATAACCTGAAACGCAAATAAACACGCAATTATAACTCACGCAAGTTGTAACACTCACAAGTTTTGGAAAACTTTTTATTTAATTTTACTTAACTTTATACTTGAATATTTTTTTTTTATATCCAATTTAATCCCGACATACAGACAGCAGCGCCACATATCCTTTGAAATATACCCACAAAATTTCATCCAAATAAGTCCATCCGTTAAGGATTGTCCGAAAGGATTACCGCTACCACGTAACATAAAGGGTTTATTTTTTTGGAGGGGTCATTTGATGTTTTCCCACCCTCAAAAAAAAAGAAAGCCGCTTAGATGAGAATTATTTTTATATTAAGATTTACCCGTCAACATTGTGAGGGTGTGTCCTAGTGCGGACAGCTGTTTGCCGACGTTCACGTCCAAGTGAATGTCAACGCCCTCCATTTGCCAGGACACGTTCAGGAACCATTTGGCGTTTTCTATAAGAAGAGACATGTTTGAGATTATTTACTGACTTCACCTCTGATCTTGCATGTGATGAAAAATGATCGTAATCGGTTTATCGATTCGAGCAGTATCACTTAACATGGTGTCGTCAATTCGTCATCGACTGTAGTTTTAAAGTATACAGGTGTCAGCACATTAAGCTACCACAATTTGTCAAATTTCTTTGATATATTTTCAACTTTATTCCAAAATTATAAGGTTAATTTTCAACTGGGAAAATTTGTCAGTTTGGGATAGCTGACTAGCTGCTAAAAAATATGAGCTGTTCCATACATTTTATTGAGTGTGCATAAATGTATGGAACAGCTCATATTTTTTTCGCGATTTCAGGGTTCATCCCATAGTAAAAGTTGTTCGTTACGATGAGTACAATGCTCCCACGAAATTCTTAGAGTTAATTTTTTAACACCTTATATATGCATATTTTGCAACGTAACGGATGGGCGCGATGGAATCTCTTCACAATTTTTTATGCTTGATGGTTAAAAACTCTAAGAAGTGGTATAGTCCCAAGCTAAGCAACCTAATGCTTGTGTTATGGTAACGAGATGGCTGATAAACTAATTAAAATAAATCTATACTAATATTATAAAGCTGAAGAGTTTGTTTGTTTGAACGCGCTTATCTCTGTAACTACTGGTCCTAATTCAAAAAATATTTTTGTGTCAGATAGTCCATTTATCGAGGAAGGCCATAGGCTATGTAACATCACGCTACGGCCAATAGGAGCTGAGCAGCTAGTATATAATATAAACTTACCGTTATGCTTAGCAGCAGTAGTCCTACTACAGACTTCATACGTCCCTTCCGACACACAACAAACGTTCAAGCTGGGTTCATCGGCCCTGGGCTTCCAGTCATCGAGCGATGCTTCGAAGTCGTCTGCGAAGCGTAGACAGAGCCCCACGAAGCGGCCTTTAGAGACCAGCGCGCCGGAGGAGCAGGCGCCGATGTTGGTGGACTCCAGGGTCACTACGACGGCCCCTCGGGCTTCGCCCTCACCGCACCACGCGCCCCAAGCGCCTCGGCCCAGGCCCCAGCGAGCCTGGGGTAGATGAAATTAGTCAGTTTTTTATGCAGTGACTTATTCGTGAGTCAAAAAGATGGTAGTTAAGTTATCGCCCGCAATCGGTATTTTTGTGTCTCATGCATGTTCTTTAATTATTTAAAAAAGAACTCTTTCGATTTGTTATTCTTAATGTTGTCATGTTCATGTTCTTATGCAATAAGTTGATTAAGCTGTCAGTATTTTGTCTGTGGTCCATCCATTGTCTGTGGCCGAGATGAAAATTGTCAATGGTTTTTTAATGTTAGGAGGTTTTTTAGCTGGTTTGCACCAGTGTATTTTAATGAGTTTAAGTTAATTTTTAACAACACGCGTTTTGTTAGTACAGAATAAAGATTTTGTTTTTATTTCTAAAATAAATCAATTAAGAATTTACTTAAATTAATGAAAGGAGCTAAAACTTCAAAATAATGCTTATAAAGACTGTTAACGATACCTTAATTCTTGCCTTAATAGAAATGAAAATCTGAACTCACCATGGGTGGTTGGTTGAGTGGTAGACATATTCCGATGTCATCCACGTTCAATTGTAAGAACAACGTGCTTAGATGCGGCGTTGTAATTTGCGATGTCAGTTGCACCTGTGACAAATAAATGGTAGAAATCACTCTTTGAGTTAAAATAAATTTCATTCCGTTATACCTGTAAGTGACTCGAAACCATATCCATAGTTTATTTGTTGTTTATAATTGATATTCTAATAAATACGAGGGCGTGTGATACGTACGCGTGCGGGAAGGGCGCGCTTGCCTAGCGGCCAGAGATTTGCAAAAAAATATTTTTAATGTCCTTCACGAAAGATTACGAACGACGTATCGTGGACGTCTCCCCACCCTTCACACTTTCGTAAACCTGGTGATTCACTGTGCACATCCACGTCCCCAGCAATACCAATTTTAGTCTTATCACAGTGCACATAAAGTTGATTTTCAATTGTTCACAAAAGTAAATAACTGCCATACCTTCTCAAAAACCTGCTGCGTAGCCGTAAGCACTTCCTTATTCAAATTGAGCCGCTTTTCGTTCCAGTACTCGTAGGCGTTCTTATAGTTGAGCCACACCAGTATGGCCTTGTCCACGGCCACCGGCTGTATGTATATGAGCGGCCGCTTGAGAGTGATGAGGACCACTTCCTTGTCGTCACCGCATACCATCTCGTCTTGGAAGGCGTTGCGCATTGCTGGATTTTACAAGAAAGATATAAGATGTTTTTTTTTGTATGTTTATATTTAAATTAGTGAATTGTTTCATTATATTTATGTACTAGCTGACTAAACTGAATACGGGTTACAGTAAAATACTACTTGAACAATTATACATCGAGTCGACATTCAGAGCAAGGGAACTGATTTGTTACCATTGCCATTCGGCAAAGGGCATGTGATTCTACATTACTAGTGAGTAAAAACATTTTGAATTTGAAAAAAAAACCGTGCTGAAAGTACCTACTGGCTGGCTAAATGGAGCTATTCCTTAGAGCTATACAATTAAATTAAAAATAATAAAATGTGATTAGCACTATACTACTATTTATTTTTTCGCAGTCTATGGTAAAGGTAGAGCAAACAAATCGTGAAAAAAAAACATCTCAGTACTCGTATCCCTCGAATTAATATTTTTACTTGTTGTATATGTAATTTACCTGTACTAACCTATAATTTACTACATCCTGATATTGATGTCAATAAAGGCTAATACATATGTAAAACACTTACATATCCTAGTATTGAAGAAAGCATACTGCTGGAACTCTGGTTCTGCTTCCTCAAACATCGCGTTGCGGATCAGCTGTCCTAAGCTTAGGTTGACATCCACCTATACAACAACAAATCAATTGGATTATATAACGTGCAAAAATATGTTCACTTGTAGTTATTAACCGCGAGTGAACGCGAAAAGTGACTTCTACAGAGCTGATACCACAGAGTGGCTTTCCTTTAAACTGCCTATACTAGATACCATTTTCAAGTTCTGTACCAAAAATCAATAAAACAGGAGCAGTAGTTTAGTCGCAAATGATTTTTTAAGTTTTTGCCCCGTTTGAACACCATGTATCTTTCCTAACAGCGCTCCGGCGCGCGCGTGTCGTTGCCGCTTTGTTACAAGGTCAGTTTTTATTTACAAAGGGTGGTTGCGTTTTACTCTGCTTTGTAAGCTATTTAGTTTGTATGAAAAAAAAAACTCATTTTTGTTGCTTCTTATTTGTATACCGTATCGAATTAATACTAAACACGTATAGTATACATAGTGTTATTTAATGCCCCTCTGTCATATCAACTCTATATAAAGCCGTAATCAGTAAGATTGTCAGCAGCCTATACCTGTGCTCTAGCAAATAGTCGCACTTCATGCGGTTCTGTGGGTTGTTGCACGTTTTGTACGCGGTTCGATATCTCGAACTCTACCGCGCCCGTCTCCAGTCGTACCGCTGAGTTGCTGGGTGTTGTTGCTGTTAGTTGTATGCGCTGAAACAATAACATATTGTGATACTATGTTATACCCAAGTAGCAAAATTTGGTCATGTAAATATCTTAGGAGTATGTATTTTTTTGTCCTATTGGAATCCTACAAAAGTTTACAAAACCGCATTTGGGCGCAGTTTATAGGACCATTATGCCCTATAATCATTTTTTTACGGTCCGGTTAAGTGCAATTCGATTTTATAATTATCTTATTAGGTGTTTTTACAAGATATTATTGTTCTATAAAGATCTGGTAAACGCATTGAATAAGCGCGATTAGTCCTCTAACGATATGACGAGTGCTGCTACTGGTGTAATTGATCCAACAGTTGGCAGCGCGATGCCATTACTAGAGCATTCATTTGATCACTTTTTGTAACGGTGACGTGCTGCAGGTGTCTTAAGAAAAAATATAATATTTTCAAAGGGTAAGTATTCCACATTCTAATATCTATTTACAATAGGTAAGAACTTTTGTCTTTTGACTATTGTGTTTAGAATGCCTACTCAACTTGCGAAATTAATTTTATTGATAAAGTGTTCGATGATAATAAACATATCTTCATGCCCCTTCAAAACTAAACATATTTGTTATTATTTTATTCGATAATAATTAACAAATACTCATGAAATTATAAGCCGCCATAGGATCTGGATCCCGTGTCATAATATTGCATTATCAAAACTGTTATAAACCAACTTAGTCAGAGTTAAGACTACTACAGGATATACCTACTTGGCCACCATATTTAAGTTTTAGGGTTCTTTTAGAAAATACAAAAGAAAGAAGAATATCGTTGACCTATAGCAGCTATATCTAAGACGTCTATAGAAGTGCATGTCTTATAGAAGAATGAAACAAGACGTTAACAAGAGCAAACAATCATATTAAATGCGGCTATAGGACGAAAAGTGACACTTTCCTAATTAGTTTTATAACATGCGCTTATAAGACTGCAACTACTAGTAAGAATCTTATAAAGTAATCCTGTAAACGTTTATAAAATTAATTATAGGATCGTATGTACTTGTAGCACAAATCCTCTTTTAAATGCTGTTGTAAGATCACTGCCTTAGTCAAAACGTCTATTAGATTCCTAAATGACGTTTATTCTTATAAGTCGGTTACTATAGGAAAATTTTGCTACTTGGGTAGTAAGGCTCAATTTACACCTCTGCGGAACAGAATGGAAGTTTTTTTTTTGGTGCAAATCATAATGAACTTTATGTCAATAGTGTAGTGTACAAAGTAGACACGAGCCAAATAACAGGTCGCGCGTTTTCAGGAGGATTCTCGCGTATTCTCGCGAATTTCTGCAGTGTTAAGCACGTATCTAGTTCATACGTTACACAAATGACATTAGAGTTCATTTTGCTCTATATAAAAAGTCGCTTCCATTCCATTCTGGGTCGGTGTAAATTAAATCTAAAGGGGCGGATTTTTCTTGAAGTATTTTTTCTTTGGGTAAAGTTTATAGGTGACTTTCATTGCATACCTTGATTCTGATAGTAAGTGAGAATAATATCCTGCTAAGGGCAGATGTGGATGCTTCTTCTTCGTTCCAGAGTGGCACTGGTTTCTCGCCACCGTATACTTTTTGTACGACTTCGTTGACTTCCTGGAAATGAAATACTCTAATGAAATGGCATGTATGATCAGTATATAATGTTCTCACTACTGGGACACAGGGTACCTCTGTGCAAGGCAGTGGCCCGTGATCTATCACGTGAGCCTAATGCGGGTTGGTAAATGTCTACGAGTTTTTGTATCAAGGATGTCGGTTTCCTCGCGATGTTTTCCTGCACTGTTTTTGAGAATAGTGTTGATGAGACAGTTTTCACAGAGTCTGTCTAGATTCGTATCTGCAATCTGTGAGTCGATGTTATTATGACTGGGCCATAATTGCTCACAAAAACTCATGAAGTGACGTGTAAAACAGTTTGTGTTTTATCTGTACATTGTTCTCACTTCTCTATCATGTGATCAGTATAACTTCGACCACGTTAAATAACAGAGTAGTGATTTTTGAGGTCCATACTGATTTGTCGCAAAAACATAGCTTTGAGTTTGATATGAGTCATATCATTCTGTCTCCATGAGGCTCAGCAAAGAGCAACGACCATAGACGCCTAATGCTTGATTTAACGCACCAAAACAATTCTGTCAACTAGCTGAGGTATAAGGAAGCGGGGTACTGCGTTCTGATTGGCCCTACCAAGGTCATTACGCCTCACTAGAGATGGGACCGGTTTAAATAAAACACAAAGGTATCGATATTTTTGTATAAGTACCTTACCTTTAATACTTTTATTTAATTGGTTTTTTACCTTCCTATTTCTTAATATTATTTTAACATGTACTTAATGATAACATGAAAAATGTAAAAAATCAAAACAAAATAACAAAATTTCGTATTTATTTAAAAACAACATTACGTTTTAAAAGAGTAACGTGGAGTTTCTTGCCCATTCTTCTCCATACGAAACTACCTTTTGGAAGGGGCGACTAGAATCAAATCAATTTTTTTGTACATTTTGACGTTCAAAAGTGCCTATTAGAATAAATGGGTTGACTGTGACCATTATACTAATCATTTTTTAAATGTATTTATTTTGTATAAATCCTCCGAACAGTGTGTTTGTGCTGAGCAGACTTACTGCCGAACTTAGTAGCCGGCGACGGTTTTTCATAGGCTTATAACAATCTTCAGTAAAATGCCGTGAACATATTACACTATGTGTTGTTGGAACCAGTTCTCCCGTTTGGTTGCAATAATCTATTTATTTTTTATATCAGGATCTTGTGGGTACCTAAAATCAATTATCGTTTCACAATTAATTTAATGTCTCTATTGTAATGATTCAAAAGATCTTCAAATTTCGTATAAATAGTAGGTATAGGTTTTTACGATATCGATAATTTGTGTCATAGGATTTGGTGTATCACTAGTTATGTTTACCAAATAATAGAAGAAAAGAGATAGCTAAAAAATTACATTCAGAAGAAAGGGACGCAAACATAAAAGACATCAACGAGAGTCGTTGCACCTTTTTTCACCTACAACTATGACCAGTATAAGATGAACTCCGATAAATAATATCAGAAAATAATTCTAATTAAGATTATGTAACTATTTACTTACCGATGTAATGTTATGCCATCTTTCCGGAAACTAGAAGTTTGGCTATTGTAACCACACCAACGTATTGTGCAAGGGGCCATTATAATAATTTATTTTCACCAATTTTTATGGACTTACGCGGAAGTGTTTACGGTCGAAACTGAATCGAAATTATTGAGTGTTGACCTATATCAGATCTATAAGTCTGATGTGTTGACAGACAACGGTCGCCTGTTATTAGGCGTCTATGGGTTGTATGGTCGTTGGCAAAGAGCTTAGTATGTTTTTTCAACAGCATGTAAAGCTAAGTCAGAAGCCCTTGGGCAGCTTAAAAACTTTGACACCAGGTTAGTCACTAACCACACGAAAAGAGAGAGAGAAGGTGCGTCACAAGTAAGAGTAAATTTTTAGAAGTTGGGAGAAGCTCTTATCACCTTCATGAAGACCTTCTGCACGAACACGAGGTGGTTGAGCAGGTCGGTGGACAGCGTGTGCTCGAACAGGCCGATGTCGGCGCTGGCGGCCACGTAGCGGCCCGGGCGCAGCAGCGCGCCGCCCCGCCGCGCCGCGCCGCGCTGCTCCAGCACCTGGCCGGCCACGTGCACGCCGGGCAGCCACAGCGCCGCCGCCGCCGGCAGGTTGGCCGCCGCCGTCTGCGCCAGCGGCTGCAACACCATTGCCTACCTGAACCTCTGCGAGTCACCTGACGACCTAAAATATCAACTTAAGCGCAAGCGAAGTATTCCGCTGCGAAGGATTTAAAACACGCCGCTTTTACTTACAATATCGACATTCAAAATTTAAATCACTACACAATGTTTATCTATTATATAAAAACTATCTTTTTTTAAAATAAATATGATAAAAAGTTGCTACTTTTTATGCTACTTACGAGCATTTAAATAAAATACGGAGTTATAATTTGAAATATTTATACATTTTGATTCATGTCCATGGAAGATTTTTTTTTAAATGGACCATAACTTTCAACAGCTTCATAACTTAGAAAATTTGGTAACATCGAAAGGTATGTTAGAGTATTAGGTAGCCAATGATATATCAATAAAGGTGATACAATTTGAAAATATATAAAAAGTGACAAATTCCTGGAAATTTTCAAAAATACATAAAAATTGGGTTTTCTCGAATCACAGGAACTTTCACCTAGGTAAATGTACTAACATGTATCCAGCTATACCTATATTTAATAAAAACAGTGATAGGCTTGTTATTTACCTGTAACTTGGTAACGAAGCTGAGCGAATGCTGCTGTAAGTCAACCGTGAACTGCGCCTTGTTGCCAGTCACTCCAGAACTCTGCACTTGCTCCATCTTGTACTGCGCTTGTAGCGATGGCAGTAAAGCAGCTGTGATGCTGAGACTCTGTAAATTATGTTACAGTGACATTACATGATCTATTGTAGTTTCCAGTAGTTTCTTTTTTCGGTGGTTTAAGGTGTTCGTGTATATGTAAACTTCCATTTTGCTAGAATAAAGCGTCGATAAATTTCGTGTAGATTAAAATTTTTCAAAGTTTCCAAATTTAAGATGAAAGTAAGGAAATTGTTCAGGTGGTTGACTGTGTGTTTGTTTGTCAACCTATTCATTTTTCTCTCCAATTTTATTTAGGATCGGCGTAACATATCTTTTTCTTCCGTACTTCTCTACTATAATTTGACTTCAACGCTGTACCGAAGACTTAGGGTTGATTTTACATCACACAAAATAAATAAATGTGGCACGTACCTGCAGCAATATGCTGAAGTGTAAATGCAGCGGGTTCAGCAGCGGGTGCGCGGGCGGCGGCCGGGCGGCCCGGGCAGGGCGCGGCGCGGGCGCAGGCGAGCCCTCGGACGACGAGCCCGAGCCCGGCCCGCCCGCGGGCGCCGCGCGGGACAGGCGGGACGACGTGCGGGTCACGCCGAGCTCCTGCGGGCGGCGGGAGCGGTCATATGTTGGTGCTCCCTTGCTTTAAACGCGCTAAGGTAGCCCGTGATATTCAAATTTTCTCAAGATTTATCAAGGTCATAAAACCTGGAGAGTTATATTGATGATTCATCGCTGTATGTTATTCCAAGACATAAAAAATTTTAAAGCCTCGATTTGAGCCAAAAATCAAACTTCAAAACAGATGATAAAGAACCCATTAAAATATTATATAAATCGATACGTCACCATTTCAGTCTTTCAGAATAATTTACCTGTAGGGTCGAGGACAGCTGTCTACTGGACCGGGTCATGACTCCGTGCAATGCTACAGGATGCTGCGGCAGGTCTACACGAACTCCTCCCACGCTTAGTAACGCGGTAGCACCTTGACGACCTGCTTCCCAGCCGTAGAGGGCCTGGGATTTACCCACGCTTACGCGAACCACCGTTCTAGAAAAGAATAAAACATTTGAATTAAAAAAAAAAAGCAGGTTTTGGAAAAAACAGAGAAATAACTAAACATCACGCATTTGCTACAGTTAATGTGTAGTCGTTTAGCCGTTGGTCCCGGCTGTCATTTGTGCATCTATGAAAGTCGTTACGGGTCGTCAGAAACCCGAAAATCTGACAGCTAGTCTTACCACGGTTACGTATTGCTCAAATAAAATACTGGTATTCGGCTGCATCCGGTTAGACTGGAAGCCGAACCCGATATAGTTGAGAAAAGGCTAGGCAGATGATGAAAGTGTAGTCATTACTTGCGAGACCAATTAACGCTGAAAACCAAATGTATGAATGCCGTCATTTGATAACAGACTTTGCTGCATTTAATGAAGCTAAAACGCAAACGTTCTGTGTGAAGTCACAAACGGCTCCATTTGCAACTGAGAAACATTAATTGTGAACTGAAAAAAGTATTTATGCAAAGGACAATTTAATGCTAAAACAACTCCAAACAAAATTATAAAAAAAAACATATAACTTACTGATGGTTGGGAGCCACTCCTTCAAGAAGCACAATCATGGTCCTCCCAAGGTTGCCGGTCAGCGACCACTGACGGGAGCGAGACGCTGAGAACGACGCCTGGAGCGACGTGATCTCTGCTTCCAGCTTCAACCCTGAGAGAGAAGCCAGGAGACGAGTGCGGTGGATCCTGATAAAGACATTTGTATATCTTAAGCTTAAGCAATCAATTAATGCGTCTAATTCATGTGCGTGTATAATTATCACTTGTATTACTTATTATTATTTAAAAAGGAAAATCGGTGAAAGAAAACATCGTGAGGTAACGAGAGGAATACTTGAGAGATATTTCTCAACAGCATGTGAAGCTAAGTCAGAGGCCCATGGGCAGCGCATAAAAACTCTGACACCAGGTTAGTCACTAACCACACGAAAAGGAAGGGGACCAATCCGAAGTTTTGAACCTGTTATGTTCTTCCATATTAAAAAGGCTTTTAATCATCCACAATTGCAAGAACATTAAATAAATTCAGAATTTTCTCATTAGTGATGATGATATGGTTTAGTATAAAAATTGACTTTGCAATACAATACAATATAACTACTATGTTTGTTGACTAGGTTAAGTACCGATTTTTATTTAACACGTTTTTTTTTATTCATTCACCATACTTGCCACTAAAGGAAAATCCTCTACCACTTTAGACTCATACTTTTAATTGCATTCATGGTAGCTGTGTCAATTGTAGCTGTAAACCTATCCAGAGAGTAAATTGTGTAACTTATTTAGGAGTTAAAGTCGACGAATATTTCTCATGGAAAGAACATATAGATTTCTTGTGCAAATAAGCTTAAAACTATACTAAGTAAATTTTACCACTTAAGTTATCGAGTTCCAGCTAGTACCCTAAAAATATTCAAACTCAAACTCAAAGCATTTATTTCAAATAAACCAATTACAGGCACTGTTGAATTGTCAAGGGGTCGGTCAGTCAGAAAGATGAAGCTAGTTGCCCATTCCAAAGCAGTAGGTACCTATGGAGAAGAACGGGCAAGAAACTCCATGGACACTCTTTTAAAACCAAAATATGTTTACAAAAACTGGGTTACATCACTCATGTTGAAATATACACGTGAGAACGATGCAGAACTTAATAAAAGCGTCCATAATTACAAGATTTTAAAAAACAATTCAAAATTAATTTAAATATTAAAACAGCCGTGGCAGCTAAGAGGTGACCAGCCCCTACTGACGGTGCCCGCTCATGAACATGACGCATGGCTTAGCACCATTCAGCTCAACCATTATGATGGGAGCTAAATGGTCCAAAATACCGCCACCACCAGTGAGACATTACAGGGAGCATGACATGCTCTCAGCCGGCAGGGCACATTCAAGTCAATGTAAGACGTACTCAGTAAATTGTAGCTTTATAGTAGGTACATAGTACTCACAAACGTGCTATGCAATTATACAATGCTAAGAGATTGAAGTTATATAATGCAAAAAGTTTTTGTGAATCTTCAGCAGCTCCAGGAGTAATCTCAGATGCTAATCAATTAGTTTAGGATATTAAAAAAAAAAAGAAAGAATATTCAATAATGTAAACAATTGGAGCAGCTCAATCCCAAGCCCTTTTGTCTTCAATAAAGTCTTTGACAGTATAATAAGCATTCTGGCACAACTTGCGTTTAACGAACGATTTGAATTTATTAAGGCTTAGATCTTGAACGTGGCTTGGAAGTTTATTATAAAAGCGTATACATTGACATCTGAACGAGCCTCCTATTTTTTTGAGCCTTGTAGTGGGTACAACAAATTTGTGTTTGTTCCTAGTATTCTTATCATGAATATCACTATATTTTTTAAACAATTTTATATTTTTATGGGCATACAAAAGATTTTCAAAAATAAACTGTGAAGGTACAGTCATTACATTTATTTCTTTAAATTTTTCTCTCAGAGAGTGTCTCGGACTTAATTTATAAATTGCTCGAACAGCTCTTTTCTGTAAAACAAAGATAGTCTGAATATCGGCGGCATTTCCCCACAATAGAATACCGTACGACATTACACTATGAAAATAGCTAAAGTACACTAAGCGGGCTGTCTCTGTGTCAGTTAAAGTACGAATTTTTCTAACAGCGTATGCTGCGGAGCTTAGTTTTTTTGACAATTTATCTATATGTGGCCCCCACTGAAGCTTAGCATCCAAAGTTAAGCCCAAGAATACTGTGGTATCTTCAGGATTCAATTCTTCGCCCTTTACCAACACTTTGGTTTCCACCTGTCTAACGTGGGGTAGCGTAAACTTAATACATTTGGTTTTTTTTTCATTAAGAAGTAAGTTATTAACATTAAACCAATGAACTACCGTTGCGATCGCACTATTTACATCGTCAGTAGCCGGCTGCTGACGTTTAAGTTTAAACAAAAGTGAAGTGTCATCTGCAAATAACACCATGACTATTTTTTATGAGGTAAGGCAAATCGTTAATATAAATAAGAAACAAAAAAGGGCCAAGAATCGAGCCCTGTGGGACTCCCATTGTTACTATAGATCCGGGAGATCTTTTTCCATTAACGTCAACGCTCTGAATTCTATTACTCAAGTACGAAGTAAGAAGATCCAGAGCGGTGCTTCGGATCCCGTAATGGCGGAGTTTCCTGATTAATGTTTCATGAAGAACGCAATCGAATGCCTTAGACAAATCACAAAAAATCCCCAAGGCGTCGCATTTATCTTCCCATGCATTGTAAATATGTCCTAAAAGTTCAACACCGGCATCGGTAGTTGAACGACCCCTTGTAAACCCGAACTGTTTGGTGTGTAATAATTTATGTTTGTTAAAAAATCTTTGTAATTGCTCTAGAATTAATTTCTCAAATATTTTACTGAAGGTAGGTAGTATTGAAATAGGTCTATAGTTAGTGGGGTCTGATGTACTACCTGATTTAAACAAAGGTATTACTTTACTATTTTTCATTAGGTCAGGAAACTCCCCACAGTCGATACAATTATTAAAGATAAGAGCTAAATTAGGTGCTACAATGTCAATAACAGATTTAGCAACTTCTACAGAATTACCCCACAAATCTGCAGTCTTTTTTACATTTAAAGTGTGAAAGGTTTTAATTATGTCTCTACAAGTAATATGCTCAAAATGAAATTCCGTATCGCAAATATTAACATGTTCCTTAAGTAAAGACTCAGCAACAGAAGGTGATGAGTTTAAGGATTTAGTAGTTGAAACGGGAATATCCGAAAAGAACTTTTCAAAGGCCGCGGCGACTTGTAAGTCTGATTTAATTATGTTGCCATTAACAGACAAGCTGTAGTCAGAATTTCGGTTACTAGACTTTCCCGTTTCACTATTAATAATGTTCCAAGTCGTTTTAATTACATTACTACTGTTTTTAATCTTCGCACTAAGATAACGCGACTTGGCTACGCAACAAACTTTTTTAAATAATTTTGAGTAATTTCTAACATATAAATTAAATTCAGCAGTATTTACAAAAGTCCTTTCATTGTATAACTCATAAAGGCGTGTTCTACTTCTATGAATACCAGTGGTAGCCCAGTCACTAAAAGATGCGCTACTATTATAATATGATGTGGAATCCATAATCGATTATGCTCTTGATTGCTATGGACTTACATTCAAAACTTATATAGAAAAAATAGAAAATAATATACAAGTTAAGTTCCTAAAATTAACAGTGGATAAAAAAACTAAAACTTAACATAAAAAAGATTATTATAAATTATATAATATATTTGTTGGACATTATGTATGTTATAAAACTTAAAATGTACCTTTTTTTGGAAACAACTGCTCAAACTGGTTTTGATTTAATTTATAGATGGCTTATCTCTCACTCACTCACGCTAAACACAAATAAAACTAAACTCATAACATTTTCTTTAAACTCCACTACGCAACCCTTGACACCCATCACTCTAAAAGCTCACACCTGCCAACCCTATTTAGTTCTTTGCAACTGTCCTAAAATTTTCTCTACTGACACGACTAAATACCTCGGTATCATCCTAGACAAACACCTAAACTTCAAAGCTCATATCACCCACCTTACAGGTCGAGTTCGCAAACTCATATTTATTTTTAAAACACTCAGACACATTGCCAATACTTATGTGATACGCACCGTATATCTTGCCGTCTGTCAGTCAGTGATATCGTACTGCATTAGTATTTGGGGTGGAGCTGCGAAAACTACACTCAAACCCCTGGAAGTGGCTCAGAGAGCCATTCTTAAGGTAGCTACTTTCCGACCCATGCTCTACCCAACCTTTGATCTTTATAAAAAATGCAAAGTGCTTACGGTCCGCCAAACATTTATCCTCAGTTCTTTATTACAACAACACAAACAAACTCCTTTTATACTAACTCAATCCTCACTTCGACGTAAGAACGAAATTTGCAAAGTACCCTTCACACGCTTTGCTTTTACCAAGCGATTCTTTTACTACCTTGGCCCAATTTTGTATAACAGAATAAACAAAAATATACCTATACATCAATCCGCTTACGATATGTGTAAAAAACAGATAACGGACTTTTTACTCACATTAAACTACGACGACACTGAATATCTGCTCACTTCACAATCGTAATGACTTTCTTAATAATCGGTATCTTAACTCACTTCCGTACTCCTTTCCCTTCCGTTTACACATACACCACACCTACATCACAAAACACAGACATACATACCTACATCATAAAACACACACACACACCACACTTACATTACAAGTCACACACACCTACTAACAATTAGTATTTAGTTAAATATGTTTGTAACCAAGTTCAATCCTAAGCAGTCTATTAATCTGTTTTACCCCTATGGGAAACTGGGCTGGTGAACCTTAATACAGGTTACTATGTAACCTAGCTAGGACGCCAGATCCACCAATGTTACTATTTCTACTCTAATTAATCCTAATTTGTACAACTATACTTATATGTTTATTGTAACAGACTGTACCACACTTGTTGAATAAAATAAATAAATAAATAAAAAAAAAAAAAAATACCTTTTTATAAAATAAAATAATAATTTAAATATTTTTTTTGTAACGGAAAATTAATCGGTTATAAGCCAAACAAACAAATAAGTGAGCAACTACGTACTACGGTTTCAAAAACCTTTTAAATGCAACGGTTACCTGGCGACTCCCACAACAACCATGCCCATATTGGCAGCACTGGATGACGAGTTGCTTGTGTTCTGTTCTCGCGAGCTGGGCCGCTGTGTCGTGCGGCTGTGGCGGTAGTGTTCGGGAATGTCTGTTGTCACTGAAAACCTGGAGAAGAGAGAGAAGTATGTTTTGATAACTGTTACTTAAGTTTTGTCACAAAACTAACCTCAAACCTGAATAGAAAATCAAAAAACCCCACAATACAAATGGATAATTTTTTATTTCCTTTGCAAGTACGACATCACCTCACTTTTACATCTAATTTATGCTATCATACAAAACTCTTTGATACGCAACGGTAGTCCTTAAATGGGCATTCTCTTTAAATTGAATTGGAAATGGGACCTTTTGACACTTATTCAATTCTTACTCCTAAAAAAGGAATAAGGCACTGGAGTCAGTTAAATATTGATTGTTTAGTAGATATTTAGCAGAAGGAGGACATATAACGCCTCACAGAAGAATAAAACGGACTAATTTTGGTATTTTTATAGGTGAAAGTTCTCTCTCCGTACCTGTGCGTGATAGTCTCCGCGTCAGGCATGTTGGCATACAAGTCTAGCAGCAGGTACACGGTCCGCCAGCACCGCGGCGCCAGCTTGCCGTCCGCCGCGTCGGCAGACGGCGAGCTGAGCGACGCGTGAGGTCCGGGGCCCGGGGACACGTGCGGCCCGGGGCCCGGCGACGCGGGGCCCGCGGCTGTGGTGGCGTTAGCGGCGTACATAGGAGTATGCGCGCCTTCGTTTAGGGAGCTGTAGCCTAATGGAGGAAAATACATATTCACAAATGGTACAGCACTTTACTGGAAAACATTGAGACTAATTTTAAGGTCACAGTACGCGACAAACTTTATGGTAGCTCTGGAGTGCGCTCAGCGGGATTGTCCGAAAGGGTTACCGCTACCCTGGAACATAAAGAGCTGGACATGGTTGGGTTGTAGTCTGTAAGAGTCTGACACTCCCTTCGGCTCCACCCAGAGCGGAAGGAGTAATTTGATGATGTCCCACGCTCAAAAAAAAAAGCGCTCTGTAGTGCGATACCCGCTGCGCAGTTCCCCACCCCTCAGCCCCGCTGACACATGAATTAGTTACTGCGTAGCGACTCGCTTCATGTTCCGAGCCACCATAAAGCTTGAATCTGGCTGTACCTAAAGTTTCGGCATCGTATGTAGCATGTTGAATAGTCACGATGACGCGTCTTGTAACTTTAACTTCAATAAAACGGGGTGAATAGGGATGCAGGGGTGAATCGGAACGAAACTTATAAATGGATTTTAACATTGAAATAATATAGTTAGTTGCCAACCAGAACATTTGATCATTAATTATTATACAGTAAACACATTACAAGCCCTTTTTGGCCACAAACTGTATTATTTAATACTTAGATCGCTTTAAAGTTTCGTCCCGATTCACCCCTGCATCCCTATTCACCCCGTTTTACGGTACCTAACGACGAAATTGAAAACATTATGAATAATGTGACATGATGCGAGTCATCTTTCAAGATAAATAAACTCTTTCATAGCTGCTACATCTTCACCTCGTACCTATAGACTGTTCAAAAAGTATCTGATGAAAATGTAATTTATATATATTATAGGGCAGAAATCATAGTAGTGGGTGACAATTGTAGTGCCACTTACAAATTGAGTGCTAGATTTGATTATTTTAATAGTTCAAAGGCATGGGTGGCGAATTCTAATTTTAAATCAACAATTATGTTTTTTATTATTTATCATATCGACCACTTTTGTATGAATATCTGTTCCCAGTGTGTGTGTGTGTGTGTGTGTCTATTAATTTACGCCGGAGGACATAGTGATCTAATTGGTGATGTTCTTCAGAAAGGTCAGGTGCATAGTACTTGCAACAAGTGTTCGTGTATGAAGCAAAAGGAATATCTAAGGAGCGTAGCAGGTAACGTTCTATAGTTTCTGCTATGGGAGAAAGTTTATGATCTGAATCTGACACTATGAAACAAATCACTTACCCAATTTCCCCTTAACACTTTTCCCAGTTGACCTCAACTTCTGTGCAAAAGACTGCGGCCGAGACCTGGTAGCTGGCTGAGCCAACTTCTGCTGGCTCAAGGACTGCGGCACTGATGCAGCCAGCTCAGGGGTCAAGGTCGGAGCCAACAGGTCCCATTTGGGCTCCAGGGTCGCGTATTGGACTTCTTTTTCTAAGGATGTGACGCTTACTAGGTTTTCTCTGAAGTCTGATACTGAAAAGGAGTTGCTATGTTAGATTTTAGAGGCTTATGCCAACGGGACCGTATTACTAAGGCTGAACTTCCGTATTTTTTTTTGTCACAGGGCTGTATCTTTTAAATCGTAATAGGTAGACACTTGAAAGGAGTATTGTGGCTCCATAAATTTTTCGCTCCTTTTAGAAAGTCAACGAAACAAAATGGTACGTGTAGTAGTCATTTGGTTCAAGTCAAGTTATACAACTTTGAGGATTTGTCATTTTCATACATTTATTGATTTTTGAACTTGTATTCATTGACTTAGACTAATCCTACAACTTTTGTGCCATATTAACTATTACTCCAAATGACCAGTACTAACCATACGTACCATTTTTTTTCGTTGATTTTTAGAAATGGCCCAAAAATGTATGGAGCCTGAATACTCCTTTCAAGTGTAATTTCAACTTTCAGAAAATGTATGGAGCCTGAATGATCATTTTATTCAGGCTTTTCTACCAATCTTACTAGATTAAGAACCAGAAAAGAATATGTTTGAATTTCTCTTCTAAGGAAGTTAACCTTTACCCGTTCTTTTTTATATGTGCCTTAAATTATTGCAATTCGTTTACAACCGTTTCAAATAAAGGTAAATAAAAAACCTTCATCACAAGTTATAAAGGAGATGATGAACAGGCTTGCCACTTACCAGATGACGAGGTATGTTTAGTCTGCCGATGAGATATCTTAGTCTGTGAGCGCAGTTCAATCTGAGTGTCTTTCACGTTCTGGTACATGTTGCTGATCTGGTGCAGCAGTCGGAGCAGGGGCATGTTAACCTAAACAGAACATTCAAGTGTAGCAAACTTCATAATGGTTATGTAGATAATTGGGTTTTTGAAAGGGTAGTCAATCTTCTTCTTCTTTTCGTGTGGTCAGTGACTAACCTGGTGTCAGAGTTTTTAAACTGCCCATGGGCCTCTGACTTAGCTTCACATGCTGTTGAGAAATATCTCTCAGACATGCTGGTTTTCTCACGATGTTTTCCTTCACGGATTTCTAAGCAAGTGATTATTATACAATACGCACATGAATCCGTAAAATCAGAGGTGCGTGTCTTGGGTTCGAAATCGAGACCTATGACTTGGTAGTCCGACGGTCACACCTCTAGGCTATCACTGCTAGGGTAGTCAATAACGTTACTTTTTATGAACTGTCAAAACGCGGCATTTGTACGTGATTTGTGTGAAATATAACGACGTCACAGATTTTTAGAATCAAATGGAATACTTATTAGCATTAAATGAAATTTTACAATATCTTCGAAAAATATTTAATTTCTGTACGATGATGGAAGTTTTTAAGACAAGCGGTCTTTTTTTATGTGATTTCATATTTTATTTTTGACCGTTTCCAATAGTCAATTATACAAAGAAATAAAAAAACAAAAAGGACACTTTTTTTGAGGATGGGAAATCATCAATAGACCCCTCCGCCTCGGTGTGGAGCGGAAGGGAGTGTCAGACTCTTACTGACTAAAACCCATCCATGTTCCTTCCTTAGCCTTTCATGTTCCGAGGTAGCGGTAACCCTTTCATTTAGGTAAAAGGACACTTAGGCGTATTATTTCACGCCGACTGGTCAACACTTCACGTGACCAGAAAGCTGGATTGTTCTTTGGCCAAAGAATTAGCATTGCCAATTAAAGTGGCATTCTAAAAACGTCTGCTTCAATACTATTGTCGGACAACAGTCCTGAGATCGTAAGCGCTATTGCTGAGCATGAAGTCTACGGCTCGACTCCCGAGTCGGCCAGGTGTTATTGGGAGTTTCCACCTGGAATTTTTCAGTAGCAGCTCTGGTTCTGGATTTAGGTCCGGTTGTTGGAAATAGGCTCACCTCCTATTACATGGGACTTAAAACATAACTGTCGAAATACGTGTCCTCTGCCTAAATGTTTGAGAAATACAGGCATGATGTTATGCTATATTATTACTGTTACATAGTGGTGTGACCGTCGGACTGCCAAGTCATAGGTTTCGAGTTCGAACCCAAAGCATGCACCTCTGATTTTACGGATTCATGTATAATCACTTGCTTAAAAATCGGTGAAGGAAAACATCGTAAGGTAAATGTCTGAGAGATATTTCTCAATAGCAAGTGAAGCTAAGTCAGAGGCCCATGGGCAGCATAAAAACTCTGACACCAGGTTAGTCACTAACCATACGAAAAGAAGATTACTGTTTTAATTTTAAAATGTAAGACTTTTCACACTAACCTGCTGCGAAATGAACCGTATACTGATATTAAAGTTTAGCATTGTGCTGATATGTTTCTTGAGCTGTCCCCTCGAGATGTACAGCACGTTCTGGCGCTGTATGAGGTCGTCGACCGCCATGTCGGCCACCTTCTTCAGGTCCACGTCTATGGACACCTTCTCGCAGAGGAACGCGGGCGTCTCTGATGGGATCGCACCGTGGGTTTGGGAACCTGGTTAGTATTGTCTTATGTTTGACTGGTTTATAGTTAGTAGAACTTAAAAAAAAGGATACCTATAGGATGATCAAACTGCGTCGCAAGAAGACTAAAGATTGATATTATATTGATTGTTTATTGATTGATTGATCCAGTTAAAAGGGGATGCCAGTTTTAGGCCCAGAGACGCACAAGGAATTGGTTTCACTAAAAAAATTATGTTATTTTTTTTCCCATGTCTTCCACGTATTCATTATTCTGTGCAAGTCGGCACAATTTATTCAAAATATTAAATATTGAAACGACTAAACTTATTGAACTTGAATGAAAATTCATTACAAAATGTTGCCGTTACAAAAAAAAAATTGACATTTAATCAATCGGAATAATCAGCCATCATTACTTTAATATTTACTAGCTGACCCGACAGACGTTGTCCTGTCTTAACTGTGATACCTACCCTACCTACCTACCCTACCTACCTACCCTACCTACCCACCCTACCTACCCTACCTACCTAACCTACCTACCCACCCTACCTACCCTACCTACCTACCTACCCTACCTACCTACCTACCTACCTTCCTACCCTACCTACCTACCCTACCTACCTACCTACCCTACCCTACCTACCTACCTACCTACCTACCTACCTACCTACCTACCTACCTACCTACCTACCTACCCTATAGGAGGAAAATCAGCAGCTGATCGAAAAAAAAAAAAAAAATTAAAATGTATTCTGCTATTCAGGGTGGAGACAGATCCAACGAAACAAAAACCATGAAAATTGGTCCAGCAGATCTCGAGTTATAACGAAGGGAACAAACCCGTCTTTCTTTTATATACTCGGTTAAATTTTAGTCGTTTTAATCCCCTTAAGGGGTCATTGTACACATTATAACGAGCAACTTTTACTATGGGACCGAACCTGAAATCGCAAAAAAATAATCAGATTTTCAGTACATTTATGTTATCCTAACTCGTCAAAATGTACTGCACAGCTGATTTTTTTTTCGCGATTTCAGGTTCGTTCCCATAGTAAAAGTTGCTCGTTATAATGTGTACAATGACCCCTTAAGGGGATTAAAACGACTAAAATTTAACCGAGTATATATAGATTAATAAACACCGTTCATTTTGTACCGAGCAAACGATACATAATATTATAAATCACAAAAAACTCTTTAATAATAATTGTTATTTCTATCTTTGATGATTCTAGCGTAAACAAAAAAAAAAACAAATATCGATCAACCTTTTTTGCATTTTTTATGGCAGCACTAACTTGTCCGCTAGCGGAAAACGTAAGTGTCAAATGTGTTTGTCTTGTCACTCCATTGCGACAGCTTGTGTATATTTATTAATTGACTACTTTTACCCATGAATACTGAATCTGACGATTCTCCTATACCTGACGACCATGACACTGGCGGTAACTTGGATTTGATATTAAACGCTTCGACCGAAGAACCCGGCATTCACTCGGACCTATTTTTTCACAACAGTCATCATCTATAACTGCTGTAAGTTGTGACCTGCGTTGTGTAAACTGCGGTTTAAATGTATCTAGAATGCGAAGACACACGTTGGAAATCGCTGAAGTTCAATGTCGTATACAACGATGGGTTGGCCAGGTAAATAATAATATAACTAGTGTACCTACAAGCTCACCTACCGATCAGGACTTTGATTTTTTCTACAATGTATTTTGTATTATTAGACTCCTAGTTAATTATGCTGATAAATAAATTAATATAATGTATTAAGTGATCTTTCACTTATTTAAAATATACTTAACTTATGTTGATTAAATATAAGAATCGTAAATAACTTCGAAATGCAAAGTTTTTGGTAAATCATTTCTTTTACTAATTAGTTATTGAAATTGCCTCCCATCATTATAATTGATTTTTAAATGTGTGCACAGTGGGCCTAAATTACTATGGCGACCTGGCATCGCCCTTTGACTATATAACAACTAATTATAATCGAATCTGTTGGACTAACTGAAAATAGAAAAATATAAATGACAAAATTTTAAACATTGAACTATCATTTTTTTATGGACGTTTCCAAAGTACAGTCAGAGAAATCACCAATCTGCCGTGTTAAAGTTTTAATATACATCTTATTAATTATATAAGGTGTTAAATTATTATGCACACGTAACTCAATAAAATGTATTCAACAGCTCATATTTTTTTCGCGATTTCAGGGTTGATCCCATACTAAAAGTTGTTCGTAACGATGAGTAGGTACAATGCTCCCACGAAATTCTTAGAGTTAATTTTTTAACACCTTATATTGTCAAAGAATGGCAGTTCTGTTCTGAATATCAAAAGGACAATTCAAGATAATTATTTTCAACGTTTCTAAATGTAGTTGAAAATAACTCAAGAACTTAAACAAGGTCTGCAACATTTTCCTATAGCATAGGGAATTAGTTATCCTCATCACTGTCCTCGTTAGTAACTCACCCTTTCCTTTAGCCGCCTGCCGCCGGTCCCTGCTGGCCAGGTCGCTGACGACGATGTCGATGCGGAACATGTCCATCCAGGCGATGAGCGACAGCTTCGAGCCCAGCGAGTCCAGCGCGGGGGGCGCGGCGCTACCGCTGTTGTTCACGCCGTCGCCCGATCCGCTCTTGTTTTTGGATTCGCCTGGAGGCGACACAGATGAGTTTAGTTTACGCAAATAAAAGATAAACGCGCATTCAAAGTCAAAGTCAAATAATTTATTTCAAATAGGCACAAGAAAGGCACTTTTAAACGGCAAAAATGAACAAGAAATAGAATTGATAAAAGGTAGTTTCGTGTGGAGAAGAAATGGCAAGAAACGCCACCGTTACTCTTTTAAAATATTTTACAATATTTTGTATACATGAATTATAATATTATATGTGAAGACGATGCATCTAGAATAAAAACAATACACCACAAAAGGTGAACAGAAAAACACATATAGCAATGGCAGGTAAACTTAATTATAATATATTATGTAAAAGTATTATAAAAGTCTATACCCTGTGTGACCTGGTGCGGCGACACGCCGAGCGCGGACAGGAAGGGCTGGAACACGAGGTGCGCGTCCAGCAGCATGAGCGAGCCCTGCAGCGGGTACAGGCTGCAGGCCGGCATGGCGGCCGCCACGGCGCGGGGGTTCATCTTCGAAGGAGGGATTATTGGCTTCTTGCTCTTTGGCTCCTGGGTTAGTATAGTACGTGACTGTGTTTTATAACTTACTTTGTAATGGGTGGGTACAGCGGTTAGTGTTTAACCCCGTCAATGATTGCATGCTTGTGTGATGGTGGCTACTTCATGCAGTGACCATCGAGTGAGTGATGACTGGTTTGAGAGAGTTTAGCACGCAGGCAGTTGCAGAATTGCAATTGCTTTCACGAAGTTGCGCAAAATAGTTTTTATTTACATTCACGAAAGCGCACCTGTTTATTTAAACTTTATAATGACTTTAAAAGTCACAACTCTCCATTTATAATTTGCAACACACGGCAGACTGGTTGCTAGGGAGTTTTTTGTGCCACTTCATTCCAGCTCAACAGAGAGAGAGTGGTGAAGTGTTCACTTTGGGTGGTCACTTTTTAGACCTTCGAAAAATCCTTACTCTCAGTGTAACTTGCATCAATAATTTTGAAAGAACATGCACCATTTCAATCCAGTCATTCACCAACATATTCTAAGACTCACCACTTTGATGGGCTCCTGTTTCGCCATCCATTGATAGAGGTCTTCTCTCGCGCGGTCATTCTTTATGTTCTCATCACTGCCGTGGGGAGAGTACAATGATGGGTTCGACCCTACAGTAGGCAGGTCCTCCTTCAGGGTCCCGTAGTCAACTGTAGTTGAGAGTGAAGTCAGAAATTAGAAGTACTAGAAGACAAATTCGAAATAAGTGAGAAAACATATAATAGAACGCTTGTTTGTCTCTCTCTTATAACAAACAAGAGCACGCACTGTTCGTAATCCCATTTCGAAATTTTTCCTTTAAATTTTTGTTACATCTAAAGATATGTATTAAATTATCTTTCTGACTAATTTGCTGGGCAAAACCATTCTCGCAGAAACGCATTCCCTCTCGACGTAACATATTTTATTGATTACTTAAGGTACTGTAGAGCCTGAGTGAGACCTTATGTTGAATATGGCTGGTATAATCTGACAGCATTCGAACCTTTAAACGTTTAGAATAGTCGATAGGTTTTTGTACAAGTGACACGACTCCGTCATGGGCCGCGGGGCTTGACAGATATATTCGGTGCGTTATAATAATATACAATTAATGATTCACGGTCTGTGTGTTTGCTTTCATAGCGTAGCAAAACCCAATACACACAGAACACACGCTCTACCACTGAGCCCCCTCTGGGAAGGTCCTCAACCTTCCACAGTACACATTCAAACAAATTGACACAAAACACCTGGCCAATTATCCACCTTGTCTACTCACCAACTCACTCATTCTTCTTCTACTATATTTTATAGCAAAGTAACTTACTCAAATTCTTCGACGGTTTACATTGGCGGGCTTGCAGCACATACTATAATAAATGCACATATAGAACTAGCGATGTATCTACTCACTAGCGATGGCGTCGTCATGGAATACCGGCTTCCTCGTGGAGAATGGCAGCGAGGGAAACACCAGGCTCGCGCGGCTGCTTTGTGCGCCCCGCACTGTGACGGACACGGGATTAGCACATCACTAGTGTAAGGAGGTTATGTTGTAAAGGAGATGAAGAATGTGCTAGAATGTATGAGTCTTGAAAGTGGGTTTGCTGGTATAGATGGTTCGTGTATCGGGGTGCGATTATATCAAATGGGTCAGCAGAAAGTTTTAGCTGAACTGAGTTTTAGTTTAAATGTTAATAAAGGAAAGATTTTTTTCAAGTCAGTAACCTCTACCCTAGTCTTCTTCTTAGCGTGTCGATGGAAAAAAAATACAGGAGAAAACATTATATATTTTTTTTAATTTGTCAACCTGACTACCTGAGTAACTTGGGCCAAAATAGTTTCATTGAACCTTTAGGCGGGGTTTATGGTCTCTATTTGACACAAAATAATGCAGAGTTCTGTTCTGTCTGGCTATTAAGCAGTTATTTTTTTATTTAGATATAATGGCACCCCTACAGACAGGCTAGAGGAATGCAATGTATGATTTGAAAACTCTTCAGAACATTGAGAGTTTTTATGTTACTAATATCGACATGCGAAACTTTCAGTAGCCATTTTATTGAGGTGTTATTAAAGTTGTGTAATTTTAACCATAATATATACTTTTAGAAAAAAAAGTAGAGTATGTAGAGTCTGTCAAATTTACTTGTGTGATAGTTTCTTTCTAAAGCTCTATATTCACGCTAGAGATAATATTGATTGATAAGTTTCGATAATATTTTATGACAATTTGTATGTATCAGTATTAAATACTATGGAATGATAATAGAATAGCTAAGAAAAACATGATCTGAGATGAGTAAAGTTGCGATCAGTTACATAGATAAAGAATAGGTGCACCAAATAGCGATAGCGAAAATAGCACAGCTTTATACAGGGTGGCAAAATTTCAACGCAGGATCTGAAGGTAACAGGATGCGCGTCCATTTTTCTACTACCCTATATAAGGTGTTGAAAAATTAACTCTAAGAATTTCGTTGGAGAATTGTACCCATCGTTACGAACAACTTTTACTATGGGATGAAACCTGAAAACGTGAAAAAAATATGAGCTGTTCCATACATTTTTATTTTACACACGTAACTGAATTAAATGTATGAAAAGCTCATATTTTTTTCGGTCCCAAGACATTTATTTTTTATCACCTTATATATTTGTATAGGCATTGCGTAGAATGTATATTGTTATTGGGAAACATAGATAACTTATCAGTGCACTGAGTGAGTGCGATGTATAGGGCGTAATTAGTTGAAGCAAATAAGACTAGCGCTTTAATTAATACACTTTTCTTTCTTTCTTTCTTTCTTTCTAATACATTTTATAGCAAAGTGCATAATTTATTAAAGCGGTTACCATAGGTATGCGAAGCGACGGCCAATCCTTTCAATAAATATCTTAGATATGAAGTTGTATTAATAAGATTATATTTAATTAAACAAAAAAGCTATAACAAGACAAGGATAACACCACTACAAACAATCCAAAGATGTGTTACAAACAATGTGTTTCAATGGTTGTCTGTCACAAATGTTGTTATTAAGAATGAATGGGAAATTCGGAAGATTGGTTATAGTAAAGGGATCAGGTAATTGAATGAGACGGAATGATATACAGGGTGAAATTTAATTCATGGGCAATATTTTAAGGAGTCTTTGTACTCATCATTATGAACAACTCTTACTATGGGAACACACCTAAAATGAGCTGTTTTGCAACATTTTGATGAGTTATGCGAGCATAACTTTAAAATTTAAAATAATTTTGAATTGTTTTTTTTTAAACTTGTAATTATGGACGCTTTTATTAAGTTCTGCATCGTTCTCACGTGTAATTTCAACATGAATGATGTAACCCAGTTTTTGTAAACATATTTTGATTTAAAAGAGTGTCCATGGAGTTTCTTGCCCGTTCTTCTCCATAGGTACCTACTGCTTTGGAATGGGCAACTAGCTTCATCTTTCTGACTGACCGACCCCATGACAATTCAAAAGTGCCTGCAATTGGTTTATTTGAAATAAATGCTTTGAGTTTGAGTTGAGTTTGAGATAATGGATGGAACAGCTTTTTTTTCGCGATTTCAGGTGTTTTACCATAGTAAAAGTTGTTCATAATGATGAGTACAATGAGCCCTTAAAATATTGCCCGAGAATTCAATTTCACTCTGCATAGTTAGATGTACTCAGTTGTACACTGCACATCAAGAAATAACATATATAATAACGATGAAATGGTCACATGTATGTATATGATCACTTCATGCTGTCGTGAACAACGGTAAGACAAACAAAAACATCACAAAAAACGCATAACACAACGCTGTGAAATCGTTTGTTATGAGATTTTGATACAAATCTCCGAAAGCTAGGTACGATATTTTTTAAATTTTGAGTATTTAAGGGAAATGCGCCAGAGTAGCCCGCGAAATTCATATTTTCATACGTTTTTTTTGCAATTTACAGGTCAGTGTCAGGTTGTGTATTGATCGAGATATGATTCACGGCCGTAACAAGTACTTACAGAATTATGAACATAAGAATCATCAATACAACTCTCTAAATTAGAGTTGTACTCAAATGTCATGATTTCATGAAATACTCATTCCGTAGGGTTATTTAAACTTTTAGGGTTGTATTGAACCTTGTGCATTTTGATATTACAGTGCTAATCAGCGCGAACTATATTTCAGTAAACATAAAATCTAATACTGACCTTCAAATTGCAAAAAAAAAGAAAAATAGCTTTGTGGGATAGCCTCGCGGTTTAACCTTAAGTGGTGAAGAGTAGACCATCTAAATTCTCTTCAAGAATTAATTGAGCTGGTGTTAGATACTCAATAGTTAACGAACATTTTTGAGGGAACATAACAAACGACTTTTAACCTTAGGACTGGTGAACCAGATTGTAACAATGTATTGACATTGATCAATGCTGTGGCTAACTTTGGATTCAGAACTGGTTTCAAATATTTTAATATAGAATGTAAAGAGTTTATCAATTAGGTATTTGAAAAGGTAGTAAACTATTATGAATTGTCAAAACGCGGAATTTGTATGTGATTTGTATGCAATATAACAATATGACGTCACAGATTTTAAGAATCAAATGAATCAAATGCAATTTTACAATTATATCTTCGCATAATATTTAATTTCTGTACGGTGATGGAAGTTTTTAAGAAGAGCATTTTTTTTTAATGTGATTTCATATTTTATTTTGGACCGTTTCAGTCAATTACCGAAATTATTCAGCTCTTAAAAAGAGTTACCCAAATTGACAACCAAACTTTTTCATGAGTAGTCTTCCTATACGACATACAAAAAATTAAGACAAGTGGACAGTAAATACTGTGAACCAAAATTAATAAAACATATTAATATTTCAAAATCAAACTATGCTGAATACCAGCACTTTTTGATGTTCAAAAAATCTAAACAAATCCACCGACAAATAAGTTATCGTGAGATTCTGAATCGGAAGCAAGCCTGTTATTTATAAAACATTTCATTCGCCAATCAAATACCAAGTGTACTCGTCTAAGAATAAGGTTCACAAGTCCCTCCCAGCACAACACAAAGTGTTTGGTGTACGAACCAGAGGGCGGCGTGGAAGGGAACGAGTGCGGGCGAGGACTTGCCGGCACGCCAGGCGCTTCACCCACAAACATATATGCGTTATTAATGGTAATATCAATGCCAAATTATATTGTACTGTAGTGGAATTAGTTTACGGATCATATCGTAGCAAAAAAATATACAGGGTGTCTGAGAAAGGTGTAGCGAAAATTAAGCGTGTGGTGCAGACCAATAGACGTAAACGACGTTAACGAAACGTTAACGAAAACCAAAGACCCGGGGTCCAACATCGTAATTGAAAAAAAAAATCTTCCCATACATTTTGTCAAGTAGGTATTGTTGTAGTTTTGTATAGGACGACTTATATTTTTTTTTCAATTATGATGTTGGTCCCCGGGAAAAAGTTGTTCCGTTTGATGTTCTGTACCACACGCTTACTTTTCGCTAGACCTTTCTCAGACACATTGTATAAAATAATATCTTAAGAATTTTTCAAGTAGCGGTAGGTTGTAATTGTTTTTTTTTAATAATCTTATTATTTTCTCTATTATTTCCAAACCGAGTCTGTTTTTACTTTAATTAAGGCGATTTGTTTTTTTTTGTTTTGTTTTCGTGCTCACACCAAAATTATTATTCTGTAACTATACGTAAGTATTTGTAGGCTTTTTAGTGACTATCATTTCCTTTTTTATTTGTTAGGCTGAACTCCTCCATGATCTAATTAAATAAATCTGTATTCGTGTGGTGGCCTGTGTCCCAGCATTGGGAACATTATAGGCTGATTATGCTTATGCTATCTGTACTCGCCGAAGTAAGCACAGATAATACACCAGCATCTTGACAGTTTTGTTTTAATCCTATGTAATAGGACGTCTGTGTATCGCCGTTTCTCTCGAACACATATCTTTACTACAAGATACTATTACTGGATTCATTATTTTTCTTATGCTGTAGGCTTAATGACTCGTGAAAATAAAAGAAAAAACACTTCAGGTTCGTGATCTGCGTATGCGCATTCTTGGATAAAACCAGCGAAGATTTGTAACACAATATAATCCGTTAAACTAGTTTGGTCTAGTCAAATAATAATTTACTTAAAAGCCAATTGCGAGATACTGTGAATTTAGCAGTATTGATAAAGATATTAATACATTATTGGCTTTATTGTGGAAATTTCATAAAAATATATTACAGTATATTTGTTTTTAAATAAAAGCATAACCATTGTATTAATTTAAATAATATGAGATCGAATTTAAAAGAACCTGCTTTTGCTACAAGATTATGCCCACGTATAGGTTTTAGAACAGTTCTTTGAAATTAGACCTTATCACTTCATCATAAAGTACATGTTACTCTAAATGTTCTATCTCAAGATGCAAATGATAGAGGACTCACCAGGCAGGTTGATTTTATCGACATCCATATTCAATAGTAGACAGTTCTCGTCCAATGCTTCGGTCTCCAAAGGATACTCCTGCCATCCTTCCACGGAATCCTAAATAGACGAGTTAACAATTAGATATTGTACAAACTAACCAAAACAAAAAATAAAAACTTTTTTACAAAAAAACGTAAGATATTGTATCAACTAGTGACACACTAGAAAAAATTTGATTTTGAAGAAAGCCTTAAATTTCAGTTACTTTTAAAAATACCGAGGATTTCAAAAAGTTGATTGCGAGAGTTGATGCAAAAAAATCCTGAAATACACAATTTTTTTACTTAAATTTTGTTTCGTATTATATGTATTCTCACCTCCAATAAATCAGGTAAAGCGAAGGTGACGTTGAGTGGCTTCATCACTTTGCTCTTGTAGTTATGTTCCAGCAGTAGGGGTGTGTACAGAATATTCTTCCATTGACGACTCAGGACTATCACACCCTGGAATACAGCAAAGTTATATTTAATTGAAAGCACAAGTCAATGAACATTGTAAATTACAGTTAAATATAAAATATACATATGAAATATAAATATGTATTTTTTGGTCAAAGAATCTTTTGGGCACTTTTCCTGTTGACAGCGATGTGGACGATTTTTTATACCCTTTGGTTATTTTTTCCCTCCCGTCTTTTAAATATTTTACTAGCTGACCCAACAGACGTTGTCCTGTCTTAACTGTGATACCTACCCTACCTACCTACCTACCTAGCTACCTACCCTACCTACCCTACCTACCCTAGCTACCCTACATACCCACCCTACCTACACCAGCTACCTACCCTACCTACCTACCCTACCCACCTACCCTACCTACCTACCCTACCTACCCACCCTACCTACCCTACCTACCCACCCTACCTACCCTACCTACCCTACCTACCCTACCTACCCTACCTACCCTACCTACCTACCTACCTACCTACCTACCTACCTACCTACCTACCTACCCTACCTACCTACCCTACCTACCTACCCTACCTACCTACCTACCCTACCCTACCTACCATAAAGGAGGAAAACCAGAAGCTGATCGAAAAAAAAAAAAAATTAAAATGTATTCTGCGATTCAGGGCGGAGACAAATCCAACGAAACAAAAACCATGAAAATTGGTCCAGTAGATCTCGAGTTATAACGAAGGGAACAAACCCGTCTTTCTTTTATATATATAGATTAATATTTTAAGTCTTTTTAGGTACATACCTATGTTGTACCTATGTTTTGTACCTAGCTTACGTGCATTTAAATATATATCATACCAAAAGATCCATATCATAATTATTATGAAAATTGCACACCTATTCTTATTATAGCATAATTATCGCTTCATTGTTGCGGTAACGCGAACTTAGTTACGCAGGCAGTCTATTGCACACCGCTCGACATTTTCTTGTACAACAGAGAGCGCGCTAAGTCTAGTTTGCGTTATCATGACAATGTAGCCGTAGCATTAATGCCAGGTTACGTACATAAGATAATCCCACATGTTCCTCTGCTTAAATGTTAAAAAAACAACTTTCACAAAACTTTCGATATCGACTTATTGTGCCAATAGCTCTGAACAAACAACGATTTATTTGATGTAGAGCCGACAAGGAGATTGTACTTACTAATTCCCTCTTATTTTTCTAAATCTTTATGAATGAGAAAAACGTGAATGTTACCTGTCTCAGTGTAGACAACGACGGCAGATGCCGTTCAGCAAGATCTGCCTGTACGGCTGCAGCGTCAGCTTGCAAGGCATATCGAAGTAACACTGCACATAGTTGTAGCGATGGCTCCTCTCGTAACTGCTTCGCCATCGGCGTGTGGCGGCCGTAGCGACTCTGGGAGAAGGAAAAAGGGTTTTAGATTTCGACTTTATTTCAATACATAGTAGTAGGTGGTGCACAGGATACAATAATATTAAAATATTTGGCAGTGAAAACCGCAGTTTAGTGCCCATCATATATGGGTAAAGCAAAAACGGTTCACTTTCTATTGTTGGGAGTTCTCATCATCAGACCTGATTTATTTAGAACAAGTTTGAAATACTTGCTTTTTCAGCGTTATACCAGCTATTTATATATTTATTAATAGTTCAGTTGGACTGTCCGAAAGGGTAACCACTGTCCAGGAACACATAATGTTAAGGAAGGAACATGGATGGGTTTTAATCAGTAAAAGTCTGACACTCCCTTCCGCTCCACCCACAGCAGGAATCATTTGATGATATGATATCCATCCTTAAAAAAATACTTGCTCTTTATATCTGTATCACTTTAGGAACCTATTAATACCTTGGGCAGGGTGTGATGTGGAGCCAGGTCTAGCGCAGCCGCCATGAGGCTGGCGGCGGTGGCGGTGAGGCGCCGGGCGTACGCGCGGTACAGCGCCACCACGCGGATGCCCAGCCTGTTGCAGGGGTTCATCCAGGCGTTGATGGCTGGAGAAGCTGTGCTTAGCAGGTTCCAGTCTAGTCTGAAATTACGACGAAAGTGGCTAAATTAAACAGAACGGAACCGAAACCGTCAAAAGCTTTGAATTAATATTTATGTGAACATTTGCCGATAGATTATACACACAATTTTAATTCAAAGATGCAAATACTTTGGGTGTTCAAAAATTGTCTAAACTTTAAACCTATGAATTTATTGCTCAAAAGGTTATTTACAGCTCCTTTACCTTGTATAATCAATTTTCTTCGTAATAGGTGTCCTCGGGGGCGCCGCAAAGTTGAACCACACCACTTTCAAATCGATAGCACAAGACGACATGTTCCCATTATCTTTGAGAGGAACCACAGTTGTAGTGCTGTCGTTATTCGAAGGCTCTTCCGGCCCAGGAGTGGAAGGTTCAGGAGGTGGTGGGACAGGCGGTGGCTGGGCGTTTCCGAGGTTAGGAGTACTGGGTTTAGAGCTCGAATCTCTTTTCCGGAACAGATCTTCAATTCCTGAAGTCCTGCTTTTGGTAGTTTTTTCTTTATCTGGCTTCGACTCTTCGGCAGACTTGACAGATTCTCTACAGCTTTCATTGTCGGGTCTCAGTGGTTTTTTCTCTTCAGTCTGTGTTTGTGGTTTGTGAGATTGTGAGTGCTTGGCGACTTTTATTGAGATGCCTTCAAGACCACATTCAAACATGATGAAGCCTATAGGACTGTCCTTCTGAGCTTCAGCTGGTGTTCCATTTTGACAACACTGTGAAAACAATATCGTATTATCATCATATATGAAAATGAATAAAAATCAACCTTATAACTCAACAGATAGGTTTTAAATTAAGGTGAACTTACCATGGATTCACATCCTTTAGCACAAGAGTCAACTCGAATGAACTTGAAAGAAACTTTGGAATGTTGGCACGGTATGCCTGTGATTGTTACATCCTTCAGTTGGGACGACTCGTTGCGTATGCGCCGCAATTGACCGTGGACTTTGCCTGGAAAAACAAGAGTTTACAAAGTGAAGAAAACGTTTGATTTAACATGCTGTCTTGAGTTTATTGTCATCCTTTATAAGGCCCGTATTACAGCACCTCACTCAAGACCCAAGCATTACTTAGAACGAGTTTTAACCTATTCCTATTAAAGCCACTTGGGCTTTAATAGAGACTTAAGCAATGTTTGAGTATTGACTGAGGTTCTGTAATACGGGCATTAATGTGTGAAACATATATTACTTCTTATTCAATATTCCAGATTCGGACTAATAGTTAAAGTTAATATTCATGACAACCATTGAAAGGGTTTTAATAAGACTTCAAAGTCAGCTTTTATATTGGTCTACTCACCAACATTCAGCGTTATAGTGGTATCTTCACACTGTTGTTGCGATGCTTCAATATAAACCGGCTCCCCTCTCTCCGGCCCTCGTCTTTTGCCCGAAGTCTGTGCCGAAATCAACGCACGAGGACCTTTCATTATACCAAACGACTTCTTACTACCCAAGGCCCGTAACGTAGGTCTATAATACAACTGCACAGACTCAAGATTCTTTCGCGTACTGACGTATTTCGCTATAATATTCTCTACTGACACCCCGAACAAGGATACGCAAGTCAAGTCCTGGATGTTGTCCAAAGCTGAAAAGGATATCATATCTTCGACCACCGAAGATTGTATGAAGATAATGTTGACTTTTGGAATGGTTACCGTCGCTTGTAGCGATTCTAGAATGCTCTCTTCGTAGATGTTTGAATGAGGTATTGTTGCCAGTTTGCATTTGTCGTCTTTATCTGTCACAAGGTTGGACTGGCTCCTATCTTGCATTTGTGGCAGCCAGTTCTGGACATACTGCTTTTGTTTCAAGACATTAGCACTGGAGACTGATGATATACAAAGCAGACGCAAATGATTAATCACTGTTATCGGATGTATATTAGACAACACTGGAGTTAGAGACTCAACGAACTTCTGAGTACTCTCCAAAACAAGAGGAGTTAGCATAATATCGATTTCTCCGCGGAGTTTGATAAATAAACCGCTTTTAGAGTCACTTGTGGTGGTGACTGTTGATGCGGTACTCTTTTCTGTGGTGTTCTCTTGACTGTCTTGCACAGTTTGCTGAACATCCCACCAGCCTTGCGGGTAAGGATGGGCTTTTACTTGGGAATTGAAGTGCGGAGGTAAATTTGAGTAGGGACCATGCTGATTCTGGTTATTATGGTCTTTCTTTGATACCAGTCTGAGAACGTTGATCTTTCCGAGCGGCTCAAAACTTGGTAAATACTTCTGTCCAACATAAACTAAAGTGCCATCATCAGCTCTTTTAAAAAGTGGTAACGTGAACACGTCACTCCCACTGGGTAACGAACATGACGACCAGTTAGGGCACTTGTACTGAGGCAAATTGTGCATGTAACTGGCCATCAAGAGAGGCGAGTCTACTATAGGCTTGTTAGTCTGCATGTGAAGGTTGACCAGCGTCATGTCTTCTTGCGACGATATCGCCGATATAAAGGAGGTTGATGACACAGAACCGCTTTCTGAATCTGGCTGGACGCCTGTGCTTAAATTGCTTATCGTATCCGGAATATCTACCGTCTCAGATCTAGGCGCGGAACTATTCCATTTCTCATTGGTTATGTCGTTGATACCGAAAGAACTTTTGTCTCTAGGGTTACTATGGCGACTGCCAAATGAGTGCTTTAAACTTGAAGAACGGCTTGGGAACATGTCTTCATCAGCCGAAAAGAAAGCTTCGGAATGATTCTCGCTTGTTATAGACATTGTTCGTTGCACTTCTTGGGTCAGAGTCTCCTCCGGTGGTACTTGAGAATTTAATGAATAATGCGATTCTGAGACCGCGACGCTTCTAACAGGCACTTTTGGTACAACGAACGATTCCACATCCCCTGCAGCCGTTTTCTTCCCTGTTATATTAGAATTGTCTTTAATCCCACAACTCAGAGCTAATTTTGAATCTGAAACACTGCTCTCCATCTGAGGAACGTTTAGTATACTTTTGTTTAGCTTCGAATCGCTGTCAATTTTACTATTCCCTAAAGGCACGGATGAATCCACTAAGCGTGCATATGGTACATCGCTTTTTGTACTGGATACTAATAAGTTATTACTTCCTTTGCTCATACTTGTGTAAGAAAACCTTCTGGTGAGGCTTCTACGCTCTGCGCTTTGTGGAGATTTGTTCAAATTTTGAGGCAGCGGCGATGGTATCAATGTGGCCACATTAGTTGGCTGGAGGCAGACGTTCAAACTGTTGTACGGTGGCGTATGGAACACAAGCTGTCCTGAATGCAATAGACTCTGTCCGTAGCCATACTCTCCAGGTGTCGTCTCTATTACATTAAACATAGCCACGTTGATCCCTTCATTGAGGTCGTTAGGGTTCGGCTTTAAAAAGTTAGCTCCGTTTCTATTGGATCCGAAGAACGCGCAGCCTCCAGTACAACCGCACTGTGAACTCTTGCCTTCAACAGGCCACAAGAACCAAAGTCTTTTCGTCTTATCATCGTGAAGCTTTAAGAATTTCTGTTGTACTAGATGGAGGTTTTTCGGTGTTTGGGGCAGTGACGAGGCAGCTTCGATCAGTAAAGGACCTAAGGCGACTGAGCCGACCCCGACCCAATTATCACTTTCAGGCGGTTTGTTCTGACTAGTGTTACTACCATTTGAATGATGGTGAGTATTCGTTTGCATGTTTGTTTGTGTATAGAGAGCTAGTTTAATATTTGGCAGCAATCCAGTCACGCCTGTACCGAAACCCGAGCCATGTAAATTACAATAGCTAAGTCTGACCGGAGATATCCACGATTGAAGCGTAGTGTTCGTATCTGCGATATAAACATCAATGAGATCGATCGCGACTCGAATCATCTTGTATTTGATTTCATTTGCTGTTGGACACCTGTATTTCAAAGTGAGGTCCGTATCTTGGCACATGACATTGTTCATCCCGTGATGACATTGTCTAGCTGGATTAGGTGGCACTAATTCGTTTTCGCTGTCGCAAATAAGAAGCAAGAACGTTTCTAAAGACGATATAATTTGGTACAGTTGGGGTAAAGTCAGGCGCCCAGTTAGCTGACCTAGCTGAAGTTCCATCATCCACGCGTACTCGACAGTATCCTCTTCGACAGTTCGGTTCGTATCACTGAAGAAACCGTTACCTCGTAGTTGGAAAGACGAGAGCATCAAGTGACCTTGATACAAGGCCCCCGAGTTCGTAGGGTTAGATCGTGAAAGGTTATTCGCCGACACTAATATTGAAGGACTCAATAGAAGTTGCAATTTGGTCTCTCTAAAGCTTTTGTCCATTTCAAATCCAAATCGTTCTATCAGCACGACCGGGCAAGGCGGTTCACTTTCACTGCAATTCTTAACTAAGTGCGCTTGTATGTCATGGATTATGATCGATACTGTCACGTCCAGGGGCCTAAAGTGCCGCGGGTCAAATGGCCCTTTGCTCGAGTCTGTGGAGTCGTCCATTGATATCTCAGTATGTTGATTAACACTACTTTTATCATTCACTTTTGCATTGTCACTGGACCAGTAAAAAGGATCCGCACTTGGGGATTTTTGCATGTCAGTAAATGTTTGGTCTTCGCCAAAGATATTTTCTAATAAATTCATAAAGCTTGTAATAATAGTTCCATAGGCCAGTAGGATTGAAGGTCCCACTTCAAGTTCTACGCTTACTTTGTCGGGTGGTAACGTTGTTCTGTCGAATTTGTTTCCGTCCATGGTCCAGTTAATTTGAGGCTGTTTTCTCATCCGTGGTATTCTCATCGGTGATAACAAAATTTCTTCTTTCTCGGGTGTAGTTATATCTGCTTGAGGCTCAGGACCCAATGGTGGAATGGGATGGTAATTGTATCTTACACTCAGGGCTACAATCGGGACAGACCAACAGTCTACCCAACCCTGCGACTTAACGCATTTTCTTCTCCATTTTGACGCTTTTAGCCTGCAGGGCACCAACTTCATGTTCTTGTCCAAAGATAGTAGAAGTAACTTTGACGTGTTTACTTCAGGCAAGAAGAGACTCATGTCGACAGCTTCGCCTTGTACCCAGATCTTTAGAGGGATGAAATCTGGCAAGAAATCGACGAACGGCAAATCAAAGGAGACATCGAGGAGATCGCCACAAAACGCGACGTGGTTATTCTCCTGATTGGTAGAACTGCAGTCTATCCAGTTGTACTGATTGCTCACCGTCACCACTTCACATTCTTTCAGTAGCAGTGATATTTTCCAAGTATAAGGTACAAAGTGTAAAATGTCGGGCCGCGCTTTTGTCGACCAATCATTTATGAGATCTTGAAAGAAATCTATGTGTGTGTAGACGAGATGTGTCGTGGCTTTACATCCTGTCAAACTTAACTGCCAACATTGGTGGTGGTTCCACACGAGGGGATAGTGGCACTTGATTGTGTACTCCAATGTTTCACTCTCAGCCAAGCTTCTGTACTGTAGACTCGTTGTGGCCTCCAAATGTAACAGCTGTCCTGTAATTTTAGTTGTATAGCCATCTTGGAACACGATCCATGGGAGCGTTACCTCCAGGTATGAACCAGCACCAATATTTATATGCACCGCATTCGTTTCTTTATTTTTCGTAAACAAAATATCTATGGTAGCTTCATTTAAAGTTGACAGTCTAATATCAAACGACTGTGTCTGTCTAATGTCACCAGGTTTTGGTTGTGGCGTTACTTCTAAATTTTTATAATTCGGTGGGAAGAAAAATCTGAATAGATGGTCCCTTTGTCTGTCTGCCCAGGGTCCATAGCTGAAGTCGGTTCCTTTGCCACATTTTATGTCGACACCCCAGATGGGAGGTGCTGACTCTACAATATCACCATTGGCTAGCTGTAAAAGGACAGGCTGTTCAGGCACTATGCCTGGTTCATCCATATAGAAGTATACTTCGATATAGTTAGAGCTCATGACGACGAAGCCCTCTCCCATGTAGCGAGGCGGTTCATCGACCATCGACGTGTAGTTGGGACTGGGAGCGAGCATCACTTTGCAATTCTCTGCTTTTGCTTTGACGAAGTGCATTAAGTGGTCCAGGCTTGAGGCGGGAGGTTTTGTACTATACACTAAGTGGGACTCCTCAACGCTTATCGACAAAGTCGTTGGGACTAATCTGTTACCGAAAACTACTCTACCGGAGCATATATCGATTTTAATGACGGGGATAAGGTCTCGCCACGTGCGCGCCATGGCTGCCTCCGACCTGACCGTCTCCTGCGCCCGTCTACGCTTCTCGTTCGCATCGTTCATAGCTTTATCTCGATCCGTACAGTCGTCATCATTCTGTTGCTTGATAACGGGCTCGAGACCGAATATTTTCTCAAGTTCGTTGTACAAGTCGCAGCGATTATAGAAATGTAGCTCGAAGCCGTTTAGCATGATTGACAGCCGAGTGTCCGAGTGGGATAAGTCTGCGAAAAATAACACGAGATTTAAATCATTAGTACATAGTGACACTGATCATTTTCCTGTAGAACAAGGATGTTTAAGGTTGGTAGGTAACAATGAAAACAATCTATTTTTGAGTACAGGAGCTAATGAGTCACATTAAACAATATTATCATGTTAAACCCATTACGTTGCCTTGTTGTAATGATAATTAGATGAAACCTTTTAAAGTGCCAATTAGCCTAATGTTATGGTTAGAAAATATAATATGCTTTGACTGTTTAGAAGATCTAAGAAGAATAATTACAAGAATGATTGCAATAAGTATCTACATTACTGCAATAATTCTAATTCTATTTCTTTGTCTTTACAGCCTTCTATAAATACGAGCCTACCGGGTTTGTCCGAAAGGGTTACCGCTACCCCGGAACGTAAAGGGCTAAGGAAGGAAGATGGATGGGTTTTAGTCAGTAAGAAACTGACACTCCCTTCCGCTCCACCCAGAGCGGGAGGAGTTATTTGATGATTTCCCACCCTCCAAAAAAAGCCTTCTCTAAATAGGTAATGATTAACAAAGACTTGACGCACTGATATGACTTTCTATAATCACAATTTCTGAGATATTGAGCTCATTAAAAGTATATCAATTTTAATTTACCTTCCGAAACATCCTTAGGCACATAGGACCTCCACCACCTAAATATCAAGTATCCATCCTGTATCCGTAACGTGTAGTCGTAGTTTATGTACACGATGTCTCGGAACATTATCTTGCCGGACAGGGCGTTGAGTGTGAACGAACCTGCAAATGAAAGGGAGAAAGTCTTTGCAATAACTCTATTGTATAGTTGACCTTGTAATTGCTGTACCTAAGGTTGAATATCACTTGCACCTCATAAAACAACAAGGTATGTATATTTGTCTTTGAAAGACGTTTATTTTTTACTCGCTTTGGCCCACGACTTCGTCCGCGTGGAGTTCGGTTATATCGCAATATTCATCCCCCCTTTTGGGATATTTTTCAGACTAAAAGTAGCCTATGTTCTTCCCCAGGATGCAATCTATCTCTGCCAAATTTTATCGAAATCCGTTTAGTGGTTTAGGCGTGAAAAGGTGACAGACAGACAGACAGAGTTACTTTCGAATTAATTATATAAGTATGGACTAAGAGCAGAAGTATACTAGGTATACATTTTAACAATTTAAAAAGCAAACTTAAAATTAAAATAAAGGATTATGTGTGCCTCACTGCCGCGACAAATGGGTTAATTTCAACAATAATGCTAGACATAGATAGTAGTAACAACCTTTTTCTATGGGAATTGTTGTAAGAAGTGGTAAAGGCATTACGACATCTACTATACAATATTAAAAGTTACACAGACTAGACGTTTAGGTGAAAAATGTTCCCATTGATGGAACTCCAACATCCTCTCTTCAAGAGGGAGTAGGCTGTAGTCTGCCACGCAGGCTCAGTGCAGGTTGATTACACATGTTTTCGAAATTTTGGTTCTAGGGCATGCCAGTTTCCTCACGATGTTTTCCTTCACAATCACGAGAGCAGTGGTGATGAAATTATTTACCTGCCTGGATGTGAACCCACAACCTACAACTCGTAAGTTGCGGCCTTTACCAATGGGCCTCCACTTCAGTATATAGCCTTGCTAATGAAAAAATATATCCTTTGTGTAAAAGATAAGACAATCAGCAGGGTACCTACGTTACTTATTATAAATATTATTCACGGAGACTTTTTATTTGAGTTGTTTGGTCATTCATGAGTTTCATTCATCATTACCCATAATATTCCTCAGATGGATTAATGTTTTGATAACATTGTTTCCGTCTGATAAGAAAGAACTGTATCATTCATAACATTCTGCAGTTTCCTGCATACAAACATAATTATGTTCAATGTATTTTCCCTTAACAAAAATAATGTGCTGCCATATTATAGAAAAAATAAACTGTGATTATTTTTGTCTGGAAAGTTTAGAATTTTGTACTGTTCAGGTCTATACGCATTTTTTTAAATATAGTGTATTTCTTTTAAAGTGTCCAATTTGGTAAACAAACATGGGACGAAAATTATGATTTTTCATATAAATCATACACTTTAAGTTAAACATAATCGTCTTGATCTTTGTATAATACACAAAAGGCATGAATTATAGAAAAAAAATACTTCAGAGACACATACATTACCTAGAAATCTTAATATTAGTCGCGACATTTGTTTACCAAATGATACAACTTGAGACAAATGCACTATAGATTGTTTGCTTTCCCTTTCACTGCATTTTCAAACTCAATTGCAATTGAAAATCAACCAAGGAGGGTTATAAATGCACTATGGTAACTGCCACAGCATAATTAGCCAACAATGTTCCCACTACTGGGACACATCACATAGGCCTCTTCTCTATGAGAGAGAGTAGGCCATAATCCACCATGCAGGTCCAGACAACAGTAACTGCCCATGACTGCATAACCAATGGCTACGGTAGCAACTACATGAAGTGGAGCGGTTTTAAATTAGATAATCTATACAGTACTAAAATAGATTTCTGCTACATATATTCCAATTAAATCAATTCAAGCTTTGATAAAATATACTAAACTAAATGAGAAATCGACATAATGACTAATATTAATGAAGATAACAATGTAATCTATACTATAAATATATGTTTCAAAAATATGACTACATCATTTGAACGGAAATAGGTAATCTGGGCCAAATATCCACTGGCATAAACATTATACCAAAAGTAACATGTAAACATAATTGTAATCCCGAAGGGTTAGTTAGACAAAGGTGCACTGAGTGTAGAGCCTAGGTGAAACCTTATTTGGAACCTATCTGGTTGATTAGAAAATAACTGGCAGCATAAAAACTTTCAATTGATAGATTAATTTACATTGGTTTTTAAAGTTTTCAAATGTGGACACTGTCAGATGCGTTACTGAATGGATGTATTCTTAATTAGCTGCAGCTCCGTGTCTTTACATTGTAGGTTTGGAAACCTTACCCAAGATACAAGCTCTCCTCTTCTGAGAGCTCTGGAGTGAAGACCCCTCTGGTCTTCCCAGTACCTACAGTACACCCCTCACTAAACTACGGACTGAAAATGTCAGTAAAATTACAAAACATCATGGCTTGTTTCCTTGAAGTCTTAGGCAGAGGCAAACCCATAGTAGGTACCACAGTTATAATTAAGACCCATTAAAAAAAATTGTCATGTTTATAGCCATCCATCAACCAGGCAAAAATATAGACTCATGGCTGCTACTGAGAAATTTATAATGGAAAATCCAATAAAACTTTTCCTGAGCTGGGAAAACAAACCAGGATCTAATTCTCAGCAGTAGCGGTTATTATTATTATTTCATTTATTCACTTGAAACTCTCAAACCCAAACTCAAAACTTTTATTTCAAATAAACCAACTACAGGCACTTTTCAACTGTCATAGGGTTGGTCAGTGAGGAGCTCATGGCTAAGTTTAGTACTTAGCCATGAGCTCCTCACTGACCAACCCTATGACAGTTGAAAAGTGCCAGCTGCATCCAATCCATCAGTTTAAGCTAAGCTTGCCGGGGTTGGCTGTGGATGGGTGACCATCTTAACATAGCGAGACACCTCCGTGCCTCAGAAAGCATGTTAAGGCATTGGTCCCGGCTGTCATTTGTGCATCTGTGACAGTCTTAACGGGTAGTCAGTACCTAAAGGTATGGTATTGCCCAGTTACTGGGTAGTGGAGGTCAGATAGGCAGTTGCTCCATGTAAAATGCTGGTATTCAGCTACTTCCGGTTAGACTGGAAGCCGACCCCAACATAGTTGGGAAAATGCTAGGCAGATGATAGGGCCTCATCATGCTGTCAGTCAGTCAGAAAAATGAAGCTAGATATACATAATGTATTCAGTAGTTTAATGGTTTAACCAAGTTTGATAGGTGAAAATAAATATGAAAATAGTAGTTACACTTCAAAACAGTAAGCCTTGTACCTTCTAATATCAATAGGTGACTAAGCAATGACACATTAATATAGTGTTTGTAAATTCATAACAACAAAATTAACTTCTTAAGCTACTTAAATCTGAAGACAATTGTTTGTATATGATTGGGATAAACAGATGTTTTAAAGATGCCTGGTCTTAACCAGTGATGAATTAGTTAGTTGTCATAAATGGGAATCAGAAAAATATCTTTAATGTTTAATACATCTTGTAACACTCTATGTCCCCCAAGCAGGATAGGTGTCATGTAAGGGGTGTTAGGGGATTATGTGTATAATTCACTTTACAGTTTTTGTGTCTTTTATAGACCCATAACCATTAAATAAACAGTTACTGCAAATGTATTAAGTTTGCTTAACTTGTATGTGAGAGTTCAAGCAGATATATGTTTCATTCATTTTGATACATCTTTTGTTTCTTATTGTATTAATAGTATATCATGTTCAATATTATTATTGCCTCATGATTTATCTCTATTTATCTATAAGATAATCTTATATTCTGATGACACATTCAAATTATGAATATTTAAATCATGTACACAGCACTTTAGTGTTACAATGCCAATAGGAGTAAGATGTGCACAAAAACGACATTGATAAGAACTTCTTGAATTATATTAACCTATAAATGGAATATGTGAATAAACTTTATGGAATTATTGATGTTATTTTGAGTAAGAATTTCAAAAATTATGCTTTGTAAATTACATCAAGCAATAAGTATAAAAAGACTGTGACCCTGTAACCAAATATAGTTTGATCATGAACATGAACTAGGAAATATAAATAATATATAAAAATGGGTCACTCACCTATTTTGAAATTGTCATCTTGGAAGTAGAACTTGTTGATGAGCCTGGTGAGGATGTATCCCAGCACTCGGCTGTTGTAGTACGTTATGTAAACGATCCATAGTATCGCAGATATTAGCGACACTAGCAGGAGGGCAAAGTTTCTGTCCATTGTAATTTCCGCGAAGTCTATCGACGACGAATTCCATCTTTGCGCCACCGGATCGTCCATAGACCCGGTGAAGTTCTCCCTGAACACAATCATAATACGTAAAAACACTCAAACAATAATAAAACCTCCCTAAATAACTCTAAATACGAAAATAAACATCACTCAATTACAAGGCTACGCAAATCGCCATAACTTACATGATGGTGGTTTAATTACTGTACTGACACTTTTTACATTTTATACAATTATACTGTCCTAGAAAATCATACACTATACACATTTCTAATACTATGTTTCTGTCTTTCTTATCAAAATCTTAAATCACTGCCTATCACTGCCCATCCGTGGTTCACAGAACTTTGACAGGTACGATTCGATTACGTTCCGTTCCATCATAACTCCACGTGAATTCATTGAGGCCAAAGTTTATTGCAAAATTTTTTTTACGTTATTTATAAATATTACAACAGCTAAAAACATAATTATGTTCAAAATTAAATATCCACTATTCCTAATATTACATTTTTCTTATCGATTGTGGCACGGGCAGTAAAATAATAAAAAAATAAGTTGTTGCTAGGAAACTAGAATTTCGTTATTATTTTCAAGATTTCACAGCTTTGTGCAGGTATGCGCTTAGAAGCAAGTATATGTAGCAAAACTCGTTTATTTTAAATGAAAATGGCAGAAGAAAAAACAATAATTCAAAGAGACCAACCTCAAGTCCGGTAAGTACCGTACCTATTTTTCTGTTTTTAATGTTCATCGATCTTTAGATTTACCTTACAAGTAGTTCACATCACACTATGACACTAATATTATAAAATCAATCAAATGTTTATGTTTGTTACTTCTTCATACAAAAATTACTGAACGGGTCTGGATGTTTGGGGATAGATTATAACCTGGAATACCTATCACATTTTATCCTGTTAGTACCTACTTTCCCGTGTCATAATTTCCGACATGATCGACATCCACCAGTCAGGCCCGCTTAGCTTCAACTCAACTTGGAAGCACGTACCTACGCGCATCACTCGCTGCGTTTCTTGGGCGAAGCTCTTGCTGCTGTGGCCTTGGTAGGTAAATCAACGATAGATAATTAACTCTTTGCAACTTATCACTAGTAACTTTTTTACCAACGTAGGTATAATATCAGCAGGTTTATGATACTTTTCCATTATTTTCTTTTATAGCTGCCTAGGCTTTTTTTTTTTTAAGGCTGGGAAATCATCCAATGACTGCTCCCGCTCTGGGTGGAGCGGAAGGGAGTGTCAGACTCTTACTGACTAAAACCCATCCATGTTCCTTCCGTAGCCCTTTATGTTCCGGGGTAGCGGTAACCCTTTCGGACAATCCCGCTTACCCGGCAATAGCTGCCTAGGCTGATCTATAAATTAATATTTCGATTTCGGACCTATCTATTAACATTTTATCAAAGATCGCTTCATAGCAATAAATTCAGACTTATGTTGCGTGAATGGACGTAATGGAACGTCGGGGCAACCCAATGTTCATTGTACTGTAAGGCCCTGCGTGAGTCATCCTTTTAGGACGAATAAAAAACATAACTAAGTACAGGAAGTATGATTCTGATTGAAAGGTCTGTTTGTGTACGAGACTACTGGCAGCTATTTATAGCTTCATTTATTAATTTGTCGCTTAATAGCAGTTAGATCCCTAAATGGGTTTCCTTTTTTACAGGTTTATTCACCTGTCTACCTACCTACACGTACGTAAATAACAAAGAAAGTAGATATAATAAATATACCTATGTCACACGCGATGTTGCGACCATGTTGCGCGCCTGGATCTAACCTAGGAGCATAAACACAATAGTCGCGCTATGTGACCTCAAGACAAATGAGGATGAGGCGGATATTCAATGATTCTACTCATTTTAAGTTTAACTCCATTGCAAGTCAATATAGCGATTAGGGGGGTTAAACGTGGGTTAAACAATAACAGCCGCACGGGTTGATTGATCAGGTTAAGCTACGCTGGCCGCTGTTGGTCCGTGGATGAGTGACCATCCTTACATACCAAAACTCCGCTTTGTTTGAGAAAACTGCTGTCATACATCTTTGACAGTCGTTACGGGTCGTCAGAAGTCAGAACCTGAGTCTTAAAACCAGTCTTATTAAGAAGTACCTATCGTATTACCTACCAAATAACATGGTTGTAGCGGTCAGATAAGCAGTCGCTAAGTGTAAAATACATACTGGTTTATCCAGCTGCATCCGGTTAGACTGGAAGCCGATCCCAGCATAGTTGGGAAAAGGCTAGGCGGATGATGATTCGGTTAGACTGGAATCTGACTCCAACATAATTGGGATCGCCAGATTGTTTTTTTTTTTGCTGACCAATATAGGTACCTACCTACATAAGTCGAAATACGGCCGGCTTTTAAAATGAGAGGTGAACCCGCAGCTTTACTAGATAAGTACCAAACTCAAACTCAAACTCAAAGTATTTATTTCAAATAAACCAATTACAGGCACTTTTGAATTGTCAAGGTGTCGGTCAGTCAGAGAGATGAAGCTAGTTGCCCATTCCAAAGCAGTAGGTACCTATGGAGAAGAACGGGCAAGAAACTCCATGGACACTCTTTTAAACAATATATGGTTACAAAATATTGGTTACATAGTTCATATTAATATTATACATGTGAGAACGATGCAGAACGTTAAAAGCATCCGATATAAAATATGTAAAAACTATCCAAAAAATAAATTAAAACAAGCCTTAGCCGCTAAGAGATGACCAGTCCCTACTGACAGCGCCCGTTCACGAACATGACGCACATATTAGCACCATTCAGCTCAACCATTTTGAAGGGAGCTAAATGATCCAACACACACGCCACCATCAGCGAAACATTAAAGTGAGCATGGCATACTCTCAGCCGCCAGGGCACATTCAAGTCAATGAAAGACGTACCCAGTAAATGGTCGCTTTGTAGTAGGTACATAGTACTCACATATGTGCTAAACAATTATACAATATTAAGAGATTGAATTTATACAATGCAAAGATAGTTTTTTTTGTTGTTGATCTTCCGCAGCTCCAACAGTTTTTAGTAATCTAATCAATTAGTTTATGCGCCCTTGTGGAGCTAGACTAGCATTGACCCAAGCATTTTTATCAGCTATGTAATCTCCCAATTTATAATACATTTGGCTGCATAGTGTGTGTTTTATACAAGTTTTAAATTTTGTTTCATTAAGTTCAAGAATGTGGGGAGGTATTTTATTGTAACATTTTAAACAGTACCCCATGAAAGATGAATCTACTTTAGCCAGCCTGAAACCTGGTTGAACTAATTGGTCCCTATTTCTAGTGAAATAATTGTCTTTCGCCTCTTTTACTAAAAAGATGCAGATTTTTCCATGCGTACATGATGTTTTCATAGATATATTGACAAGGTACAGTCATGATGTTAATAACCTTAAACCGTTCTCTTAGAGAATCGCGCCTACGGAGAATATATATGGCTCTGATAGCTCTTTTCTGCAGAATAAAAATTGAGTCGATCTGCAGCAAAATACCGCAAAGTAAAATACCGTAAGACATGATACTATGAAAATAACTAAAATAGACTAGCCTCGCGGTATCTACATCAGTATACTGACGGATCTTTCTGACAGCATATGCTGCAGAACTTAGCCGTCCTGCAAGAGATGGTAAATGAGGACCCCATTGTAGCCTTGAGTCGAGCATGATCCCTAGGAAAACAGTTTTATCGACAAAACCTAGTTTCTCTTGATTCAATACTATCTCACAATCACTACTTTTAACATTTGGTAAAGAAAACCTTATGCACTTAGTTTTTTTTTCCATTTAATACTAAATTATTTGCAGTGAACCAATTTTGGACCTGCAGTAGGGCGTTATTTACGTCGTCAAAATTTTTTGCACGTCTATCTATCTTAAAAATTAAAGAAGTGTCATCAGCAAATAACACCATTTGTGGTTGATTTTTTAATAAATGGAGAAGATCATTTATGTATACTAAAAAGAGGAAAGGACCCAATATAGAACCTTGTGGCACACCCATTTTTACTTTAAAACCGAGTGAATTTACACCTTTTATTTGAACTTGCTGTTGTCTTTCATTTAAATAAGATTTTATCAAACTAAGCGCAAGTTTCCCAAGTCCGTAATGCTCTAGCTTCAACAGCAAGGTTTCGTGATCAACGCAATCAAATGCCTTGGAGAGGTCACAAAAGATTCCTATGGCGTCTTGAGCCTCTTCCCACGCATTGAAAATGTGTTTTAATAAGGTCACACCGGCGTCAGTTGTACAACGTCCTTTGGTGAAACCATACTGTTGATCGTTAAGTATTTTATTCGTGTTAAAATGATTAAGCATTTGATTAAGCATTATCTTTTCAAAGATCTTGCTGAAAACCGGCAGCACGGATACGGGTCTATAATTATTGGTGTCTTTACTGTCCCCGGATTTGAAAAGTGGTATTACCTTGCTGTATTTCATTAAATCCGGGAAGATGCCTTGATCCACACATAAATTAAATATGAAGGCTAAGTAAGGTGCTATCGTCTCAATGATCGAGGTGCAGACTTTACTGGACATTCCCCAAAGATCTTCGGTCAATTTGATTTTAATTTGTTTAAAAGTTTTAATCACTATTATGGGGTTAATATGCTTAAAGTTGAATTCAATCAGGCAGGCTGAAACGTTTGCCTTTACTAAATCAAAAGAGAGGGAAGGCGAGGAATTTAGAGTTTCAGTAGTTTTTAGGGGAATACTGGTAAAGAAATTTACACATTCTTGAGCTACTTGTTTGCTATCACAAATGGAACCACATGACGTCTCCAGTACGTAATCTGAACTATGTCTTTTGCTCCTGTTCGTTTCGTTGTTGATAATTTTCCAAACCGTCTTTATTTTATTTTCAGCTGATTTAACCTTGTTGCTAATGTACTTGGATTTAGCTGCTTTACAAGTTTTCTTAAAAATTCTCGAGTAGTTAGCAACATACTTATTAAAAGATTCTGTGTTAATAAAAGGCTTAAGGCCATAAAGCTCGAAAAGTCTTTCCCTACTTTTCCTGAGTCCTTTAGTGGCCCGCAGTCACTAAATACAAATTTAGGGTTTATAGTTTTAGTTTTCTTCTTAAAACAATTATTAAACTCAGTTTGCACTACGGTAAAGAATTCCTTATACAAAATATTAATATTTTTCAAAGATAGTTCCTGATCACTTAACTTACAATTTAATGCGATATTAAATTTATTTAAATTAACAGATGTTATAGGTCTGGATTGTATTAGGATTTTTTGTATTGTTGTGTTGGACTCAAAAGTTACAGTTTGACCACTGTGATCAGAAGGGAGATAATTAACTATGGCTTTATCTAAATAGTCGCAGCAACAGAAAACATTATCAATGCATGTAGCAGTAGACATAGTTATTCGGGTTGGTTCTAAAAACACATTTGACAAATTAAATGATTTAAACAAATTTAATAATCTACTTGAATTGGAATTATTTTCTAAAATATTAATGTTAAAGTCACCACAGATAACTACTGATTTAGGTATTACCAGTAGCAAGTTTTGCCAAAACATCTTCCATGACTGCCTCAAATATTGAGTAGTTTTGATAATTAGGGGCGTCTGTAAACGCACACTATAACATGCTTATCCAGCTCAACACAAGAGAACTCAATGCTATGCTCAACCGAAAGTTCAACTATGTCCTCACGAGTTTTTGATTTAATACAACTTTTAATTAGGATTAGTGAACCACCGCGCAGCATTGATTTACGGTTAAAGCTACTGGCCAAATTATAATTCTCATAATTAATCAACATTTCATAATCTTTTAACCAGTGCAACCACAACCACAACCACAACAACCATCCCCCAAATAACCACCATCATCAACAATCAAATCAAAATCAAAAGTCATTTATTCAAACTAGGCTGAAAATCAGCACTTTTTGAAGGTCAAAGTTACATAAGACAGTCCCCCAAAAACGCCCCCCTTTCACCACTTCCTAGTGCTTTAGCTGGGAAGAAGAAGTGGCGCAACAAACTCCCCAGCAGCAATGATCTTTCACCGGCAGGCGAATGAAACCTAGAGAAAATAAATTATTTTTAAAGTAGTTTGGTACCTATACCTTTTTGCTCTTCCAGATGGTGTAACCCCCACTGCCTGGACTTGATGACGTTTGTGGGCAAGGATATATTCGCCGTTGCCCACGACCTCTACATCATTTTCTTTAACTACAAGACGAACACTGAAATAGTTTATGTAGCCAACACCGAGGCGAGAGGAGATGGGGTGGATGCTATAGCTGGTAAATATTAAGGTGACGTGGTACTACTACGAACCCTTCACTTTCTCCGATTTTTTTTGTTCGAATTTATTTCTAAAACAACAAGTAACGTGTCCGTTTCGATTGCTCGGCCACAGTGTCGTAGAAAAAAAACGACCTCATCAACATTACGAAGGAATTTGTAAAAAACTAGTAATGAAAGTCGCAAATTCGGAGATCCAATATTCAGAAAGTTATAACGGTTTAACCATGGCCGCGCGGTCGGCACAGGGAGAACCGCGCGGCCACGCAGTTTTCTTAATCGGCGCTTAGTAGAGCTGTTGTAGAGGTCCCATTCTTTTTGCTAACCACTGATAAGATTTTGAAGAACATGTAGATAGTATGACTAAAACTCTAATGTTTGGATTTTATGACCTACAGCACTTAAATGCTATGGCCGCGCGGTCGGCACAGGGAGAACCGCGCGGCCACGCAGTTTTCTTAAACGGCGCTTAGTAGAGCTGTGGTAGAGGTCCCATTCTTTTTGCTAACCACTGATACGATTTCGAAGAACATGTAGATAGTATGCATAAAGCCCTAATGTTTAGATTTCACGACCTACAGCACTTAAAACCTATAATGCGAGTTAAAAGTAGGGTAACCAAGATTTATGGTGCGTCAATCAGACATTTTCTAAAGCAGCGATCAGATCAGCGAGGCTCAGAGGAATTGACAGGACAAAGATTTTCTTTTATTTGAAACAAAAATGGTTATTCTAAAGAGGATCTAATAATATTTAGGTAGCATAGAAAAAGAAATTAACACAATCTAATGAAAATGTAAACTTTTTGAGAAAAAAATACTTTCAATAAAGGAGTTCATAATAAAAAAAACGCTTCCCAAATTCAAAGTAAGCACCTAATGTTGATATTTGATGTTGATACGACATCTTTAATCTTATTGCGCATAGTGTGAGAAATCTGACAAACATTTTGAAACTTACGGTTTGGTATGATAATGTGTTTAAATAGCCACGAGAGTGCAGGATTCTGATTGTGTAGTACAAGCACCCGGAAACTGCTTTATTTAGTTTTTGAGTGTCGTTACGTCTCGCTCTAGTGCATGAATGGAGACAAACAAACGCATGCGCAAAATGTCATTTTTGTGAAGTTATTTAAAACGGCTATCATACGGTTATCACACGGTTGGCGCAATGGTTGAGTGATTGACTGCTGCGCAGCATATCGCGGGTTCGATTCCCGAACGGAACAAATATTTGTGCGATCTGCAAGTATTTGGTCCGGGTCTGGGTGTTTTTCTATCTATACTAATAATATTATAAAGAGGAAAACTTTGTTTGTTTGTTTGTTTGTTTGGTTGTAATGAATAGGCTCAAAAACTACTGGACCGATTTTAAAAATTCTTTCACCGTTGGAAAGCTTCTTAGTTTAGCCTAGTTTTCTAGGAGTAACATAGGCTACTTTTTATCCCGGGAAAAATAACGGGTCCCACGGGAAAGACCACGGGAGCGAAGCCGCGGGCAAAGTGCTAGTCTATAATATGTAAGTATTTACAAAAAAAAAAAAGTTGCTTAGATTGTGACTATATGGCGTTGTGTGAAATGTCCAAGGATATTATTATTATTATATATGCCTTACCCGCAAAGCAAGCTCACTGACATACACAATCATGCAGTTCTTGCAAGTCTTGTGTCTAACTTCTAAGGTTTAGTGATACTATGTAACAAATTTTTAAGTTCTGGGGCTATAGACGTTACGATTTTTTAGAATAAAAAGAAATACCGATGAAGAGTTTCATCAGTATTTTTTATATTGAGTAACTTTCATATCAAAAACAATAGGCATAGGCAGGTATATTTTTTCGTATAGGTAAGTACTAATCCTATAGACAATCATTAATCCTTTTAACAATAAAAGGTACCAATTGAAAATGTCTAATTGATGCACCATAAATCTTGGTCACCCTACTTTCAACTCGCATTATAGGTTTTAAGTGCTGTAGGTCGTGAAATCCAAACATTAGGGCTTTATTCATAATCTACATGTTCTTCGAAATCGTACCAGTGGTTAGCAAAAAGAATGGGACCTCTACCACAGCTCTACTAAGCGCCGTTCAAGAAAACTGCGTGGCCGCGCAGTTCTCCCTGTGCCGACCGCGCGGCCATAGCATTCAATTCAATTCAATTCAATTTATTTATTTTGTGAACATAGGTGATTACAGGTGTTTTTCACTATAAATATCTATTGTACGAACCATGTCCCGCCGATAGGCATACAAAATTAGATTAATAAAGTTAAAATAATTAATGTCAAAGAATATGCAAGCATGTCAAAATTTAAAAAAAAACATGTATATACATATATAAAACGGTCACAATTAAATAGGGAAAATGTCATGAAAATAGGTAAAATTATATATGTATAAACTAGCTGACCCGACAGACGTTGTCCTGTCTTAACTGTGATACCTACCCTACCTACCTACCTACCTACCTACCTGCCTACCTACCTAGCTACCTACCCTACCTACCCTACCTACCCTACCTACCCTACCCACCCTACCTACCCTACCTACCCTACCTACCCTACCTACCCTACCTACCCTACCTACCCTACCTACCCTACCTACCCTACCTACCCTACCTACCCTACCTACCTACCTACCCTACCTACCCTACCTACCTACCTACCTACCTACCTACCTACCTACCTACCTACCTTACCTACCTACCCTACCTACCTACCCTAGCTACCCTACCTACCCTACCTACCCACCCTACCTACACCAGCTACCTACCCTACCTACCTACCTACCCTACCCACCTACACTACCTACCTACCTACCCTACCTACCCACCCTACCTACCCTACCTACCTACCCTACCTACCTACCCTACCTACCCTACCTACCCTACCTACCTACCTACCCTACCTACCCTACCTACCCTACCTACCCTACCTACCTACCTACCTACCTACCTACCTACCCTACCTACCTACCCTACCTACCTACCCTACCTACCCACCTACCCTACCCTACCTACCATATAGGAGGAAAATCAGCAGCTGATCGAAAAAAAAATTAAAATGTATTCTGCGATTCAGGGCGGAGACAAATCCAACGAAACAAAAACCATGAAAATTGGTCCAGCAGATCTCGAGTTATAACGAAGGGAACAAACCCGTCTTTCTTTTATATACAGGGTGGAATTTTGTAATGCCCCCTGGAGGGAAAGTACCCTTAATACTGTAGATAGCAAATTTTACTCAAAGAAAACATTCCTTTATTTTTGAACAGAAAGAAAACTGCATTCAAAGATTTTCAAAAATTCGCTTGCCACGCCCGGGAATCGAACCGACTAAAATCGGTAAAAATGACAACCTGTACTTTTATTGCATTTATCGTTAGGATCAATTATAAGGATAAAATCTTTCTAAGAAACTTGATAAATTAAATGAAAGGAAAACCATGAAATCTGGACTTATAAATTTAATGAATCAAGTTAAAACTCTTTAAGTTAAAGTTCCATCTGTTTAATTATGTTAGTATTAAATAATTTTATCATTGACGTCACTTATCTAAATAAATTTAAATAAAATTAAATAAGACGATTGAAGATTGGTACAAACGGTACAATGAGATGGCCTACGAGATCACCAGATCTCACCCGTTGAGATTTTTTTTGTTGGAATATGTAAAAAATCAAGAAGCCTACCCCGACATAGTTCGGAAAAGGCTAGGCACATCATAGAAAAATCTAATTTTCATTAAATTTTATGAGAAAATAAACGAGTTGAGAGTTGAAGTTCAGAATAAGATTTCTAATATTCACCACAACACGATATTAAAAGTTACTAGAAATGAATTTGTTGCAAGAATACATTTGTGTATCCAAGAAAATGGAGCCCATTTCGAGCAACTAATTAGTTAGTTTACAATTTTTTGTAAACAATTTGAGATTTCATGGTTTTCCTATCATTTAATTTACCAAGTTTGTTCGAGAGATTTCATCCTTATAAGTGATCCTAACGATCGATGCAATAAAAGTACAGGGTGCACTTTTTACAGATTTTAGTTGGTTCGATTCCCGGGTGTGGCAAGCGAATTTTTGGAAATCTTTGAATGCAGTTGTCTTTCTATTCAAAAATAAAGGAATGTTTTCTTTGAGTAAAATTTGCTATCTACAGTATTAAGGGTACTTTCCCTCCAGGGGGCATTACAAAATTCCACCCTGTATATAGATTAACAATTGCTCAAAACTTTTCATCCAGATATTCCTTGACTGAATAATATACCTTGTCATTTAGCAACTTAAGGAGATTACGTTTAAATGTATTATTATTCTTACTATTTCTAATATGACAAGGTAATTTGTTATACAATTTTGGTGCCATTGCGTAAACACTTTTATAAGCAAAAGCAGTTCTGGTGGTTATTGTTTCTAACTTATCTGAGCGACGTTGACTTTCTACATGATTAAACAAGTGTGTGTTGGTTTTTACAAACATCAAAACCTCATGGATATACAGCGACGGTACCGTCTAAATATTAAAATCCCTAAAGTGTGGCTTACATGTAGGTATCTGTTGTTCTTAATTTGCAGATGGCTCGGATGCATCTTTTTTGTGCTAAAAGTACGGAGGATATATTTGTAGCATTGCCCCAAAATACGAGTCCATACCTTAAAGTGGAGGCTACATATCCGTGGTATGCCGTTAGGAGGGCAGTTTTGTTTGCAACTTTACCTAACATATAAAGGGCATAAGAAAATCTGTAAAGTCTCAAACAAACACTATCAATTTGAGTTTTCCATGTCATATCATTGTCAATATGCAAACCTAAAAACTTTGTAGTATTCGATTCTAGTACTGCGTCTCCGTTGTACCTGATTTGGTATTGTGTTGATTTTCTTTGTCGAAGTTTAAAGTCCATTATTTTAGTTTTATTCAAATTAATTTTAAGGTTGTTGGTATTTAGCCATTCTATAATTGACACCAGGTCTGTGTTTATATCTAATTCAATTTCTTTAAAGTTACCCTTGTCGAAGACAATAGTGCTATCGTCTGCAAATAAGCACATCTGATGACGGGTTACATTGGGGAAATCATTTATATAACAGACTAGCTTCTGCCCGCGACTTCGTCCGCGGAAAATTGCGATATACTGTAACTGATTAGGCAGCGCATGCAAATAATTCTGTTTTCGGAGGTATTTCTTTCCGACTTGCTAGACGAAAATTGCGATAGCTCGGCTAATATGTATGATATATATATAATTTATAGCCTATAGCACTCAGGAATAAAGTAGCTTTCTATAAGTGAAAAAATTTGAAATCGGATCATTAGTACCGGAGATTACCCCCTACATACAAACTTACAAATTTTACCTCTTTATAATATTAGTATAGATAAAGAGTAATGGACCTACCACAGACCCCTGTGGAACACCATACGAAATTGGTCTTGTACTTGAGGAGTAAATTGTTTCTGTTTTTGACTTAATGTTGACTTGGCTAATCTGAGTAACCTGTTTTCTACCTTCCAAATACGATTGTATGAGGTCAAGCACATTACCTCTGATATAGTTAGTTAGCTATAGTTTTTTTATTGGAATTTTATGGTCAACATAATCGAAAGCGCGCGTCATGTCCATATACATTGCTACAACCGGTTTTCTATTGTCCATGTTGTGGTGTATCTTTTTGAGGAAATTGTACACTGCCATATTTAATGGTTTTATTTTGCCTGAATCCCATTTGTTCCTTACAAAAAAAATTATTTTTTTCAAGATAATTGTTGAGCCTATTATAAATCACTTTCTCAAGAATTTTTGGAAATATAGTAATTAACGCTACAGGTCTATAATTGCACATTTTTGTTTTGTCATCTTTTTGTGTAGTGGCTTAATAATCGATATTTTTAGAGCTTCGGGAAAAACTCCATTGTCTATACAGGCATTTATTATATCACATAACACTGTTCCAACAATAGGTCCTACTGATTTGACCACACTGGTCTTTATGTCATCATACCCTGTACTGTTTGTATTTTTGAGGTTTTTTATTATAGTTATTATTTCTTTTGCAACTACTGGTTCCATGAACATAGATTTGTGGGATTTTAGAACATTCGTGTTATTATTATAAGTTTGACAATTTCTATTGGATTAAGCTAGGTCTGCGAAATAATCATTAAAATTTTGCGCAATAGTTTGAGGATTTGTAATACATTTGTTGTTTACCTCAATAGAGTTAACATGTGTTTTCGGCACGTCAGATTGTTTATTATTTTCCAGGTAGCCTTAGATTTATTGTTACTGGTTTCTATGTAGCAGTTGGTTTATGCTTTTTGTGTCTGTTTGATTACGCGGCGGTACCTGGCGCTTAATGTTGATAAAGCAGTTTTTGTGTCTTTGTTTGGGTTTATCCTATATTGCCATAGCAAAGACCGTCTCTTTTTGCTACAGACTTTAATGCCCGGTGTGATCCACTTTGGTTTATGAGTTGTCGATATTTTCCATCTTACTTTTGGGAAACATAGGTCGTAGAAAAGTTTGAATAAGTTGAAAAACGCATTAAACTTTTCATTACAGTTATTTGCTTCAAAAGTTTCTGAAAAACTCAGGCTTCCTAAACATTGCCTAAACTGATACATGTTTTCCTTGTTGTAATCGCGTTTTTGAACATAATAATATTTTAATGCACACGTTTGTTGTACAGGAAACTGCATCAATTGCGCTTAGTGGTCAGAAACCCCTAATTCTAGTATCTCACTATTACAACCCCGTATATTGTGAAAAATGTTATCTAAGCAAGTCCCACTACTTGGCCTAGTGGGTTTCTCAATTTCGATTTTGAGATTGAACTCTTTTAAGAGATGTTTAAATAGAGAGGAATACTTAGTTTTTTGTAACATATCAATGTTAAAGTCACCGCAAATTATAATTTTATGTTTATTTGTATAGCAGATTTGTCTCAATATATACGTCAATTTGTTAAAGAATATTTCCATTTTGTTTGGTCCTGGCACTTTATATATACATACTATTGAAATTTTATGATCTGTTAGCTCAACCGCACGGCATTCAAAAACATTGCAGACATTTAGCATTTTCACAAAATCTATCTCTGTATATCTAATATGGTTGTGTATTAATATACAAGACCCACCGTTTCGTTTTTGTATAGTAAAGGAGGTAGCTAAAGTGTAATTTGGAATTTTCAAAAGGTCAACATCGCTCATCGTCATATTGTGTTCTGTAAAACATATAGCATTTAAGTGCTGTATGTCATAAAATCCAAACATTAGAGTTTTATTCATACTATCTACATGTTCTTCGAAATCGTATCAGTGGTTAGCAAAAAGAATGGGCCCTGTACCACAGCTCTACTAAGCTCCGATTAAGAAAACTGCGTGGCCGCGCGGTTCTCCTTAGCCGACCGCCCGGCCATGGTTAAACCTTTATAACTTTCTGAATATTGGATGTATGTACGAATTTGCGACTTTCATTACTAGTCTTTTACAAATTCCTTCGTAATGTTGACGTGGTCGTTTTTTTTCTACGGCACTGTGGCCGAGCAATCGAAACGGACACCAAGTAACTAGTTGTTGGGGTTGTTGTAAGTGCGAAAATGCGGATCATGGGCCCGTGTCTCATGAATCTGTAGTTTTGATAGGTACTGTACTAAGGCTTTGGCTTTGCCATCTGCCTCTGCTATACACTATTTCATACATTATATTAAAAGATAGAAAACATAGATATAGTCAGCTCGTCCTTCTAAAAGGCTCGTCTCGATTTAAAATAAGTCTTATTTAAGTTTTGATGAAAATTCAAAGTGCTTTACGCTTTTATTTAGATTAACTTAGCGTTAGTTTTTGAACTTTTTTTCTTCTACTTAAGTACAAACTTACCTTTTTTTTAATACCATATTTGTCGTGTTTTGTACAGTCATGTGGTTCTCGAAGTCTCCCACTGCAATTCATCCACATTGAATTGAGTAATTTTCCATATTTTTTTATAGGTCACCGTACAAACATGTTCGCTTTCGCCGAGAAGGCAGGAAACCCCAGAATATTCCTCGTAATGTATCCGTCGTTCAAAATTCAGACCATAATCAAAGGTGAGCTTTCCAAAATCATTTCACCAATGTTTCATTTACCAGTGCCTTCGGCAATAGGAGTTATTTACCTGATACAAACGAATTTATTTATTAATTATGCTTATACCTCCATAATTCAAATGCCCTTATCCCAATTTATTCGGGGTCGGCGCAACATGTTTCTTTCTTCCATACTTTTCTATTAGTCGTCATCTCGGTAGACACTCCCTTCGTAGCCATATCATATTTCACACGATCCGTTCATCGTTTCTCTGGTCTCCTTCTACTTCTATCCTACTACTTCTACTTCTACCATCCACATTCATACTCACAACTTTCCTGACAACATTTTCCTCATTCCTCCGCATAACAACTTTTCAGTCACCGGTGTCACTTTCAAACTTCCTCTTCCATACTCATTCCGTATTCTAATATTATGCTTACGCCTTATGGTACTTAAACCAAACCGACGAAATGATTCCGAGTTCACACGTTCTATGTAAAAAAATACTTAAGTTAAATTAAAATTACTAGTCTCAGAGGTTGGATTGTAATTTAATAATAAGAACCTGTTATTTTTTATAAAAAAAGGATTAAAAAACTTTCTTGCGCCATGAATAGTACAGGTACATACTTGACGTTATTATTTTTGTAATAAAAAAATATGCACAAGTAACAAAAAATACCTAACAAAGGCGGACTTTACCAAGACCACGAGACCATCTAAAATCGCAGTTTTCGAAATGGTGCGGAACTTTCTTCAGTATAAAAGATACAATATGAATGTGGGAGTGTTTTGAAAGGGACCTTACTTTGTTTTAAAAATTGCTCGGCAAAATAATATTCATGACTCACAGAAATATAAAATTTGGCGTTGTGTGCGACATGAGAGGTATATTGACATGGATATGCACCTCATGCTGTACTGTGTGGTAGTCGCGACGCGCGCTCTGTCTTGCATAAAGCTGTTATGTATATTATTATTGTTTATGCGTGCGCGCAATTTTCTATAAATTACCAACTTATGATACCAAAATTATAAGATTGAGAAAGAAATCAATGCTCTTTATCAGAAGATGAAAACTGAAAGTAAATAAATGTATATGCCGAAATTTCGTTGTATTCAACCTTCAAGGTAATAGTGATGTGGGGAAATAATATTAAAGCATACCTTGGTAAAGTTGCATGTGAGAAACTTATAGATCATGTCGCACCCAAAATTTAAACCCAAAGAGAGGAAAAGACGCGAGGAAGGCGTTGTTGCCACGCTTTTGACGCACACTTATTATCCGTACCTACTATAGTTTCACCTTTGCGTAACTCTTCTGGGAATACAGGGGACTTATAATATGGTTATTTCTAGAAAAGGACGCAAAAAGATACAAAGGCCTTTGCATGATGGAAGGCGACCTAATCGCGGGGATGACTGGTTTCCCCGGCTACGTGGTGAGTGTGTGGTGTTGGCGCACTAACCAGCGGCTGTACAGCGTCGAGAGCCACATCAAACAGCGAAGGCAGACCTTCATGTGAGTCACAGCATTAAATGCAATACCTACATACCTATATCACGGTTACTGGTTTCATCACTGTCTGTACAATCTCTCTTGTGCCAATTTACTTTTGATTTAGTTAGTACATTTTGTCTTGTACTCTCTCGGCAGTTCTGTTTGTACAATGTTATCTACTTAATTGTACAGAATTTGTACCTAAGTATGTAAGGGCTATGTTTATTTATTTAATACTTTAAGCACAAAAATGTTCCTATAGAGGCGGACTTAAAGAGGAAAGATGAAAAAAGAAGGAATGTTTCTATTGGGCCTTTCTTTTATACAACCAATAGCATAAAGTTACTTCTATGGGCTCCCCTTTTTAGAATGTTGTAAATAATCAGGGCCAGCCGGACGCACATGATGGTCTGCCAGTGTTGGGGCGACGGCATGAACGTGTGGGAGGTGGCGCGCTGCTACAAGAAGTGCTTCGTACTCAAGAGGACCAGGGAGGAAGTTATTAAATGGGAGATGACGGAACCTATGCTCAATGGTGTCTGCTGGAGCCTCGACGGACAGTTGTATGCTATCGATCATAAAGGTCATTTATACAGTGTAAGTATAATCCAGACTGCCTCTTTGGTCTAGTGATCGCAAGCAAAACTGCGAAATTGGTGTCCGGGGTTCGATTCCCGGATTAGGAAGTGTTATTGGATTTTCCGTTAAGAAATTTTTAGTATTATTTTTTTATTTGTGTGCGCTTGATGATGATAAGCTCTCCTCCTGTGCCATGAGACTAGCTTGATCATAGCTGGCGAAATGCCGTCGTATTGGAGCCGCGGTCCGTGTAATTTCTAATTTTTTTACTGTTTTGGTTATATGAAACTACTGAAACGACTTGTTTTCTGTCCTGTAGATGGTTTCTGATAACATAGGGTTAAACAAAGTACTGGAGTGGTCTGACAACGAAATAGAAGGGAAGCAAAAGACCAGCGTGTGTGCCTTCCTCAGTGGCGTACTGATCTACGGACCCGATGATCAGTTAAGGGTGAGTTAAAAATAATTATTATGATTAGATTAATAATAATAATAACTACGAATAGATGGGTAGTTGAATTTTGTAACTTGTACGCTATGCTCTAAACTGTAGGTATGCCTTACTTAGAAGGCAGTACATTTTGCAGTAGAGATTCACAGCTCACGCTTTAACTTTACATTTAACGTTTCATACAAAACCTTATTAAGGATAAGGCCCTTTCTACACGCACTGTTTCTTTACGATACGTCGTATACTCGTATAAACCGCGCCGTAAATAAACGTTTTTGCCAACAAACTTCCACGTCGTCAGTGCAGTGTGGATCACTGCACTGACGACGTACTTACACGCTGGCCAAACCATAGTTTTTACGCGAAGAAAAATTTACCAACGGCCCAAGGTTTCCTATGAAACGCTAACTTTACAATACAACATTCATATCGTGAATTTGAAGAAGCTCTCATATGCTAGGCCTTTAATATGAATATCGAAATTACATCAACACTGTATTACTTCAACCAGTACCTACGGAAACAACCGGAGGGGAAGACGTGGAAGGTGGAGTGGTCCTACGTCCCCTATGACGTGGTTCTTCGACTGGTCAGCAACTCGTTCGGAGACATGGCTACCATGTGGACCAACACCGGCTTTGTTTACAAAATCACCGGGGACTCGGAGGAGAAGATTGATGTTCAACTCTTTACCCTCAAACTGAGGTGACGAATTCCTTTCTAAGTCCAAAAACGGGACAATCAGCGGCCGTGTCGTGACATGTTAACCATTACCGTCATTCTACGAGATATAGATGGAGGAGTCATGGGATCATAGATGGGGTGGGGTCATCTCTTTTTTGCATCAGAACAATTTTGACTTTATAATTAAGTTTAAAATTGTGTAAACCAAGTCATAGATGTTTGAGCACATACCTAAATATTTTATACGACCTAGGGACTCAGTAAGTCTATCAGCAAGAATCTCACTAATAAATTATTATATCTTTTGATTCGATAATACCCCTGAAGAAATGATGTTGGTGCTTTGAAATATTAAAATAATTTTGCTAAACGGATTATTTAACTGCAACCAGCGCTGGATTTACCCTAGGGGCAGTCGGGGTGAGTGCCCAGGGCGGCAAATTTTTTAGGGCGGCAAAATTTCGAAAGTGAAAAAAATTGTTTTAGTCTTATCAAGATACCTCAATATAAATTAAAAAATTCTATGAATTAATACTTTTTTGAAATTATTTTGATTATTGTGACAGTTGTCATTATGTCGAGTTTTATTAAACGCGTTTTTACATGACAAATATGTCAAGATTGCAATAACCCGTGTCAGTGGCGGATTTACAGATTTGCCGCCCGTAGGCTATTCCGCTGTGCCGCATACAAATTTTGATACCATAGTCCACAATCAAATATCAGTTTTCTATCAATAAAATTCCAACTTTATGATTTGTGCTCCATCATCCTCGTTACATCAACTTTTCCCGTATCATTGTGAAATATGGTACTGTGTTAGATCCTCTCTAGCTACACCTCAAAGAGAGAACTTACGATCACTATCGTGGTGATCACTATTTGTTAGTATTATAATTTTAGTTAAATTATAAAAGCATTATAATACTTTTTTGTGTAAAATATATATTTTTTTAATTTACAAATCGAAATAAAAAAAATATAGAAACGTAACTTTGTCACTATCACGTGATTGTGTGACCGAAACACGTGACTGTGTGACAGAGGCACGTCATCGTGTGTCCGAGGCACGTGACTGTCTGTCCGAGGCACGTGACTGTGTGTCTAAGAGACGTGACTGTATATCTGTGTCACGTGACTGTGTCTGTGTCAAGTGACTGTGTCTGAGGCACGTGACAGTGTGTTTGAGGCACGTGGTGACTGTGTGTCTGAGGCACGTGACTGTGTGTGTAAGAAAAGTGACTGTGTGTCTGTGTCACGTGACTGTAAGTCTGTGTCACGTGCCTGTTTGTCTGTGTCACGTGACTGTGTGTCTGTGTCACGTGACTGTGTGTCTGAGTCACGTGACTTTGTTTCTGAGTAACGTGACTGTGGCATGTGACAGTGTGTCTGAGTCACGTGTCAGTGTGTTTGAGGCACGTGACTTTGTTTCTGAGTAACGTGACTGTGGCACGTGACTGTGGCACGTGACAGTGTGTCTGAGTCACGTGACAGTGTGACTGAGGCACGTGACCGTGTGTCCGAGGCACGAGACTGTGTGTCTTTGTCACGTGTCTGTGTGACTGAGGCACGTAACAGTGTGTCTGAGTCACGTGACTGTGTGACTGAGACACGTGCCTGTGTGTTCAAGCCACGTGACTGTCTAAGGCACGTGACTTTGGTCTATGTCACGTTAATGTGTGTCTGTGTCACGTGACAGTGTGTTTGAGGCACCACTGTGTGTCTGAGGCACGTGACTGTGCGTCTGTGTCACGTGACTGTGGGTCTGTGTGTCTGAGGCATGTGACTTTATCTCTGTCACGTGGTTGTGTGTCCGAAACATGTGACTGTGTGTTTGAAGCACATGACTGTGTGTTCGAAGCACGTGACTGTGTGTCTGAGACACGTGTGTCTGAGACACGTGATAGTGTGTCTGAGTCACATGACTTTGTCACTGTGTCACGTGATTGTGTGTCCGAGCCACGTGACTGTGTGTCTGAGGAACGTGACTGTGTGTCTGAGTCACTTGACTTTGTTTCCGAGTCACGTGACTGTGTGACTGTGTCACGTGATTGTGTGTACGACCTACGTGACTTTGTGACTGAGGCACGTGAGTGTGTCCGAGTCACGTGACTTTGTCTCTGAGTCACGTGCTTGTGTGTCTGAGCCACGCGACTGTGTGTCCGAGGCACGTGACTGTGTCTGAGTCACGTGACTGTGTGACTGAGGCACGTCACAGTGTGTCCTAGTCACGTGACTTTGTCACTGTCACGTGATTGTGTGTCCGAAACACGTGACTGTGTGTCAGAGGCACGTGTCTGTGTCACGTGACAGTGTGTTTGAGGCATATGACTTTGTGTCTTTATCACGTGACTTTGTTTCCGAGTCACGTGTCTGTGTGACTGAGGCACGTGACTTTGTCACTGTGTCACGTGATTGTGTGTCCGAAACACGTGATCGTGTGTTTCAAGCAATTACTGTGTGCCCGATCCACGTGACTGTGTGTCTGAGGCACGTGACTGTGTGTCTGAGGCACGTGACTGTGTGTCTGAGGCACGTGACTGTGTGTCTGTGTCACGTGACTGTGTCTGAGGCACGTGACTGTGTCTGAGGCACGTGACAGTGTGTCTCAGGCACGTGACAGTGTGTCTGAGGCACGTGACAGTGTGTTTGAGTCACGTGACTTTGTTTTTGAGTCACGTGACTTTGTGACTGAGGCACGTGATAGTGTGTCCGAAATGTCCGAATCACGTGACTTTGTCACTGTCACGTGATTGTGTGTCCGAAACATGTGACTGTGTGTTCGAAGCACGTGACTGTGTGTCTGAGCCACGTGACTGTGTGTCTGAGGCACGTGACAGTGTGTCTGAGTCACGTGACTTTGTCACTGTGTCACGTGACTGTGTGTCTGAGTCACGTGACTGTGACTGAGGCACGTGACCGTGTGTTTGAGGCACGAGTCCGTGTGTCTTTATCACGTGACTTTGTCACTGTGTCACGTGATTGTGTGTCCGAAACACGTGATCGTGTGTGTCAAGCAATTACTGTGTGTCCGATCCACGTGTCTGTGTGTCTGAGGCACGTGACTGTGTCTGTGTCACGTGACTGGGTGTGTCACGTGACTGTGTCTGAGGCACGTGACGAGTGTGTCTGAGGCACGTGACAGTGTGTTTCAGTCACGTGACTTTGTTTCTGAGTCACGTGACTTTGTGACTGAGGCACGTGACAGTGTGTCCGAAACACGTGACTGTGTGACAGAGCACGTGATCGTGTGTCCGAGGCACGTGACGGTGTGTCTGAGGCACGTGACTGTGTCTGTGTCAAGTGACTTTGTTTCTGAGTCACGTGACTGTGGCACGTGACTGTGTGACTGAGACACGTGACAATGTGTCTGGGTCACGTGCCTGTGTGTTCAAGTCACGTGACTGTGTGTAAGGCACGTGACTTTGTGTTTGTGTCACGTGACTGTGTGTCTGAGGCACGTGACTGTGTGTCTGAGGCACGTGACTGTGTGTCTGAGTCACGTGACTGTGTGACTGAGGCACGTCACAGTGTGTCCGAGTCACGTGACTTTGTCACTGTCACGTAATTGTATGTCCGAAACACATGACTGTGTGACAGAGCTACGTGATCGTGTGTTCGAGGCACGAGACTGTGTGTCTTTATCACGTGACTTTGGTTCTGAGTCACGTGTCTGTGTGACTGAGGCACGTGACAGTGTGTCTGAGTCACGTGACATTGTCACTGTGTCACGTGACTGTGGGTGTCACGTGACGGTGTGTCTGAGGCACGAGACTGTGTGTCTGTGTCAAGTGACTTTGTTTCTGAGTCACGTGACTGAGGCACGTGACAGTGTGTCTGAGTCACGTGACTTTGTCACTGTGTCACGTGATTGTGTGTCCGAAACACGTGACTGTGTGACTGAGGCACGTGATCGTGTGTCTCAAGCAATTGACTTTGTGTCCGAACCACGTGACTGTGTGTCCGAACCACGTGACTGTGTGTCCGAACCACGTGACTGTGTGTCCGAACCACGTGACTGTGTGTCCGAACCACGTGACTGTGTGTCTGAGGCACGTGACAGTGTGTTTGAGGTACGTGACTTTGTGTCTGTGTCACGTGACTGTGTGTCTGAGAAACGTGACTGTGTGTCTGAGTCACGTGACTTTGTTTCTGAGTCACGTGTCTGTGTGACTGAGGCATGTGACAGTGTGTCTGAGTCACGTGACTTTGTCACTGTGTCACGTGATCGTGTGTCTCAAGCAATTGACTTTGTGTCCGAACCACGTGACTGTGTGTCCGAACCACGTGACTGTGTGTCCGAACCACGTGACTGTGTGTCCGAACCACGTGACTGTGTGTCTGAGGCACGTGACAGTGTGTTTGAGGCACGTGACTGTGTCTGAGTCACGTGACTGTGTGACTGAGGCACGTCACAGTGTGTCCTAGTCACGTGACTTTGTCACTGTCACGTGATTGTGTGTCCGAAACACGTGACTGTGTCAGAGGCACGTGATCGTGTGTCCAAGGCACGTGACTGTGTGTTTGTGTCACGTGACTGTGGGTCTGTGTCACGTGACTGTGTGTTTGAGGCATGTGACTTTGTGTCTGTGTCACGTGACAGTGTGTCTGAGTCACGTGACTGTGTGACTGAGGCACGTGACTGTGTGTCTGAGTCACGTGACTGTGTGACTGAGGCACGTGACTGTGTGTCTGAGTCACGTGACTGTGTCTGAGTCACGTGACTGTGACTGAGGCACGTGACCGTGTGTTTGAGGCTCGAGACTGTGTGTCTTTATCACGTGACTTTGTCACTGTGTCACGTGATTGTGTGTCCGAAACACGTGATCGTGTGTGTCAAGCAATTACTGTGTGTCCGATCCACGTGACTGTGTGTCTGAGGCACGTGACTGTGTGTCTGAGGCACGTGACTGTGTCTGTGTCACGTGACTGGGTGTGTCACGTGACTGTGTCTGAGGCACGTGACGAGTGTGTCTGAGGCACGTGACAGTGTGTTTCAGTCACGTGACTTTGTTTCTGAGTCACGTGACTTTGTGACTGAGGCACGTGACAGCGTGTCCGAAACACGTGACTGTGTGACAGAGAACGTGATCGTGTGTCCGAAGCACGTGACGGTGTGTCTGAGGCACGTGACTGTGTCTGTGTCAAGTGACTTTGTTTCTGAGTCACGTGACTGTGGCACGTGACAGTGTGTCTGAGTCACGTGACTGTGTGACTGAGACACGTGACCATGTGTCTGAGTCACGTGCCTGTGTGTTCAAGTCACGTGACTGTGTCTAAGGCACGTGACTTTGTGTTTGTGTCACGTGACTGTGTCTCTGAGTCACGTGCTTGTGTGTCTGAGCCACGTGACTGTGTGTCTGAGGCTCGTGACTGTGTGTCTGAGTCACGTGACTGTGTGACTGAGGCACGTCACAGTGTGTCCGAGTCACGTGACTTTGTCACTGTCACGTGATTGTGTGTCCGAAACACGTGACTGTGTGTCTGAGGCATGTGACTGTGGCACGTGACATTGTGTCTGAGTCACGTGACTGTGACTGAGGCACGTGACCGTGTGTTCGAGGCACGAGACTGTGTGTCTTTATCACGTGACTTTGGTTCTGAGTCACGTGTCTGTGTGACTGAGGCACGTGACAGTGTCTGAGTCACGTGACATTGTCACTGTGTCACGTGACTGTGGGTGTCACGTGACGGTGTGTCTGAGGCACGAGACTGTGTGTCTGTGTCAAGTGACTTTGTTTCTGAGTCACGTGACTGACGCACGTGACAGTGTGTCTGAGTCACGTGACTTTGTCACTGTGTCACGTGATTGTGTGTCCGAAACACGTGACTGTGTGACTGAGGCACGTGATCGTGTGTCTCAAGCAATTGACTTTGTGTCCGAACCACGTGACTGTGTGTCCGAACCACGTGACTGTGTGTCCGAACCACGTGACTGTGTGTCCGAACCACGTGACTGTGTGTCTGAGGCACGTGACAGTGTGTTTGAGGTAAGGTACGTGACTTTGTGTCTGTGTCACGTGACTGTGTGTCTGAGAAACGTGACTGTGTGTCTGAGTCACGTGACTTTGTGTCTGAGAAACGTGACTGTGTGTCTGAGTCACGTGACTTTGTTTCTGAGTCACGTGTCTGTGTGACTGAGGCACGTGACGGTGTGTCTGAGTCACGTGACTTTGTCACTGTGTCACGTGATCGTGTGTCTCAAGCAATTGACTGTGTGTCCGAACCACGTGACTGTGTGTCTGAGGCACGTGACTGAGGGTCCGAAACACATGACTGTGTGTTCGAAGCACGTGACTGTGTGTTCGAAACACGTGACTGTGTGTCTGAGTCACGTGGTCTGCAACAATAACAAAATTTATATAAGTTATAAGTACTCAATTTTGATGATGAACGACATGTTTTTAATATTGTAGGAACATATTGAAGATGCAGTTGATTGCGCCCGATTTCAAGTACATAGCCTTGATGAATACTTCAGGCGTCTTAAGCATATACGATGTTAATGATGAGCATTTCGTGAGTTTCTTTCTTATTATCCAGCATAACGCTAACTGTTGTTATTTTTCTGCCTTCCTGAAAACTGAAGGCTTTGATCTGAAATAAAAATTTTGAAGTTGAATTTGAATTTGTTAATATAAATATCTCATCAGAACAAGCCAGTTTCACACCCTCCATTTTGCAGGTCCTAATGAAATTCGCAAAAGCCTATGACGTGTCGTTCGCAGCGAGTCCGGTGGAACCAGTGCTGGCAATCATCGGTGAAGTGAACAGCAACTACGGCGTGGTGCTGCGGGCGTTCAGCCCTGACCCGCCAGAGCTGAAGAGGAGGGATCGTATGTGTCTGACACACCAGATTGTGTCACTGGTGGCCTTCGCACCTGACGGCAGGTTTATGGTCACCGCCGCAATGTCTGCGGGGCATATATTTATTTTTAAGGTGAGTTAATAATGTTTCCGGTGACGGTGATGACGGTGACGATAATGACGGTAACGTGATGTTGATGATGATGATGACGGTGACGGTGAAAATTATGACGATAGCGGTGATGCTGGTGACGTTGATGGTGATGATGACTACAGTTTACCAAGTTTTCTGCTAGAAGGAAATGTCTAAATTTTTCTTTGTGGTCACGACGCCGCTGAAAAGCGACGGGTGCTTTTTAAAATTATATTCACAACCACTATGCACCCCACGCTTTAAAAAAAATAAAATCAGTTACAAACATAAAAACCATCATACAGGTGAAGCTAATATAAAGCGTGTAAAAAAAGGGGATGCCTTCATTATATCAGGTATCTATGTACAAAATTTCAAGTCTCTAGGTCCAGCCTCTTGGGCTCCCAACCCCAGACCCAGAAAGAAAGTCAATCAATCAGTCAGTTTAGCATTTTATATTTATCATAGACTAGCTTCCTGCCCGCGACTTCGTCCGCAAACTTTAATAAATCACTCTATCTATTAAAAAAAACTGCATCAAAATCCGTTTTGTAGTTTTAAAGATCCAAGTATACATACATACAGACATTAGGACAGACGCGGGAAGCGACTTTGCTTTATACTGTGTAGTGATAGGTAGATAAGGTAGAAGATACGCCCCTAAAGATCCCTGTACTGTAATGTTGTACTGTTGTAGTCGTACATTTACACATAGATTTCAAAGGCTTACATACTACGACAAGAATAGTTGGTCGCTGTGATTAACACAAGACAATGTTTATGTTCTTTCTCCAGAATTAGCTTCATATAATTAATTATTTTATGTAAGAACTATTCATTGTGTTTTGGTCGTTTTTATATTCGTATTCATTTTTTATTGACATAATCTACTCAATACAATGTTTTTTTTAATGAGTTGTATTGCAATATGTGGTTAGCTAGAGACCTCTACAATTAATCATATTTATTCATCCTGATCCTTGTTAGTACTTATTAGCAATTAATTGATTGACTTTACTACGATAGTCCTCGTTTATCATTTTTAACTTCGAGTTGCAGCTATTTATGGACATATCAATAATTACAGTATTGCACATGTAAGCGGGCACGCCCTTTATGCCTCTATTTTTCTATTTTTTTTTTATTTACGCTTGAGTACAGTCAGTTTTCAATGTTTTAATTGGAATATTGCGTGTGCTAGCTGGCATGTGGCAAATTATTGATTTTAATGTGTGATGTGTTTCGTAATGTGATGACTTCCCATACGATAAATGTGTAGAATCAAGTTCTTCCAACTAAACAGACAGCGTTCTGCTGGAGAGTTTGGTGCGCCACTTCCTTCTTCCCAGCGAAAGCACTAGGAAGTGGTGAAGGGTGGGCGTTTTTGGGAGACTGTCTTATGTAATTTTGACCTTCAAAAAGTGCTGATTTTCAGCCTAGTTTAAATAAATGACTTTTGATTTTGATCTGATTTTGATTGCGTCTGTTTGATCCAGGTAAGCAAGGAGTATAGACTAAATCTGATGCGGTACACGGAGCTCGGCAGAGGCTTAGCCGACTGCTTCCTCATGATGGTCGGTAAAGACATGCGCTGCTTCAGTCTCGTGCTCTTCTCTGAGAAGTATAGCATTGGTAAAACTTGATGCATGAAGTTATTTCTTTAAGTACTTATTTTGATTAAAGCCATTTCTTAATTCATTTCACTGGATTTCAAACGTTTTTTTTGCTAAATACGGTCACAACAGTAGATGTACGCTGCCCTAAATAACACAACGAGTTTTAGGAAAAAACTTGGCTTGTTTAGCACCGTGTCTGTCACTGGCTTTGTGCATCTCTTTCTTTAACACTCGTTGTGCCATATAGATCTGCGTCTGAGTTGGTACCGAACCTCGTTCTAAATTCAACTTTGGTCTACAGGCGAGCGCATTATCTGCATAAATGCAGAGACGGGGAAAGACAACAAGTTCGCGGGCAAGATGCAGGGGCCGTACACCAGACTGTTGCCGCTCAGCACCAAGGACACGATCCTTGCCATCCCGCACCTCAGCAAACAAATGCATATCCTCAGGCTAAGTGGAGACGTAAGACACTTGTAGGGCCTTTTATGCCCTCGCAAAATGTTAGGTAATGTGTAGGTCTAAGCAGGTCAAATAATTTGTTTCATCACTTACTTTTATGTTGACCCTGATTTACATTTTGTTCTGCATTTGCATTGCATCATCTGGATATTCAATTGGTTAATCACTTTAGCGGATAACTTTTTCAACTGTATTTCTGTTTTTTTATAAACCAAGAAGAAAGTTAGTCAGCATTATGCCCGTGCACTTATAGTACATTATTTGTATTCAGAAAGGGACGACCGTGTCTGTGAAGATGGGCCCCATCATCGAATCGGGGCACGACATCAAGCAGTTCGATGGTTTCCGAAGCGAAAATGCGCTGCTAACCTTTGGCTATGACGGCACCGTCATAATGAGAAGGCCTGATTGTCCTGAGGCATACCGTAAGCCAAAATGCCACTATTATCACGAGGTTAACTTTATAAAAAGTATCGACAACAAAAGAGTATGCATGCAGACAAAAAACTAAAACAGACTACTGTCTGTTACGGTGTGCTACGGTAAGCACACCTCAAAGTTAGTTATTACAGAAAGATTGTTAGTTAGTTACACATTCACACACAACAAAACCGAATGTATTCTAAAAGTCATGACTTGATGTGCCATTTTGCACCTAACTCTTATGCGGTTTCGGAGTTAGTAGTCAAGTATTTGACGAGAGGAAGCAGCTTGCTCCTCGTACAGCTCTCCTGGAAGAACCGGTAACTGAGGTAACCCGATGATTTTTTTTTTCGTTCCTTTTCCAAGTTGCGGCAAAGCATAAAACATATAAAAAAATATAAAAATAATGTGTCCTATTGCGAGAGCCTTTGTGACCGCGTTAAAAACCGCCAGCTGATGAATCAGCACGTCGCGTTATAATTATGTGATGTCGTTTTCCAGAGCTGAAGCTGACCATGACGCACCGCTACGAGAGTGGCATCAAGAGTGTGCTGACGGACGTGTATGCCCGGTACTTGCTGCACCTCGGCTCAGCCAACACGATGGCCTGCGTCTACCTGCGCAAGGCCGACTATCCGGCGACCGAGCTCGTGCACCACCCGCCCGACAAAGACATCTATCACATCGACGAAGAAGCTGGCATTAACGTGATGAACATAATATACAAGAGTGATAGTGAGAGATTTGCTTATCTTCGTCGATCAGCGTCCTGTCACAACACAATCACAATCCTGAAAAAAAGCTTATGTCAGATTATGTTATATTAAACCTTATCTTAACTTTTTTTTCTAAATACACAATGATGACAAAGATTTATTCTTCCATTTTGGAGCAGTGTAGGCCCAGTGGTTACTTACGTATTGTGGGTCGTAGGACCAAGCACTTTACTTGGTGAAAATTATTTCATCACCACTGCTCCCAAAACGGTGAAGGAAAATGTCATGGCAAAATGTCCTAGAAAAAAAAAATTGAAAATGTGTCAGCATTATCACCATTAAGCTTAATACCAGCTACTGCTGGACAGGTGAGCAGTGGAAGCCTAGTTGTAACAGCCGCGACTTAAGCATCGTCGGTTCGAACGGAAACTTGTTCTTTTCGTGTGGTTAGTGACTAACCTGGTGTCGGAGATTTATGCTGCCCATGGGCCTCTGACTTAGCTTCACTTGCCTGATGCCGTCGAGAAATATCTCTCAGACATGCTGGTTTCCTTACGATGTTTTTCCTTCACCGATTTTAAGCATGTGATAATTATACAATATGCACATGAATCCGTAAAATCAGAGGTGCGTGCCTTAGGTACCGTAGGTAACTCGAGGCCTATGACTTGGCAGTTCGACGGTCACACCACTAGGCTATCACTGCTAGACCGAAAACGAACTGGCGCTCTACTTGGTGAAAATTATTTCTTCGCCATTGTTTTCAAAAACGGTGAAGGAAAATATCGTGAGGTAACTGGCATGTTCTAGAAATGTAGAACCAAAGCTTCGAAGACTTGTGACGTCATCCAACCCGCTCTGGGCCCGTGTGGTGGATAGCGGCCGTCTCCCTTTTACCAAGAGGAAGCCTGTGTCCCAGCAGTGAGAACATTGTAGGCTGATGATTATCGAAAACAGGCATGGCTCGAATAAGCAGTGGCGTAACTATAGGGGGGTGGCAGGACTGGCAAAATGCCACGGGCCCCCGGCCTGACAGGGTCCACGGCCCGAGAGGCTGCGAGCTCAAACGTGACCTAATTGATTTATATTAATAACAAAATAGAAATTTGGGGCCCATGCAATGGATTTGCCAAGGGCTTCAGATCGTATAGTTACGCCACTGCGAATAAGCTTCTTCTTTTGGCAAAGCGTTTAAACCACGCTGGCGAAGCTGGGGGCAAAAGCTGAATAATTGTAAAAACATACAAATTACCTACCGCCGTTTGCAAAGATAATAATGATTTATGTGTTTTCCCAGAGAACTACCTGCAAATACAAGAAGATAGAAGAGTGTACGATGAAGCTAAAGACTACAAGCATCAACGCGACGAGGTTCGCAAAGTTTTCGCGGCGCTACAGGCGCAGCTCATCAAAATGTTGGAGGAGAACATAAACGAGCGGCCGCTGCATCAGCTCTCGCTGTCAGAGTTCAACCTGCATCAGGAAGCCAAGAAGGAGAGGCTTAAAGCGGTAAGATTATTTATTTTATTAATTTATAATAGTCGATATTTATATAAATGGGTAAATAATTAACAAATAGCGCATACATTTGCCATTTAGGTACAAGCTTCCACAAATTAGATAGACGTAAAAGTGGAGAAGATAGGTTTTGTCGATATGAATAATGACCCTGGAAAAAAAAATGGTGTCGTTACACAAGTACCTATAGAGATTGCAGCTTTCACCATTAAATTTAAATTACTTACAACGTACTTCAGTCATTGTAATGTAATATAAGCAGGAAGCCGACCCCAAAATTGTAGGGAAAAGGAGCCTTTTCCCAACTATTTCGACTGCTAGTCCAACCGGATGCAGCTGAATACCAGTATTTTACATGAAGCGGCTGCCTATCTGACCTCCACAATCCAGTTAATGGGAAATACGATACCCGGTATAATACGATACATACTTAGTAAGACTGGCTGTCAGATTTTCGGGCTTCTGACGACGGCTTAACGTGCTTCCCGAGGCACGGAGGGGTCTCATTATGTAAAGATGGTCCCCCATCTACCGCCAACCCCAGCAAGCGTAACTTAATTTGGTGGATCGACTTGTGCGGCTGTTAGTACTTAGCCCATGGCGAACAATTACTGGAGATTTATTATGAAAGACGGCACGGTTGACATCTGTCGGAATCAATCAGCCGGTGTGCTCATCTATAGCTATTATAGCTAACGAATAGTAGTTGCATAGACACGCAACCTTGTAGCCAGGATAATCCTAAAGCACCTTCCACTAAAATACAGCCTTGTGAAATCGAATGTGCTGTAATACAGGTTTGTGAATGAACCACAAGCATACTTTTTGTGTAGGTATAGCATACAACTGGGGCTCTAGAATATAGCTGCCATTTCTACGATTTCTTTGGAAAATATTACTCAAGTTCATTAGATACTAGAATAGCAGTTTATAAGTCGCTATAACATTAGATACGTATGACAACTAGAAAACTATCATCTGGAGTTTCACTTGAATACCTCAAGCGCCACAAATTGAAATAATCTGTAACAAAAAATCTATAATTGGGTATTTGAAAGGGTAGTCAATAACGTTACTTTTTATGAACTTTCAAAACACGGCATTTGTACAGAGGCCAGCACATCAAGTTACCCCAATCTGTCAAATTTCTTTGATAGTATTTCAACTTTATTGCAAAGACATAAGGTTCATTTTTAATTGAGAAAATTTGACAGTTAGGGATAGCTTGATGTGCTGGCGTCTGTACGTGATTTGTATGAAATTTAACAATGTGACGTCACAGACTTTTAGAATCAAATGAAATACTTATTAGCATTAAATGCAATTTAACAATTATTTCTTCGGATTATATTTAATTTCTGTACGGTGATGGAAGTTTTTATGACGAGCGGGCTTTTTTCCATGTGATTTCATATTTTATTTTTGACCGATTCAAATAGTCAATTATCTGTCTACGTAAACACCACCATTGTTTAACCCACCAGGCCGAGAGGGAACGTGAGGAGATTCGTTTGTCTACTGAAGCCCGCATCCGCGCACAGGACAAGGTGACCATGTGGATCAAGAAGACATGCTGGGACACCATGCTTTCACCGAGGATCAAGATCTTTGCCATCTTCACTCACTATCATGTAATCATTATAATATTCTATTACAAAAATAAAGTCTAGCTTTCCTGACTTTTAGTTAGTCATAGTGCTTCTATATGATACAAATGATATACTTAAATGCGTAAAACACACACACAAATACGTGTCACATTTACGTACCCGTTGTTTGCAAGCTTCTTTAATCTCACAGATGGTACTTTAAGGACACAAGTAGGTATGTATGGTTAACCTTTGAACGCCAGAGCATAAAGGCACGCGCGTACCCTTCACGCCAAGCAACAAATTTATTTCTCCTTGTTAACATGGATTTCCCAATATCCATGATGTCTTTTAATTTGTTTTATATCATTAAATACGTACGAGATTCAATCATCATCAATTTTTAAGATATCTATACATATAAATACACACAAAAGTTACCTATCATTTAATTGTTTATTTCCTGTACTGCATTGTCACTTGTCATGTCGTTGGCGTACAGGGCATGCGCTTGCTTGTCACACAATGGCGTTTAAAAGGAGGTTATCATAGCTGTACCTCTAAGCCTTTTTTTTTTGAGGTTTGGAAATCACCCCTCCCGCTCCGGGGTAGCGGTAACCCTTTCGGACAATCCCGGCGCGCGTGGAACACATACGCGCTGTCCGGCGCAAGCCTGGTCCTGATCGGACGATGACCTACTCATTACTCACTGCCCGCGGCGGCTAAGGCCTGAGACCATATTATCCAAGACAGTGTTTTGTTCTTTAGGTGGAAAACTTTGCAATAATGCCAATGCAACGCAGCTCGTGGCCCGAACTGCTGCAGATTGAAGCCCTGCGTGGCATCGAGATGGACAACGACCAAGATACGTTCCGTCCCTGGCTAGAAAACTCAGTGGATAACCCGCTTAAAGCCGTGACCGATGCTGCAGCTCTACAGCAGTAAGTTATAAAAGCTTTGAGGTATCATCAGCCTGTAAGATTCCTACTGCTGGGGTCGTGGCTCGGACACAGGCTTCCTCTCTTCGAGAGGGAGTGGGCCGTAATCGGCCGACCCACACAGGGCCCGCGCTGAGAATTATCACATAGATGGGTGGATAGAGGTACAGGAGAGTAGCTTTGAGGGAAACAGATAAATATTTCCCAATTTGTACTTACAGACAAGCAAAGGCGTTTTTCAATGAGGACTCTGAATACTAGGCACTGGAACAATATTTGTGAAATATATGAGTGATTGGTTCTGCTCAGGCCAGGACCCCGCGTGGTACCCACGTTACCGTCGGGCGCCTCCATTCGCGACCCACGGCGCAGCAGCATGGAAGAGGACGACCAGGAGTCGGCGGAGAAGGTGCTGGCGGAACCCTACGTGCTGGCGGGCTCCAGTGCGCACCGCTACGTCGACGTCCCCAAGTACATGATCCCGCAGTTGGAGGCCTTCAGCTTCCTGCAGATGAACTGGCTCTACCAAATTGTTAAAGTTAGTTTTTAAGGTTCATGAACGAATATTTTTAAGGTACTTTCATTTTTAACAAAACTTTATAATAGTGTCCCGTGCACTCGGGCCTTCTACCCACAAGCAATAGCAGGCAATGTGAGATGAGGCCCGATAGTCCGTAATCTGAATTGAATGTCCAATTAATGGCACAGTTGGACACGAATTCACGCCTGACTCTAACCTAACCGGCTTTCTTTCGCAGCGGAATACCCAAAAGATGCGATTGTGGTTCAACAAACAGTTTGACGAGCTGTTTGTGTTGAAGAAGCGGGAGGTGGGCCTCGTTTCTGAGAGGAACAACAGGCTACGCTTCATCATTGACGGTTATTTATTTTATTTTATGCGTTTTATTAACTATTCGATTCATAAGGATACTTCAGAGGTCTATATGCAATAGAAAGAGGGATGAATACGATCACATGCTAAAATATAGTACAATTTTGGATGTATGGCTTACCGTATAGCTCATAGCACAAATAGGATTTACTATCAAGCTACCAAAATAGAATATCTAAGTAGAAAAAAGTAGTGTCAAAATGGAGATGAATGATGACAATGAATAGGATAGGAATTCATAATTTTATGACGCGTTTTCCTTTTTATCCCAAAGGATATTAATTTAAAAAAGAATAATAGAATAGACGTCTATTCTATTATTCTTTTTTAAATTAATAAAATTGTTGTGTCCTTTCAGAACTGAACAAATTGTCTGACCTGCGGGGTAGCTTCCATCATTTGAATATAGTCATTAATGAGCCTCAGTGGAGGCAAGAAGAACATGTGCAAAAGCTTGTTAAAGTAGAGCCAGAGGAGGTGCGTATGATCTTCGAAGGCCTTTGCCAAAAATGTAATATTTTAGCCATAAATATCTACTGCCAAACGCATTCATGACGCATTATGATCATGGGTTATAGTCTAAAGAATGAGCTGCTAATACTATCGAAGTGGTCGTCGAATTCGGTCGAAGCTTAAATTAAACATGGGAATCATCGATACCACGATAAGAAAAACCAAACTCAATACTCAATATCTTTATTGCGTTCCAAAATGTTCATAAGATTTACATTGGTTGGTGGGTTGCTACTAAGTCACAATTTTGGACCATGTCGGGCAAGCATAGAATGTAGGAGAGAGGAGAAAGATGCACTGAGTGTTTCACTTCTAATACTAAAATAAAGCAGCTTAAACAGGGCAGTATGTCGTTAATCTAGTTTTAATATTCCTTACATAGTGTTCCATCGAGCCGTATATAAGCCCGAGTCAGATCGTGATCATCCCGCCGGATCCGGGGCCGAAGGACGATTTCCGAGAGAGAGCGCTCATGGACATGATGGACGGCGTGCTGGAGAAGCTGTGGCACGAGGAGATCAAGAAGCCCATCCCCATGCCGCTGTGCATGGTCTGATATCAACTACTATTTTACATTACTGTTATACAAATTACAGGTGATACCGTTTACACGAAAAATGAAATCGATTCAATTGAATTATTTGGTCGAATTTACGTAGTTGGATTTTAGTTTTTTTATTTGACTAATTCGGTTCAGTACAATCTGGTGCTCAATAATGGTCGTTGATCCAAACCGACTAAGGTTTAACCTTTTGAACGCCAGTGTCACATACCGATACGTGACAAGCAAGCGCATGCCCTGTACGCCAACGACACAAACATCACATTATGTGTTTGCACACAATGCGGGTACACTATAACACGAAATAAACAATTTAATTATTATACTTTTGTGTGTTTTCAATTTATATATAATTATATACAGTACTCCCAAATTAATAATGCACATGCAGATCTTCGCTAATTGTCGTATTCCCGGAAACACCCGAATCATTGAATCGTTCGAGTCCCTTGCATTTTGCACCTTGTTCGAAAGAAATAGGGAGTCAATATCATGTGTACACAATCGAAAAGAATTCGGGCGGTCGGCGGTCAGTCAAAGGTCCGTCTGTCGTCTTGTTATATTGGTGGTGACTGCACGTGTTCTCTTTGTCTGGAATTATATAGAGCTGCTATTACACACCCTTCTTGGTTTTGTTTTCAAAGGTGAATTTAATTTCAACTTTAATTATCTTATTCAAATTTAAATAGTTAATTTTGTAAAATATTTAAATATACTAACATTTTTCACGTTTTTTCAATATTAAAAAATTTAAAATACCTACGTAAAATACATTTTAAGTACTAGAAAAAACATATTAAAAATCAGATTTAGGCTTATATGAATTATAGCTCGCTATTTACTTACATGGAATTATTGAATCAAATTTCGTTACTGATAAATCAATATTTATCTCTTTTAGGACAAAACACATAATCTTACTAAAATATTCATGAAGAAAATGCACTTAACCACTCTATATACATATCGTCTTCCGACGCTCGGGGAATACGACCGTTGACGAACAGTGGCGAAGATTTCTATGCGCATTATCACTTTTGGAGACCTGTATGTATATCTTAAAAAATTAAGCTCATGTACGTATTTAATGACATGAAACAAATTAAAAGACACCATGGATATCGGGAAACTCATGATAACAAGAAGAAATTAATTTATAACATGGTGTGGAGGGCGCGCGCGTGCCTTTATGCTCTGGCGTTCAAAAGGTCAAAAAACTCGAGGGTTTGCCTTGTAACTTTCATGTTAAACTTTTTTTCAACTTATTCTTTTGTTTTTTCTCGGAAATCTCATCTTAGCGCGACATTGATCGCATAACAAAAGATGCAGATGTGGTCCACGCGGTTTACAGAATTTATAATTAAGTAGCTTTAAACAGCTCCAGGATGCCTTGTTGGAATGTCAGTCATACATAATTTGCGGACAAATCACAAACATTAATTTAGTTTTACAAAGAGCCCAGGCAGTTTTAAATGGGTCCCCTATGTTGTTTCGAACGCCGCTGTTGCGACACACGCTGTTGCGAATTATTTTTTATCATCAATCTGACATGAATCAGAAATGTATCTGGATCCCTGCTCTGCTTGTGAAAAATGATGTCCAAAACCTGTCATATTACTAAAGAACCTCCATTTGTAGCTGGAAAAAGAGCCAGAGAACTTCAATGAGGAAGATCTTCGGCTGGTGTTCGACTATGAAGCGAAGGTTAAGTTCCGCAATGAGGAGCGGGACAAGTACCGTAAGATGCTTCATGCGGAGTACGCCAAGCTGTCGCAAGTGCTCAACGAAGGCATCATCAAGTTCAACCAGAAGGTAAGATGGGTCTATGGGTCCAGAGAAATTAGATTAAAATCAACCTGACAATGTAACTAATCAGAAAATCAATAATTGGGTGGGCTTATTTCAAAATAACTGACGAAAGATTTATTTATGACCTAAATCCCTTACGTAATTATGTTTGCTTATGTAGAAGTCTGGATTAACGTTGCTGTGATATTGAGTTACCATCCAGCCATTAGTATTGCAGCTCTCTGTATGCTATTCGATATGTAATCTTTATCATTAGTGAATTCTAATTAAACTATATTCCATTTGCAAGTAGTCTGTAAGAGTTAATTAGGTACCACCATTATTCTGCCTATAATGTTCCCACTGCTAGGACGCAGATCTCATCTCTTCGAAAAGGAACGGGCTGCAATCTAACACGTGGGCCTAGTGCAGGTCGATAGATATCACATGTCCACATGAATTTTTAGTTATAGTACATTCCAGTTTCCTCACGATGTTTTCCTTCACCTTTTTGAAAGCAGGGGTGGTAAATAATTTAGACAAACGAAAACACCTGCGAAAAAGGAATCCACGGCCTACAATTAATCGCTGGGCGACCAGTGCTCTGATATAACCAATGTTATTCATATAGTGTCTTAATAATCTGCAAGCTGTGAAGGAGCGAGCAATTTTACATTCAACGTTCTACTTACATCTGTGTCCGTGTCTGTCTATCATATCAGGCTGTCTATCTGATTTTGGAGAATAGCTATTGGCATCCAGAAGTATAACTGATGGTGGCTTCAAGAAGTTTTTTTAATTTTATAGGTGAGAGATACCTGGCTTTTAAAGATTAAGGTGGACTCTGTCATCGGTCAAGAGAATCTTAAACTTATGCGCTTGCGCAGAACCAACCTGGACCGAATTGAAAAGGCAGAGGAACTAGAGGAAATCAGGTTTGATTGTACTCTTTGCCATTTAGATGTAATCGCAGATTTTAATGTTAGTATGACGTTTTTCGGGTCAGCTAGTTGGGTTGGTGTCAGCGTTGTACCGTAATTTCTGACCGGCAAAACTGCTGCTGCTAGATTTCTTTACCCTCTCACTTATTGGACCGAAGTTCTTTTAACGCGGCTTGCAGTAGGAGCTTCTGGTAGAATTCGTCACGTAACGAAAAATGTTTATGCATTATGCCCCTTCATGCTACTTCCTCTCTCTCTCTCTTCGTATTACATATGTGCAGTCAATTACGAATTACATTTCGTCATTGCATTTGATTTAAACGGTACTGGTGAGTATAGCATTAGCTTAGATTTTGGCATAAAGACTTTTTCTGTAGTGTCCATAGTTAATCAGGTTCAGGTGGGCCCTCAACTCTATCCTCTATGTGAGAACTGAGGGCCCAACTTTACAGTCCATAACTCGGTTATTTGACTTTCACAAAATCTGATTCCAACTTTCACAATTCTTTGGGAATGTTCACTAATTCCTAAGCACATTTTTAAGGAGTTTTAATAAAGTGGCCCTCACACCACACGCACATCTATTACATGGTGTATGGGTGCGTGCAAGTCTCAAGACACGAGCAGACGAGCATTGTGCGCTGCCGGTTGTTTAATCACAACACTCAACTAAACTTCGCTCCTGACGAGGTTCCCCGACCGCACACGGTTTTTTACTAACATTGCTTATTGTTATGCTCTCACGTTTTAGACAACAATTCAATCTGCATGACCTATATTTATAACTATAATTATTATCTGCAGAGACGCCATACATCTTTATGAGCGACAGGTAGAAGTATTGAATGCAGAGTTCCTTGAGATACAGGGACAGAGCCAGGAGTGCCAGAGCGCGTACGATGCCCTCATGGCTAAGGACAGGCAGATGGAGAAGTCCTTCAAGAACCACTTCGCTGATATGTCACCGATCATCATTGAGCAGGCCTATAAGTTCTTTAAGTAAGTTTGACTTAGGGTTAAGGGTTTGGTGAGCACATCTTAAATATTGCTCAACTGAAACACAAGCATAAATAATTTGTTTCAATTAAAACATTTTAAGACCATTTAACCATGCAGTCGGTCAGTCGGAAAGATGGAACTAGTGGCCCATCAGAGCACTGTAGGTAGGTCCCTATGTAGAAGAACGGCCAAGAAACGCCACTACAGTGTTGCACCACAATTATCAGAACTCTTGAACACATGACCTTGCAACCGCTCAACAAAACACTAACCCCGGGATCCGGAAGCAAATCGCGCATCGCCCTTTTTATAGTAGTATAACTTAATATTTTCCGGGTTCGTTCGCCGGCGCATCCCGGCCAAACTACCTCATTTCCATCAGTTCCCATCAGGATGTCCATATAGCAGCTAGCCGATCTGCTAGCTTGTGGACTGGGTTCATCCTACAGCTGATGCCAAAATGGACTCATGCATGGACTCATGCCATTTTTATGAATGTTAATACGAGGAGAAGAACATATTTGTATCTTTAAAACCGCTCGTGAAAATTTAAACTTGTAGCGGATATGCACATTGTTTGTCGTCAGGAAGCGCCCCAAGTGGCACCAGCGCGGGACGATGATCCCCGTGGTGCTGTGCGAGCTGGCGGCCGCCGTGGGCAGCGGCACGCGCCCCTCGCTGCTGCACGCCGACTGCGTCGAATACTTCAAGGGGTGAGCCCACAGCATCACCATCACCGACATCACCTTCTTCTTCTTGGCGTGTCGATGGCAAAAATAACGGGGGAAAATATGCACAATTTGTTTGGGTCAAAATTTAGTAACTAATCTCAAAGACGTATACTGACATAGTACTCCCCAAGCACGACCTTTATAATTAAGTCACATAATAGGGGCTTACTCACGCTGTGCTTTTCAGCCTCATCGGCCATGATGAGACCCTAATTACCTAACTACTACATTATGTTATTTCATTTCAATGATACAGAATGGAACAGCTGGACCAGATCAGTAATATGCCAACAGTATTGGACGAACCTTTGTGGAACACCATGTGCAAGCTGAGAAGAGCCAAAATTGAGAACGAGATTAAGGTAGATACCACTATTGACTATTAAGTACTTTTTAATTAAATAATAAAAATCAATCTCTGAAAGTGGCTCTGGTGACCGGTGACTGAGGAGTCGCGTAAAAACAAGTTAACGAATGAGGACAGTTTTTAATACGAATGAAATTTTTAAGAGTACTTATAAGAAACAAAGGACCGATTGAAGGCTTGTGTGTGTGAACGAATAAAAAAGGCTAAAATAAGTCCACTACTGAGATGATGGCTAAAAGTTTGTTGAAGGAAGAAGATATTTGGAATCGTCCCCCAACAAAAAAATTATAAACATTCTTACATTTGCCGTAGATGAGAGCCCTGATCCAGGATATGGCGTACGTGGATCATGCCAACGGCGTATGGGCAAAAGCCATCCAGGCTCGCCGCACCAACCTCTCCTCCTGTCAGGCCCAGTTACTGCGCCATCGTGAGGTAGTAGAACTCGAAGCAAGGAACAAAACTGTTCAGGTATTAAAATTAGCTTTCTCAAGGTTGCCAACGAATCACAAGTAAAAAACATCTTAGATGGCACTCAAAATTACTGTGGTCATAAAATATCGTAATTTTAGGCTTCGAACTTATAGTGAACTAAAGTTGTAACTTGACTACATTGTACTAGCTGGTGCTACCAGCGGGCCAGGTGGAGATTGTGACCACGGGACACATGCAAGACTTCCAGGACGCCACGCTCATCCCCAGAGACGACATCGAGAAGATTAATAACCTCATACTGGTAACGTACTTTATTTCTTCATGCTGCGGTAATACCAGCGCGAATTCACACTTTATAATAATAATAATATAAATTTATTTCTCCTCACAATGACAAGCTTATTCTAGGTTCCACATGTAACTTTTTCTTTTTATCAATGTCCGGAGCTGGTGTCCGAGTTAGGCGTAAAATGCCTGTATTACAAATCCCCAGGTCAACACTCCACGAAAGAACAGAAAGACATACTTAAAAAAGAAAACTTGACATATGAAACTAGAGACCCGCGTTTGCGTTTGATCATCGTATTTTAAATGTGAAATAAATCCTACACGTAGAAAATTCGACGGTGTTCCATTGCCAGTTTCATAATAATCTTATAAAATAAACAGAAAGTGGGAGCCATGAAGCTGCGCATGATGCGCAAACAGATGGAATTCCGCAAGGGTATTCTGTCCAAGGAGTGGGAGCACTCGCAGATGAAGATGAAGCTACGGCACATGAAACAGGAGCTCTACTCTTACAGGAGGCTGAAGGTGACTCCCGCGTTGTTGGAATACCGCATTAGATATAATAACGTTAATGTAGGCTTTTACCGTTAGTTATCTTGTAATAACTGGGTACTTGCGTTTAGGTAGGTGTCATTTTCCGCAAAAAATTGTTACCAATAACGATCTACTATTACCTACTAACAATATTCCTGATGTAGTAGATTTTTGCTTAACGTAAACCCCATGGTTAAGCAAAATGTTCTCGAGACCGGAGTCATGGTAGCTGCTAATCTAATCCACGTAGCAAAAGGACAAGAAGAAAAATTCCGAGTTGATGGCCAACTTTCATTTATTGGAGAGGCACCAGATGAAGAAGATTATACTTTTGTAGGTGACCCCACCTTTTCCGGTGACGGGACGGGGTCTGTTTGTAAACAGAAACATATTGATCTTGTATAGTTTTCATATTGATTTAAATTAAAGTTAAATCCTAATTGAAAGCTGATTAGGATTTAACTTTACGCCCCCGATTTTCCTGTCTTTCTTAAGTTTTAAGCATAATATTTCTTAAAGTCAAAGTCAAAGTCAAAGTCAAAACATTTATTTCAAATAGGCACAAGAATGGCACTTTTGAACGTCAAAATGAACAAGAAATAGAACTGATTCTAGTCGCCCCTTCCAAAAAGTAGTTTCGTGTGGAGAAGAATGGGCAAGAAACTCCACCGTTACTCTTTTAAAATGTTTCACAATGTTTCATCAGATCCCAAAAGAGCTGCAGCTATACCTGAAGAACAAAGAGCTTGGCTACACGGACGATCAAGACTTTAATCTCGTGGAGAAGGAGAACGAATCGTCCAAAGCTGGCGCCGACAAGATACTGAACGACCAAATCAATAGGTGCGGAGATCTTGAGGTAAGACCTGGAGATTACCTACTCTAAGCTAGAACTGTATCTACTAATTAGAAATTTAAAATTCATTGACACACTGACAGACAACAATAGTATAAAGTGCTGGATTTTGCACAAGACTGCTCGAAAGTTAGTATTTTTGAAAGGCAGGTTTTTTGAAAATGTAGTGTAGTAATAGGTTATATTATGTATATTACGGGATGAAAGTAAGTACTTAAGCGTGTCTTATCGTGTAATGTAACGCGAATTCTGAGTGTGGACAGCACCGTATCATCACGTAACGCATCGTCGTTACGTTACAAAATGATACCCGCCTAGATACGGCTTATGAGTAGGGGACTATTTGTGACAAATCAATAAAAAAATCTGCCTAGCCTTTTCCCAACTATGTTAGGGTCGGCTTCCAGTCTAACCGGATGCAGCTGAGTACCAGTATTTTACATGGAGCAACTGCCTATCGGACCTCCACAACCCAGTCAGTAACTGGGTATTACTTTCCGAGTCACGGAGGAGTCTCGATATGTAAAGATGGTCACCCATCCACGGACCAACGTTTACGTGATGGATCGAAGCTTGCGGCTGTTATAACTTAACCACGAGCTCCTCACGACATGAATAGAAAAAGGGTGCAAACTGAAATTACAGGTTTTGATAGTGATATGGATGGGAGAAGAAAACATACTGCGCTGTTATTAAATTATACAGATGAGGAACTTTTTTCAGTTAAAACTGTTAGCAGTCGAGGCAGCTCGCACCAAGATTGAGAAGGTGATAATGGAACTAAACGTGAAGGTATCCGACAAGAAACTCCACACGGATCCACTGGAGCCCATCAGGATCCGACGCATGTTCAAAAAGAGGTATAACAGGAGATGACTTTAATGAATTGTTGAAAAAAAAATCTTAACTATCTGAAAATATTAGGCCCTTCAAAGTTTAATCTACATCCACATGATGCCTTGAACTTTAACCTTATGAACGCCATTGTCACATATAGGGTAAACTGGGTACGATTGTGCCAGGGTACGGTAGTGACAGTCGCTATAACAGCGAAACTATACGGATCGCGGGGAGGGGTGCAAGGGGAAAGACAAGCGGCATGCAAGTCTAAACGCGTGTCCCAGTGTTGCGTCAGCCGGCGTGCGACGGTAACGTAAGCAGGAGCCCACATTGATTTTCGACAGTCAAAAGTAAGTTTTTTTGTTCGATTTCTTTTTGTAATTACGGTTATTTGTACACAGATAGATTGCCTTTTATTTATTTTTGTTATAACTTGAACATTAGCAGTTACTTACGAGTAATTACTTTTAATGCAGATCTTTTTGCTCAGTCATGGTCATTTTTTGTTTTCAAAAGTATGCGTTGGGTACAGTTGTGACAAATTTTGTGGGTACGGTTGTGACATTGTTTTTTTTGTTTTGTTTTATTTTAGATGCCTAGAAAACGCGCGCGGAAGACCGGGAGAGGCCTGTCTGACATTAGTAAATATGAAAATGCTTACGAAGAGGTGAAACGCGGTACTTCATTACGGAGAGCTGCGGAAATACATGAAGTTAATCGCATGTCGCTCTTGCGATACCTACGCAAACGCGACAAGGCCGGCGAGAATCAAGAGGAAGGCACCATCAGCATGTGATGAATCTGACTAGATCTCAGTATGATGATTGGTACATTTATAAATGTTTATTTTTTCCTTGTTGTGTTACAGTTTTGTTAAAATTTTGTAGTAGTTAAGCTAACATTTTGACTGATTATAAAGAAGACTGTTATATGTTACAGTGCCTTAATTTTAAGAAGAGAAGTGATCACAGATTTTCTCTTTTTTGCCATAAAGTTATTGTTAACTTTGTTTAGAAGATTATGTTGTGTTCAGTTAATTATTTGTAACAATAAAAGTCATTACAAACTATTTGGATGTATTTTGTATGCCTGTCACTACCGACCCCAACCACTGTCACAACCGCCCTTGGGGTGTGGCCGGTTGTGACACTTTCCCTTTTTTTTTAAATTTGATCTTATGCCTAATACAGCGTAGTTAGGGACAATATTTTAACAATTTTAGGTAGATAAATATTCAAATTAAGTATTAAAGTGATTTTCTCCCAGATAACTGGTAAATTTACAAAATTATAGGCGATCAAACCAAAATTGTCACAACCGTACCCAGCTTACCCTACGTGACAGGTAAGCGCATGTCCTGTACGCCAACGACACAAATACGTGACAATGGCAACAACACTATAACACGAAATATACAATTAAATCATTACTTTTGTGAGTGTTTATATAGATATGTTAAAACTTGAAGCTCTCTTACGTATTTAATGACATGAAACAAATTAAAAGACACCATGGATATTGGGAAATTCATGATAACAAGAAGAAATAAATTTTTAGCTAGGCGTTGGAGGGCACGCTTGTTCCTTTATGCTCTGGCGTTCAAAAGGTTAACAACAACAAATAATACGATGTTCGATCAGATCAATAAACAGAACGAGTCTAAAGGTAGAATTGATCAGATATTCTCATCTCCGTCTCCTTTTTAAATGTATCTGAAAGTGAAAATAATTTCCTCTCAGGATGGAGATTCTTGTGACGCGTAGCCGTCTGATCCGCGATGTGCAAGCTAACCACTCCACCATCGTGATGCTGCAGACCGAGCTCGAGCTGCTGCGGCTCAAGACTTACCCCACCCTGGCCAGCTTCTGCACTTACTAGAATATAGCTTATTTGAATCTGCCTAAGGTCAGCAAAACCCTGTTTTACCACAGCTTTGTTGGCTCGGCGGTGACTACCTCAAAACCAATGGTATTGTGAGCCATTTTGTATCAGTAGGAGTTTCTGAATGCTTCATGCCGACCGTCTGAAGGGAGGTAACACATAATTGTAGAAATTCCCTAATATATATATGGGAAGTAACATATTTACACTTACTCCCTTACTAACAAACGTTGTATAGTGTCTGTATATTACACAACGCTTTGTCTTCTTCTTCGAAATGTTAAATTTGTAACTAATACGTTTATTAGTAAGGGGGTTAGAGAATAGTCTGAAAGAGGTGCGTTACATTTGTTTAGTGTTATCTGTTACTATTTATTTAATATGATTTATATTTCACTTTATTAAAATGGTAGTTAGCTACTTAATTTAGTGTTGATTTAGTCAATAAATTATAGAACGAACAAAATCAGTTTTTATTTTAACATAATTATTGTTATGTAATTCAAGATTCCGTTACTGTCGCTTCTTGTTGTTAACTCATGGTTCCAGGTATGTTAAAATCACAAGACAAAAGAAAAATGCTGATTACAAAACTTTTATTTTCCATAAACAAATCTACTTACAGTTATTGATAAAATACATACAATTATTAATAGTTCGATACATCTCAACATATAAAAAACGTGAGAAATTCTCCTAGTCGTGATTCGCGATAACCTTCCATTTTAAGGATTGAAAATGGTGCGGTAATCCCGAATATTTAAAATCTGTAGATTTGGAGGCAACAAAGCCTTTTATGTGCATGCGCAATAACAAAGCACAGTCGTATACAAACGTCATCCATGTTAATCTATGGGGTTATCTAAATCTATGATAAGTCGTCATATTTGACTCGGTAAGGTAAAAATCTACAGGATGCAAAAGCTATGCTATTTATGTAGGAAATATGAATGAATTTCTGGACGCTTGTCAACGACTGTACCGCATGAATTTTCATAAAAAAAAGATAGAATTAGGCCACAATTTCGTTTAAAAAAATAATTATCACACGATTTACCATCACAATTTTGCCGATATTCACTCAAAAATAATAATTGCTATATTTCAAGATTTTATTATTTGTAAAAATTCGTTTGTTTGTATTTATTTCTGACAAAGTGAGATTCGTATCAAACTGCAAATGGCGTAAAATACACTTGAAATGTCCCAAGAAAAATCTTCAAATCTACTGGCAAGAAGGCTGGAAAAGAAGGAAGATTACTCAATAAACTAGACCTGTGTGTGGTTTTAACATCATAGTTACAGTCTATTCTATTCTATTTTTTATCTATGGTAATAAAGCCGATGTCGACCATTCTGCCAATGTCTAGTGTAATAAGAGTCTGACACTCCCTTCCGCTCCACCCAGAGCGAGATTGAAGATTTCCCACCCTCAACAGAAAAAAGGTGATATATATACCTCTGATGCGCTGTTGACGTTGATTGTACTTTTCTTGCAACATTCCAAGCACATTCACTACTACGGCTGTGCGCATTAAACTATGACGGTACAAAGTCTATTAAAACAGTACCAACATTATAATTATTATAATACTGCTATTTTACTAAAATGTAGATCAGATATTATGTAAGATCGGGTTCGGGGTATTACAAGTTATTATAGGGATTTATGAATAAGAGTGAAGAAAATTAGTTCATCTATCCGTAACATTCAATTCACATAAATGTGCAGCTTGTTGTGGCAGCATTTGACATAGTGAAAATTATTTTACCTTCGTATTGTTCTCGTAAACGCCACAACAACGCAACACTAACGTCGCAACAACGCAACACTAACGTCGCAACAACGAAACACTAACGCCACAACAACGCGACGTAGTTGCAACAATGACAATGAGCAGTGACGTCTACGCCACGCTTGTACAGCGTATGCATTTACCGTCGTCGAAGCGACTATTATGACGTTGCGTGAAAACACTCACTCAAAGCTTCGTTTGAACCCAAAATAACTCGTGAATTGAAAATTGGGGGCTGTTGTCCAGGTTTTCACATCTTAGTCTAAACTTGCTCAGTTTTGCTTCAGGGCATAAATACTGACTCAGCTGTAAGCTAGAAGCTTGTAAGCGATCATCAATGTGACACTGATTCACAAATTTTGTGCGACAACAGTGTCCAGAATCAGATATCGTGTTTTCGTCAGCAAATAGGTAGGCACCTTTATATTTCCTTTTTTGTGGTCTTGCGTTGAGTCGAGCGGTAGTTTCATGTTGAAGAAATTAGCTAGCTCAGTAAATTTATATACAGCGCTTTATACTTGAGAATCCCATAGTTTCAGAACCTGTATGTTCTAGATTAGTATTCTTATTATTGTACAATTTCTTCTTAGTCTTATGTCATGTCATAGCAGTCCACTGTTGGAATAGGCCTCTCCCAGGCTGCGCCCATCACCCTGTCCTCCGCCTGTCACATCCAGTCTCTCCCAGCCACCTTCAGTCCATCTAGCTGCGGGCGTTCGAGACTACGCTTGTTTGGTAAATACTTTTTGTTAGCGCCTTTTAAGCGTTTTCTAATTTAGGCCGTATTTGAGTGAAGGTCCAAAATCTTTGGGTCTTGATGGCAAATTAACCCAGCATTGGAATCAGTCGTAATTATAATGAACGTTTCTCATCATAAAATTGTCCTATTCATGTATATTTGTCTATAACAGCCAATATAATTTTTCTAGTTTAGTTCTCTGCTGTTCTAGTATAACGATAAATATTGTTACTGTATCAATATGTTGATGTAAATATATTTAAGCAACAGATTATAAAAAACATTTTTGTGTTTTTCTAGAGCGCTGTCCTCTGGTCATAGACTATAACGGCGTCGGCATCAAAGAACTGGCTGTGAGACTTACTGAGCGCGATGATGGCCGCGTGCTCGTTGCGCATGCGATTCTTGTACTTCTTGCTTAAATTCACCTGAGAAATTCACAACTTGACTATTTGAATCGGTCAAAAATAAAATATGAAATCACATGGAAAAAAGATAAAACCTTCCATCACTGTACAGAAATGAAATATTATGCGATGATATAAATTTTGTTAAATTGCAATGAATGCTAATAACTAATAAGTATTCCATTTGATTTTAAAAATTTGTGACGTCACATTGTTATATTTCATACAAATCACGTACAAATGCCGCGTTTTGACAGTAAATAAAAATTAACGATAATGACTACCCTTTCAAATACCCAATTCATACTGGTTTTCAGTTGCATCCGGTTAGACTGGAAGCCGACCCTAACATTATTGGGAAAAGTTTTTTTTAATTTTAAACCTTAAAACGTTGAAGCTTAAGTTCAAAATCGATGATCTTGATGTACTCGCGACTGGACTTATCTTGGAAGATAGAGGCAGTGGTGCCATAACTCAGGCTGACTGAGCCTGTGGGCAAGTATTATATTGCTTACCTTAGCATACAGTTGTTGTAGGTCGTCTTCAGTGGAGAGTGGTCGTGGTTTGGGTCTGAGGAACGCCGGTAATGACCTCGTCTTAAGTGCGTCGATGTTCGCCGCATTGTCTATTTCGTCTAACACTGAAACAAAAACACGTGTGAAACAGAATATACAAACAAACCCCTAATCCTTGTTGCTATGCTGGTGAGAAATAAACTTTCTTATCCTTAAAACAAGGTTGAACGACTATTGCCGGTGTATGCTGTAAAATTCTCACCGTGGAAACTTAGGTGGAATGAGCATGAAGGGAACTGTCATTACACCTAATGCTAAGGATTGTCACTATTGACAGCTTACTTTAAACTCACTTCACGTACGTTTTCAGGGTGATGTTCTTACAGAATAGCACTGGTCAGTGATTGCCAGGTGCCGACATTATAATCCACGAAAACCTTTACAGAAACCTAAGCTCTGTACGAGAAGGGCACGCCACGATAGTGGCGGTAAGGCCCCTCTTTGAGGAGTGGCTAGAGAGGCGTCACGGCACCCTTACCTACCGCCTGACGCAGGTCCTCACCGGACATGGATGTTTCGGGAGGTTCCTGCACATCATCAGGCGGGAGGAAACGCCCGGGTGTCACCACTGCGAGGATCGCCCAGAGGACACGGTAGAGCACACGGTGCAAACCTGCCCCGCATGGGCGGAGCACCGCCGTGTCCTCGTAGAGGCGATCGGCGGCGGCGACCTCTCGCGCCCGGCCCTGGTGCAAGCCATGGTCCGGGGCGAGAGGGAGTGGGAGGCAGTCACCTCCTTCTGTGAAAAAGTAATGCTCGCGAAGGAGGTGGCGGGATGGGAGAGAGAAAGGTCCTCCCGTCCCAGCCGCCGCAGGAGACGCCCCGGGCGTCGGGAGCCACGTGACGACTCCCGGCCACCGTAGGCGCGGGCCTGCGGACGGTGGGTAATGGGTGACCAGACCCGTGTCGTACGGCGCGTATATGTTCCACGCGCGCCTCAAAGAGATGTCAGCATATGAAGGGGCCCCTCAGGGCCAAGCCTGCCGGGTAAGCGGGATTGTCCGAAAGGGTTACCGCTACCCCGGAACATAAAGGGCTACGGAAGGAACATGGATGGGTTTTAGTCAGTAAGAGTCTGACACTCCCTTCCGCTCCACCCAGAGCGGGAGCAGTCATTGGATGATTTCGCAGCCTTAAAAAAAAAAAAAAGCTCTGTACGAGAGAGTCGTTCTTCGCATTTGGACCTTTCAAGTTCAAATTCAAATTCATTTATTCACATATAAATAGAGTAAATACAATTGGTGGTTCCACATGTTACATTCTTTGGTCTTGTATTCTATTTAGCCTTATTATGGCATGTGAAGCTTAATAGTGCGAGATATTAAATTAATGTCATAAATAAAAATAAAAAGTACGTCTAATTACATTTAGTCAAAATTAAAATTAAAACATGTCCTTGAGATTCATCGGGCCTAATGTCAAGTATATAGTACCAGGCTAACTGTAGTATCTAGTACCAGAAAAAGTTAGTTTTAACAGGACACATTATTCCTGTAACCACTCCTTTATTGAGTAAATCATTTTTTTAAGAAGCAGCTCTTTAAGCTTTTTCTTAAATTTTGGTAGAGGGAGATCTTTAATGTCTGTTTGTAACCTATTATAAATTTTAATACACATAGCTGAGCAGTTTTTTTTAAACACCGCAGTCTTTGGTGCAAATTCTAGCACTAGTCGCCGACCATGCCTTGATTTACGAGGATGGGTATTATCACGAGTATAAATATAATTGGCTTTCACAAATAGATTTGAATTGGATTTTACAAATACACAAATTTCAAAAATGTACATACTTGGTAGGGGCAATATTTTGAGTTTGTTAAAGTGAGGCTTACAAGACTCATATGGAGGAATGCCTGCAATAGCTCTTATGCAGCGTTTTTGGGATAGAAACGCCCGCTGGTAGTCTGTTGAGTTTCCCCACAGTATTAATCCATAACGTAACACCGAAGCTACATAACCATGATATGCCAATAATATCGTACGTTGTGTTGATGTAGTTCTTAGTCTGTTTAAAACATAAACGAAACTATTTACTTTTTTGCAGACTCCATCAATATGTGCTTTCCAATCTAGGTATTTGTCCATGGTGAATCCCAGAAATCGCACATTGGTAGATTCACTAATTTGTGTACCGTCATAAGAAATATGCCTCGGAACGATCTTTGATCCACGGGTTTGAAATCGCATAAAAGTCGTCTTACTGATATTTACCTGCAAATTGTTTCTAACTAACCACCCTATAACTAAATCAATAGTGTTATTTATCTCAATGTCAAGGTTATTATTAATTATATTGTCGCATGTTAATATTATGGAGATGTCATCCGCAAATAGTATACACTTATTAGAAGTAATGTCAGGTAAATCATTAATATATATAAGAAAAAGAAGACCTCCGAGGATACTTCCTTGCGGGACGCCGTAACTGTTGACAAGATACTCAGACCTCTCTTGTTTTACTACGTCGTTTTGCTCCCAAGATATTTCGACACATTGTTCACGATTATCCAAGTATTTTTCTAACCATTGTCGAGCAGGGCCTCTGATACCATAGTTATCCAACTTTTCTATAAGCAGTTCATGGGAAACAAAGTCGAATGCTTTTGACATGTCAAAAAATATCACCATTGTCTGCCTTTTCCTATCAACATTAACTAAGATATTGTGCACTAAATCAAATGCAGCAAGTGTCGTTGACTTTCCCTTTTGAAATCCATACTGCTCCGTTTTAATTACTTTATACTTATCCAAATACGCAGATAATCTTTTGTGCATAGCCTTTTCAAATATTTTAGAGATAATAGGGATTAAGGCTATGGGTCTATAGTTACTCATTTCTGTTTTATCTCCTTTTTTATGCAATGGCTTGATTACTGTTTTCTTTAATCGGCTGGGAAAATTTCCTTGTTCGAAGGATAAATTTATTAGGTATCTTAGCACCGGGACAATACTAACGACGCATTGTTTTAAAATGTCCGTTGTTATACCGTCATAACCAACAGAATTAGTATTATTTAAGGACATAATAATATTTGCTATTTCAATGTCCTCTATCGGTGTAAGAAATATACTATTATTTGCACGGTTCTTATTTGTGTTCTGTATGCTCCCATTATCGCTGTTTGATAGTTGCACTAAGTAGTTATTGAATTTGTTTGCTATTTCATGGGGGTTCGTTGTCATGCCACTCTCAGTTCTTATTTCATTTATGAAATCCTGACGGGCACTACAATCCATATCCTCGTTAATGACCTTCCACGCAGCTTTACAAATATTCTTAGATTTGTTTATAAAATTTTCATTAGAAATTCTTTGCGACTTTGATATACAGCGCCGTAGTAAATTCGAATATCTGTGGTACTTAGCTTTATTCTGTTTTGTTCGCTTTTTATAAAAATTAAATCTTAAAAGTCGTTTGGTTTTACAGCTAAGTCGTAATCCCTTAGTAATCCACTTTATATCACGGTACTTTGTAATAATAATTTTTCTAATCCTTGGGAAACATAATTCAAAAAATAAACATAGATCATCATTAAAATTATTAAAAGCTAAATTCAGGTCATATTGTTTGTAAACACTATTTACCTTTACACCTGATAGGTACTACCACTTGCCCTTTATAAGCGAGGGTTGAGCGTACTTGTATTTTTTTATAACACCGAGAGAAAAGTACTTATCCTGCATCTCTTAAAGAGATGCTTCCTAGAAACTTGGAACGTAGAGTCTTAAACGAGGACAATCCAGTCTCTTGAACTCTCGCGTATTCAATACTAGCTAATAATATAGCGGCCTTTAAGTCAAGAGTGAATAGGTTTCTTCTAGGCAATCGTGCTTCACCGTCTACCATGTCATCGCTTACCATCATGTGAGATAGTGGTCAAGCGCGAGCCTATAGTCAATATAAAAAAACGTTCCGCCCGCGACTTTAGATTTTTTTTTTTATTTCTAAATAAAATCAACCTTTTCTCGGCGCAATGTCGATAGTGCAGTCAGTAGCAACTTAGTGCATAATGAACTAAGTGAACATAATACTTTTCACATAACATTATGCGAAAATATAATTGTAAAATTGCATTTAAGGCAATGGTAAGTAACGTATTATTTTGATTCTAAAAATCTGTGACGTCAAATTCCGCGTTTTGACAATAATTAAAAAGTAACGTTATTAATTACCCTTTCAAATATTAAATTCAATGCAAGAAATGTACATTCAGCCAGTAATAAAACCATACTCACTACTGCTTGAAGCGTATTGCACGGACTGCTCCCTCGGGTCGGGCACGCGGTTGACGTAGCACTGCGGAGGGTGGCGAACCTCCCGCGATGCCCGACACTCCACATCACCGGCGTAGCTGACTGGACGAGCGTGACGCTGGATTTGCACCTAAAAATATTATCACTTATATTTATTTAAACTTTTCGCATGCAATAATGGTAAAAAACGGATTTATGTCTTACGCAAAAAAAATAATTAAAAAAGCATTGAGAATTGAACTGTAAATAAAAAAAAACATTGAGAATTTAAATTTCGAATTTATTTATTTATAATTAATTTAACAATAAAACGTAGTACCCATAAATTAACTTGCACACTCAAAAGACAAACTGCACGATAGTTTCTCGCCCGGTCCATTCTACTTCATCGTGACAATGACAACATCAAAACAATAAGCAGGATAATTGATTGTTTTTAGTGTCTACACGTCAATGACCTAAGATGACCCTGTGACCTGACCAATGACAGACTTTTAATCGATTACTATACCCTACCTACTAAATGTATGAATCGATTGTATTAAAAGCGATTCATAATACAGAAATGTACTAAATCTTAATCATTTAAATATCCTACTACTATTATAAAGGCGAAAGTTTGTAAGTATGGATGTATGGATGTTTGTTACTCTTTCACGTAAAAACTACTGTATAGATTTGGATGAAATTTGACACAGAGATGGTTTATATCCTGGATTAACACATAGGATATTTTTTATCCCGGTAGAACATTCCTGTGGGATAATTTCCGACCTCCACGCGAGCGAAGCCGCGGGCAGAAGCTAGTTATAAATATCTCTAACCTCAGCATGTTTCATCCTATAATTTTCCTGAGTAGAATATGCATGGTTTTCTTTGATAGCATAATTTTCTTTAAGATATTGTTCATCTGGAAGAGAAAACCAATAATCATTATTTACTCTTGCAGAGTTTTAGTAAGAATTCAAAGAAATATGTACATATTTATACTTACCAAACGATTTCTGATGACGCGGCATTAGGCGGCAGTAACAAATTATAACTAACAAAATAACAACTCCGCAAATACCTCCTATAAGCCAAGATAACCAAACAATTATAACACGACCCTGCAAATAATCATTTTGGTTTGTACTCATATTCCTGAATAAAATATTGATTATAGTGTGCACTCAACATACCTGCAGAAACATTTCAGTTATTAACACGAAAGCGAAACACGCTTGTTTTTGATCCCTTACTGTAACGTTTTCCTAACATTTTTAATACTTATCTAATACAAATACTAAATAAATATAATAAAATTAAGGTAAATACTATGAAATTAAAAACTGGAAATGCCCATTTTTGAACAGTTCGCGCCTGCGCTCTATGCGTAAACAATTTTTGATCAGAAATGTTAAACATCAAGGAATCAAGAACTTATTTACCTGTACCTATAAAACAACTGAACATTCATAAATTTCGCAGTAAATTATATTTTCATGTTATTATAAATCGTATTACAGAAATCAGACAGGAATTACGAGAGACTAGAAATGCCATAATTATTAAACTTTTCAGCACGAATACAGTCATGTCCAAATCACGAATTTGACTTCTACGTTCCGTAGCTATCGGAGTTTTCCGCAATCAGCAACACTCTAATGTATTGAAGATCAATTTTTATTCAGCTTAAAAAATAAATTAGATAATCTTAAAATAAATTGCAAGTAACTGAGCCTTATTTTGAATATATCATGTAAGTTCTGCCTAAACTACAATTTATTTAGCGTTACTATTGATCAATCAAACTGACAGTTCAGTGACACCAAGAACGGAACGTGAAGTTTTGTTTGTCATTCATTGTCTGGTCTGGCATGTTATGTCGCGCGATTGTCGTATGACTACGACTAGAGTGTGATTGTCGTAATTCTCGGCCGTGTTTCTAATATCGCAACCAGTATAAAAACAATGTTGTTGACATACAAGCTGACCAGCTGACTGTTTACGCGGTTTTATAACTGTAGATAACAATCGTACGCTTAACCCCGCCATTTTCAAGTTAACATCGTACGATCCTGTTAGCTTCTACGTCATTGCACACCTCTTGAACTGTTCTACTGCGGCAATAGTTATAAACATCGGTAGAAGTCGGACGTATCGTTTATTGCATAAAAGCATTTATTTTACTGTTTACGCTACGCAATTTTATTTAGTGTTACAGTTTTTAAGGAAATGACGAGTATGAAATTAAGTTTTCTCATACTGTTTACTTACGGACTGCTTGCACGGAATTCTCTTGGTCTTTCGCCTGTTATACTCAGTAAGTATCGTTTTACACTTATTATTCTAGAATATTCATGTAATTTAGTTCATAAACTTCTAGATTTACCGAGTTGCGCTGAAGTAAGACAATAAATTGTTTATCTAACAAAAACATGTCTATTAATATTTTTAAATTTAAATTATATGCAGGAAATTGTTAGTACTAAATCATAATTAAATAAAGTGTTTCTAACAGTGAAATTGTGGTTATTAATTTCCTGATAGGTACAGGAAATATTTTAATTATTATTAATCAAATATTATATCAGTTGTAACTGTGTGTATAATTTTTTGCGAATTTTAATTAGGTGCTATACCAACATTATTGTCTTGAGACACCATGCAGGTGCATCCACACTCAAAATTTATTTTAGTGGCTGTTGCCCACTAACACTTGCAAATGTTGCTTCTTAAAAACTATGTTCAATGTAAATGCTGCTTAAAATAAAAAGCTAGATTATTATGAAACGTCTCAAGTCTGAACTAGCAATAAGTACTACTTCCGTAAGGTTAGGCATAATTAACTTCATGGATTATTACAAAGATGGCATACAATTTGTTTACTATGTGTGATTGTGTGTGATGGTTCTTTATGATGATGTTTTTTTTAACTATGATTTACATGTACAACTGTGGGTGCTTGCAGTTGACCACTTTCACCCTTATGCCCTTAGTAATAAAGTTGTCCATCACAAGTGTTTGCAATGGTACATAGCCACATTAGTAGACATAAACATATTATTGTTCTTGTCTTTTATACTTGAAAAAAAAAACAATCATAAAGAAATGAGGACAACTTGATTTCTAAAACAAGCTAGTCGAGCTAGGTAACAAATAGTTAGTCTGTCTAGGATTTACTCATCAAACAGATAGGTATGCTATAAGATGATTATTAATGTTCATATTTATTAGGGATGGGCGGAATCTGGTTTGAACTGAATACAAACTTTGGCCGAACATTCGTTAAGGAGTAAAAGGTCGAAGTTTGAACTTATTTTTGTTTTTTTCACTAAGAAATGTATACAAACAGAAATGCCACAGAGTCCTACCTGTTAACACAGAATCCATGGTGTTTTACCACCATAACCTGCCCTTGTTAAATTATAAATACCAGTGCACAATAACATTTCATTTAATACTTTCAGTAGTGATTTTGGCAATAATTATTTCTATGTATTAATAGATGTCAAAATTCTGATAATGTTTAGAATGCATTTTGTTGTTAAATAAGTAGCAACTAACAAACATTAAATTAATGCTTATGATTTTACTGGTTTAGTTTCTTTATTTTCGTTTCAGTTATTTTAATATTTTCTTGTACTGAGTGTTCGGAATTTGAACTGGACTTGGCCAAATGCCAAAGTTTGCTTAAACCGATTATAAAACGAATTTCAGCCCATTCATATTTATCTAAATGAGAAAAATAAAATCTTATTTACTCAACAGTCCCTGGCGACGGAGGAAGCCAGCTTGAGGCAAGACTAAACAAAACAAATGTGGTGCACTACATCTGTGCGAAATCATCACCAGACTATTTCAATATATGGCTCAACCTCGAACTACTAGTGCCATTTGTCATTGACTGCTGGGTGGACAACTTGAAGCTAGAGTATGACAACACTACGCGGACAACGAAATGTCCTGCTGGCGTGGATATCAGGATACCGGGTTGGGGCGACCCGGAGCCTGTGGAGTGGCTGGACCCATCACATCAGAGTACTGGAGCGTACTTTAACACAATAGCAGACTCACTGGTCAAGTTGGGATACACGAGAAATGTGTCCATCCTCGGTGCTCCGTATGATTTTAGGAAGGCTCCAAGTAAGTGAATTTTTGGTCAATTGTTTATGGCTTAAAACTTGAACTCTTTTAAATGTTCCCGGGCTAACACTCTAGTTTCGGATAAATAAAACAGATCTTTGATTTAGGTCTCGATGGTAACTTACATTTGAGGAATATTATTATACGGCGGTTCGACACTATTCTACAAACAAAAGCTGTCAAAGCGCCATTTTTATGCCTCAGATAGGTATTACGTTATCGGACCATTTAAAAATTGGCCCTTCTAAAGACAGCGACAGGAAAAACCGTAAACATGTATAATCTATAATATAAAAATAAGTCGGGTTTTCCTTCCTGACGCTATAACTCCAGAACGCACGAACCGATTTCCACGGTTTTGCATTCGTTGGAAAGGTCTCGGGCTCCGTGAGGTTTGTAGGTAGGTAGGGTAGGTAGGGTAGGTATCATAGGACAGGACAACGTCTGTCGGGTCAGCTAGTTGTGAATAAATATTGTTTTAATGTCGATAATTACTTTATCTATTTCAAAACTTTCCATAGATAAAATGGATTAGATTATTAACATAGTAACCAGTAGAACATTAACTGTAGATAAATTGTATTTTTACTACTGTAAGTACTACCCTTGGCCTTGGCACATGAGTGACCAATTGACCATCTTTACAGGCCGGGACTCCTCCGTGTCTCGGAAAGCACGTTAAGCCGGTTTCCCGGCTATCACTCGTGGATCTTTGATATATATATATGGGTCGTCAGGAGCCCGAAAGTCTAGCAGCAAGTCTTACTAAGGGATATCCAATTATCCAGTTACTTGGAGGTGCAGGTTAGATAGGCAGTCGATCCATGTAAAATACTAGTATTGAGCTGCATCCGGTTAGACTGGAAGCCGACCCCAACATAATTAGGAAAAGGCTATACAGATTGATTTCCTAACAGTCTATTGTAAGGAAATATTCCTACTACACTGGACAGCAAATAAACCGAGCCACCCGCTACCTAGGCACTCTAATTCGATTTTCTCAAAAACTAAAAAACCTACAATTATCAAAGTTGTACCTACAGAAAGTGCATTTCATGGTGATTAAAATGAAAGGAAACTTATTGGGTTTAATCAATATTTCAGTGTTTATTAAGGATTTTACAAAGAAGAGTCGTTTTCCAGTCGTGACAATCGTTAGTAATGATAAAGTGAAAAAAAAATTAAAGCCAAAAACAAAGATAAAATAAAAAAAAGTTTTTGATCAATATTCCGTATTCCCTCTCCTTGCTCGGATAACTGCCAGCTTCCTTGTATTCATCGACCTTATGAGCCTGACGATAAAATCTTGAGGAATTGTATTCCACTTCTCTTCAATTGCGATTCGCAGCTCTGGAAGCCTTGTTGGAGCAGGTACCCGGGCTCGAACCCGACGTTTCAGCTCATCCCATAAGTGTTCTATCGGATTCAAGTCCGGGGTTCGAGCTGGCCAGTCCATCGTACGAATGCTGACGTCGCGTAGATACTGGGTCACCACATGAGCAACATGAGGCCGTGCATTATCATGCATCAATTGCATATCCTGTCCGATATATCCTGCGTAAGGTACCACATGGTCTGCGAGGATTTCAGTAATGTAGCTATGAGAAGTCAGTCCACGTGTACGGCACGTCGGTTCGATGAAAACTAACGCTGTATGTGCTGTTAACGAGATGCCGCCCCAGACCATTACAGATCCTCCTCCATAAGCAACAGTTTCCTCGATGCAACACTGAGAATAACGTTCTCCAGGGCGACGATATACTCTCTGACGTCGATCACTTCCATGTAGACTCACCCTGGTCTCATCAGTGAAGAGTACATTACTCCACTGCTCTAATTTTCAATCCCTATGCTCTCGAGCAAATTCAAGTCGTGCTCGACGGTGTGCTACCGTTAATGCTGGGCCTGTTGCAGCTCTTTTTGGGGTCAGGTTCCGTTCAGCAAGTCTCCTTCTGTCGGTATCTGAACTTATGACCACTTGGCGTTCGTCACGCAGACTTTGTTGGACTTGAACTGCGTTGAGGTGGCGATTTCGCAGAACAGTAAGGTGGATATAACGATCATCTGCTGCTGATGAAGCCCTAGGTCTGCCCGTACCTGGACGGCGATCGAATGCTCCAGTCTCTAGGTATCGTCTGTAAACTCGTTGCACCGAAGATCTGCTGATTCGAAGCCTTCGAGCGACTTCACGTTGCGCAATGCCTGCTTGAAGTAATGCTACAGCTTGAGCTGCTTCCTGAGGTGTTGTATCCATTATTAATCGAAAAAAGTAGCAAAAACACACGCGTCTGAGCAAACGATGGACAAAAACTAAAGAAATGATAAGAAATATCCGACTACACTCATTGTAGAGAAAAAGAACGCTAATTTCAAACTCTGGTGAAAACAGAGCAAATCGTTAGCATTGTGTTTGTTGCTTGATTACAATGTGAGTTGAGGGTACTTCCGAATTAATTTGTAGTCATTTTAATCACCATGAAACTTTTTGTAGGTATAACTTTGCTGGTTGTAAGTTTTATACTTTTTGAGAAAATCGAATCAGAGTTCCTAGGTACCGGTAAAACGGGGTTACTTTGAGAGCTGGGGTGACTTTGATGATAGCTAAACTTGATATGTTTTTTCGGATTTATTGCGGGATACTTAACGCAGCCAAAATTTGGTTTGTTCTGATGGCCAGACTGACTGATCGACCATATTTTGCCGAAGCGTCAACGAGTAGTCGTTGTCGGAACTTTAAAAAAATATTTGTTAAAGTTTAGTGTCGAAAAGGTCTAAAAGATTTGTCGTTTTCGGGGTGTCTTTGCAATGAAATAAAAAAAAGAAGGGGTGACAAATAGCCCCATTATCAATTTAAAATGATAAACAGGTTTTTATTTTTTTTCCAAAAAAAGTATGGACTAATTGAAACTTTTTTGTTGCAATACTTAATTTACGTAATGAGTCTACACTGCAGTTTTTTTTTTACATTTTTATCGTTGAAACTGCAAGCGTGGCATCCATTTCAAATTAAAAATTAATCAATGTCACCCCGTTTTACGGTAGCGGGTGGCTCGGTTTATTTGCTGACCAGTGTAGATAAGTAACACATAATACATAATATTAATAATTAACAGCTGCAGTAGAGTGTAAGTTAAAATTCCCCAATAAGAATAACGTATTTTATAGTTATTCTTGCAAAATATAAATACTACCTTCATTCTTTTCCAGTTTTATAGCTTAGAAACAGTTCATAAACATTATTCATTAACCACATTATTATCATATAATATGTAGGTATATCGATCGTATATACTACCTATAGTTACGTAAATATGTTTTTACGTAACTATAGTATATAGTCAGCATCGCCACTGTTACTACAATTTCCAAACAATAGCTGAATATACGCAAAGTCCAATGATTGTTCAGGTGTTGAAAGTACAACTGTTGTTGTAGTCCAACTGTTCATCATTCTGACTAATCCTAAAGCCCACTGACCCGCTCCGCACGGTGACCTAACTCGAAAAGACACAGTTAGCCTTCCTTTAAATGCAAACTGTTTACCAGCTCTAAGTTGTTGACTCCACAATAACAAACGGGTAACAATCACTAAGGAAACGCCGACCTGATCACTACATAGTCTAAGTACATAGTATAAAACAAAGTCGCTTTCTCTGTCCCTATATCCCTATGTACGCTTAAATCTCTAAAACTACGCAACGGATTTTGATGCGGTTTTTTTTAATACATAGAATTATTCAAGAGGAAGGTTTATGTGTATAATTTGTCGACATATTATGCGGGCGAAGCCGCGGGTGGAAGCTAGTTTAGTTATAAATAGCGTATTTGGCAAATTTCGTAATTAGACCAAAAAACAATTTGACGAACTACAGCTTTGACCAATAGCAAATTTAACGAATTGCCGATTTGACCAATATCAGACTTGACCAATGTCGTTCAATTGAAAATATTATCCACATGTAAAAGGGTTTGTAAAAACCTATTTACGAACATAAAATCATTTATTATAAACCAAATTATCCGCAGATGAAAACGAAAAATTCTTCACCGACTTGAAGACGTTGGTGGAGACAACATACGCCACCAACAACAAGACATCAGTTTCACTACTGGTGCACAGCATGGGAGGGCTGATGGCCATGCACTTTTTACGGCTGCAGCCTCAGAAGTGGAAGGACCAGTACATCCGAAGACTCATCTCGCTGTCCACACCTTGGGGCGGCTCTATGAAGGCTGTCAAGGTGTTTGCTATAGGTATGACGAATTTTATTATTTGGTAAAGTGTCTACGTAGTAGAGCTCGTGGCTAAGTACTAACAGCCGCACAGGTCCATCCACCAGGTTAAGCTACGCTTGCCGGGGTTGACCGTGGATGGCTGACCATCTTTAGATACCGACACTCCTCCGTGCCTCGGAAAGCACGTTAAGTTGTTGGTCCCGGCTGTCATTGGTGCATCTTTGACAGTCGTTACGGGTCGTCAGAAGCCCGAAAATTGACAGGCAGTCTTACCAAGGGGTATCTTACCCAGTTACTAGGTAGTGAAGGTCAGATAGGCAGTCGCTCCATGTAAAACACTGGTATTCAGCTGCATCCGGTTAGACTGGAAGCTGACCCCAGCATAGCTGGGAAAAGGCTAGGCATGATGATGTCTACGTAGTGGTTTGGTTGGTCGGAGTGCGTATACGACGAATAATGTTCAAAGGTATGTTACATCTACCAAACCGGAATGGGCCAGCGTGGTGGAATACGGCCCACTCCCTCTCACAGAGAGGAAGCCGGAGTGCCAGCTGTGGGAACATTATAGGCTGATTATGCCAAAGCCTCGTTTAAGCCTCGCGTACTGTGTCTGATCACATTTCGCGTAGTTATCTTCTGTGACCTATCTTGTTTTGTGACCTCTTTATCGATCTACAGCTCCAGGGATATGCCTCCAAGGTGTTCAGAACGATATCGGTTCAAAAACATTTATTTTTTCGTAATCAGTTACGATTGTTTTGTTTATAATATTCAAATAATGCGTAAAAAGTATCTTGATAAGTTAAGGCAAGCCTCCAATACCGATATTATAATTTAATAACAGTGATAAAGATGCGGATTGACCTCCTTAGTGTGACGTCATGAACTGCAGACATGCGGAAATTACATTGAAACATGTGTTTATGTTATATTTGTTAGATGTCAATGTAGTAGGTATACGTAGATCTATTGAGTTAGGTAGGTACTGCTTAGATTATAAGGCTTGGATAATATTATAAGGGATATTTCGATAGAGCTCCTGGCTAAGTACTAACAGCCGCACAGGTCGATCCATCACGTTAAGCCACGCTTGCCGGGGTTGGCCGTGGATGGGTGACCATCTTTATCGTATCGTATTGCAGAGTTACTGGGTTGTGGAGGTAAGATAGGCAGTCGCTCCATGTAAAATGCTAGTATTCAGCTGCATCCGGGTAGACTGGAAGCCGACCCCAACATAGTTGGGAAAAGGCTAGGCAGATGATGATGATAATGATTTCGGTAGTTGTGCCATTGACAACGAAACTTGGTCGACACTTTCTACTACACAAGCAGTGTGTAGGTAGTAGTGATTCCCATCGGTAATAATTAGGTAAGAACTTCAATACAAACATTTAATCGAGATTTTTGAAAATTCAACTAAGTTTTCATTTATACTTATTTAGTGCATCCATAATACACTACGAGCATCCAGTTTGAGTTGGTGAATATGACATGTCCTCTATCTTGGTTCTGACAGTAAAACTTATTCTATCGATTCGAATAATTATATCTAATCTATTGTACCGCTAAACTATGAAATGAAAGAGTATGCAATGATTCAACCACAAGAGCTCATTAGCAAGCAATACAAAGTCTCATTAGCAAGCAATAATGAGTAATAATGTGTAAGGCCCTTAACCGCCTCGTATAGCTATCCCTATACTCGACAACGACAGTCTACCATCATAGTAACGTTCAACAAACATAGCACAAAACTGCATGTAACGCATCTTGTTTGTAAAACAACGCATCCAACACAAATGAGTCAACGGATGTCCCGATCAGCAACATTAGGCCCTCCATGTCCCCGCGACGACAGCGAGCCCCGACCTCGATGAGACACTGATTCATTAGTAAATTGATGTACCTAGCTATGTACCACTCTGGCTATACCGTAGACGGTTGCTACGGAATGTAAACAACACAGTATTGTGTAATTGATCGATGATTCACCGCCATCAATCACACGGAATTTTAATATATACGTAGATAGCATTCTATTGTTAATTGATTGATTGTTTTTTTTTTTGTAGGTTGTGGGTTAGAACAAAAGCTGGCACTTTATTTTTTGTAAATTATTTCATTACTACTTGCTCTCAAAGCGGTAAAGGAACACAACTAGAATTAAAAATTCGAAGATATGTGACATCCATAAAACCGCTCAGGGCCCGCGTGGTGATGGATTACGCTCCACTCTCTCCTACAGAACGAGGAGTGGGAACAGTGGCTGATTATTTAATATGTACTACTACATTTGTGTGATTATATTTACCACTCCCACTGTCTGTTCTTAATTAAATCTTTGTCCAAGGGCAACACGCTTTGTCCATTTAGCCCTAAAGGGCTAAAGGGCTAAATGACAGCGTTAGGGTAAACCCTAACGCTGTCATTTATTAACCCTGAATTAATAAGTAAAACGTGTTTTGTTTGTCACCACTTCGTACTACTTCTTCTGTAGATATACAGGGTGAAATTGAATTCATAGGCATTCTTTTATTAACCCTGAATTAATAAGTAAAACGTGTTTTGTTTGTCACCACTTCGTACTACTTCTTCTGTAGATATACAGGGTGAAATTGAATTCATATGCATTATTTTAAGGGGTCATTGGGTCAGGGGGGAAAAATCAGCTGTTCCCTATATTTGTCGAGTTATGCTAGCATAATGTATGAAACAGCTGATTTTATTTTCACGATTACGGATTTGTTCCCATAGTGAAAGTTGTTCATAATGATGAGTATAATGACCCCTTCAAATAACGCCCATGAATTCAATTTCAGCCTGTATATTCTACTCGAACTCATCTTCTATCGACTCGTAAAGATTTGAGTCGATGGAATAAGTAGGTAGGTACTTGTTTTAAGTTGCGCCGAGCACGTACGTGGTCAAGTTAATCGCAGCACTAGCACTTTAAGCGGGATTGTCCGAAAGGGTTACCGCTACCCCGGAACATAAAGGGCTAAGGAAGGAACATGGATGGGTTTCAGTCAGTAAGAGTCTGATACTCCCTTCCGCTCCACCCAGAGCGGGAGGTGTCATTGGATGAATTCCCAGCCTTAAAAAAGCACTAGCACTTCGTACTGTGGCATTCGGCATGTTACAGAGGAAGAACACATGTTCGTATTACAACAAACATATATGTCGATACAATATCAATGAACGTTCGACTTCCGTTAATAACTTTTCAATTGATAGAAATCACGTTTACAATGTTTTGTGCTGATTCATAGGAAATGTTGTTGTTCGAAGCCATTGTAACTTTGTTAGCGATCGTATCCGACATTGTATTTTATCACCTGTTACTTACAAGTCTGCCGAAATGTATTACCCAACTAATGCCTATCCTATCCAGCCAGCCAGCCTGTACCAGACGACAGGATACGCAGAACAATTAACTCTAAGGATGCTGCGTCTGCACGTCACAGGAACTGATGGACGCTAGTGATGGCGCCAAATACGTAGCCGAATTCTGGGCCGAGTCCATTTAGATTGCCATCGACACGCTTTTTTTTTTGAGGGTCGGAAATCATCAAATGACTCCTCCCGCTCTGGGTGGAGCGGAAGGGAGTATCAGACTCTTACTGACTAAAACCCATCATGGTCCTTCCTTAACCTTTTATGTTCCGGGGTAGCGGTAACCCTTTCGGACAATCCCGCTTACCCATCGACACGCTAAGGAGTTAAATATATTTAATGAAACCATTTACAAGCCCTGAAGAATTTTCAAGGATTCGGTCACTTAGTCAGGAAGTTGAAGCTAGTCGTTTCAAAACTTAGATCTCTATGTGGGAAATCCAGAACACTCTTAATCAATATAGTAACTACAAAATCCATACTATATAGATTATTCTTATTGCTTCTTTCTATATGTGAGAGCTACTGCAACGTTAAATTTTTTTAAATCTCTTTTTCTTTATCTGATATAGACTTAAATACTTTTAGGCATTTTCCATAATTATATGTTTTATGTTATAAAAACTAATATAATTAATCTATTAAATATAAACACTAAGCAATTGATTTCCCCATTCTTGAGGGATACGGCACTGTTTCTCTTTACTACAGGCTAATATGTAGCCTATCTAAGAGGACAGTACCCCAACCATTTATGTTGTATACCAGTGTTCATTCGTAAAGTGCAACAATTTTTATTTTTATTGTACCTATTTACTGCAACACCTTTTATGTAATAAAGTTTTATTATTTATTTTATTTTTTATTTATTATTTTTCCGTTCCCAGGTGACGACTTAGGCAGCCTAATGCTGCGTGAGAGCATAATGCGCACCCAGCAGATAACATGCCCGTCGCTGGCGTGGCTGCTACCATCGCCACTCTTCTGGAAACCCAACGAGGTGCTGGTGCAGACCGACAAGTACAACTACACTATCAATGACTTCCAAAAGCTGTTCACGTGAGTAAATCTATCTATACTAATATTATAAAGAGGAAAGATTTGTATGTATGTTTGTAACGAATAAACTCAAAAACTACTTAACGGATCTGGATGAAACTTGGCACAAAGTTAGATACTAGTCTAGAATAGCGTATAAGCTATACCTATCCCGGAAAGATGTACGGTTCCCGTGGTATAATTTACTACATACACGCGGGCGGAGCCGCTGGCAAAAGCTAGTTCAATAATAAAGAGATGAAGTTGTTTATGCCCAATAACCTAGTACCCTAGCCCTGGTTGGAAGGTGCTGGAAGCCATGGGGAAAGGCCCTTGCCCAGCCTTGGTAGGGATAACACAGTAAAATTGTTTATACAATACAGTATGATTTTTTAGTCACCGTCCAAATTAATTCTAGGCATTAGGTATCATTCACTAAGTCTATTTAAAAAAAAAAAACAATACGTAAAATTTTCATCTTAAATTATTTTCTCGAAAGAATTATCCGCGTAATAATACTACAGTACTTGCCGCGCAAACATTCAATGAAAAGGGCAGCGCGCACCCCGCTCACCCCCGTCCACCCCCGCCCCGCTACACCTGCGCGGCACATCTATGATCTATCCTTTCTTTAGTCGGCCCCGCGCACCCTTTTGCGACGCAAGCGCTTACTTCCGTGTTCCCGCGCAACCCGCCGACGGCACCCCGCGCTATTGTGAATTTGTTTACAATGTATTCCTTCCGCGAGTATTACGAAATGGTGCGATCTTACTTACTTAGTGGTGAAAGCTTGAACGGTGCCCAAAGACTGTACGAAGCAGAAAGTATTCCTCGCATTCGCAATCAAGGTATAATAAATCCTTCAGTACCTAATCGCCAAACGATTTTGGCCGCGAATCAGAGGCTACTAGACCATGGCCAATTTATAGCTCCTACACACGCTCAAGGACGTGGCAGGCCGAGACTCGCAGTAGAGATCGAAGACGATTATCTTCGATTTCTTTGAACGGAGCCCTAGATCGAGTACACGAGATGCAGCGCGGCGCTTCGGCGTAAGCCAATTTATGCCGTGTGGAAACTTCTCCATGTTGCTGGGTTGCACCCGTACCATTTCCAAAAGGTACAGGCCTTGAACGACGCAGACGCCGTTCCCTGTCGAGCCTCCTGCGAGTGGCTGATCGCACACCCTGAAGCTGATATTTTGTGGACTGACGAGGCCATGTTTACTCGAGTGGGGCTGTATAATCAGCATAATGAACATTGGTGGTCATTTCGAAACCCACACATGATACGAGAAACATATCACCAAGTGCGGTTTAGCGCAAATGTGTGGGCTGGAATTGTTGGCAACAGAATACTGGGGCCAAAGCGCAAATTGTACGTGCATTCGACCAAGTGAAAAGTGACACTGTAGTGCTCAACAAAATTAAAAATAGTGTGCAAAAACGTGCAAGACTCTGTTTAGAGAGAAACGGTATGCATTTTGAACATTTATTAAAGTACTGTTAATTATTATTAATATGATTGTTCTAAGATGATTTTGATTAGATTTTTAATTATGTGTACATAAGTTGATTCAAATTTTTTAAATACGCCTATTAGCAAAAAGTTTTGGTACAGTTTTAATACGTTGAGCGCCAACGCGGTCACCGGTGAGCCGCGAACAATAGTTTTTCTATTGTGTCTGCTGCGTGGCAGTCAATGACCTAATAAGGTGTTAAAGTTCTTATTTATCTATGTAATTTATTTTTACTTTCTAATCATGGTGAACATAGCACAAACCTTTTGCTAATTGCCGGTCCTAAGCCCTTGAAAGTATGAAGGGATTTGCAACTTTGTTCATTTATTGTGTTATCAATGAATTGCGGCGGCCCGCGTTGTTACCTAGCCCGTACGCACGGCGCGGCGGCGGCGCGGCGGTGTCCAGAAACATCAACTTTTTATAGATAACTTTGTGATGTGATACCTCAATATTTTTGTATTGAGTGATACTAAAAGGAAAAACACGTATTCAATGATTTTCGTAAAGGATTAATATATCAAAATTTGGACGGTGACTAAAAATTCATACTGTATATGTAATATTTTATTAATTCATTAAAATTATATTATAATCTAACACTAAAACTAAAAAGAATATAGCTATTATATACAGAGGCCAGCATATCAAGTTACCACAATCGGTCAAATTTCTTTGATAGTATTTCAACTTTATTGCAAAGACATAAGGTTCATTTTTAAATGAGAAAATTTGACAGTTAGGGATATCTTGATGTGCTGGCGTCTGTACAAGTATTTAAAACTAATGACTAACTAAAATATGGCGTCGAAAAATTCCTCTGCATCGCTGTCGACTGGTAATGTACGCAAGAGACTGGCGGCATTGCCACGTTGTATGGCTATGCTAAGCCTCTGGCCGAGGTAAAAGCCAGCCCTTGGGTCACGGGCAGTGTCAACTAGCCGCTTAGAGATTTCTTTATATTTGTAATAGATAATCTCTGGAAATACTAAGTTTGTTTTATGCCCGAAAATAAGCGATTCTTCTAATCATTCCAAATTTGAATCGGACAGTGACATGGAGCTCCCAGACGCGTGGGAGATGCGCAAGGACACGGAGAAGTACACGAAAGACTTCAGCGCGCCCGGCGTGGAAGTACACTGCATATACGGGTACAATATCACTACTGTGGAAAGGTAATTATTGTAACAATAATACTATCTACTTATTAAAAATCTTTTTTCTTCATTGATGGGCTAATAACAGCCACAGGTGTCGTTCGGTCACTAAGCTATGCTTCCTGCGGTTGGTCCGTGGGACTTCACATGCCACGACCACTCGGGAAGCTCATCAAGTCGTTGGACTCGTCTATCATATTTTGTAGATCTTTGACAGTTCTTACGGGTCGTCAGAAGCCCGAAAGTCTGACAGCCAGTCTTTTGAAGGAGTATCATGTTACCTAGTAAATAGGTTGTGGAGGTCAGATAAGCCGCAGGGCAGCATAGTTGGGGCAATCTAAACAGATAATTATGACTTAAAAGTCTTAAATTCACTGATGACAACTGACAGTGTAAACCGTTTGTTATAGGAGATTTTTAAAACGGATTTCTGAAAATTCACCCCCTTTAAAAGGTATATTGGATTAAATAGGGGATGCAAGTTTGTAGGAAAGTAGGTTTTGATCTTCTTTTCGTGTGGTTAGTGACTGACATGGTTTCGAGTTTTATGCTGCCCATGGACCTCTGAATTAGCTTCGCATGCTGTTGAGAAACATCTCTCAGACATGCTGGTTTCTTCACGGTGTTTTCCTTCATCAATTCGCAAGTGATAACCTGACCAGTGACGACCTACGCATATGAATCCGTAAAATCAGAGGTCTTGGGTTCGAACTCGAGACCTATGACTTGGCAGTCCGACGGTCACACCACTATCACGCTATCACGGTGTCATTTTTGATGAGCACACGGTTCATAATCTTTAACAAAGAAAATACAAGTAAGTGACTTTGTAATGATTATGGTAAGGTTATCAATTGGATAGCTTACAAGCGAAGTGATTGGACTGGCATTTTTAATTTTCAGGATATTAAGCGAAACGCCTTTTGTTTACGCCCACATTTTAATGTATTTTTGCATGTTTATAGGATAACTAAAATCTAAATTAAATTTTTCTGTTTTTTTTTCACCCAGATACAGGTTAAATGAATTTCTCAGACTATTTTTGCATTTGGGTCGCTTAAATGGGATGTCGAACTAGCGTATGCCCGCGAAAATTTGTTTCCTTTGGAGTATTAAATAATTTAAACCTTTTTGTCTTACAGATTAGTTTATAAACCAGGAACCTGGCTCGACGGCTACCCGACCCTCGCGATGGGTGACGGCGACGGCACAGTCAACTTACGCTCACTGAATGCGTGCGAACATTGGCGCAAGCGCAGGTTCCGCAACGGCAACACAGTCAAGTCATTAGCGTTACCTGACGCTGAACACCTGAAGATACTCCATGATAAACGGGTCCTGGACTATTTGGAACTGGTCATGAAGAACTAAAGGTATAGTGGTTGTGTAGGACTGGGTAGTGGAGCAAGGCTTCCATGATTTAAGCAATAAGTAGGTGCTTGTGAAGAATATCCAGGTTCTTTCTAGATAAGTTTTTGTGAAGAATTTCTGTTCAACACCATGGGTTGATGTTCATTGTTGTTATCCTCTGAGCTGATGTTTTTAAGGTTCATTGTCAAAATTAGTATTTAATTCGGAATAAATAAAGTACTAAGCTGAAACTGATATTCTAAAATGGTTAAAATAATTCTTTACCTACTCGTTCAGCCCCAATTGGCTCATATGATAGTTATATATTAGCTCAACTGTGATTATTAGACACAATTATTAGTATTGTTTTCAATCAATATTTGATATTTCAACAGTTGAGCGGATATGTTGATAACGTTTTGTATTTAGTACGCTCTTAATCTAGTTGATGGAACAGCCCCTTTACTCAAGCTCAGGTGTTGCGCTAAATTCTTCATAAAATGCATCGATAAGTTGTGGGTATTTTTAGTTAATATTTAGGAGAAAGAAATCAATGTTTGTTGTTTTTGACAGAACAGTAGTATTCTATTGTACTGTTATGTTTTTGTCATAAAGTAATTGATGGAGAGCCGCAATTAACGAGTAAAATGAATTTTGTTTGTGAAAAACAATGAAAAAGTTTTTTTTTAATGTAGGGTAGGTACTATAGATACTTTTAAATAAAATGCTTATATTTCTTGCCAGTTACCTGTAATGCTTTAAACAGAGCTAAATGTTTACTTAATTACATTCTAAATATAATAATATCGACACAGTTGCTGTTCACAGAATATACTTATGTTAAAAATCTAAGCTCTCTTAAAAACTAATCTTTAAGTAGAAAAATGAACCTTATCACTTTAGTTATAAGGTTTATAATATAATGAAAGGATTATTTTATGAATACTCCTGTAGTTCTATCTTCACGCCTCAATAAATTTAAGTGACAAAGCCAAGCTTTTACGGCTGTGATACTTTCTAAGATTTATTGTATGTATTTTTTTTTGAAAATTATTTCTTCTACCGTATATTTGACTTACGTTCCATGACGAGAAAATGCTTTTATATTTACTTCATGCTATAGTATCAGTGTCAATTTTTAAGTAGATATAAAATTAAATCGTTAATAATTTATTTACTTTACGAAGTTCATGTCAATAAATGTTTGAATTGTGGACTTGAATTCAGAACTAATAGGAAATCTACAACGTGGGGCTACAATGGTGACATTAATTTTACACACAGGTAGGGCTAGTGCCGCCCATTCATCATATAAATGTTGATAGGTTAAAATAAATCGCAAATTGAAAAAGAAAAATGTTGAAACACACTAAATAATAAAATCAATTTGCCTACTTTTTGCAGTTGTTTCATCGTAATAGTTTGCTCATTCGTTTTAATTTAATTGATGCGAATGTTATGATCCGTGACCCCGGCAAATGACCGCTGCGCGACAGTTCTCAAGACTTGAGGACAGACTGCGAACAGGGTGCTCTAAGATGCTATTTTCTAATAATATAAAGTTATAATAATAATAAAGTTTAATGGAAATATAATGGCTTCATGACACGAAAACGTCAAAACGTATATATATATGTGTGTTAAATGAATGACACCATTGTAGCGCCACGTTGTATATCTTTTGACTGCGGTGTTCTTATAAACTACGCAACGGGTTTTGATGCAGTTTTAAACATAATTTAGAGAAATGATTGTGTGTATTCATTCATTTTACGTAAATATATAGTAAAGAAATCTCGATGTTTTGTCAAGTCGTAAAAACCGAGCGAATCAGGGGCGCGTCGCTAGCTATTTATAAACACTAGTCATTGAAATTGCAATTTTTAAAATATCTAATATACTCTATGAGTAATTTATACAAGATACAGCTGAAGTTGCGCTAATCTCGTAAGTCACCCTAAACTAAAAAAAATGTATACTCATTGCACTCAGATACAATATGGCCGATGAATAATACTAAATATTTTTTTTGCCCAGAAGACTTGGCAATAGTGTTTAGGAACCAAATAATGACATGAAGCGAGTGTGAGTGTGTGTATACTAGGTGGTTTTTTATATCCCATAATTCTAGGGTTACATAAGACTATATCAAAGCATATGAATTATTTTTGAATGTTTTTTTTTGTTTTTTCATTTTTCATACCAATAATTAGACAATTATTAATGTAAAACACCTTTACGTGAAATATGGAAACGTCACATTTACTTAGTTTTAAATAGGAATGTTTGTTTTGAATGGAAATAAATTACTCGTATTTACTAATGAAACTTAGATACCTACACACATCATGATAAATTAATTATGATTGAGACGATATCTTCGAAATTATGCATTTTTGGATCACACATTCTTGAATTATTTGGATTTTTTTTTCTAAAATAAACCCTAAAGTGAGTGTGGGATATAAAAAAAAACTCGTTTATGCAAAGCTTCGGAGAGTTCATACCGGACATGATTCATCGGGCATATTGTAACAATATTTATTTTTATTATGAACTCAAATACCTTAAGTATATGAAGTTAATAACATGAAGAAACTCGAACTATTGATATTAAATCACTTGTGAGGATATACTAACGAAATGTTTGATAAATAAGTACTCACCAAATTATGATTGTTTTGTTTTAATATCCGATGTTGTTTTTCGTCTCAATTAAATGTTTTTATGTTTTGTGCGGATACACTTCTTTTTTACGTACCTAGCGAATATAATTTTTATGAGACAAACGCAAATAATTTTATTGATGAAGTGATTATGAACGAATTAATTTTTTTTTACCCGACTTCGTAAAGGAAGGTATAGTGTTCTATCTTTAGTATTGAGGTGATGACAAGTTTCTTTGTATAGAAACTCAGATTCATAAATATTGGATGTTAAATTTTAATTATATCCAGTATTTATTTGCATAAATAACGATTCTTTTTCTCGAATTTTATGATCGAACATATACGAGTTTGAAACGCATTGTTTTGATGAATCGGCAATAAAACTATGTTAGATTTAAGTAGAATATTAAATTACATCTCATACCGTGCTAAACTCGTAGTTTTTCTTGCAATTTCTGCTAAAATACTTATAAAATGTGCAATGGCTATATTAGACAAGACATCATCATTACAATAAGGTTTTACGTAATTTTATTTATTAAACACTAACCATATTAGTTTAAATATTAACTTAAGAAACAGCGCATCGTTCATCAATACATTATGTGATTGTAAAAAGAAATAAACAGAAACCCAAATAAATATTTATTTTATTATTCTGTACCTCATTCCCGTTCGTATAACCAACAGTCATAACTCCAGGCCATTTTCCCGCCTTCTGGAATTATCAAAAACAAAAGAAAAATATCAAAAATTGCACTTTGAAAGTGTAGTGTAATTGTTGTTAGTCTGCATATTTTGTTTATGAAATTGGTAGCACCCATAGATAATCCCTCTATGATACCCGTGTGCAAAATAGGTGATTGTCGAAAGGTTAAAAATATGTTCTATACTAAGAAGAATTTGTGTTTGAATTTGTTTTTATATTCTGTGGGCGACATCTAATCTAAGAATAAAACACCGACATCAGTAATAAACATGTATTTAACTTTGCATTTCATCAATCAGCCGTATTGAATATACTTTCATTAACCCTGCTAAGGGTGGGTTCACACTTGTGCACAAACTTATGTTATTCTGTTGAGTTGAATTGAATTTGCATAAGTGTGATCCCACCACATCCTACAGCGTTAGATAATATACAAAATAAATAATAAAGTTCTGTAAAGCTTAATACATAATACTAGGATACAGCGACTGACTTGGTTTGATATTTTAATTTTTGGTCTAAAAAAATAAAAAATTGTAAAACATTTTATATCGCCCACAATTTCGAGTATTCTGTACTTAAAAATATTATTAATGGATTTCCTTAGAGCTCGCAGTCAGTCGCTATTTTCGTAAAGCAAACGCAATGACTACAAAATCATTGTATGTATTTTCTTTTCGAAACACTTAATAGGGCACAATGTTGCCTCGCCTCTTGAGAACTACCTACGTTTACATTCAGATTCAATCAATCTCACTTCTTTCTCATAATTATAAACCAAACGTTAACAACACTGCAAACAATATAAACAACAAAAGACAATTATTATTATATTAGGGAACATCCTTACTTATACATATACATATTTACATGCCTAGGAGTTTAGGATAAATCTTTTAGGTCCAATTCATTGTATGAGTTGGCGGTTGAACGTTTGCGGAACTCGACCACCAACATATGCGACACCTTCTATTAATATACTTCAGAATATATAGCTAAAAGAATTAACCTAAACTACCAAAAACAAAACTAAACTTAATCATTAAGGTACAGTCAGCACAAAATCTTTATCACAATACTTCAATTTTTTTTTTCTTGCAATGTGATAAAATTTTGCTCTATTAAAGATGAAAATATGTAAGGGCTTAACCATATTTTTTGTTTTTACAATATTAATATTTTTTTCTTATTTATAACATAACCTTAACAAACATTAAGTGTTTCAGTTCTAGAGTGCATACGATAACAATAAATAGTAAATGCTTATATTCCTCTTAACGTCACGATTCAGCACCATTGAGACTGGTCGTGAGGATATACAACTAACGAGGAATGAACAATGTTAACCTAATTATATTTAAATTAAGGAAATATCACATTTTTAACCAAAATCATGATGTACACGCAAATGTAATACAATAATTTACAGACAATTTTTAACGAACAGTTTTCAATCCGATATACAAACAAATTTATTTTTGGATTCACATGTTATAAATGCCTCAATTTATGTGGTAACCTTGTATTAGAAAAAACAAGACAATAATCCATAAAAGAATTCATTACCAAGAAATATACAAACATTTTTTTTTCTATAACAACGCCCTTAAATAGAAATGAAAATAAGATGAGGCATTTATAATAAATTATTTTCTCTAAAATAATAAAATCTGAATTTTGAAAAATTTTAAATCACGCATTTCACAATCACGGCCGTGTAAACGTCTTAATTAATAAGTTCAACTTAGCAATATTTGTTCGTTTCCTATAACAACACCATTTCATACAATTTCCATACATTAGGTCTCACGTAGAGACCGCGTAAGAAATTCCTTCTTACTATTACTGTGCACTTTCAAACTACTGAACTAAACTGCATTTAAAGCGCATGTTTTCTTTTTGTCGACGGTACTAAACCTATGTATGAATCGCTCGGAGTTAAAACGTTATAAAACATTATAAAATTGCGTTCCTAATTTAACAGCAATATAAAAAGTGTACAGACAAAGTTTATCTTGTACAGTCAGCAACAAAAAAGCAAGATTTTTTTAAACAGTACCAATTTTCAGAACGGAGATTAGTTTTTTTTTCTTCCATAAAGTTTGTTGTTTTATGACGCTAACTGTACAAGTAAACATATGTATAGAGGCACTATTTAAAACCTTTTATTATTTTACTGGCACGATAAAATTTCATACATATTTTAACTCTAATGCCTATTAAGTTAATCTAGAGCATTCGACTGCATTGGTTACACATTTTTACCACTTATATATTCCTGAAAGGCATTTTTATTAAATAATTTAATCTTATGCTATCATCTTAAACGTTCTACTCTAGCGCGTTTGGTTAAATGTTTATTGTTCAATTCAAAAAATAAAATAAAGTTAAATTTTATAAAAAAAAATTGTTTCTCAGGTTTAAAGGCCATAACAGACATGACACGCTAATATTAGCATCGGCGATTGTCGACTTTGCCATTTTCAATAGGTACTGCATCGCGTTTCGGCGTCTGTATTCCAATCTATTCTAATTCCAGTAAGGAAAGCAATGTATTGAACTGGACTATGCCGTAACTTTCCCACATGGCGAACTAAGCTATGATGCCCTCTTAATATTTAGTAACATAAAGAAACTTCACAATAAAGGACGTGAATATTTTCCGGCTATTTTGCACACAGATACGAACATTTAGCCAAACGGGCTAACACTACAGTACGATTATAGAAAGTTTGGTAACAGAGAAACATCCGTAATGGCTCACAGTGATGAGGCGATGACAAAAGGTAAATTATTGTATAGGCAAAGGTATAAAATATACAGTATGTTAATAACCAAAAATCAACCTAGCCTTTTCCCAACTATGTTGGAGTCGGCTTCCAGTCTAACCGGATGCAGCTGAATACCAGTATTTTACATGGTGCGACTGCCTATCTGACCTCCACAACCCAGTAACTGGGCTATACGATACCCCTTGGAAAGACTGGCTGTCAGATTTTCGGGCTTCTGACTACCCGTAACGACTGTCAAAGATGCACATATGACAGCCGGGACCAACGGCTTAACGTGCTTTCCGAGGCACGGAAGAGTCTCGGTATGTAAAGATGGTCACCCATCCAAGCGTAGCTTAACCTGATGGATTAACCTGTGCGGCTGTTAGTACTTAGCCACGATATCCGCAATAGTATAGTGTCCATATATGCGAAAAAATGAACACAATTAAAAAGTTCGTGAAAAAAAAAAGAGCTGCTCCCACTACTTCTTGTCAAAATGTAGCAGCAGCAGCTAAATTTTTTAATGGTATTGCGGGTTAACGGGAACACCTTTTGCTTATTAACATACTATATTATTATAATCAAGCTGAGTGTTTAAATGGGGAAGCCTAGCAAGAATGGACGCAAAATAAATAGAATTTAAATGAATATAAGACGTCTTCTCTGTTCCTAAACACTCTAAAATGTAGTTTGTTTCAAAATTAACTTTCCATGTCTTATCAAAAAGTATCGAAAAACTCATATTATTTTCATAAGAAAAAATCTCTCGAAACGACAATAAACATAACCGTATAAATCGTTGAGCTCTTATAAGAAAATGGCTTCTAATAGACGAACATTTAATGGGTTAAGACTAGATTATGTCACGAAAAAGAACTCTTTTAATCAACCAAAACTCTTTTAGATGTTATCATTCTTTTATTTTAATTCATTGGAAGTGTAAAGTTAATTTTGAAACAAACCATACCAACATTATATCTACCGCACATTAAACATTAGCAAGCTTCCCAATGGTTACACGATACTGTCCCTTATGCCGTACCTGTTAGAGCACATATTGCTCTAACATCAGTTTGTCCGCCGTCTTAGCCAATAAGCAATGACACCCACACTGCCCAAGCACCATATTGTTGAAAAACACACTATCGACTTCACATTATTATATTTTTTAAATTTCTTATTAAAAAAGAAAGTAAGTACAGACGTCAGCACATCAAGCTATCCGTAACTGTCAAATTTTTCCTATTGACAATGAACCTTATGTCGTTGCAATAAAGTTGAAATACTATCAAATAAATTTGACAGATTGTGGTAACTTGATGTGCTGGCCTCTGTACATTGGATTTTTTTTTCATTATAAAAATGGCAATAAATTATTGTCAGACCTTCGCCTTTCTCAATCAAGATTCTTGTAAATTAATTAGAATTAATCTATGAGCAAGTCAATAATGCGTTTACAATTTCAAGGATAATATAAATACTGTGGGATGATGACCAAGCCAGTGATTTTTTCTTATTTATCGGTAATATTTCCTATTTCATCCATTGATCAGTATCACATGTTCATTCATTTTATTCTGTAGATATCACAAACGTTCGATGACGATGTCACGAATGTTCGATGAGAATAAGCGTTACTTTGTGCCACAAAGTACGGAGAATTTCAACTTTTATTTTTGAATTATTTTTCAATCTAAAACAGCATCATCATCTGCCTAGCCTTTTTAGAGTAGAGGATTATTTGTGACAAAATAAAAAAAAAACTGCCTAGCCTTTTCCCAACTATGTTAGGGTCAGCTTCCAGTCTAACCGGATGCAGCTGAATACTAGTATTTTACATGGAGCGACTGCCTATCTGACCTCCATAAACTGGGGAATATGATACCATTATTTGTAAAAGTGCAGTAAAATTCTCCGCAATGAGGCATCATTGCCAATGATGAAAGCCATAACCAGTGAATCCTATAACATTATGATTTGGTTTATAAAATCCATACACACTTGATGGATTTTGTTGTACAATCGATTTTTTGCTAGCGATTTACTATCGACCAACAATTCGTCAAGTCTGTGAGTCCCCAGTGATTTATTATGAAGATGGTTTATGCCGCCATGATATTGGGTAAGTGTGAGATGTCAGCCGTATGCTGTTGGAATTGTTGGAAATACACCCAGAAATATGAGATCAAGGAAAGGAACTTAATGTACGAAAATAATTGACATTTGGTTGATACATGACTACAAATATATGGTACCATACATACAAACGAATTATCAACAAATTGGGAAAAAAAACTTAAACGCAAGATTTAAAAAAATAGTTGAAAGTGCACTAAAAAAAATCTAACATAATGTACAAAGAAATTAAATAAGATTTTATTAAAACTTAAGTTGTGATTCAAATTAATTTCACTCAAATTGAAATCAATAAATCCAACAGATCACAAAATCTATTTTACATTCACTAGGTAACACATTAATTATAATTACAATATAAATTAACTCCTATTTAAGGAACCCAAGATATAGTTACAAATAGTTATAATTACTACCATATTTGTTCCACCTATCCATCGACAAAACGCAGTAGTAGTGTTAACTATAAGCCATTTTTTGGTTGCCATCAACAAATGTGTGTAAAACTAATTTCTATTTGTTGTTGTAATATTTTAAGGCTAGATTTTTGAACGTCAGCATTTAGCATTATTCTTGTCACTTTTGCACAATTTTTAAATTATAAATGCAAGATAGAGACGGGAACATCACTAGATCAAAGCACAAGAATTTCGGGGAGCCAATTATTTTGTAGTCTCCTATTCTAGTCCGAAATCACGATCTAGACGTTTAAAGTTGTACAAGGATTATTAAGCTCCACCATCAATACAATTTAAGAGTCAAAAGATCCATGTTGCACTCCACAAAAGTTATACACACATTTTATTGACAGCGATCCGTCAAACCGCTGATGGTAACCAAACAGTACCATAAAAAAACCTACACAGCTCAATAAGAGTTCCATAATTCCAACAACTCCACGCAACAGCGCTAACTACAGACGGAAGAAGACAAACTGATAAGCGTGGCGCTACCTGTTGAACAGCAGGTCGGGGCGGTAGTACACGTAGATGCCCAGCAGCACCGTGGCCCCGGCGAGCACGGCGCGGCGCGACAGCGGCAGGCGCCACGCGGGCACGCAGCGCCGCAGCCGCGCCGCCAGCGAGCCGCCGCCCGCCCGCCCGCGGGCCGCCAGCTGCCGCCGCTTCAGGCGCTCTTCGTCCAGGCGGCGTTGCTCTTCTCTGTACGAGGAAATGGTACTTAGTCATCGTCTTCATGGCAGTTGGTACGAAAAAAGACTAGTTAAATGGTGGGTGAGTAGGGTGGACTAGGGTGAGTGAGTAAAGATATGAAGGGGCCCTTTAGGGCCAAGCCTGCCGGGTAACTGGACTGGGACTGTCCGAAAGGGTTACCGCTACCCCGGAACATAAAGGGCTACGGAAGGAACATAGATGGGTTTTAGCTTTTAGTCAGTAAGAGTCTGACACTCCCTTCCGCTCCACTCAAGAGCGGGCGAATTGGATGATTTCCCAGCCTACAAAAAAACAAAAAAAAGTAGGTAAAGATGTTTGAACTTACTCCCTCCTCTCCAGCGCCGCGACTTCTGGCTCGAGATCAGTGGGGTCGTTATCTTCGTACAACTGCTTGGCGGTCACTAAAATGTCTTCGAACGGTAAGTCATCAGGTAACTAAAATAACGAAAAACGTTTCAATCTTAGATAGCCTCTTAGGAAAATAAAATAGGACAAATTGATTAGTCCTTGCTTCCAACTCACCCTAGACAACAAGCAATGCAACATCGCCATATCACATTCACAGTTATACACCTCGTCGGCTCTATAAAGCACTATGGCAGCCGTCACGTAGACCGGAAACAGCGGGGGGGCGCACAGGAAGTAGTCATAGAGGCGCACCACGTCTGTGTACTTGTTGAGACTGTGCCCGAACCACGTCAGGTACCAGGGTAGGGCGAACATTGTGCCTACTTGTGCTCTGGAACGAAAAAACAGATAATGTTTAAAAAAATGTGGTCAATATGGAACTTTCTCACAAAAGTTTTTTAGGAGGCTATATTCATTGTATTCTGTACTCACTTGTCTAAACACTCGGCCAGCTTCCTATCCGCCCGGCTGACGACGGGCAGCATATAGTTGAGCAGGTGCTGCGTGGGCTGCATGGTGGTCTGCATGAAGGGCGCCAGCGGAGCTTCGGGCCCGTACGAGAGCCGGCACAGCAGCGGGAAGGAGGCCCGGTCGCCGCACACTAGGAGGAGAGTGATCGCTACGTCGTGGTAGCCCTGCAGCCAAGAGAATGGCGGGATTATTTAATTGTAATACTTTTTTGATTATTCCTCAAAGGGATACATTGTTTTATAGTAAATACACCCACATTTCGCCAATTAACCCATTCACTGTCCAATGAACCACATATGGTTCATGATGATTGTTTAACTTATACTTTGTGAACAGTGAACGTGTAAATACCCCCGTAGTACTTAGTACGCCAGGCTTTTGCCACGGCTGTCATTTGTGCATCTTTGACAGTCGTTACGGGTCGTCGGAAGCCCGAAAATCTGACATCAAGTCTTACCAAGGGGCAAGGGGTATCGTATTGCCCAGTTACTGGGTTGTGGAGGTCAGATAGGCAGTCGCTCCATGTAAAATACTGGTATTCAGCTGCATCCCGTTAGACTGGAAGCCGACCCCAACATAGTTGGGAAAAGGCTAGGCAGATGATGATGACTCTGCTTTGCTATTAAAAATATACGTTGAAATTTTGACGACTCACTTGTCGATATAAATTGACAATATTCTCAAAAATCGCGAGACGTAAACTTTATTGGAGCTAATTTCATTGAAGCTAACAGTAACCAAATATTTATGCATCGCACTACATCATGGGTATTTTCGACGAATCTACTTTTACACAGAATTTAACTAGCTGGAGCGCTAATGTTCAGGCAATAAATTGGTAATTTATAACGCTGACGACATACACACATCAAAAGTGTCTAGGGATCAACATATATTTTTGCAATAACTTTTCTCTTGATTGATATTAATTTAAATTTTCTTTAAGGATTCATCAAATAAAGTGTTTTCGTTTGTCACAGTAACGATAAACCAAGTCACCTTTGCATTAATAAAGAAATTTGCCATTTTCCTAATAAAGGGATTTTTGACATTTGAACCACTAACATTAAAGTTCGAAAAAAAGACTGAAATAACAGTTTTCTTTAAAATTTTATTGGGTAACTTAAACAATTAATAATCCGTGTTTCTACCGCGAACACTAACAACACAAGAACATCGGTTTGGCATACTCAAAATGAGTTCATCCAAATCACGCTGTGGAATGGCCGCCCATGTTCGTTGCAACAACAAAAAAAGGTCTTCTTGCAACTGGATACCCTCCATATTCGGCAGAGCTCTTCTCTGTAGCATATCCCATGCATGCTCAATCGGGTTCAAGTCTGGCGACTGAGCAGGCCAGGGCAGGACATTGATGTTAGCTGCGGCGAGAGTCTGTCTTACAACTCTTGCGGTGTGCGGTCGTGCATTATCATGCATTAACTGAAATAAGGGACCGATTTGCACTTGTAGAGGAACGATGACGTCAGATACAATCGTCTCAGCATAAATTTGAGCGTTGAGGTTGCCTCTGATCCAAATCAACTCAGTTCTTCCGCCGATCCAAATACCCGCCCATACCATGATGGTTCCACCACTATAAGGATGGACTTCCTGGCAGGATTTTAATCGCTGTTGGCGTCCAGGGGTTCTCCAGTGTCGTATACGTCTTGTATCCGGTCTCATACCAAAACGAGACTCATCAGAAAAGCACACGAAACGCCATTGTTCTTCTGCCCAATTTCTGTGTTCAAGAGCCCATTGATATCGAATCCTACGATTGTGCATTGCTATAGGTGGTACCCGTAGCGGTCTTCGGGAATGAAGGTTCACTTCATGCAAGCGGTTTCTGACTGTTTGGTCGCTAATTAAGTTCCCTGAAGAGTGATGAAGCCTCACGGCTAACATCATGGCGGTTATTGTTGGAGCTCTTCGAGTTAAGATTTGAATGTATCGGTCTTGTCTCCGTGTGGTGCAGCGATACCGTCCTTCATGGCGCTCAGCCACGGTACCAGTGCTTCGGTAACGTGTCCAAAGTCGACTGATAACACCTTTTTTTGTTGTTGCAACGAACATGGGCGGCCATTCCACAGCGTGATTTGGATGAACTCATTTTGAGTATGCCAAACCGATGTTCTTGTGTTGTTAGTGTTCGCGGTAGAAACACGGATTATTAATTGTTTAAGTTACCCAATAAAATTTTAAAGAAAACTGTTATTTCAGTCTTTTTTTCGATCTTTAATGTTAGTGGTTCAAATGTCAAAAATCCCTTTATTAGGAAAATGGCAAATTTCTTTATTAATGCAAAGGTGACTTGGTTTATCGTTACTGTGACAAACGAAAACACTTTATTTGATGAATCCTTAAAGAAAATTTAAATTAATATCAATCAAGAGAAAAGTTATTGCAAAAATATATGTTGATCCCTAGACACTTTTGATGTGTGTAGATCGGATCATTTTGGGCGATCTAGTTTTTACGTACAATTCGCGCTTGGTCACTTTACGTCTACAATCCCATAATTACAAAACCAATAAATTAAGAGTTTGTAATCTTCAGATTCAATAGTGATTTAAAAAATTGTGAGCTGTGGATTATTTTATGATAATAATAACTTTTAAAAAGAAAATGTTGCATTTATAATAATATGTTCTATGGGTACGCAATTTATAAAGCAGGCAGTTCACTGACCGAGAAAATAATAAAAGCGTGACGCTATGGTATGCGCAGTTTGTTTGCATTTTGCACCGGCAAGGTATACCTACAGTATAACCGTAATTTTATAATTTTACATTATTTGCATTTGTTTTAAATTAGGTATTTCTGTTTGTTATCTTTTTTATTGATATTTCAGTAGTCCCCAGACTAGGTTCATTATTAAACAAAAGCAAAAATCAATCTGCCTAGCCTTTTCCCAATTATATGGGTTCGGCGTCCAGTCTAACCCGATGCAGCTGAATGCCAGTATTTTACAGGAGCGACTGCCTATCTGAACTCCACAACCTAGTCACTAACAGGGTAATACGATACCCCTTGGTAAAACTGGCCCACAGACTTTTGGGCTTCTTCTGACTACCGGTAACGACTGTCAAAGATTCACGAATGACAGCCGGGACCAACAAATTAGCGTGCTTTCCGAAGCACGGAAGACGTTATCGGAAGATGGGCACCCATCCACAAACCAACCCCGGCGAGCGTAGTTTAACCTGATGGATCGATCCGTACGGCTGTTATTACGTAGCCACGAGCTCCTACTAGGTTCTTTAAACATTTTAGAAATCAAAATACACAGTCATGAAAAGATATTACATTATTTTGCACCAACAATAGCATTATTTATAATAATGAGCCTAGAACTTGACTATTGATAACAGTACAAACCTGTACAACAATGCAAACCAGTTGATATTGATACTCTAGCCCGTAACCAGGCGAGCGTAACATTCAACTATTGTGTACCAAACAATGTGGCTGATAACAACTAGAAACAAGTTCACACTATCAAAGCAAGGTGTCTGTTTTCTTCCGTAGTGACACAGTCTCTGTTTAGCTTCTATTCGATCTGGACTCCACTAAAGCGGAGATGTGCGGAGATGTCCGAATTGCAGACGAGAAGAGATGTTTTTCAGCTAGGGTGTATCCACCGAAGCTGTACGGAGATACATACTGGCTAGACTGGAGCGGAGATGTGTGCTGGCTAAGCTGCCTTTTTTTTGAGGGTGGGAAATCATCGAATGACCTCTCCCGTTCTGGGCGGAGCGAAAGGGAGTGTGTGCTCTTACTGACTAAAACCCATCCATGTTCCTTCCTTAGCCCTTTATGTTCCGGGGTAGCGGTAACCCTTTCAGAAAATCCCGCTGACCCAGCAGGCTTCGGCCCTTACGGGCCCCTTCCCTATTGCAGACATCTTTTTGAGGCGCGCGTGGAACACGTACGCGCCGTCCGGCACGAGACTGGTCCTGATCGGACGGTGAGCTCAATCTCAGTGAGGCACACCTGACATCTCTGCTTCAATCGCGACACACAAATATGATACATCTCCGCTCAGTGGTATCCATTGAAGTTGAGCACGAAGTTGTTTAACAAGTTGTTTAAAACCATTTAAAACAAATCTTCTCTCGTTTCGTCTTCGTTTTGGTGGAGTCGGGACCTTCTAGTATGACCACAACTGGCGCAGACCTAAGCGCAGCGCACTTTTCAATAGCAAATCAATATCAACCATGGACTAGTGAAAATAAAGTTAAAAATAAACAAACTTCCATTAGTCTGACAGAGCAACAAAGTTGACAGCAGTTGAAGTTGATATTTGTTTGGCAAAACCGTGTAGCGTTGCGATTCGCCAGTGGGACCGACCACCACCGCAAAGCAGTAAATAAATACTTCACAGTGGCAAAGAGATGGAGCTATACGTCCTATATAGCTCTGTCTCATTCTCACACTGAAGTAATATTGAAATAATACTGCTATAAGTTGTCTTCTTGAAAGATTTTTCAACAGTGGTACACACCCAGGATCAAGGTTATTTAGATAGACGAAATTTATATGCGTGGGGAGAGGAAGCATGATTATTATGATGTTTGGTTCCAGAGCCATGTGCTTGTTCAGAGATTAACGCTGCAGATTTAGCGGATATTCATAATGAGTCATTATGGAATTAATCAATATAACTCATAAGCTTTTCAATGATATTTTAATTTTGTAACCGATGCGAAGGTTACAAACAGAGTAGATACGAACAGAATTTTACGTTCCGTCGCTAATATAAATATCATCATTGAAAACGATTTTTGAAGACTTCGATTGAAGTGAGGCCAAAATTTCTATACGGGCGTGTACCTGCATAGAAAGTTAATTTATATTTGTTTATAAAATAGCAAAACCATTAGAAAGCCTATATATTGAAATTAAATTACTATAAAGGCAATAATTTAAACCGTTAAAAACCAATTACGGTACTGTCATACTATCGCGCATACGGGACAGCTCTTTTAACTAATTGGATACTGAAATTAATTTTCAGGTCATGTCGTCATTCCGATACCATCGTACATGGTTGCTTTTTCTATTATGTGACGGATACGGACCGAAAATAATTCACACCTATATTAAGTACAAACCTAAAGGTGCTCGTGGCTAAGTTATAACAGCCGCCGATCGATCCATCAGGTTAAGCTACGCTTGCCGGGGTTGATCCGTGGATGGGTGACGATCATTACATATATTGAGACTCACTTTGACAGTCGTCACGGGTAGTCAGAAGCTTGAAAGCTTGACAGCCAGTCTTACCAAGGGGTATCGTATTGCCCAGTTACTGGGTTGTGGAGGTCTGACCTCCTAGGCAGTCGCTCCTTGTAAAATACTGGTATTCAGCTGCATTCGGTTAGACTGGAAGCCAACCCCAACATAGTTTGGAAAAGGCTGGGCAGATTGATTAAGTACAAACCTACATCGAGAAATGAAATCATTTACATGCGATAAAGTGGTTTAAAAGGGCGTTGCGACTTTTTAAAAGGCGCCAAGACCTTTGTGAGTTATTTTATCATGAAGTTTTTGGTTTATTTGCCAAACAGAAGGAAGGTTGTTTTTTAATAATTTGTTTCGGTGTCGAGTATATAATACACGGCATCCAATCTTCTATGTACAGACGCCAACACATCAAGCTATCCCTATCTGTCAAATTTTCCCAATTGAAAATGAACCTTAGGATTTTATGATGAAGTTGAAAAACTATCAGAGCAATTTGACAGACTAGGGAAACTTGATGTGCTGGCCAGTGTACATGTATTTAGAACAACCACAGCACAGCAACAGGTCAGATTGTGGTTTTATGATATGAATCATAAGTAAACAGACCTTTGTGGTCATATCTACACTAGGGACACAATTGACTATTTGTAACTATGGTCAAAAATAAAATATGAAATCACATAGAAAAAAGACCGCTCGCCTTAAAAATAAAATATGAAATCACATAGAAAAAAGACCGCTCGCCTTAAAAATAAAATATGAAATCACATAGAAAAAAGACCGCTCGCCTTAAAAATAAAATATGAAATCACATAGAAAAAAGACCGCTCGCCTTAAAAACTCCCATGAGTTTTTAAGGCGAGCGGTCTTTTTTTATCACCGTACATAAATTAAATATTATGCGAAGATATAATTACAAAATTGCATGTAATGCTAATAAGTATTCAATTTGATTTTAAAAATCTGTGACGTCACATTGTTAGGTTTCATAAAAATTCCGCGTTTTGACAGATCATAAAAAGTAACGTTATTGACTAGCCTTTTAAATACCCAATTATGTTCCATTTCTGATCCCACAAGTTTTGATTTACCCAGATGCCTTGTGCCTGTACAAAAATACGTTTCTGCATTATTTTCATGTAACATTTGGTGAGGAACGGCATAACGGCGCTTTGAGAGTCTATAGGCCTAAAATAAATGAAGTGTTTGATTGAAAGTGGCTACTTCCTGTCGATTGAGAGCCATTTTGTTCGGCCAACTACAAAATTATTCTGACCCAGTTGGTTTATAATTTTACTAAGATATTACATACGTTATTGAGTACGTAGCAATAACTAAAGCTAATAAGACCTGAATTCTTTAATAAACGAAGGTTTACTAATTAATAACATTTATATAAAAACATGCTTGTGTCACACACTAAAAACAATAAAATAAATAAATAAATTTGTATTAATTAAGTTACGATATAAGCATATCACTTCTGTAATATGCAGATTTTTACTTCTTTTATAATCAACGATTCATTTATAGTGTGGAGCGCTATGTTAAATTAATTTGTATTACACGCAACCAAAAAGTCGGTACTAATGTTGTAACTAATACAAATCAATTTAATTATTTTATAACTTTTGGTGCATGATAAAAGTGTGTTTTTTTAGTTTTATTTAGACTATATACTTATTTTTTTTCTATTTTTTTGTCTAGTATGCATGTTCTTTATTTAGTTAATAGTCAGAAAAGTTATGACTTAACCTGTATACTAGTAGCCACTGAAGTGTTTCACTATCCATCTCCTGGCTCCATCACCAGACCCTGAACACCAAGTCCAATGAACCCATTGGTCTCGTCAAAACGAATCATGAGCCTCAACTAGGGGGATTTACTAGTAGCCACTCAAGAGTTCCACTATCCACCTTCTCACTCTTGGCTCCATGGGATTTGGCGTCAGCTTCAAGTTAGCATATTAAAATATTGTCATTCGAACTACATACAAATACATCCTTTTTATTCGTTCAAATTAGATACTACAATTAGAAGTATGGTTTGCAGGTAACTCTGAACGGACTACGATTTGGAACATAGTGCCTATTATCTTTCGTTCAACTTAAAAATACCCATCCAACAATGTATTACACATAGCTATTGGAGGGTGGGGCCAGAGTCCATACAAACCATGGCATCATCCTTTAAAATATGATTTGATAAGCAAAAACTTACTTGTTTGGTTAGATTTCATTAAAACAAATTTTGCAATTGTTGTGTATGCAAGCATTATCCTTATTTGTTAATATCCAGAATATGTAGTTAATATTTCCTATATCAGTATAATTAGGTACAGACGCCAGCACATCAAGCTATCCCTAACTGTCAAATTTTCACAATTAAAAATGAACCTTATGTCTTTGCAATAAAGTTGAAATACTATCAAAGAAATTTGACAGATTGTAGTAACTTGATGTGCTGGCCTCTGTACCTTCTTAAACAAGCAAAACATTATTTTATATCACTACATAGTATAAAGAAAAGTCGCTTCCCGCATCTGTCCTAATGTCTGTATGTATGCTTAGATCTTTAAAGTCAAAGTCAAAGTCAAAACATTTATTTCAAATAGGCACAAGAATGGCACTTTTGAACGTCAAAATGAACAAGAAATAGAACTGATTCTAGTCGCCCCTTCCAAAAAGTAGTTTCGTGTGGAGAAGAATGGGCAAGAAACTCCACCGTTACTCTTTTAAAATGTTTCACAATGTTTTGTATACATGTATTATAACATTATATGTGAAGACGATGCACCCAGAATAAAAACAATACATCACAAAAGGTGAAAAGAAAAACACATGTAGCAGTGGCAAGTAAACTTAATTATGTCATAAGTGCATGGTGCTCACATATTTACAAACATTCTAAAAGTTAATAATAATGAATTAATCAATGTGTGAGAAGTTATTCCAATATAATAAAATAATATGGTACAAATTACCTAATTTACTTAGCAACCAGTTTGATTTTGTCTAGACACGCAGGACCAGCATGTTTCCAAGCATCCTTATCTTTGATATAATCTTCTAATTTGTAATAAGCTTGTTTACAAAGTGTACTTTTAATATGAGTTTTAAATTTTCTTTCATTTAATTGCAGTATGTCACAAGGTATTTTGTTGTAACATTTAACACAGAACCCCATAAAAGATGTACAGTACTCCCAAATTAATAATGCACATGCAAATCTTCGCTAATAGTCGTATTTCCGGAAGCACCCGAATCATTGAATCGTTCGAGTCCTAAACAATGCACTTGCATTTTGCACTTTGTTCGAAAGAAATAGGAATAGGAGTCAATATCATATGTACACAATCGAAAAACAATCGAGCGGTCGGCGGCGGTCGGCGGTCAGTCAAAGATCCGTCAGTCGTCTTTATATATTGGTGGTGACTGCACGTGTTCTCTCTGTGTGGAATTATATAGAGCTGCTATTACACACCTTTTCTTGGTTTTGTTTTCAAATGTGAATTTAATTTCAACTTTAATTATTTTAGTCGAATTTAAATAGTTTATTTTGTAAAATAGGTAAATATAATAACATTTTTCACGTTTTTTTTAATATTAAAAAAACAATACCTACGTTAAATACATATAATGAACTGAACAAGAGCATAATGAAAGTTCTGATGAATCTACGATGTCAGGAATAGAGATACTCACTGATTCTGATTAATTTTTTGGAAATTGTAATATTATTCTTCTTCTAATGATGAAAAGTACGATAAAATTTTTGAAGTAATACAACAAAGATTGTAGCGTATTCGCAATCGTGTGGTTATCCTCGCTATTTACTTACATGGAATTATTTAATCAAATTTCGTTACTTTATCTCTTTTAGCACAAAACACACCATTCTGCATGAAGAAAATGCACTTAACTACTCTATATACATATCGTCTTCCGACGCTCGGGTAATACGACTGTTGCCGAACAGTGGCGAAGATTTCTATATGCGCATTATCACTTTTGGAGACCTGTATGTACTTTTGACAATCGAAAAAATGGTTGAATTATTTTATCTTTATTTCTAGTATTAAAATTATGCCTATCACTTATTTTGTTAAAAAGATGTCTATTTTTTCTTACATACATAATATTTTCATAAATGAATTGGCAAGGAACCGTCATAATATTAATCCTTTTAAATAGTTCCCTAAGCGATTCGCGATGACGAAGATTTTAAATGGCTCTGATCGCTCGCTTTTGCAAAATAAAAATGGATTCAATGTCAGCAGCCCGACCCCACAGTAAAATGCCATACGACATAATGCTGTGGAAGTAACTAAAATAGACCAAACGCGCGGTTTCTACGTCTGTCATCTGCATTATCTTTCTAACAGCATAAGCGGCCGAACTAAGCCGTCCCGCAAGAGTTGTTATGTGGGGACCCCATTGCAACTTGTCGTCTAGCGTGATTCCCAGGAAAACCGTCTGCTTAATACATTCCAGCTTCTCTCCGTTCAATATGATGTCACAATCGCTACTTTTAACATTAGGTAATGTAAATCTAATGCATTTGGTTTTTTTTTCATTTAGTACCAAACCAAATTATTTACCGTAAACCAATCTTGGACCTGAAGAATAGAGTTATTCACGTCGTCAAGGTTTTGAGAGCGTCTATCAATTTTAAACATTAATGATGTGTCATCTGCAAATAACACCATCTTCGGTTGATTTTGAAGTAAAAACTACACAACGGATTTTAATACAGTTTTTAATAGATAGAGTGATTCAAGAGGACGATTTATATGTATAATAACATGCTTAATATATTAGAGAACCACTAATAATTTCAAGATTTCTAAATAGCGATTTGTGTGATTTGAACTTGATAAGAAGTCTTCACAATATAGGGAAAGGGGAATTGTTTTACTACGAATTTAAGCCGCGGTAAAAAGCTAGTATAACATAAATAACAGTTAGCTACTGACCTGGTAGTACTTCAAATGCGGATACTTCATGATAACCCGGAGTATGAGTACCGTTAGCTGATCCTGTAGCGCCACACGCTGTTCATACGGAATGCCTGGAGGGAACCGCTTCAATGACCGATTGACATCTAACACCACCTGGTCATAAAAATGATGAAAAGGTAATTTTTATCAGCCTTTGAAGCTGAGTGATTCAGATTTGTGTATTGATACTGATACTACTTAGAGCGGACAGAGTACATAATCTTATTGACCAGTGTCAAGCCAATTAACTTTGTTTAAACATACAGACAGGCAAATTAAATTGGTAAACAGTAGAATAAGAATTTCTGAATACAAATTCATTAGATAAAGAGGTTTCTGAGGAACACAATTATAAGTAACATAAAAACAACAACACATTGGATCTTATAAAACAGAGACTTCACCAAACTTTTACACATAGTTTAATTAAATAAGTTATTTGTTAGGACCACAACTTTACCTGGTTATATTCAATGTGCGTGGACAGTTCGTCTAAAGACGGAGGCTCTGTCAACTCTTCCTGCGTCACACCAACTAGCAATGGCCAGATTTTTCTTCTGTAGTCATCTGTTTTAAAAAATAGATAAGATTAATGATACTGGCTATAATAAAGTAAACATTGGAAACTTTATTTATTGTATCTCTATCATAAGTATGGTACTGTAAATAAAGATAACAATCTTATAATTAAAGCAATAGTAATTGTAACATCATTCAAGCAATAAGTTTACATACAATAACTTTTAAAATCAAAGATAATTGCCAGCTCATGATCCAATGTGACATCGAAACCTTGGATTATAGTCAGATATTGTCATACATATGAGAAGCGTAATGACCAGTAAATATATTAAAAATACAATTTGAGCATCTCTTAACCATAAATTCAGCTTATCTGAAAAGCAATGGTTGCTGAGAAAATTACATGGTGTAAGTTTCTGGAATGTTCTAGAGCAACACTCCCAAGTCATAATCAATTATTACCACTGAAGAATTGCATGCAAGTGTTTCTATGCAAACAATTTTGCATAGACTGTCTTGTTTTGTTCATTCATTTTATGATGGTAGAAAACTTTCATGTCCGAATTGAATACAATTTTAATTTTCATATGTGTGATTTTATTGTACATGCTGTTTAATCCTATAAAAGTTTTGAATGGTAACTACTTGTCCCTATCATGCAACATATTATGTGTTATTTAGACGGTACCACTCAATAACTGTTTCAATTTCTATGGCATGCCATATGCAATAAACTTGCATCATATAAGCGGAGCTATACGGTACTCCAACAATTAAGTTCTGTGAAAGTTTTAAAAATAATATTTATAAATATGACAAAATCACCAGTTCCACTGCATTATACTCTGTCATAAATATAGTAGTGCATGACGACAGAGGGAGGCATTGTTCACAGCTTTACGACGTAAACAAATTGTACATTCACACTTACCACTGATCAATCCTGCTTTGCATTTTGCAAAATTCTGCCATTGTTCCAAGTTCACACAGTCTGGATTTTCTAAACATTTCTCAATTTCTTTCTTCTTTTCCTTCACTTCGTTGTCTTCGTAGTCGGGTTCTAAACAAATTTGTCAATGACATTACCAATAAGCACCTGGGACTTTCACTCAAATTTTCCACAATAACAGTCAAGAAACTTACTTGAAAATAAGACTCATATCACAGAGTAATATATCAAGAATATACACACATGGAAAGGAATCAAATTGTCATAATAATTGTTTACAATACCTTCATCGAATTTTAACTCGGAAGGCGTAGAGATGTCATCAATATTTTTAGCGTTATTCAAGTCGAAAGATGGTTTTTTCGGCGTCGGTGAACAGTCGCCGTTAGTATTACACTTATCACCAATATCAGCGTCGGTATTATTAGATTCCATGGTAGAAAGTTAAAAATTAATCGAGCGAAAACATTACACCATCCTTCCCCATAGGGCGATGTGATGACATCAAAGAGTATAGTAAGATGACATTTGAGAAAAATGTCATGTTCAAAAACTCGTTCCGCAAATCGGAAGAAACGTATCTTTGGGTTTTATTTGATTTATCTAAATTGTTTTTTAATTCAAACTAAGATTACCTCAAATTACATACTACCATACCGTAGATTCATGGAGAATCATAGTTATCATTATTTAAGAAATTGTTCGATTTAATAAAAAGTTAGTTTATGAACGCATCGATAAAGTGCAATGTCAAACTGTGTTACGCCTCTTTATACGCAGAACCCTAAACCGAATTTAACGAAAACTATTTCTATTTTATTAAATTGGCTAATGAGATCAATAAGTGTGAATAAAAATTGTGACTCATTTCAGTAACTCCGGCTCTTAATACTGATTTAGTGTGATGCAATCTAATATTTAAGTAGAGATTTCCCAAACACATTGTGAATGTCTATTGAATGCACCATTTATTTTTAAAAGTAAAAAAAATTGAAAGTTATTGTCAAAGTAGACCATCCTGATTGAAACAATAACAATATAAAAAATTTGTAAAATAATAAATGCCTAAAAATATTTTTAACAATGGATTTCAACGTTAATTCTCCGAATGAGAATATTAGAAAAATTGAAGACATCATTGATATTCAAAAAGCAAACGGAAATTTTAACATCCGCCAAGTGGTTTTCAAACTCCCTTCAGAATCGGAAAGCACGGTTTCGGCCAATGTAGCTAGGAGCTTAGAATCTGGCTTATCAAAATCTAAGTCCGACAGTGGCAGTAAAAAGAAGTTGAAGAAATTGCGCTCAAAACGCCATAAGAGTCCTTTACCGGACGTGATATCATGGCCGAGCGATTCGGACATAACCGTGCTCAGAATGAAACTATGTTTAGGTAGTGATTTAAAAGAAAAAGTAGGTAATCTAATTCCTGGGGATGGACTTCATCAACCCGATAGCTCATCTATGACCAATTTAGCGACATTGATTCGGCAATCCCAACCACCATCGAAACATAGTTTAAATATTGAAGAGTTTCTGTTGCCACTGACCTCTTGGGAGCGGGAGCAAGATCAGGAAACAGAGCACGAGCCTGAAAAGGAAGAGCCAATTCTCGAAGAGGAGCAACACAATGATTACGTTGCAAAATACAAACACGAATTGAATGGTTTTGAAGCAAGGTGCAGTCACGATCACAATGAGAACTTAAGTTCTAAAGACAGCCAGTCAGGCTACTCGAAGCTCACGAGGAAGTCCAAAATGGCCAGGTTTCTACGCTTGTACTTCTGTCCCTGTTGCACCTGTTTGTACCGACTTGAGAAAATGCGCGACGAGCCTTCGGTTTATTTTTCCAAAAGCCCAGAAATGTATTAGACGCTTGTATAAATCAAACTGTAATGTGATTTTTGCATTGAAAAATTACGACATTTTTTGACGCAGTCACCATATTGTTTTATTTAATATTTCTTTCCGGGAGATCCAGGTCATTGTGTTGATCGCCTTGGTGATATCTACATCTTATTAAGATGTCATCAGGATAGTGGGTTTATGATGATGTCATAAATTATCTTGATGAAAATAAAACTCGGGTAAGACCGGCTCAGATTAACTACGTGATATATAGGAATCACACTTGACAACACTGCTGTTGATTCTAAACTGCTGCTGAACCAGGTAGTTCGTGTGTGTTATGTCTATGAAGAGCAAAGGATTATTTGAAATAACACATTGCTAATGGAAATATTTCAGGCGCAGTGAAAACACTAGCGAAAATTACCGCGCTTTGTATTTCTTTTATTCACACACAAAATTTACTGACAAAAACTTTAGACTATTGCAGGTAATGTGAAGTTCTGGTTTGGCTTTTGGATTACAACCCAAATATTCTCCTGCCCTTATCCCAATTTATTTGGGATCGGCGCAACATGTCCTTTTCTTCCATACTTCTCTATTAGTCGTCATCTTGTTAGTCACTTCCTTTCTAGCCATATCATCTTTCACACAATCCATCCATCGTTTCTTTGGTCTTCCTTTACTTGTATAGCCATCCACATTCATACTCACAACCTAACGGAAGTAATAATAAGTAGATAGTTGTTGTACCTATAACCCTACAGCCTTATTTTTTACTTTTATGTAAATAATACAAGACTACAGTTAAGGTAAGCCCGATTTAGACAATCCAGACAGAAGGAAACAAACTAAAAATCGATCGAATCGCACTATAAACCTAACGACTAAGTCGTGAACTCAACTCACGGAAAATACATTGCATGCGAATGATTAGGTTTCATTTTTATTTTCACGGCAATTTTATAATTTAATTGCTTAGCTTCCTGATTTGATGAAAAGTTCGAATATTATCTGTTTCATTTCGTATTTTCAATCGAACTTCATGAAGTAAACTACCTACTTATAACGTAGATTAGAATATGCGGCTTCTGCTCAATCCGATCCAGCCTGTTCCTTATTGACCGACGTTCTAAGCCGAGGTCTGTATCCCACAGGAGGTGACCTTGGCGAATAGTCGCTTAGTTTGTTTCAAGCCCTGGCTGGAGGCATTAATTGATTGAGGCAAATCCAATTAATCAACCGACAACACCCTAGGTTGACCAGCGAGATGACATTCATTAAAAAAAAATGCTGCGTCTACGCCTCTGCACATTATAGGTAATCATCAAATATGGTAAGCTCAGATCAGATATTTTAAAATGACTACCCGCTTATATCCAATTCATTGACTTACAAAGACGGTTTACCAGACTTAAAACCTTGAAACTTGAGGCCAAGACATGGTAGGATCTTCGGTGCAAGGACCCACGAACCTCCCGACTTTTATACTACTTAGGCTACAAGTTGCAATCAGTGTCCTGGGTCGACCAATACTAACAGTAATTTGATATAGAAGCCCGAAGATAGGTACTTTTGCGCATTACCGATAGAAAATCTAGGCAAACTATACGCTGGTCTTAGTATACAGGTAGATAGATACTTACAAGTCCCGCATAAACGCTATAAACCGTTTCTCTATGCAACAACAAAAAACAAACAAAGCCCTCATTATCACATCAGAATGAATGCATTATGACTGGCGGCATGATTGCAACCCGTCTTGGGCCTACCCACAGTACCCACGCAAAAATAGAACAATGCATGAACTTTTTAATCATTTCTTTGGGCAAGGTCCTTCTCCATTCACTTAAAAGACTCATGATCAGTGTTGCTCGCACTCAAAATAGATTGATGATTACGAAAGTTTATCGTGGTGTGCCTTTGCCCATCGATGGGACAATACCGTTTGATTTATAACAGTAATTGACGAAGGCATCGCTGATATCTATCTAAATGCAAATTAAGTATCTCAAGGTTAAAACTAGAAATCTGATCTGAAAATTCATCGACTGCAACTAAATACACTCGAGAGCAATGAATCCGGGTCACTTAAAGAATGTTAAAAATCTCGGAAACTAAAAATGATAGGTTAATGCAATAAATTGTATTTAATAGACAATGTAATACTCCTTAAATGAAAGTAAAAAAAATATGAGTCACCATACATTTTATTAACTCAAAATTACTTAAAGAAAAAAACTGCTGATCTCTCCTTAAAACAAAAATAGGAAACATGAAATTTTTGAACTTTATTACGATTTTCTTGAATTTTAATACTTCGTATTGCCTACTCGTGCTTCCATTACTGCGTTTACGCGGTTTGGCATGCTGTACACCAAGTTCCTTATACGATTTTGGGGAATATTCTCCCATTCCTCTGTGAGAGCAATTTTGAGCTCACGAAGCGTGATTGGGGGAGGGTTTCGTTGTTTTACGCATCTGCCTAGCTCGTCCCAAGCATGCTCGATCGGGTTGATATCCGGGCTGCGCGCTGGCCACTCCATACGAGTAATGTTCATCTCTTGAAGGTAGTCATTCACAATCCTACCTGTATGAGGTCGGGCATTGTCATGCATAAATATAGCATCCTCACCTAAATTGACCATAAATGGACCAACGTGATCATTGAGGATTTCTTCCACATATCTTACGCTAGTTAAAGAGCCGTTTTCTATGATCACCAGCTCTGTGCGACTTTCAGAAGAAATTCCGGCCCACACAAGTACAGACCCACCACCGTAGGCTACTTTTTCTTCGATGCATGCTTGCTTGAATCTTTCCCCTGGTCTTCGATACACTCTGTGTCTTCCATCGTGCTTGTAGAGCATAAATTTTGATTCGTCGGAGAACATAACTTTTGACCAATCTTCAATACTCCAATTTACGTGGCCCTGGGCATATCTTAGTCTTGAAATACGATGCCCACGCTCCAGTTTAGGGCCGTTTGCAGGTCTAAGGGGTTTTAAGTTAGATTCAGCAAGCCGACGTCTTACTGTCCATGCACTTGGGTTACTTCCTCCGAGGTGTCGAAACTGATTTGTGAGTTCAGTTCCTGTGAGAAAGCGATTTCGAAGCATGGTGTTCACCAAGTATCGGTCTTCTCGTGCTGTGGTACACCTGGTTCTGCCCGTTCCTGGTCTGCGTAGGTTAGAACCAGTTTCTTCGTAACGTCGGAGAACTCTTTGTACTGTTGACAGCGACACACCGACAGTCCTGGCTGTATCGCGCTGACTCCGGCCGGTTTCCAGCATTGTAAGTATTCTGGTGCATTCTTCAGGCGTAAGCGACATAATTTCAGCTTGAATAATGAATATAGAGCACTATCAACATGGTTTATGTACCCACATAAATGACAGATTACAAACAAAAGCAAAACCAAATGCTGTAATTTCGTAGTTCCATCTTCGAAAGTGGCCCTTTTTCAAATTTGATTTTTTTATGATATAACTTTACAATAACTAAGAAGTTTTAATACCTTCATTTAAGGAGTATTACATTGTCTATTAAATACAATTTATTGCATTAACCTAGCATTTTTAGTTTCCGAGATTTTTAGGATTCTTTAAGTGACCCGGATTCATTGCTCTCGAGTGTAGTTAGTATGTATCTATGAACCACGAAAAATATAGCGTTTTCTGCTAATTAATAAAAGAGATTATATTCAGGTTGTATATCTACTTGCTATAGGTAGTTCAGTTAAAAAACATGTTCCCTATGTGTTCAGTCTTAGTCTATCCACAGCGCCTATTAGGTACCTATTCAAATACTAAAATCATTTGTTAATGACAATAGGCTCGCCCCCCTATTACAATGTGCATAACTGGCGAAGTGTGCATGAACATACACAGCTCTGCCTACTAAATATTTATTTCTATTCTTCAATACAATACACGACCTAAAACTAAGAAATATAAATTATGTAGGTACCTACGATGTATACAACGTGGCGCTACAAATGAATCTGCCTAGCCTTTTCCCAACTATATTGGGGTCAGCTTCCAGTCTAACCAGATGCAGCTGAAAACTAGTATTTTACGTGTGGTGACTGCCTATCTGACCTCCACAACCCAATCTCTAACTGGGTAATGCGATACCCCTTGATAAGACATATACGTTTTCATATTTTCGTTTGATGAAGACATTAAACGTTATTATTTACGGATTTATTTAAAATGTTAGAAAACATGTTGTCTAAAGCATCTTAGAGCTAGGTTATTTGCCAGGGTTAGAGCGGGGGCACACGAGGCGTTGCGGCGCCGCACCGCTAAGATTTCACCGTGTCAGTGGGCACACGAGCGGTGCGGCGCCGTAACGTTGTTATGTCGCAGCGGCGCCGTAGCACCGTTGGACAGTCTGTTAATGAAAATGGATCGTAAAAGACGTCTGTTGTTGGCCCTACTATTACGCCACCGCCGAAATCGACGTAGAAGCGTAACTACGACGATACTGGATCTGTCCTTTTATTGCACTAAGGAACAGTGATGGACAGTTTTTTCTCCAAGAATATAAAGAGTTGCTGTTAGACGGAAAGAAGTTTTACAATTTCTTTCGAATGTTTATTGAAATCTTTAGAACCACATATACGAAAACAGTACAAAGAAAAAGAAATCTTAGAAAAGAAATCGAAACGAGCGAGCGTGTGTCCTTCCTTGTGACGGAGCAAACAACTGAGCGGTGCCGCTCCGACGTCACAACGCATTCACCCCTCCCCGCCTCGTCTTGGTGGTTGCAAGTCCGGTGCGGCGCCGGAGCGCATCGTGTGACATGCCACAGATATTTCTATGTAAGACGATGCAGCGACACCGCTCCGGCGCCGCACCGCCGCCGCAACGCATCGTGTGCCCCCGCTCTTAACGAATGAGCAATACTACTTATTAGGATGAAACAACTGCAAAAAGTAGGCAAATAGTTTTTTTTATTTAGTTAGATTATTTTTTCAATTTGCCATTTTTATTTTAATCTTTCATAATTAAATATGATTAATGGGCACTGGCCCTACCTGTGTGTTAAATTAATGTCACCATTGTAGCGTTACGTTGTAGAAGTATAGATAACTAGCAAACTAATATATGGCGTCGAAAAAATTCCTCTCGATATTGCTGTCGACTGGTAATGTAACCAAGAGTACCTACTTAGTACAAAGCCACCTACATACTATTGTCATCTAATAAAACATGGGTTATGATTGTATGATGTCATTGTAACGTAACACAATTTAATGAGTTGGTGGTAATGTGGAAAAGCGTGAAGTCGTAAACACGCATTAGAAAATTCCACATAATGTTTATTTATATACATAACTTGATGTTATTACATTAACATTTTATTGTTTGATTTTATTTTGATAACTCTTCTGTTAAATAATAGGTCAGACCAAAGCTAATAAAGCTGTGCCTGATGAACAACTCTAGGAATCTATGACATCAATAAAATGTAAGAACTAGGTAATGTCTAATAATTGTAATTCGTAGGAATTAAGATTCATTAAACAGGGTCAGATTAAATTAGCTAGCAAAAGTGTCGCAAACAATTTGATGATCTTTTTTTTCCGTCCACCGCTGGCAGTGTTGTTACTTGAAGTATCAGAGAAAATCTGTTGCCTTTTATTTTATCATGTTGATGATATCGATACGCATGACATCTACGGAGTTTCGCTAACTAAATTACTTTGTTAATTAACGAAAGAATTTTTCGTTAACCCGCAATAGTATAGCGTCCATACGGGCTTAAAAAAACGTATTCTTCTTCTTCTTCTTCTTTAGCCTTAATCGACCAAATATTTGGTGTATGCCTTCTTTAATCCTCTCCACGTTCCTCTGTCTTGGGCAATTAGGGTCCAGTTGCTGCCCGCCACTTTTTAGATGTCATCCTTCCATCTCATCTGTGGTCGTCCTCGAGGTCTGGTTCTGGAGACTTTTGCTTTCTGGCTACATGACCAGCCCACTTCCACTTTAACTTTGCTACCCCTTTTACAGCGTCCGATACTTTGCGAAGCCTCGTATTGATTTTTCTGTCCCTCAATTTGACACCCACCTTTAAAAAAAAGTATCCACAAGAAAAACTCGAATTCAGATCCAAATTACTACTGTTCTTGCACTATTACCGACATCATCAAAAATTTTCGAAAAAGCCTTGATAACTTATGTGAAAAGTTTAATGTATTCGATGAATGTCAAAATGGTTTTCGGAAAAAATGATCTACGATTTTAGCAACGTATAGATTTACACAACAAATACTTAATGTTTTAAATTTAAATAATAAAAATATTCTATTGGAATCTTACTTGAAGATAGATAAGGTGCTTTATAAAATACTAGCTTCCGCCCGCGGCTTCGCCCGCAAAATATGTCGACAAATTATACACATAAACCTTCCTCTTGAGTCACTCTATCTATTAAAAAAAAGGCATCAAAATCCATTGCGTAGTTTTAAAGATTTAAGCATACATTGGGATATAGGGACAGAGAAAGCGACTTTGTTTTATACTATGTAGTGATTACTGGACAAACTACACGGTATCGGCATAAGAGTTAGAGATGGTTCTCATTCAGTAGGTAGGACCTACAGAACCGTGAACAAATTGTAGAAATTGAACATGGGGATCATGACACTGGGATTTACGCTCGAATAAGCTTTGTATTCAAAATTCTATTCTACGAGGTAGTGTTGTCGAGTGTTTGCTAGTTTTTTCTTATTGGTTTATACGTACAGTCTTAATACATTTAATGTTTTTGTATTTAAGTATATCAACGACCTCCCAAAATTATGACGGAGTCGTGCGTACTGTTTGCCGATGATATTTGATTAATAACTTCCTGTAATAATTCTCAATACCTACATGAGAACCTAAATAATATAATAAATATTTAATATTCAAAATTGGATGGAAGATCATAATTATGCAATTAAGGCTTTACCAAAAAAAATCCTTGACTATACGCTTGACAGCATTAAATTAGAATGCGTAGATACTTTTACCTTCTGGGTCTAGGCTTAGATATCCACATGAGCTGGAAAGCGCTCATACAAAAAAAATAATCCAAGCTTTCTAGTTTTTTGAAATCAAAAAGAAACCACCCTATCCACTTACTTGCTTATGCATACGCATGGCTTAAGTAGGTACGGAATAATTCTTTAGGAAAATAGCAGACAGCAACGACTTATTTAAAAATACTTACAATATTTTCGTTCATAAATAAAAAGTATCATGTCAAACATTAGTTAAACTGTCTAGTTATATCTATATTGTCTCAAAAATAACTCCCGATATTGCAATATAACCGAACTCCTCGCGGACGAAGTCGTGGGCAAAACCTAGTATATAATAAAATACCAAACGACATAAATATGGAACAAAATTATAAAATATTTATTATACGGGTTAGAAAACTATTGGTGGATAAATGTCACTCACAACTCTCTGAATTATTTTTTTAACGACGGCATTAAAATAGGAACATGACACTAATATTATTTATTTTTATTCTATTATAATTAGCTTCTATTTTTTTAAATAATTATATTTATCAGTGACTTACTTCTTTTACTTAAATGAATTGACGTTTAAATGATTCCTATTTTTTAATAAGTCATTTTTTAACATACATAATTTCTGTGTTTGTTATATTTATTGTAATGTAACGAGATTGTAATCATGACAATAATTTAAATTCTTTTCTACCTTATTAATTGAGCAATTTGTTTTACTTTATTGATCTACTACTCTTACTTAATTAAATTGTTGTGCCCGACAGGGTCCATGTGAACTTTAAAATATTAAAGACCTTGTAAACACATGTGTTATGCAATAAAGATTTAAATTTGAATTAATAAGCAATTAATGCAAAAGTTTTAAAATATTGTGGTGATCTTATTACCTACTTATAAACAAAAAAAAATAACGGATATTCCACTCTGCGGTTGACCCAAACAAAAACTAAAAAAATAACAGCTGTTCCATACATTATGCTCGCAAATAACTCGTCAAATTGATTTGACAGCAGTTTTTTTTTTCGCGATTTCTAATTTGTTCCCATAGTAAAAGTTGTCCATAATGATGAGTACAAGACCCCTTAAAATGTTACCCATGAATTCAATTTCACCCTGTATCTATCTGCGTATACCTACGCAGTTTCGCTAACTACCTAGTTTAACTTGATCCTTCATAGAGTTACTCTTCTTAAGCACACTCTCATATTGAACGAAGGTAAACTACGGACCGATGCTGTGAATGCTGTGATAGCAAAACACTTTTGCCAAAAAGAAATTGACTTGAATTTTCGGTAACTTTTCTTTACTGATCGATCAGAATTAGAAAGTTTCACAGAACATTTGTTTAGTAAAATTGGATTGATAAGAGAGAGCCGGCACAACAGTTTACGATTATTTCTTCATTGAGAGTAGATACCTACCTATCTATTGCAAGTAACTATTAAACCATTGCAACTCTCATTTGTTTTATTTTTCACTTGCATAAACGCATTGTCATGATCTTACTAAGCTCGCTATCAGGTACATACAGCTTCATTTGAAGAACTAGAAACTACCAACTAATATACTTACCTATGTATATTTAATTAGTTAAATTAATAACTAATACTTACCCATGTATATTTAAAATTACAACCAAATTATTATGAAAGTTTTCAACAAGATGATGAGAAATTATTTAGACCATGTCATTTATTAATTTATTATGATATAGTCCGTGGATGGGACCATCTTTACATATCGAGTCTCCTCCGTGCCTCGGAAAGCACGTTAAGCCGTTGGTCCCGGCTGTCATCCGCCTGGAAGTCTGACAGCCAGTCTGAACGAAGGGGTATTTATTGGCATTTATGGGCAGAAGGGTTATTACTCAGTTACTGACTGGGTTGTGGAGGTCAGATCATCACACATCAGGACACAGTCACTCCATGTAAATTACTGGTATTCAGCTGTATCCGGTTAGACTGCAAGCCGATCCCAACATAGATGGATAAAGGCTCGGCAGATTTGATTGATTTATTTTGATATGAAACTTACTAGAGACAGAAGAAACATACACAAAATGTTCTTACTTATATATCTAACATCATGTTTATAATTCCCGATGGCAAATTCGCCGTGGATACACCCTCATTTTGTCATTGAGGTATGTTTAAATCCCATGTAAGTTAGATGTATATTTAATCGTTAAAGAGGTTTTTTAAAATAGGGTGCAATTAACTATTAGGTAACATATTAAAATAAGGCTAAAACATGATAAGTTTATATTTTTAGTTACTGTAATTGGTTTTACACAACCGTTCTAATGAATTGTAATAAATGGCGTCGTAAAGTTCCCGCATCACTGTCGACTGTAATGTACAGACGCCAGCACATCAAGCTTTCCCTAACTGTCAAATTTTCTCAATTAAAAATGAACCTTATGTCTTTGTAATAAAGTTGAAATACTATCAAAGAAATTTGACAGATTGTGGTAACTTGATGTGCTGGCCTCTGTACCCAATAGGATGGCGGGATTAATTGCCACGTTGTAAGGCAATGCTTAGCCTCTGGCCAATGCCTGACCTTAGGTCACGGAAATCATCAAATGACTTCGCCCGCTCTAGTTGGAGCAGAAGCGAGTGTCAGACTCTTACTGACTAAAACCCATCCATGTTTCTTCCTTAGCACTTTATATTCTGGAGTAGCGGTAACCATTTTGGACAATCCCGCTGAAGGCTCCGGGCTGCTACTGAGAAATGACAAGACGTACCAACGAATAGTTAACAATAGAAGACTTTCGAGTTAGTAATTATACTTTTCAACTAAAGGTCTGTAGACTACATAGATTATAGACTACATAGTTGCGTCTATGCTTGATCTGGATTATCTAATACAGGTAGGTAATAAACTTAAGGTTTAATTTGTGAATTCACTGTGTGAATTACTAAACGACAATGTTGACTCTGATAGGAACCACTTGTGCTTTCATAACAGGTGTAAACGAATTCATACCTACATATACGTATGCAGGATTGTATAACTCCGAAAGTGTAGAAGATCGCTGAGCGTGAAGTTGGGTTCCCAAGTTTGGCGAAGTGTTATTGGGTTTTGCATCAGATTTGTCTGTAGCAGATTGCAATTTCTGGTATGTTGTACTATCGCGCCCCATTCCCAACGGGATCTTGTTCTTTTCATGTGGTTAGGTGACTAAACTGGTGTCAGAGTTTTTATGATACCCATGGGCCTCTGACTTGGCTTCACATGCTGTTGAGAAATATCTTTCAGACATGCTGGTAGCCTCACGATGTAAGTTAATAACATTCAGTCGATTCTCTAAAAATCTCACCGTTAAAAACTCAGGTGAAGTGAGCGTGTCGTTCCACCTGCAAGGGATTGAGAGCTCAATTTAAACTCACTTCATTTAGGTTTTCGCGGTGAGATTATTACAGAATAGCAATAATTATTGCTATGCATGTTACTGAGCTGTACGTAGCCTCTGTAGGTACACCGTCAACATCTGCATACAGTTTACAGTCCTGGTAGGTAGGATATTGATGTTTGCGAATGTTAAAATGTAAGAATCTGGTTTTACGCTGCAGCAAGCAATTACCTACTAGCCCATAAGGATATGCATTGAATGCTCATTGTTTTATGGTGTTCACGACCTGCGCGTGCGCGTGTATGTTAAATAATGTACACCAAATAAAATAAATATTCAAGATTATTTTGCTTAGCAATCACTTCGCAAAAGATCATACAGCGACGATCCTAGTATAGGTCCCTGGGGAACTCCTAATCCATACATATTGATAAAATCGTAGCGACGAAATTGATTTTAATTTTTATGACGATTCGAATCTAATGCCGAAATATATTCTGATTATTCGTTTGTCCTCTATATACAGGGTGTCCAAGAACCTGGCGTCCAACTGGATTCCCACGATGCCCCAAGTTCGCAAAAAACGTACCTACTCGATAGATTGCGTTCTAATTTGCCTGGAAAACAAATGAACCGCGCAGCTAACGTGTCGAACCCTCCATGCAAATCCTGCGTTGCAGTGGACGAGGCCTTGCTTGGCACTTTACTTATTTCATGTTTATTTTCGGACCCGCATATTTTATGGTTTTAGTGCATCCAAGCTGCCCGTTCGCGTCGACCATAAAGATTCGAATACTCAAAGTTATATCGGATACCGGTTACCGGCGACATCTGAACTCAAAGGCGCCCGAATGATTTATGCCATGCACGGCGAAAACTCAGTTTCGGAGCCATTATGTGATAATAAGACTGACGTAATGTGCAAGCCAGTAAAATTGTGCCACGAATTACGTTAAGATTCCTTTCTTTATAGACAGCGAGGGTTAAAAACTTCATGTAGGTAATAAACACGTGTGGGCTGCGAGTTGGTTGAATAATAACCCGCTGTAGTGGAAAATTTGAGAACTATGAGGCCGTTGGAACTGTGTTGTAAGCTTTGAGGGAGGTCTTCTAGCTCTCGGTCCGTTGTCCTGATATCCGAATCCGTTTACTGTAGGTTTATTGTAGGGATTCTGGGAAGAATCTAAGACGATCCAACCGTTCCGTCTTCAGATCATCATCTGCCCGAAGCCGTAGTTATTTTATTTTATTTATTTTTATTAAAGAAAAGTTTACAAAAAATCTTAATTTATGTACTATGCCCCAAAAAACCGTTTTCATGGTTTGTCTGTTATTCGTTTACGTGAAATATTTCAGGAATGCTAAACGCTTCATGGTTTTTTTCGAGTCGAGTCATGTCATGTCGTGTAGCTCAGCTTAGGAGCGCATAATTTAAATTCCCGGTCATTTCACTCCCTGATATTTAACCATTCAGCTGCGTCCGAGGTGCATAGTTGGGTGTACTTATATTTGTTTGATAGTAAAAGGAACTAGTTCCAACATTTTTGAGATTCTGAAGTTCAGTAACTTTAGGCCAATTTTATTTTTACAGTTATGTACCAACTACTTCTTCTAAAATGAGTTACTGACCAGCTGGTAACGGGCCCCTCGGAAGATTTGTAGTAATTAACAATGGACTTCCGCTATTGTATTAAAACGGATGCTATATCCAGCTACCTTGAATTGGTTGTTTTGACTGGAAAATTGCAGAAGGCAAATACTACCTAACATTAGTTGTTATTTGACCTTGAAATTCAATAGAATTTGAATTAATTCATAACCTAAGAAGTTATGAATGAATCACGAAACCTGAACGCACTCAATTCTTTGTTTAGAAATGTAGTAAAATAAATCAATCGATTAGCGTCGTCACACGCACCGTCACGTCATAAAAATTATCGCTTCCGAAACAAATTGCAATAATAACCGAACTATTTCTGGGCGAAATAAATTCGTATTTTACAGAATTCGTTAGTTTCGCGTACAATTGCCAAACAGTTTCATTTCTTCGGCCCCCCGTGCAACCAGCTCGCTGCAAGTTATAAAGCGCGGAGAAAGCACAGCGGCCGAACAGTCTCGCGAGTCCCGTCACACCATTGTTGCGTTTCGTCCGTTTCGCGCCCTTTTGACGTGCACTCAATTTAGTGTTGCAAATTATTGCGGATATAATTTTTATTTGTGTTTCACAATGGATATGAGGTAAATATTTTTTTAAAATTATTAATTATTTTTATAAACCGAAAATTAATTATCGATATAAGTAAGCTTTTTAGACAGTTTGAGTTAATCAACGTTATGATTACGAGTGGTAAAATTGTCAATAATTAAGTATCGTACGGTCATCATCATTAATTTCTACAAAAAACTACAACCATATTGAATAGGTAGATATGTCATGTCACTTAATTTCTATGTAATCATGAGAAATCGTTCGCTTTCTAGTCTCATTGGCAAGTGCAGAGTGATATGTTTCGTATCTACTCTACGTAGGTACTACTTGTATGGTTAGCGTAATTTTCTATAAACCATTATGCTTACAATCTCGTGAATTCGTGATACAACATACTTACAGACTTGTAATTGTTGCGTACGCGCAGAGAGACTAACGAATTTGTGTAATTGCACTGAAAATGGAAACGAATATTGAATGGACAGCAATGTTGTCGGTTGTAATATAAAACTATTTATTGCATTACGAATTACAAGTGGTGTTCCTAATTTGAACAACAAAAGTTCTGCATCGTTCTCACATGTATATTTCATCATGAATGATGTAACCCAGTTTTTGTAAACATATTTTGATTTAAAAGAGTGTCCATGGAGTTTCTTGCCCGTTCTTCTCCACTGACCGACCCCTTGACAATTCAAAAGCGCCTGTAATTGGTTTATTTGTAACTAGCACTTTGCCCGCGGCTTCGCTCCCGTGGTCTTTCCCGTGGGACCCGTTATTTTTCCCGGGATAAAAAGTAGCCTATGTTACTCCTAGAAAACTAAGCTCTCCAACGGTGAAAGAATTTTTAAAATCGGTCCAGTAGTTTTTGAGCCTATTCATTACAACCAAACAAACAAACAAAGTTTTCCTCTTTATAATTTCGTTTAGATAAATGCTTTGAGTTTGAGTCAGTTTCATTTAACCCTAATGAATCGGCAGCATTTAAGCTTATCGAGATCGTAAGCGAATTAATTTGAAGAAATACACCTAGGATTAGTTTTCAGCATGTCATGCAGAAAATCCTATTCCATTTGCATGGTTTTGAACTAAGTAGGTAGGTATAAACATAGGTATCGTATTCCAGTGGTCCGGCACAAGCTTCCAAGTTGCACCACAACACCGACAGCGGTGCTCAGGTTTTTATAATGCACTTTCTAATTATTTCCATGTTATCTGTTCTGTTTTGTCGCTTAATGAATGTTTAAAATCAATTTAAATGACGTGCTAGACGTTCGTTTAACATAACGGATGGTCTACACGTAACTGCAGTTTTAGTTATCGCATAATCTCTACTTAAACAGTAACCAGGGAAAGGGTTCCAAAAGATTAGTTTTATTGGTTCATTATCTTAAGAAAAAATATAATCTGCTAGGTACGTAGGCACTTACATACCTCCCTAAAATTATTTATAATCATTTATATAAGATAGGAAGAAAAATCTGCATAAAGTAAATATGCATGCAGTTTATTTCCAATTACAATAAATCAAACCCAAAAAAAGTGCTTAATTTGATTTTGAAAATCGAATTCGAAACGCTCAATACTTATATTGCCGAAGTAATATTTATACGAACATATCGAATGCATTGTATAGAACTTATAAATCAATGACCCTTGTCCGGTCGCCATAAAAAAGCATTAAGTCTTGGGCATTGTCCGCTTAAAACGAAGGCCTTTTCCGAAAAAAGAAAAAAATTGAACTGCCTAAAATGCAAAATTACGATCCGTGAAAAAGGATCGGAGAAAGGATTTAGGTTTTAAAAAAGGTCCCACGCTTTTTCTGATATTTTGGTATTGCATTTTAAATATTTATTTGAAATGCATTTTAGCCCAAGAAATAAGATATTATCTCGCGTTATTTATGTTACGCAACAGCGGTGACGAGCCTCCGTGGCTTTGTTTGCGGTCTTGGTGGTCGTCCACCTCACTTCCACGGGATTGTTTGAACAATCATTAGGTACATAGGTTATCCCTTAGGGACGTCCTAGTGGTCTTTGGGTAGAGCACTCCTACAGATCCAAGCAATTATCTGATCTGGTAGAGATTTTTAATAGATTCAGAAATAATTTAGAAACTACAAATTAAAGTACCTAACCTATAATGACAATAGTGTTGTAGTAGATGACGTTACCATAGTGTTAACCGTTACTAATCTTTCAATTATCTCTTCAATAAACTTTGTAGGTCAACCATTGCTAGCAAGATCAAGTTCTACGAAAGGTCTATTGTAGTATTTATTAATTATTTTAAAGATTTTGCAACACTGATTTAATTTTTTGTTTTCGCAATGTACTTAGCATAACAAATCAGCGAGAAAATGTTGCGAAATTTCAATGCACTCTGTGACATTTCTAGTGTTGTTCTAGACCAAGGAATTTTATGAAATACGAAAAAACTCGGACCATTTTAATGTCGAAGCTTTCGTTTTTAATCGATTTTTCGGCAAAACCTTGATTGTGTATAAATAAACCTTGATTAATTAGATTGTTCTGCAAAGCAAGGATATTTATCTTATTGTTTTAATCATTTAAAAACAAATTTATCTATTTTTAAATTTAATAAAACAATTTAATTACCTATAATATTTCTTGATTGAGTTTGATGTGAATTGGACCAAAGCTTGTTTGATTTAGCGCGTTAGTCGTGGTTGGCTAATTGTGTTTTCCAATACGTTTAACAGCTAATTGCCGTAGCTAATTCTATTGAACTACAAGCTCTAAATAATAGCTGTTAATTAGCTACATAGACAAAGTATAAAATAGCAGTCGTTGAAATATCTGCTCTAAATCAACTTACAACTTGTCTTGTTAGACACCTATCGAAAGTTCTCAGCTAGTAGGTAGTTAGTTTTTCATCTTCTTTCTTCAAAGATGCATAAACACAAACCTAGTTGCCCAAACCTGTCAAGAACAAAAACAGCGCAAAAAGGCTCCGAGCGCAATGTGTATTTACAAGTCAATAGCCTGTCTATGTAATGTCTTCAATGAAGAAAGCGTTTGCGTAACGTAACAACTCATAAGAGTTAACAAGTTCAGCTTTGCATCTATTTCGTATTCAGAGCCTACGCTCTTTAAAGGCGGCTACACACTGTACAACGTGCTACACATAGCTCAGAAACCAAGAGTCAAGATTCTAAGGAGTCAGCTCCGATTGGGCCATAACAAACAATTAATAGAATTTACTTTGCGGTAAATCTGCTAAGTTGTTCTCTTCTACTTTAACACACAGGTCATGTGCAATTTGTTAAGTTGTCAGATAATTATGCTGTGTGTGTTAAGGTAGAGGGCGTGAATGAAACATTGGGTCGACAGTCGACACCCGGCTAAATTCCTATGGTGCTGGAATTTAGGTCAGCCTGGCACAATTTGGAGAGTAGTTACGGTAGATTTGAGTCTGTTAAATGAACATAGAAAGAAACGTCATGGATAGGTGTAATATGATTTTTAACATTACTGATTGAGTCAAACCAGAATGATTAAGATTGTGGGCGAGTATTTGGTTAATAGTTTCAGCTTATTCCATTTAACTTTCCCAAATTCATAACCAATAGTCTCTTCAGTTACTTTTAAAATATTCTTCCTTGCCGTAAATTTTGAAATAGGAACGTCTACTAGTAACGTATTCATATCATGAGTACGGCCCTTAACACCTCCAGTATGTGGGCCACGTTCAACCATTGTGTCTGCAGGCTGTTTGCATACATGTTGTTATAATCTCATCTTAATGGGTTGTCGGAATAAAACAATTTGTAACCACTTTGCTGTAACTACTGCATGCAAATTAGCTGATGTTAGTTTAAAGACTTAAAAGACAAGACTTAAAAGATGCAATGCTTTCTCAGAACAATTTTGCATATAAATTCTTCAAACCAGTATTATATGTAAAGTGCCCTAAGCGCCTGTTCATGTGCACCTCGGATGATGATGAATGCCACTGATACCGCGACCAAAGTGACAATCTACTGGGCTCATTCAATTTAATAATATTCAGAAAAAGTATCATCTACTCGAAAAGAAGAAGGCCGAGAGGTAATAGAGAATCTATCCATGCACAGAGGCAATATTAACCCATATGATGAATCAGATTTATTAACAAGCGTAAAACAGTTGTCCAGATCACTTAGACGTGCCCCCTTCATGGTTACTTGATTGGCAATTCCACGGTCTTTTGTACCCCACAATTTACTCTGCCTACCTAACAAAGAGTTGTCGTGAGGATATTGTGCGTATTTCCTCTAAAGATAAACGATTAAAGTGATGTTACTCAACCACTTAAATCGAGATGCTGCGCTTATCGATATGCCGTGATGAAATCGATCCGACCCGGACCATTTGTGGCTAATTGCATTTGCGAAGGCAAATAAGTTTTAGGCTAACAAGTTAGAAAATATCGATCGAATGTCTGATTACTGTACAAAAATTAAGGACAGGACCGTCCATGTTGAGGTCGTTTTAAAATCTTAAAGCCCTATAGGCTTATTGATTGGTCATTGCAAGGAAACAAAAGCAGAAATAACCTTGTAGTGACGCAGTACCTGTCACATGATTACCAGTTACCATATATTATTATACCACCATACATACCTCCGAACCAGTTACCTTGAACCACCTTTTACCTCATACCACCGAACCAGTACCTTACCACGTTTTGACAACCCCGCAAGAAACAGTGAGAGTGAAGCAATCATCATGATAAAGAAATATAAATGTAAACACCGATGCGGCACGAGCGTCATCACAACGCCGCGCCGCACACGTTCGCCGGTTTACTTCGGAAGGAGCTGTTTGTAAGCGCAAGCAGAGCAAGCAGAAAGCAACAGCACCCTCCGCGTCTTCACTGCACACGACGGGACCTCGCAGATGGACACATGACGCTGACGACACACGCGTCCCGCGGATCGGCAGGCAGTCTTCTCTCGACGGCGGCACCTGGGGGAAAAGGACCGCGCTCGACGCGCGACTCTTATTTATGCTTTCGCGGCTTCGCGGCAAAAATAGTGTCGTGTGCAAAACAGCGCCCCGCGCCCCGCGCGCTTGCCGCCCTTCGGCGCGTCGCTATTGGTCAAAAATGATTGGACAGTAAAACTTGTTATTGTATATAAAGTAGTGTATTTTAGAAATTAAATCAGTCGGTAAAAGTCAGTTATTCAATTCTTTGTGACGAGTTATTATTTCCAAGTACCTATCAACCCTGTGCGTGCCCAACCACTAAATTGGTGACCCCGCAAAACCGAACACGAACTGAAGCCGAAGCCAGAGTTCCTGCAACACCGAACTCCAGGATCCCAGCAGATTCGAAGAACCATCATGAGGAACGAGGAGTTCAGCGACGCTCAGGGCACCACAACAATGAAAAGCGACGTGGCGACCATCTCACTTCCGGCCCGACTGCCACCATTTTGGCGCCAAAACCCACGCCTGTGGTTCGCGCAATTTGAAGCCGCTGTTGCTGCCAGCAAGATAAGTGAGGAGCAGAAATTCAACCTCGTCGTCCCACTACTCGGCAACAGCGACCTGGAGCAAATCGGAGACATCATCCTACATCCTCCGACCACCGGCAAGTACAGCACGCTCAAAGACAGACTCATCTCAACGTACCAAGAGTCAGATCACCGGCAGTTACAGAAGCTACTCAGCGGCCTCGAACTCGGCGATCACAAGCCGAGTCAGCTGCTGCGTAAAATGCGAGACCTCAGTGGCAAGCTACTTTCGGATGAAGCGCTGAAAGTTATGTGGCTCAACCAGCTGCCCGCTCAAGTTCGCGCCGTGATCTCCGTCAACACCGAATCATCGCTCGAAGTGCTAGCTGCGATGGCAGACAAAATGATGGAACATTTCGAACCCGTTACAGTCGCCGCAGTCTCCACAGCAAACCCTTCGATAACAAGTCCAGCAGTCAATTCAGAGGTACACTTAAATGCAATTACTAGCCTGCAAATCAACATGCTTACGAAACAAATAGAGAAGTTGTCACTCGAAGTCGCCGAACTCCGCAACCATCAACATTCGTCGTATCGCCGTTCCCGCCAAAACTCCGCGCATCGTAGCCGCTCACGCTCGTATTCAAGACCGCGTACTGATAACGCCCGCAAGCCCGGCGATTCCGACTGGCTGTGCCGCTATCACTACCGATTCGGCAACGGGGCACGGAAATGCGAATCACCGTGTTCCTTCGCAGCGAAGCGGGAAAACTAGAACGTACATCGATAGTGGCGGGCATCGATGTAAACCAAACAAGCCGCCGCCTATGTGTGATCGACATCAACAATAGAGAGAAATTTCTTGTCGACACGGGAGCCGACATATCGGTATTAGCCGCTCGAAACCAAAAATATTCGAAGCCGGTGGAAAATGCAGGCTACAAACTTTTCGCGGCAAACGGAACAGAGATTCGTACCTACGGAGAGCGCACACTCGAGCTCAACCTAGGCTTACGAAGAAGTTTTAAGTGGACTTTCGTCGTCGCCAACGTGAAGACTTCGTTACTGGGTGCCGACTTCCTAGTACATCATAAACTGTTAGTCGACTTGCACCAAAGAAAACTCATCGACCGTGTAACTGAGCTCAGTGTAAACGCCGTAAAAATAAACAGCAAAGAAGAATCAATCTACATTATCAATCGCGACCACACTCATCACGACCTGCTGAAGAAATATCCAGACGTACTTCGACCAATGTCACTCAAAACTCCAGCCAAGCATGACGTCACACATCACATCGAAACAACTGGGCCGCCGATCTACTCACGGCCGCGCCCTCTACCGCCCGACAAATATAAGGCGGCAAAACTCGAATTCGAGCGCATGATCGAGATGGGAATATGCAAGCCGTCAAACAGTCCGTGGGCGAGTCCGCTTCACATTGTTAAAAAGAAAGACGGCTCACTTCGAGTATGTGGCGATTACAGAAGACTCAACGCCGTCACCGTTCCCGACCGATACCCCATTCCACGAATTCAAGATTTCACATACCAACTCAGTGGCAAGAAAATATTCTCAAAACTCGACTTAAAAATGGCATATTTCTGGATACCTATCGCAAAACAAGACGCTCAAAAAACAGCAATAATAACACCGTTCGGACTCTTCGAATTCACCTGCATGACGTTTGGTTTAAGAAACGCTGGTCAAACGTTTCAACGTTTCATGCACGAGGTTCTACGAGGATTAGACGAAAACGTATTCTGTTTCGTCGACGATCTGCTCGTCCACTCCAGAAATAAGGAAGAACACCGCCGCCACTTAGAACTAGTACTCGAACGCCTAAATACCTACGGCGTCAGTCTTAACATCGACAAGTGCGAGTTTGACAAGGAAAACATCGAGTTCCTCGGATATCAAGTGACGTCAGAAGGAATCAAACCCACTCAAGAACGAATTCAAGCCATTGTAAACTATCCGAAACCACAAACAGTTCAAGAACTAAGAAGATTTTTAGGAATGATAAACTTCTACCGTAGTTGTTTACCTCATCAAGCCGAGTACCAACACGAATTAAATAAATATCTACACAACAGTAAGAAGAAAGACAAAACTCCGATACAATGGTCTCAAGTAGCAGAACAAGCCTTTGAGAAATGCCGACAAAGCATACTCGAGGCAACGACACTGACTCACCCGATACCTAACGCGCCGCTATGTTTATTTACCGACGCATCGAATACTAGCATCGGCGCCGTTCTACAACAAAAAGTGGACAACGTGTGGAGACCACTGGCATTCTACTCGAAAACTATGAGTGAGACGCAGCGACGTTACAGCGTGTACGATCGCGAATTACTAGCTATGTACACCGCAGTGCAACACCTACGACGACTGATAGAGGGCAGTGACCTAACAATATTCACCGATCACAAACCGCTAACTTACGCGCTGACAAGAACCCCGAGTAGTAGTGATACACCACGAAGAGAACGCCAGCTACACTACATCAGTCAGTTCTGTGCAAAGATTCAATACATTCACGGTGATAAGAACGAAGCAGCTGATGCCTTATCACGCATCGAAGAAATCGACTTTTCACACACTACGATCGATTATAACCAACTTGCTCAAGATCAACAAAATGATGAAGAACTGAAGAGCTGCATGTCTAACCCGAATCTTAAGTTCGCACCTATCACCTTGCCCGGAGGTCAACGACCCATCATATGCGAAACATCAACTGGCAACGTTCGACCATACCTACCAGCGACTTATCGTTTATCAGCATTCAAAGCGCAACACGAACTAAGTCACCCTGGTGTGCGAACAACAAGAAAAATAATGTCAACAAAGTTTTTTTGGCCAAGTATGAACAGAGAACTTGGTTTGTGGGCGAAATCATGCATCGGTTGCCAGCGTGGGAAAGTTCACCGACACGTTATCAGTCCACTTGGGGAATTTCAAAAATCGTCGCGCTTCGAGCACGTTCACGTTGACATCGTGGGACCACTGCCACCGTCTAACGACTACAGATACTTAGTAACAATGATCGACCGCTGCACTAAATGGCCGGAGGCAATACCTATTCGTGACGTCACCGCCGACACTGTTGCTAAGGCGATTTACGACGGATGGTTATCGCGATTTGGCTGTCCGTTACGAGTAACTACGGATCAAGGAAGACAGTTCGAATCGTCGATATTTAACGCACTGATGAAGAAGTTTGGCGTCACCAGGATTCGAACTACTGCATACCACCCGCAAGCAAATGGTCAAGTAGAACGCTGGCATCGTACGTTGAAGGCCGCGCTCATGGCGAGAGGCGCCGGCGCACACTGGAGCGAGGAATTACCGACCGTGCTGCTTGGGCTACGTACAGCGCTTCGTGAAGACACACAAGTCAGCCCGGCCCTGATGACCTACGGATCGACACTGAGAATACCGTCAGATTTTTTCGCGCCTACACAGCCGAAAACTGAAGACGCAGAATTCGTCCGCCAGCTGACCGAAACAATGGCATCACTCGCGCCAAGCAGCAAGTCACCTGTCAACAACAGGAGCACGTTTATATACAAGGACCTAGCGACATGTACTCATGTTTTTGTGCGCAATGATACCGTGCGAAGTCCATTGACCCCTCCTTACGACGGCCCGTTCAAAGTGATTCAACGTGAAAGCAAACATTTTACCATACAGATGCCACTCCGAACTGCAGTTGTCTCAATAGACAGACTTAAGCCAGCACACCTATTCAACGAAGAAGAGTTTACCACTACAACATGCGCGCAACAACAAGCACCGCGCTCTAAGAGCTCAACCGACTCAACTACGAGTGTTGAGCCGCGGTCATCGACCCCCAGCGCACCGCGCGATACATATGTGACACGATCCGGCCGCGCGGTGAAACACAACGTACGCTTCGCTTAGGGGGGAGTGATGTAGTGACGCAGTACCTGTCACATGATTACCAGTTACCATATATTATTATACCACCATACATACCTCCGAACCAGTTACCTTGAACCACCTTTTACCTCATACCACCGAACCAGTACCTTACCACGTTTTGACAACCCCGCAAGAAACAGTGAGAGTGAAGCAATCATCATGATAAAGAAATATAAATGTAAACACCGATGCGGCACGAGCGTCATCACAACGCCGCGCCGCACACGTTCGCCGGTTTACTTCGGAAGGAGCTGTTTGTAAGCGCAAGCAGAGCAAGCAGAAAGCAACAGCACCCTCCGCGTCTTCACTGCACACGACGGGACCTCGCAGATGGACACATGACGCTGACGACACACGCGTCCCGCGGATCGGCAGGCAGTCTTCTCTCGACGGCGGCACCTGGGGGAAAAGGACCGCGCTCGACGCGCGACTCTTATTTATGCTTTCGCGGCTTCGCGGCAAAAATAGTGTCGTGTGCAAAACAGCGCCCCGCGCCCCGCGCGCTTGCCGCCCTTCGGCGCGTCGCTATTGGTCAAAAATGATTGGACAGTAAAACTTGTTATTGTATATAAAGTAGTGTATTTTAGAAATTAAATCAGTCGGTAAAAGTCAGTTATTCAATTCTTTGTGACGAGTTATTATTTCCAAGTACCTATCAACCCTGTGCGTGCCCAACCACTAAAACCTCTTCACTCCGTTTCCTGTCGATCCTATATGAGGTGATGTCCTATACGAATTATTTGAGGTGCTTTTATGACTAATTAATTTTTCTACTCTTCTTTTTATATTTCATCAGAAACTACCACTTCCAATTCTAACTACCTCCTTGTTAAGTTGACACTAATTAAACGTAAAACCACAAATCCATTCTGCCGTAAATCTACAATAATCATCTTTCCTTTACGGAACTATTTATCCAAAGCCAAGCTTACAAAGCGAGCTAATTTTTATCTCCGCCATCTAGACTGGTCGGGCTACTCTCAGTGTTGTAAATCCTGATGGTTTTCATTTTCACACAGACTGCACGTTGCATAACGTTGTATTATTGCTTTGCCGGTAACTGTGACGCGGTTTATACGGCCTATGAACATTGTACTAAGTTGGTTATACGCGGAAAATACACAGTTATTACTGATATAATATACGTAATGTTAAGCCTTGTTGGCAGTTACGGTGTGTGATTAGGAAGAAAGTTGGTATGCCGGCTTAAATTAAGTGGGGTTTTCTTTAAAGACAAATAAATAGATAAAATATTCGTAACAATCGCTGTTAACAGTAGCGTTATGATCATACTGTAAAGGGCCCATTGTGGCGCCTTGAGGTATACTTGCGACCATGAACGTATGACCCTACATTGGTTTACGAGTTAGATTCTAACGTACGATACTGAATTATAGTAAAACAAAGTGTATAATTTTATGAGCCATCATTAGTACTAAATAAACATTTACAACAGACTAGGCATTTCGCTACAGTTTCAAACGCTTAGCCCAAGTCTTAAACACCAGGTTATACTTCGTAATACGCATCACTTTCGTTTTCATAATAATATCTATAATTATCGCACAAACCGATAGTGTCGCAATAATTTGTAATTATATTGACTTCCTAGAGTTCCTAGCGTGAGTGCATTTGCGTGGAACCGGTAACGGTAATAAAATATCTTATGTCCGTATTATAACTAATTGTTGTTACCATAATAATTATAAATAATTGAAAATGGCACTGTCAAAATTTTTGTTGGCATCTGGTTAATTTCGTGAAACCCAAGCAAGGCGATGACTCAGGGACTTGTAATTCTCAAGGGTAGACACGGCGTTCACTAATGAAATTAAGGTATTGGACACTGTTTAATATTAGTTAATACCTAGCTACCAGCCTTTTACGGAGTATCCTGACAATCACGATTTCTACTAATTGGTTGATTGGATATGCATGTCGTTGTTTCTGATCTAAGAGCTCCATCCGGATGACTACTTAAAATTAGCCTTCAATTAAAAGATAATGGGAAGGAAATCTTCACGCATTACGAATACTTAGGAAGAGAAACTTCAAACTGAACAAGCGAGAAAACGTTCGGAAGTTGGTTCCGAAATTAGTAAATACCTTAAGAATTGAGGAAACGGATGCAGAGAGCGGCGACACGCGATCCAATGTAATTACAATGAGAAAACATTCAAATCAGCACCCTTGAAGTTTCTCGCTAATCGAAGCAGGATTTACTAGATATTTAGCATACTTCCTGTCCTCCAGGCTCTTTTAACTATCTGAACACGCCTGCTTCTTTACAAATCAGTATTTCTTAAAGACTTGTGTTGGAAAGTCGGATTAATCATTTAAGAATCTTATAAGTAGAAGCTGCTCAAATTGATATAAAAATCCTTACAACATCTTGTTGGAATATTAAACAATGATCTATTGATACTTTGGCTCCATATTCAAAAGCCACATTAAATCATTGACTTTTGATGAATCACATGAGTTGCAGCACATGCTCCAAATCTTACAAAGGTAAATCGTCTGCGATCAAATTAACAAATAGCTCGATCAATTCACGGCTGGTGACACAAAGCGCACGTGCTGCTCAAAACTGGGGCTACATTTGTCAATTGTAATTTGTAGGGTTGTGTTTTGACTTTGGTTAAAAGGACCAGATTCCATTACCTACTTTTGCATTGACTTACAAGAACCCGTCTTCTCTACATTTCGGAGCTTGGTGATGATGATTGATTATTGCCTTACGGTTTGAATCTGCTGGTAATAGAAGACCTTCCAGAGCATTCATAGTTTCATAGAGTCATCCGTTATTTCTGCTTGCGGGTACCTACGCACAAGCAGAAATGGTCTGGTTACTCGTCAGTCAGAACCTAATGGATATAAGATACATAGTTTTCCTTTAAAGTAGATGTATACAGTGTGTTAGGATATACGAGGGACATACTTTCAGGGGTTACTCAATCAATCAATCTGCCTAGCCTTTTCCCAATTATATTGGGCTCGGTTTTCAGTCTAACCGGATGCAGCTGAATGCCAGTATTTGTACTTACAGGGGTTACTATAATCTCGAAAAAAAATCAGCTGTTCAGTACATTCATGTTCGCATAATTCGGCAAAATGTATGGAACAGCTGATATATTTTTTTTTATATATTCAGAGTTGGTCCTCGGAACAAAGTTGATGATCTTCATGAGCACTATGAACCAACCTCAAAGTATGTCCCTCGTTTAACCTAACACACTTTAAGCAGTGAGTGTGTTAACCCTCGCACTGGTCATCAGTGTTCTCGTGACGACACTGACACACATGGCACATGTCACCGAACAGGTTCAACTAGATCTTCATCTGTGTCGTCTGTTGTAACACTCGTAACGCTAATGGTACGATTGTGGGCTTTCGAGTAATGCCGATTAATTGATCGTGATGCAAGTGTATGTTGCGCTATGTGATGTTATGGACCGATATTGTCACTGTCGAAGGTGAAGCTAGTACCTTGGTGTAATGGGTTGTTTCTCCAATTCAAACAGCGTGACCAGCTTTTATTCAAATTCATTTACCCTCTCCAAAAAGTTTTTAGACACGGTAAATTTCTGCGATAGAACCTAAGCTTGTCCAGGATGGTGTGGCCCAATATGGTTTTGTAACTTTGTATTGTGCCGAAAGATTTTGCAGCTTGCAAACTGTAATTGATCATGGAACTGGAAAAAATGATTATTGGAAACCATTATCACTTGTAATGGAAAAAATATAAAGTATTCTAAGGCAACAGTTTGAAAGAAAGAAACGATCTTTATTATCATCGACATTTTCTAGACTTTATTACATTTGCGTCATCAGATTTATAATTTGCAGTATCTTTTGCAAACACGTTCACTGCTTGGTTATTAAAAGGCACGCATACGCATGTTACAGATGGATATTGGGTAATTCTATAAATCGTATCCACGCTATCGAGGGCAGGCGGTGAAATGCTAATATGATGGCAGCGAGTTTTCCTGCGCCAACCCAACGTTACGTAAGCTGGGGCTAAGGCAGATCAAAGTTGAGAAGAGGCAGCATTCCTGGCTTCAAATTAAATAAGGAATCGCGTTAATGAAGACTCTAAACCCCAGATTTACAAATGGTTATACAATTTCATGGTAGGCTTTTTCATATTCTTAGATAAGGACAGAACAATTGTGGCTTAGACTTACTTAGACCCAATAAAATAGATACTTACCCCTTATTAGTGAATACCAAACAATTTGCCTTCCATCAAAGTCAGTCTTGTTCTAACAGTGGTAAGCTACTTATTCGCAAAATTACTAGCCACTTAAATATTAAGTTAGAAACACGTGCAATACGCTGTAATTATGCTAATATTACATTACCTACATCAACTACGTAAATGTTAGCTATGGTTGGCAAAGTAAGTTTCTTACTTTCCTCCCAATTACCAAATATGATTGTTTGTATGAAAGTTTTGCCTGAGATCCGAAAAGGGGGGATTATGTGAATATTGTGGTTGATTTTAAGAAGGTTTTGTATTCGACTGGTGCTTTGAACAGTTTGAACTATGTATGTTTTTCCTTCTTCATTCTATTTGGAGCATCCAAATAACTTGTTGAATTTGACAACCGTACGCCACCAACTCGCATGTCTGCAAGTAACATCACGTAACGACCAACCTTACACACTGGAAACCAACCGGTAACTGTTACCACCATTACATAATTACCAAAAACAGGGGCAACCTTAATGCAGTACACGTGCAGTGACCACAATTCACACTCATGGGTGCGCCCGCGCATACTGCTCGTGGTAAATGGACCATACGTGTCTTGAGCACTGTACCTAAAGCTACGTACTCACTAGCGATCATAGAGCCCATGTCTACTTGAGACAGAATGTTGTTTTAAGTGTTACTTAACACGAACGCTAGCAATGCGACGTACACTTTATTCCGTTACTCCTACAACTGTGAGATAAAGGTGAGAACATGTCTAGCCTAAAGCACGCCCTAAGTAACGGTTATAAATCCCGGCCTGAATTTGCCGATACCACGGACTCCCTGGCCGATACCAAAGATTTCTGTGAAGTTTCGGCTAATAATATTAAACATCCTGTATAGTATCGTGCTCCGTTATAGTTGCAGCTCGCCAGTAAGTACCCAACTTATGCTGCGCACGAGTCTGTGAGCATGTCGTGTTTGAATGCGACTGTCGTAGCTCGGTGTCGAGATAAATTTGATTAATTGACCTAGCGGTGATTAGATTCGAATCTGCGTTTAAATTGCATAATTTGAACTGAATGTATGATAAGTTTGAACTTAATTGGTTCACGCCTTTTAAGATTGGCAGATTCATTATTTAATAAGATTTGTAGTTATTTATTATTTCTTTTTTACACAAGTGTATTTATAAGAGACGTGCATGATACATGACCCAGCTATTGAACTACCCAAAACAGTTTGCATACAATCAGCTGCGTTTGGTAGGTAAGTAATACTTTATCTGTGGGACTGTGGTTTCGAATAGTTTGGTTTGTTCAATACTCTGTATATTTATGGTTAAAGTCTCTACACTTAAAAATAAATTAATATCTTTTATCAACTTTTTAACTAATAATAAACCAAGTCTAGATACCGTTTAAACCTACTAGGCAGATAATAATGGATGAACATTAAGATTCGCGTTTGCATAACAGAACGTTCCACTTCCGAATGCCAAACGTCTAAACATTATCTAAGTTTGCATGAAACAGTGAATTATTAGATCAGGTTCTAACAACCGGAACACATAAATAATAGTAGAGGTAATGACAATTTATTTTACATACAATAACATTATTAATGAACATAATGTATGTTACACGAGTACACACAGTTTTATTACAAAAAATGGAGTTAAGTCGAGGTCACACTGGCGATTAAGACGAATAGTGAAATCGATTAGGTACTTTGTGGATTTATTTAATTTTTCCCGATCGTAAGTTTGTTACATAATGAAAAATAAAAAAAACTGCAATAATTAATATTAATTATAATCAGATGTAGGTTTATTTAGAAATTGATAGATATCCACAGTTTTAATTATTTTTATATGGGTAATAAAATACATAATTAAGTAATTCTTAATGCGCTTGTTTGTTTTATAGATGTAGCGCCATAGTTAATAATAGATACTATCAATATTCATGGTAAGAATTAGGATTTCTTGATTCATGAATATTCCTAGCAGCGATGCCAAACCACTTTCGTTCTCTAATATAAATCGGACTAACTAGGTAAGTATTACAACGTCGTTAATTGTATAATATTTAGGTAGGCAGAATTTTTAATTTGAAAAGTAACACAAGACAATAATCAATCCACGGCATAGACACTTAAATATCACTGTTTTATAAGTAGTTAGTAGACCACGTGCCTCGGAGAGCACGTAAGTCGTTGGTCCCGGCTGTCATTTGTACATCTTTGACAGTCGTTACGGGTCGTCAGAAGCCCGAAAATCTGACAGCCAGTCTTACCAAGGGGTATCGTATTACCCAGTTATTGGGTTGTGGAGATCAGATTTGCAGTCACTCCTTGTAAAATACGGGTATTCAGCTGCATTCGGTTAGACTGGAAGCTGACCCCAACATAGTTGGGAAAAGGCTAGGCAGATGATGATGATGATAAGTTAGTTGACCACCTGGCCTAGAGTCTACAATTTTCCTTCGATTGGAGGTACAACATTGTGCAATAAAAAAAAACGTCAGCGATATGATTTATAGATCCTTTGACTTGTTCTACTCTCATTGCGAACACGCACTGTCTTCTATAATATTTCCTTGTGTAATTCGCACATTTCTTTTAACTACTGTATAACTGTTAACTAAGGAGGTTATTACACAATCGAAAGTGAAATCCGTACAAAATGTCATCAACACGCGACGCGAACGCGCTTCTGTTTAATCAACGTAATCAGGGAGAATGATTGAGCTTATTTTGTAGTGCTGGACCAATACCTACATAAAGAAGATGATAGAAACAACTCACTGTCATGCCTGACACGGGCATTTGTTTCTCATATTTTTTATTTTTTTTAAACAAAACGCCTGAACGCGTTCCAAGAAGGTTATTATATCATTTTTTTTCGGATAGTAGATGGCGTTTTAATCTCTAGGCTAAGTCAATATAAAATTAAATCTTTAATAGCACTTAGAAAATCTTTAGATTTCATGTTTTTGGTTCAACTAAAAATGGTTATATAACTCAACTTTTACAAAAGTAATAAAACTTTTTCATTTTATTACGGAAAGTTACAATTTATAAGTATAATTTGATTCTTTTTTTATCTTATCTAATATACTGGTTGATCACTGCAATACACAGTTGTGTTAAAGATAGATCGAATAAAAATATGTGCAGGGTCGTACAAAATAAATAAATAAATAAACCCCATATTTTAAGCTTAGCTGCAAGCAGTTATAAATTATGACGTAAACTTAAACTCGGAGATACTTAATAAAGTTTGAATCTAGGTGTAATTATTTCTTTTAAAGTTCATCCTTTTGGATGCCAATACAAGCCAAATGGTCTTAACCATGTTTGGTAAACCTAGGAAACACTTGATAAATAACTCGAACCTTTATGTATTAAGTGCAGAGGCCAGCCCATCAAGTTACCTCAATCTGTCAAATTTCCTTGATAGTTATTCAACTCTATAACAAATCCCATAAGGTTCATTTTCAATTGGGAATATTTGACAGTTTGGGATAGCTTGATGTGCGTGGTGCCTGTACATTATACATAATCATCGTATTAAAAAAACAAAAAAGTTTACAGAATTCAATAAGATAGAATTAATACTAATTAATTCTAAGAAAACTACTCTACAGATTTTTATCGATAAACGCACGATTACACATCGCTTTGGCATCACGTTGACGAGTCTAACAAGTTTCGTTCGTTGCACAAGTGTGTACCCGGCTCAAAACAAGAAAATGAACTCGCCACTTCTTTGTGTTGCAACTTCGTAACACTTATTTCCGCAAGATATTAAAAACTGCCGAATTGTGTTACGAAACCAGACAAACGTCATAATTTTTAATTTCGTATTCAGAATAGTTCGTCGAGTGAATACGCACAGTTTTTGTTATGTTCAGACTATTTAATTTGCCGGTCATTGAACTTATGACCTCTCTAAATAAAACATAGGTTTCATATCTCAAAGATACGGTCTTACAATACCGGAAATGAGAAAATCGTGATTTACGACTAAGACGTCTAAGTTTAAGAGGAATCTCACCAGCAGATGATTTATACGTTGGTAAATAGATATTATCTAACTGAGTAAGGCCTGCATAAATAATGACCTGCTAAAATAACCAGAAGTTATGGTTTCATACTCCATAATCAGCAGCTAAAATTATTGTCAAAACAATCCAAATGACTCAACCGTGATCAATCCAGTTAAAATTGCTCCAAATACCCATAATTGCTTATTTGCATAACGTTCAAAATATTTGCAAAAATTACAGAATTTGATCAATTGAAGTGTTTGTCGTCACGAAACGTAATTAAAAACGAAACAGATCCGTGGAGCGTTGCGTTATACTTGACAATGAAACTGACGCCGCACGATATGCGCCCGCGCAGCCTTCTGAAACTAGCACAGGGTTGGCAGCAGCGAGTTCATGAAACAAAATGTTACTCAAAATGTGAAAAAGTCCGATAAAGAAAGTCAAAGGAATAGAGAAGTATGACCAGCCTGTACACAAAATCCATCTTGTAGCTACAAAGGTAATACGGAAGCAACAGTGTGAATATAAATAACAACTGAGATAACAAGATGATATATGTATGACACGGCAATAATGACAAGATGATATATGTATGACACGGCAATAATGACACAGAGAAAAAAAAAGTCAGTTTCTTCGAAGCGCATGTCAATATGGACAAAGAAGAACTCATTAATTTGCGTTATGCAGCAAATGCCTACATAATCAAAAAACATACCCAATCTTGACTCAGCAATTTACATTGACAATTCACTGATTATCATGTTAACGTGCAAAACGGATAGAAGAACTGACAGCCCTAAGCATATTCGAAAACAATTCAAGTCGAGCGTGCGCTAGCGCATTAGAAAAGCTTAGTAACGCTTTAACTGACCTTCGATGGACGGATACGAGTGATAGTGTAGATTATTACTACACGAGTTTGCTTGTCGATCTAACAATAGCTGCTTTGAAAGAAGTTACTGAGAACTTAACTGAGCCATGAATAGATTTGGATGTATGTAAACCGAAGGAAGGAAGAACGAATCAAATGTTATGATAGAATGAGTTAATAATGCATCGAATTTAAGCAAGAAGTCAATATCCTATTAGAATATTTAAAGCAATAGAAAAAAAGAAGACAGTGAACAAGAATATGAACATGAATTAATTGAACAGGAAAAAACAAATGTAGAGACATTCAAACAGCAAGATACATTATCTTCCAGCCTAGCAGCAATAAGCGGGATTGTCCGAAAGGGTTACCGCTACCCCCGGAGCATAAAGGGTTAAGGAAGGAACATGGATGGGTTTTAGTCAGTAAGAGTCTGACACTCCCTTCCGCTCCAACCAGAGCGGGAGAAGTCATTGGATAATTTCTCAGCCTTAAAAAAAGGCTAGCAGCAAGGATGACAATTGATACACCGACAAGACACGAATATGAACTAAATTGTTTGCAAAATGTATAATGCAAGTTTATATAATACAAAACTTAAATGAATGAACACTACGTAAGTAAAGACAGACAAGACTTTAAACAAGACAGCAGTAACAGAATCTGAATGCAGTACCCGCATTTCAAGCGAAACTTCACTGATACAACCACATAACAATTCGATAACATGAGTTCTATTCTACAGATGAAGTCACTCAACACATTTCAGTACATTCCAAGTCACGAACACAGACCAGGTGCATTAGCCAAATCTCGTCACGGACCAGATCCCAGATATTACCATTGTTCGGTCAACATCTACCTATTGCGACTGTGGTCTCGAGTCTCAACGAGAACCAGCTGCCAATGCGCAAGCGCAAGCTTCCATTTCACGACTCGATGATTTTAATGGAGAAAGCAGTTATCGTTCGCATTTTATGCGACTGTGTTACACCCGTTCGATAATATACAAGACGTTTTTGTGGTCTAGTTGGTTTCGTAACAGTTTTTAAGTACATATTTCACGGTCTATAAGGCCGATTGATTTGATGACAGGTTAGACAGGATTTAATACCTCGCCTTTAATTGAACATTACATCTTGAATTCGCATTTTATCAGTTACTTATTACATGTAATTGTTTATCTTTATGAGGATCTTGACATGACTTAACATTTAGAATGCATCCATGTATGAATACATGACATTTAAATATTACCAAACTTGGACACACAGTCCCTTGACATACCAACAGGCAATCATATAATAAAACATATTGATGATTTCCTAATCATATTGCAGTCACAACATGCTAGGCAATTTTTAACAAAGTCGCGTATTTTCTTGAACCACAGAAATTTGGCAAGATTATAAAAATTTCATCAATCGCTCCTACGCAATTTGGACACTAATTGGTAAAAACATTGCAATGCACTTAGTAATAGCAAAGTTAAAACCTAGGCTGTGGAAACTATTAATTCAGTTTATATTTAACTGAAATGTTTTTTGCAACACTGCTTAATACGAAAGCCTACGCCGACATGAATAGGTAGCAGCGTCATAGAATTAGGAAAGATTTGAGTATGAATGTGGATATGGATAAAACAGTAGGGAAAGACCAAAGAAACTATGTGAACGATAACCATGTCTAGAAAGAGGGTGACTACTGCGATCGTGAATAACAGAGAAGTATGGAAGAAGACATAATGATTGCACGAACCCCAAATACTTAAATTGAGATAAGGGTCTGAGAATGACTATGGATCGCTCACGAATTTATAAAAAACTTGTTTTGGTACTCCAACCACAGTCAATAGCTTCTGAATATTAAAGCATATTCCCAAGTCCTCGTAAAATGAATAATGATTAACCGATGAAGAGACGGTTCATCTCGAAACGTTAACAAAGCTGTACCCATCACTTATTACATGGCATGAATCACGAAAATTAAACGGCATACTAGTTTTTTTAAACCCGGAACTGATCCGATCTGCAAGAACCATAATATCCTGGCTGCAAAACAAACCTTATTTATGAAAAATAAAACAAAACATTTGTGTTTTTTTACACGTTTCTGTTATAAACAAAAGGTCAAGTTCTTGCTTTTAAATACGAAAGTTCATTTCAACTGTTAGTTTTATTTTACTGCTTCCTTATAGCAGACATATATATATTATGTTATAATGTTTATTGGAATACTGAAATGTTACTTGGTGCTAATTAAGAGCTAAACTTAATAGTTATTGTTTGTTGTTAAGTAATTTGGAAGTGTGTTAGTTAGTTTATGTTTACAGATGCTGTTGCTTAACCGAATTACGAAAACATGATTGATTTGTAAAATTACAAAAGCCTTAGCTCTATATTTTGTACATTTCATCATGTAAACTGGCATATTGAAATATCCATTTCCCGATAAAGATCATTGATATATTCATGAGTCCTTATTTAGAAGGTTTGACACATGATTACGAGAACCTAACGGTTGAGAGTGAATATCTACAAACATTGAGCCTCCAATTATCGATTTCCGTTATCGATAGGTGTTACGAGGTCTTGACGCAGAACGTCACTTTCGCAGAATGTCATCGTGGCAAATTTGGTCACTTTCGCAAAATGTCACTTTCGCAAAACGTCATTTTCGCAAAATGTCATTTTCTCATATCTTCATTTTCGCACAAAGTCACTTTCGCAAAACGTCAATTTCGCAGAATGTCATTCAAGCCATGATCGCGATTACTGAAATGACAAGAATATGACGTAATTACGTAAACCATGGAAGACCTTATAGGTGCTAGCTTTTGCCCGGGACTTCGTCCGCGTGGCGTTCGGTTAAATCGCAATATCAAGAGATATTTTTGAGACAAAAAGTAGACTATGTCCTTCACCGGGATGCAATCAAACTCTCTGCCAATTTTATCGAAATCCCGTTTAGTGGTTTAGGCGTGAAAAGGTAACATACAGACAGACAGAGTTACGTTCTAATTTATGATATTAGTATGGATAAGAAACGAAGCCCAATGGAGTCAGAATCAAAGGATAGAAGAATGCACATAATGAGGTATAACATTTAGCAGTTGATGGTAACACAATACAAAGCGAAGAATTTGGGGCGAATGACCTTTAAACCGGTCTCTGAGATCTTGCCGGAGATCCATAAATTTTCCCTATTTCAGATTAGTAGATGTATTATTAATTACCTATAAGAGATCTTTATTTATTTATTTAACAATTTATACACACAAAATCCGACAAGAAGATAGAACCAAAAAATACGTACACAGGTGATATAATTAAAAAAATATCTTCCAGGACACCTGCGATAGAAAAGTAGATAAAAAAAGATGTAGACAACATTATATGTAAGAGTAGAAGAGAAAACAAAATACACGGATATAAAGAACAAATTCTTTAATTATTGTCAAAGTAGAGAGAGTAGTGTGACATTTGCCAATTTGATATATCGATTCGTACCTCGTAAAGAAATCGTGCGATTCATTAAATGACAAAATATACGACTACTTATTATGCAACTTTATTTATCACACCAGGTGTTTTGACATCAAAAAGAATAAATTTTAGCACTGAACAGCTTTCATCACATTAATTACACGAGTAAATGCCGAAGGACCACCACACCCAAAAGTTACGCCAATGTAATGCAATATAACTTTATATGTTAGTAAGACATATCTGACGACCTAGTAAGGGTTCAGACTTATTAATGTTAATGTTCCTTGTATGGTTAACAACGATTCTTTTTCCGGTTACTGCCTTTAGAATCTCTCGTTTTGGAAGCTTATGCAATGGAAAATATGATCGGATAATTAACCAGGCGACATTTCGTTATTATAGGTGGCCGTTTTTGCATGGATATTTTTGAATCGAGAATGTTGAATATGCGTGTGCGAAACGTATAGCAATATCAGATGCAACTGTGTCCAAACAGGTCGAAGAACCTGATGCACATAAAACACCGGGTTATGCATCAAGGTGCATGCTTTCGAAAGTTACAACTTCCGATTTTTTCTTCTAATCACAGGCACACGTACTACAAATACTCAATAGGTACATCCGAACCCAAGTTCACACATAAATTACCTAATCACAAACTCGAGTTTGTAAAACCTTAGGTGGAATTTCATAGAAATGCGAACCATTTAGGACCACATTCTGACAGCACCGTAATTGCACTCGTATTGGACTATTATCTTGTCAGCTGACTCACTAAAATCTTCCGTAAATTGGAGCGAATACGCAACTGTAGCCTGATCTCACACCTGCTTTATCATTTAACGTCTACGAACCAGTTCCGCTTCAGCGAATTAAATCGGCGCACATTACACAACTGCCCTGCGCCTGCGCACTGCAACGTCCATTTTGGAGAAATTGCTACCATTACGTAACGCCGATCTTTCCGTACATGCTTTACACTTGATATTTACAGAGATTTATAAAGTTAATGTTAAACGAAAGTGAAATTTAATTCGATTCTGTCTTCCGACAGGCGCATGCTCGCTATAACTAATTGTGAGATGGATACGGGAAGTAACGATCTACAAACTGTAATTGAATCACAAGCACTCGATTAAACTTGCAAATAAAAGAAACTAGCATAAATTGTTGAAGGCAAATAGACCTTACATTTATTGTACCATTTCGTGATATTAGCACTCTATTAGATCTTCGTTAGTCTCTTGCATACAGTTCTTTATATCACATGGGGAATCCGCGGGTAGCATAATGTTGTGCTTCCAGCATCCAGCGGATTATAGTACTTGAGGATGCCATGTCCTATAGTGGACGTCTTCCGTCTAAATGAGAGCTCATTTTAAAGGTCAAATTATTTACGAATCTGTACTTTGTTCCAGATGGAGATATTTGTTGACATTACTTCTGCTTGGCGTGGCGTTTGCAGCTGAAGAAGACGACATTCCTGACGCAGGAGTTGATGACAGTGATGAACTCGCCCTGGATCAAGAGGTGAGAGTCGACTTTGAAGAGGAAGAACATTTTATATAAGTAACCGAAAGATATTGGAGAAAATAATCTCATGCATATCATACTATAAAGGAATATACAGTTAGTTATTTACTTTGTTGGCTCTCGTCAACCATGCTTACGTTGTTTCCAATCATTCGGATCTCCTTTTTTTCCTCTGACACATCTATGACTTCATTCTCAATCATCCCAATCATCAGCATTTTACCTTCCCACTAGATTCCGGATACAGAGAGAATTGTTAGCTATCGATCACGACATAGCTAGCCGACATATCATATTTAACTGCTGATTGAGCCTATCTGTTGATCACTAGTCCACAGCTCCCTTGCGGATTTTTAAGTCACGATTTAGCCTTGCCACTGTTGTTCTTTATCTAGATAATCAAACTGAAATTTATCTAAAGATCTAAGACGTCTAAGACACTTCAACTGTGTAGATTGCAATTTCCAGTAACATTTTTATCTTTTCGCCAAATGATTTCAATTACTTTCATATGGCTGGGACATTAGCTATCAAAATGATGGATAGCGGTAATGACCATACATTATGTGGTTGCAATATTGCCTATATTCGAGGCGGTTCATTGCACGATTCAATTCACGAGATCTTTTTTTAATGTTCATGGTCCAAAGTAGAGTTGCACGTTTTACTTTCAATAGTATCGTTGACAGGATCAGGAGCTGTAAGAAATTCTTTTGGCTTCAACAAGATTATATTAAAGATTAAGTTACTTTAATCCGTGGAAGTTTTAAACCGAAACAAGATACTAGGTAACACAAGAGAAGATAAAAGACAGATCTGAATTGAGAATCCTGAGAATAAGGAAGCAAACATTTTAACCAATTGAGAATTTTAAAACTGCTACATAAGTAATATTTGAAACTGATTAATAATTTAAAAATGTTGAAATTGCATCTTCGTAAGTATTTGAAACTTGTTAAAATATCGATTATCGATAACGATTTTTTGCCTTCCCAGGTCAACCATTATCCATTGGTTGCACATTCAATTAAAAAGATAAACTAAAAAAAATCCTAAAAGCAATAAAAAACAAACCAGCTAAAGATAAACTCAACAGAATTAGTTTTCCCGGTGAATTGACAAGAGTCGTGACCGAAATCGAATGTTACAATATAGCCGTGTTACACGATGCAATTTTTCTAACGCCGTTCCGTGTCAATGTCCGTCTAGCAAGGCCGTTGAGAGTGAAAGTCGAAAGCTGCCTACTCTTTACGATTTTTTCCTTATTTTCTTCTTATTTCTACATTTTCCGAGCGTCAATCGCGCGTGCCGTCATGTTCGTTTCGACGGACGCTTCGTTATGCCTTACCATGTAGGTTTCTAAATTCATTGTTATCTTCAACATACTCTCATTGTTCCGGAAACAAGTAGGTATTTGCCTAATGATCTATTTTTTATGATACACAGATAGTTCCACATTTGCCGTTTTGCGTAATCGCGTGAGAAAAATGCAAACATCCCATTACAAAGTATTCATTTGAATTAATTTAGAAACACGCGTCAGATTGCATGCGCGGCATCTGAAGAAATCCATTCGACGCGTTTCGTTAAAATGACTAATTTGAATGAATTAAAAGCTGGTCAAAATATTACGATTATTGCTATTAAAAGTGGATTGAAAAACAATTGCGTGAAAGCCAGCAATAAAATACAATAAAGAAATAAAATAATTATTGCTACCTTAACACCACGAACTCAATCATTACTTTCTATACTCCAACTGTATTCTATCCCGTCATTAATTAACAGCTCACGTCCCCCAAGGGGCAATGCACGGCAATTATAGAACTAATACAGTTGCTTCGAACAAAATTAATAACACGAACTCATTAACGAGTAAAAGTCCTCTCTCCCGGATCTAGTAACATGTAACAGTGATATAATACCCGATAACAACACATTACCGTCGTCCCGCACGATTGCACTGTACCTCGCATTTTTTCCACCAATATTATTGCAGCAATTAAATTTTGCACGCGTCGTCAACAACTGAAACTATTTACAATACAAATTATCCACCGGTAATTGCGTAAATTATGTAATTTTACTGTTAATGCTATACTTACTTCCAGTTTTTTAGTTTGTACAAAAAACTGATTATGCGCAGTTTAATTGGCCGGAAAAATTAGCTACTAATGCGAGTACACGTGTGAATGCATCGTCACTTGACTCCTATTGTTTTATGTTATAATAAAATAGGAAAGTATCAACAACAGTCAACGTTTTATAGAGTCATTCAATTTTGATTAAAGTTCCTATATTGGGAAAAAAAAGGGCAGAGAACAGAGCCCTGAGGCATTCCCATTTTTCATGTTGAAGATAATTTATGATGCTACTAAATGTATGTCTCTATTGTCAAAGGAACGCGTATCATTTCAAAACTTTACAAAGACCAAAAATACAATGACTGTGCTGGACTTTACTACTACTTAAGCTATATTCATAGAATAGAATAGAATATATTTATTGTAAAACTTTATTTTTCAATATCCAGGAGTCACGCAACCTTCGGCCGCGAGCATACACACCCACAGCCTACAACGCGTTGCCCAGCGGGTTCCGGCCGACGCCGTCATTGGCCGAGTTAGCAGGCTACCAGAGACAACAGGACCAGCAGCAGAGACAACAGGACCAGCACCAGAGACAACAGGATCAGCACCAGCTACAAGAGGAGCAATATGCGCTGCAACCCAGACCGCAGCAACAACAGTACATTGACGAGCCGAGGCAGCAACAGAGAGCTCCTCACAGAAAGGTAAGCCAAGAAACATACTACTCACACTATCTTACTTGAAAAAAAAAATATTCTCGATAAGTTTATACTAAGTATAACGAAGATAACGGTAGTTTGATTGATGCTAACTGAACACAACAGAAATGTAGCATATAGACTTCACCAGCTGTATATGAAAAACTTTTTTAAGTGCAAAATACTTTGTATTGGCGAATGAAATAAAAATTCTAACTAGAAAATTTTCTATAGCAGGACCAACGCCCCGCAAAGCTGCAGCAGAGACCAGTCCAAGAAGTTGAGGAGGAACTAGAAGAAGAAGAGAAGGAAGAACCTGACCGTCTATCTTTGTTGCTGCAGCAGTCCAAGTTCAATTGTGTGAGCAAACAGACTGGATACTATGCTGATGAAGAACTTAACTGCGAGGTGTTCCACTACTGCCAGGACAACGTGAAGCACTCCTGGGTCTGCCCCGATGGCTTCTCTTTCCACCAGGTATGTGTAGCGACTACTGTGTTGTCTTTGACTCAAGATAAATTTTCCTACTAAAATCTTTTCGGCAAACCCGTCGCAACTTTATGTTTCCCAATATAAGGGTCAATTATTAGTACTTTGCTTTGTACAGGTGCGATTGCTGTAAGATTTTGATTGACCTTCCCATTCCAGGTGCACTTGATCTGCATGCCGCCAACTCACGAAAACATTTGCCAAAAGTCGTCCAAGTACCACTTCGTCAACGAGTACCTGTACAGACCAGTGAATGAGGAAGAGGTCCAGAGGAAACCCAACGTATCCCTCAAATACTCCGACAGATACTACCCCGCAGAAGTATACACGGACGACAGATTTGACCGAGAGGAGGAAGAAGAGGTAAGGGCTTATAATATTGAGGTTACAAATAAGGGAAGGGAAAAAGTTGATGAGAATGCTATTGGCAGCAATTAGTAGTACATTAAATATAAAACACAATGAAAAACTGACGTATTTATCTCGGCAGTGAACGTATTATTAGGGGGTTGAAAAGTCAATGATGTTATTTAAAACACAAGGCAAATCAATCGAATGGGATATACCTACGGAGATATTATAGATATCAAATTAATGTAAATAGGCTCGCCCCGTATTACATAGAACTTAAATGTAAGAGGTGAATTGTGGGTGTACTATGTATATGTAGATAAACCCCGGTGTGATATTAAGTTATGTTGTAGATGTTAAGAACTACCTTCTGCCCCCGACATCCATAAAACACATCTTATGAGCACTATATATTTAAATATTCCGCAATACAGTAGGCTTCTCAATTTACCTTCAGTGTAAGAATTTTTGGAATCTGATCATTACCATTCAAACAGCCAGATGTTCCCATTGCTGGGACAGAGGCCTCCTCTCGATAAGAGGAAGTGGGCCGTAATCGACCCTAGGCCACGTGCGGGTTGGGTCATAAGCTCCGAAGAGAAGACCTCCTACATCAAACCCACAAATTTTACCTCTATACACATATAAATGTATATAATAGGCAATAGTTTAGATTCGAAGATAAGATATAAAGCTAATAGGAGGAGAAGGAAAGATAGAAAGCTAATAGGAGCTGGAGCAACAGTAAAGGAGCTCACCTTTACTGTTGCTCCAGCTATTAGCTTTTGTAATGTTAACCGACATTGTTTGGCCTTTGTACCAAATTCAAATAATAGTATATTCCTAAACGTGATGTAACTTTACAGGAGGAGTTCCAGCATCAGTCACGCCGAGCGCCGACGGCTGCACAGCTGCAGACGCACCCGGTGCAGCGCGCGCCCGCGCCGCAGCAGGTGTTCCGCTCCGCCGAGGAGGTGAACATCCCATTGGTGCAGAGGCGTCCGCAGCGCCCTTACGACTTCGACTTCTAAACCACCCCTCTATTTAGACGCCATTTTCTGGCTGTAAACTCCTGCTCTGATCAGCCAATTCCCTGTAATCTATTGGATTAGTCAGTCTATTCTTTTCAATCGAGTATAAAAAAATCGGTACGGGATTTTTGCCATCCAAAAAATTTTAAGATTTTTTGTTCGATGACTTCTTTTCCTGAAAAATGTTTCTAATTTTATAATTATGTGTACAGATGCAACTTGTATTTCATGGCCATTAGTTTTACTCTTGCTAGGTGCCAGTGAAATATAAATACTTAGGAACAAACCGGTGAGAGCGCTCGTAAGTTTAATATTTACTTGACTTTCTTCAATCGTCACTCGATTGATCTGTACCATCACATTTTGTAATAACTATTTAAGGATATGTTTTAATTAAAACTTATTTATGTTTCTGTACAATAAGTCACAAATTAGTTGTAAGCTAGTCTTTGCGTAAACTAGATAAGTAATAAAGAAAATGAAAATTTTGAATATCTTGTCTAATTATTTCTTTAATTTATGATGATTTCTGAATAGCTACGGGTGGTGCTTTCTTTTCTCATAGAAATATTATAACGATTTTTCATGTACAGTTGTGTGGATCTTTTCCATGAGCATCTACATCGTCAGCATTGGGATCTAAAACAATTAGAAAACGGGTTCAATACTCATTTTCCATGTAGGTAGGCACGTTTTGTGCGTAAGGAGCAATGCTACTACTTCAAAGGAAATACAATACATACCTTTGCAATTAGCCGTGCGTCTTCCTAGCGTCCTTCCAAACTGTGCGCCTAATAGAGCTTCACCGTCAGCATGACGGGTTATTTCTTCGCCGCACTCTTTACACTGTCTTTGGAGTCGGTAGGTGGACACAGTGGTTTCTCTGGTGCAAGCGGCGCCGTGGGAGACGGTGGTTTCACTGATGAAGTGAGTGCCGGGGTAACCGGTAGTTCCACTGATCCATACGGTGACGTGTGACACGGCGGTACATCTTCTGGACACGGTGGTACATCTTCTGGACACGGGCTTGTTGCACAAGATTCCTTCGTGTGTTTACAATTGTTGGGGTCAGGGCAAAATCTGTGATCATTAGGTTCCACAGTTAGACTGAATCCTGACTTAACAGGTCTATTTGTACAATCATTTGTACAGTCAGGGTCCGAATCTTTCAGCTCACAGATTGATCCTGAAGCGCGTATTTGACAACGGAATTCAATAAATTCACAGCCAAGCAGATTTCCCACAGGAGATTTTTCTAAACCACTTATACCGGATATACTGGCTTTAAGCTCATCGACCGATTTAGGCGGATTGTCTTTAAGACGTGGGTCAATATACGGAGGTTTCTTCGGTTTCACGCATGACTGCGATATCTCGGACGACTGCGATAAATCGGGCGATTGCGATGCGCAAGCTCCGGTACAATAGTCAGGGCAAGGGGTAGGACAAGGGATTTCTTCATAAGGAGGCTGTTCGCATTGTGAGTTGTGTATCGAGTCGCAACTATCACGAGAATTCTTTTCTTGTTCAGATGCAGTCGGCGATGGCTGTGACTTGTTTTCGCATTTACAAAGCACAATAGAAAATGTGACAGGTTTGGCTGCAGCGCATGTTGGACATAATTTTTGGGTTTCTGTTTTTTCAGTTTTTCCCACTTTATCAATTTTGTCAGTTTTTTCCATTTTGTCTGTTTTTGCCTTAGTGCAGGAACAGCCTGGCTCAGAAGAAGACTTCTTTACATTTTCCGGCTTATCAGAAACAGGCAACAAGATGCAAGACTGTGAGCACAGGGAGCAAGTGAATTGCGCACTTTGTTGCTCACTATTACTTTTCTCACTGCTCATTTTTCAGGGTGAATTTTTATTTATTAAATTAGGTATTTGTTATGTGATAGTGTATTCGTCAGAAATATAAAATCAATAATAATATCTGTAGTTGTAAGGGTCTTTTTCGGAAGCGTTACAATCTAAAACAAAAGAAAAAATATAGATAAATAAAAAAATAAAAACATTTCCAGGGTTTCGTACGCAATATGGCAAAAAGGACTTCACACGCCTCCGTATGGCACAGCTGATTTGTTTTTTTATTGCAAGACGAGCCCGAAATCTTCTTCATCATTTCAGTCCGGAATCACCCACTGCTAGGTATAGGCCTCTTTTCCTTTCTGCCATTATACCCGGTTCTGTGCAACTTTCTAGGTAAACCCGCGACACTGAAATTGCTGAAATGAGGGTTCAGTCGTATGATGTTGCTGAGGGCTTAATTTGCACAGAAATATACCTATGCATTTTTGCCTAAGCATGTATTTAATTTAGAAGTTTATTCATGCTTAATGAATACCTAGTTAATAAATTTCAAATCTTGAACAACAATACTCTATTGCTGGAAACAGTGGAGGCTTGTATATGGCTTGTCGTGAATACCTCACTATATTTCAGTAGCTATTGATAGCTGTGACGTGAGCTACCCAAACATAATATTATAAAATAAGTATATTTATTTTGTGAATTCTGATATTTAACAAAATTATTCACTGTACACCATAATTTATAACACGGAATAGATGAGGCCCAAACAAACAATGTAGCTGGACAAACTTTTAAAGGAACTTTCACAGTATTTTATCCATGAATAAGAACAATTTTACTATGAGACCAGCTCAGTGTCATAATTTTAAAAGTACTTCACCTTGGGATTGGAAATATGAATCTTCTCTTGCTATCATCAAGGTAAACCTTAATAATTAGGTATCCCACACATACGTATATAATATTGCCAATTTAGACTACGTTCTTATGTTTTTAAGTTCGTTCTTAAGTTATTGAGAACTTAACCGCAACAAAATTAAAAACACGAAAATTAGATTGCTGGTTAAAGCTCGAACTGAAGTCAGAGCTCTTTTTGTAGTGAGATTTGTAGACTCGCATTTGACAGGTTTGATCCAAAATGTACGCAAATATAAAAGATTAGCTACTGCCGCGCGGTTTCACACGCTGCGCTGCATGGCTCCGATTGGTCGTACCGTATTGTTAGCCTTTAGCCTTCCTCGATAAATGGACAATCTAACACAAAAATATTTTTTCAATTCGGACCAGTAGTTCCAGAGATTAGCGCGTAGGTACAAACAAACAAACTCTTCAGCTTTATAATATTAGTATAGATAAAACATAATGATCCCCTAGTACCTATAGTGCCACAAGGATCTTTTGGCACTTCAATGACTTTGTTTTTGGGAACACATTTGTTTAATTATGAATAGAAAAGAATATTCATTGTTATGTTCACCATCAAAACCACAGACATAAATTTAGAACATTTTACAAGGGGTGACACAGTGATTTGATCGATATGATTTTGCTCATGTGCTCAAAAAATCATTGTAGCTCTACATTAACTTGTGATGAAAGAGCTTTCTGATGTAACCAGGAAGGAGGCGCAGTGGAAAACAAACGGTCCATTCACACAGTCCCATTCAATTAACCCACATAGAATTGACACGAAATTATAGACCTGGGACGATACACAAAACTGGTTGAAAATCTGATGATTATCACTCTGCGTGATTTACCTTAGACGTAAGAAAATAGGTAGGTACAGTAATACAACTTAAATCCCGCTTTAGTTTATATGCATATAATAACACTACCTACATAAAACAATACTTTACCTTTGCGATTAGGGTGATTACCATCAACACAAGTCACGGAGTTGTGACCGGATTTACATATATTTTCTTCGCTGAGCTCACGCTCTTTTGGCTTACTGCCAACATTTTTGTCTAACAGGGCTTCATCAGACTTCGCGGGGCCTTCTGGGCTAGGACAACGTACTTCTTCCTTGCAAGTCTGTTCTTCTAGATCATTGCAAGGAGTCATAGTGTCTTCACGATTATCGAGAGATTCCTTTGACTGTTTACACTCCTTGGGAGGAAGCCCAAATGTATTGTCTTTTTGTTCCGTAGTTACATTATAGCCTAGCTTAGGAGGAGGTTTATCAGTCGAACAAATAGATTCATTCAATACCTTCAAATCTTGCACACAAGGTTTTGAGTATTTTACAGAGCTACGAAATTCCACAATTTCACCCCCCAGCATATTCCCAGAAGATTTGTCCAAACAAGTTAGACCGGTTATACTGGCTTTCAGCTCTTCAACCGACCGAGGAGTTTTTATTTGACGTGGTCTAATATGTAAAGAGTTCACGGACGTTTGCGGTGACCAACAAGATTTTTCAAACATATTAAAAGATGGCTGTACGCTTTGTGAGTTACGCATACAGCAGGGTGTATAGCAAGATTTATGTTCGTGAGTCCCCACTTCTTCAGATCTTTGGGCTGGCAATGTTATTCCTTTGCATTTAGGGCAAGGAGCGGGTCTAAGGCAGGTAGGGCAACTAAGAGGTCTGGGGCAAGCGACAGGTTTAGTGAGTGTGGAAGGTGTAAGGCATGTAGGGCAAATGACAGGTTCGGGGATAGTGACAGATTTTGACCCACGGATAGGCTTAGGACAATAACATATGAATGAGTCACATGGCTGAGTTTTTGAGGGTTTTAATTGCGACCCGTCGCAAAAACATTTTGACATAGTAGGATCGTCTGAAATTTTCGGACTAGTGCAAGTATTCGAGCATTCGGATAGCGCATCCTGTGGTTCACTTGTGTTTTGATCAGTTCTAGTAGTAAAATAACTCCACGCTCGATCGAGCATACTTCGCAAATAAGAAGTAATTGTTTCGTTTGAATGAGCAGAAATGGTGCATTTGGCGCAACGTGGACAGTTAAGCTTGTGGTCAGATGTCATTTTTTGAAGATAAAGTTTGCCCAGTTCTACCAGCGACTCTTTGCAAACACTTGCTAAGGAGTCCTTAGAAAAACTGTGGTATAGACTGGTTTTCGAGTTAAGACTGAGGGATTTAGCGCATGGAGAGGATGGTTTCAGGTTTGTTTTTGACGGTTTAGATTTTGAGCAAGGTGATTGAAGTCTTGAACAGGATTGTTTAGCGTGTGGACACGATAGTTGAAGGCTTGGACAGGATAGCTTAGCGTTAGGACATTTAGCGTTAGGACAGAGTGGGATTGGACAGGGGGGATGAAGGTTTGTACATTTAGAGTTAGAACATAAAGTGTTAAAACAAGATGGTTCAGCGTCTACAGAGGTTGTTTTACCGTGACACCAAGTTGGTTCAGCGTCTAGAAAGGTTGGTTTACCGTGTGGAAAGGTTGGTTTAGCGTCTGGAGACTTTGTTTTACCGTGGCCGTGACGAAAAGTTCGTTCAGCGTCTAGAAACGTTGGTTTACCGTGAGGAATGACTGGTTTAGTGTCTGGAAAGGTTGGTTTACCGTGACCGTGACGACAAGTTGGTTCAGCGTCTAGAAAGGTTGGTTTACCGTGTGGAAAGACTGGTTTAGTGTCTGGAGAGGTTGGTTTACCGTGACCGTGACGACAAGTTGGTTCAGCGTCTAAAGAGGTTGGTTTATGGCGTGGAAAGGTTGGTTTAGCGTCTGGAGAGGTTGGTTTACCGTGACCGTGACGACAAGTTGGTTCAGCGTCTAGAAAGTTTGGTTTGCCGCGAGGAAAGATTGGTTTAGCGTCTGGAGAGGTTGGTTTTCCGTGACCGTGACGACAAGTTGGTTGAGCGTCTGAAGAGGTTGGTTTACCGTGTGGAAAATATGGTTTAGCGTCTGGAGAGGTTGGTTTTCCGTGACCGTGACGACAAGTTGGTTCAGCGAATGAAGAGGTTGGTTTACCGTGTGGAAAGGTTGGTTTAGCGTCTGGAGAGGTTGATTTACCGTGACCGTGACGACAAGTTGGTTCACCGTCTAGAAAGTTTGGTTTGCCGCGAGGAAAGATTGGTTTAGCGTCTGAAGAGGTTGGTTTAGCGTTAGGCTTGTAGGTTTGTTCAGAGTTTGTATTGAGTGGTTTAACGTTTGCACATGGAGGTGTAGGTCTAGAGCAGGGAGAAAAAGCTCTTGAACATACTGGTCTAGCGTTACGACAGGGAGATGAGGCTCTTGGACAGGATCGTCTAGCTTGACATGGAGATCTACTTCTATGACAAGGTGTCATACAACTTAGACAGGATTGTTGACAGCTTAGTCTTGATGGTGATGAGGATACTGATGGTGATGAAGATGGTAAAGGAGACGGTGATGGTGATAATTTAGAGCTTAGAAAGGATGCTAAAGAGCTTTGACTGGTTCTTTCAACCGTTGGACTAGGTGGGATCTTTGGATTACAACGTGGGCAACAGCTTATGTGTGTATTAATAACAGATTCTAGGTATACCCACGCTCTCTGTAGCACAGATTGATGGCATGATTCATTGGCGCCTGTCTCTTGTTGTTGTTGGCTTACTTCAGTAACTTCAACTACATTTTCCGTATTATTAAGAGTTCCTACGTGACATGAATGTTTGCCACACACCGACCCGCCCGTTTGCTTGCAATTCTCACAAATGCTGTTTTGGTCAGTAGCTACGTCATCAAAATTATAATTGTTGAGGATATATTCGTTTGAATCTCTCTTCGAACATTTGGTTTCTGAACCTGCTTGATTCATTTGTTGATATCCTATGAAATATTTAAACAGAATTAGACTTTATCACTTTATTTTATGGGTGCAACTGCAAGAGTTTATCAACGGGACTTAACTATAGGTACAGTTTTATTATGTGGAAACAATTCTTTAATATTATATTATTAGATCGCAAACACCCTCTATGATGATTATAGTAAATAATAAATATTTGTAGAATGGAAATGCTATTTTATGTAACGCTCAGTATATCAACTATGCTAAATAGACCATCACCATCTACCGCTGTTTATATTCGTGTTATACTAACAGTCCTGTACAAGGCTTTTTTGGCGCGTGGCCAAAGTTACAACTAACGTCACCATCTTGTTTTTCAATGTAATTATTTCAAAATACAAAATTAACGCATGTTTACCACTATCGCCCCCCTGTCAATGTCAATGGAGCGCCTTAAGATCCCTGCCTACTGCCTACATGCTTGCAGCAGTCTAGTTGTACCAAAAATATGTATTTAACGGATTATATTGGCATGATATTGATCATGGCATATTTTAACAGAAGGGTTTTGTTTTGATGCTACGATGAGTTGGCGTACCATAGGACTCGTCGCAGCATCATACACAGACCGCCAGAACCGATTTGCGCCCTTCACCCGGGATGGTAAAAAAGACAAACTTCTCCAATTAGACTTTCTTTTCTTGATCTCTTAGATCAATGAATCGTCTTTGGGGCGTTTAACGCACGTTTTGCAATGGTACTGATTGTGGACTTCGGTGTATAAAAGTAACTACGTATTTATGGCTCTAAAAAACTTGCTAAAGTTGAGTAGAATCATTGTATTATACCTACCTACATACCAAAAAAATCCGCATATAACAAACCTATATACATACTTAGTTATAGATCGAGCATGCTTTCATCTTATTTAGATAATAAGTAGGTACTTACCAGTAGTCCGTCAGAATTGTTGAGAGGTTTCTGAAATCCTCTCTAGTATTGTAAGTCCTTTCCAAATCCAAAATGTTCTGGAATGAAAAAGCATTAAGTAGACGTCAATGTACGGAGTATCTACTGAACGAAATTAAATTGTAATCTGATTGCGAATGGAGATACCCAAATAAATAAAACTGACAAAATAATGTACCGTACACGTAAGTAATGAAAACTCCTCCAAATATCAATATTGATGCTTGTAATACCAAATCCCTACATGTTATACTATGGACACTGGCATCTTTTTTTCCCCTTATTAGGTATTTCCGGGCATGTTGAAACTTTTTGTGCAGTGGTTGCATCAATAAGTACTGGGTTCTGTTAGTGTGAAGAGCAATTTAAAAGAACATGTTGTTGGCTAAATTTGTATCTGTATATCTTTACTGGTATTTGGACGCCATCGTGCTATTTCTGCTATTGATGTCAGGATGACAGAGAAATTTGCTGACTTGCTGTCTATCAACTTGTTGTATGTGGAATTTTGTATTTTTTGGAAAATTAGAAGAAGGTTTTTGGTTGATGTTAAACCTTTTTGCTTTGAAATCACACTGAGTGTCCATATTATAGGTAATAAGTGAATGTCCTACTCATGTCAAGCCGGGTTTCTGAGACATCATTAATATGCATTCATTACGATGTATGTAGGCCTACATGTATCACACGAATTCATCTTATATCAATAGGCTCAAATTCAAAGCATTCTATGAAAGTTGCATAACCCATACGAAAATAGGGACAGATCACTCTACTGATAGCGATGCGGTTGCTGCAGTGAACAGTCATGCATGATATACTAGGCAGACTGTGACAAATGGCGGCAGGTCACGGGAACAATTTGTGACTCCCGCATTCCCCTTAAACTTAAGGAGAAGATTTATAAAAGAATGGTTAGACCTGCCGTCCTGTATGGATTAGAGTGTTGGACCACAAAAGGAATAAATGAAAGGCATGCAGCTGAGATGAGAATGCTAAGAGGGAAGTATGGTGTAACGCGAATGGATAGAATACGGAATGAGTATATAAGAGGAAGTCTGAAAGTGACACCAGTGACTGAAAAGTTGTGTGGAAATCGGTTTTCATGGTATGGGCATGTTATGCGAAGAAATGAGAAAAATATTGTCAGGAAAGTTGAGTATAAATGTGGATGGTTATACAAGTAGAGGGAGACCAAAGAAATTATGGATGGATTTTGTGAGAGATGATATGGCTAAAAAGGGAGTGACTACCGAGATGACGACTACTAAAGAAGTATGGAAGAAAAAGACATGTTGCGCCGGCCCCAAATAAATTGGGATAAGGGCAGGAGAATGGGATATACTAGGCAGACTAGAATAATATGTATATCTCGAAGCTCTGTGGCATACTGTCAAATCCATCAAAAATCCCTCTATATAGTCTGTTCTTAGTTCTGATGCTGAATGTGTCATTGACATAGTGACATTGACAAAAGATTGTTTTGGTTTTTTTTTGAGGTTAGATATGTTAGAATGCAAGTAAATAGTTATTTATTTTGGTTGGGGAAACTGTTAGTGTAGAACTAAATAAATTAAGGACACCTTTCTTCTTTGGACTGAACTTCTTTCCGGTAAACTTTAAAATCATTTTGCCTGATTCTTTTCGCGAACAGATAACTTATCAGCATTGAATCATAAAACTGCGATGAATGCAACAGAGTACAAGAAATATCATGAATCCTTCATGCAGAATAACCATGGCTCAACAGCAGTGCACACTTGCGCCTGTATATTGTTCACTGTACAATGTACTGTTTACGTCGCAATCAAATCTAGATTTCCACTGTGCTGCCAGTATGGTTATGAATACCTTGCGATTGTATTACCCATGGTCATCGCACACACCTTTCTATCAGAATATATATATGTACTGAACTTTATGATCTTCATTCTTTTGCAAATCAATCTTTTGTTCCATTATCCCAAAGCAGTCAAAAACTTTAAGCAGAAAAATGTCCTTCAAAACAGTAGGATACCTTTGATATCTTGTCTAAGAGGACTGACGTATCTTATCACAGCATTATGTATCTTAGCTGTAGATTTTAAAGACTTTCCAAGATATTTAGCCAAAACAGAGAGATATGGTTATAGCTTAATGGATACTGGTGTTGGATTATTCGTGATAGTGAGCGGTCTGGTCCATAAAAACCTCCGCCAACAAAGATTTAAAGATATCATCAAAGGAAATTTAAAAATTATATCTGTACTTGTAGTACTTGGAGTTGGAAGATTCATCTCTATCAAACAGTTGAACTATCAGGAACATGTTACAGAGTATGGCGTACATTGGAACTTTTTCTTCACAATAGCTGTTTGTAAAGTCCTTTCGACCATTGTTTTATATTTTTCAGATCATGCTTCATTACTATGTGTTCTTTCTTTAGTTTTCCATGAATTCGCCTTATACATAGGATTACAAGACTGGGTATTTGGTGATAGTCCTAGAAACTCTTTAATATCAGCTAATCGTGAAGGCATTTCTTCATGTTTAGGATATGTGTCCATCTACATATTTGGTGTTGTTATAAAAAATATATTACACAATAGAAATGCCACTAAATTTGAAATCCAAATAAAATTAATTTTCGGGACAATGTTAATGTGGACTTTGACATATTTTGTGGATATAATTCGCCCAACATCTAGGACATTAGCAAATGCAGGGTTTTGTATTTATATGGATACTCTTTTGATAACAATGACAACTGTATTATACTTTGTGTCAGTATTAGTTGAAGACAAAGAGAATCATATCCATGTCCCTATTATTCTATCCCATATAAATACAAATGGGTTGTCATATTTCCTCATAGCTAACTTGCTAACAGGTTCCATCAATTTATCAATAAGAACTTTACTTGTGCCTAGTATTGTTACTTTTATTATTTTAAATATCTACATGGTTATCACACTAGTGATTGTGGTTTACCTGAAAGTATTAGGATTAAAAATTTAAGAGGCACAGACGCCAGCACATCAATTTACCACAATCTGTCAAATTTCTTTGATAGTATTTCAGCTTTATCACCAAGACTTAAGGTTCATTTTCAATTGAGAAAATTTGACAGTTAGGGATAGCTTGATGTGCTGGTGTCTGTACATAAATAGCTGGTGCACAACAACTAGTCATGATCACAAATACAATCTTTCTGTAATGTATATTTGAACATGAATGATGTAAACCATATTTTGTAACCATATTTCGATTTAAAAGAGTGTCCATGGCGTTTCTTGCGCGATCTTCTCCAAAGGTACCTACTGTAACCTACCTAACCTATGTAACCTACTGACCAACCCCTTGATAATTCAAAAGTGCTTGTTATTGGTTTATTTGAAAGAAATGGTTTGAGATTGATTCAAAGTACATATTATAAATTCAAATTCAAAATTATTTATTCGCAAATAAAGACAAAGAGAATCATATCCATGTCCCTATTATTCTATCCCATATAAATACAAATGGGTAGTCATATTTCCTCATAGCTAACTTGCTAACAGGTGCCATCAATTTATCAATAAGAACTTTACTTGTGCCTAGTATTGTTACTTTTATTATTTTAAATATCTACATGGTTATCACACTAGTGATTGTGGTTTACCTGAAAGTATTAGGATTAAAAATTTAAGAGGTACAGATGCCAGCACATCAATTTACCACAATCTGTCAAATTTCTTTGATAGTATTTCAGCTTTATCACCAAGACTTAAGGTAACAGAAACAGAAACAGAAACTCTTTTAATAAAACATTGTAATAATTATTGCAATTCATAATACATTCTTATAACAACATTTAACAAGGTATAGAAAAATCAATAAAGGATATTATAGTACTGGGACGTAACTGAAAATTCCATAAGTACTTTGTAAGTGTATTTTTTATAAATTATATAAATTTCAATGTATTGCATTGTTATCCCTTTTTCAAAAATAATAATAAGTAAATAAGTTTCTTCATACAAATAAAATAAAATTGTGTTCCATTCCTGTATTAGTCAGTAAGTAGGGGTGCATAATGTCATCATTAATATTAGTAAAATATATTATATCATAATATTAATAAGCTATATTATACTTTCATAGTCTTTTGTATTAATTGATGATAAAAGAGATCAAATATAATAATAGTTAAGTTTAAATAATGAGTTACAACAAATACTAGTTACATAATATTCACGTGTTGATTAATGCTGGGACCTATTTTATGTTTAAGTTTAGTTTAAGAATTTGTAAATGCCTTAATTAATTAAAAAATATTGTAAAACATATACTACTCACATTCCATACTATTGTTCACTATTTATATTTTTTTGCATAAAAGGTAATGTTTTATAAAATATATTTAATGTTGCTATGTACTACAGTCTTTGACTTTAAATGACCGACCACTACCTGATAATATTGTTGGTACTTTATTCAGAACCTAGTCAGATAAACTTAATAAAATATAAAAAAAATAAACAACTTTATTTTTTAACAAATGCGTACTTTAGTACCGACTGTAAAAGGCAAGAGAATGATGAGGCAAGTACTCTAAAGTATTTTTTGGATGTAGGTAAGTATTACATACACGATCATCCAGTCGAAAGTGACCAACACATTTATTGTTAGTTCTAGCAAATCAAAATAGCCTTTTGAACGCCATTGTCACATATACGTGACAAGCAAGCGCATACCCTGTACGCCACCGACGCAAATATCAAACATGTGATAATGGCAACAACACTATATATAACACGAAATAAACAATTAAATCAATAATTTTTTGAGTGTTTAAATAGATATCTTAAAAATTTAAGCTCTACTACGTATTTAAAGACATGAAAAAAAATACAAAAGACACCATGGATAGGTATTGGGAAATTCATGATAACAAGAAATAAATTTTTAGGTTGACGTGGAGGGCACGCGCATGCGTTATCTGGCGTTCAAAAGGTTAATAGGAGGATTTGGGACCCAAAACAGCTATTCAAAAGTTGAATCGACAGTTGGTATATACCTACTGTAGACTAACACTACGACATAATACGTAATTCAATACCCGCAATGAAAATACATACGTATAAAGAAAGTGAGCACATATGAGCATATTTATGTATACTACAACAATATGTATGTAAGTATAGGTACATTGTCATGTCAATATTCCTGTAAAATAGTCAAATTATTGCTTTTTATAAGGCCCACTGCATATTAGAGATTTTAAGTACAAAATTGATTAATTAAAAAAAATATAAGTCGTCTTCTTTTCGTGTGGTTTGTGACTAACCTGGTGTCAGAATTTTTATGGACCTCTGACTTAGCTCCACCTACTGTTGAGAAATATCTCTCAGCCTTGCCGGTTTCCTCACGATGTTTTCATTCACCGGTTTTTTAACTAAGTGATAACTATACAATACGCACATGAATCTGAAAAGTCAGAGGTGCGAAAGCATCACTACTTAACAACCGAGCCACACATTGCCGAGCCGTAGACATTGTAATCGTGCCTAAGTTTACTAAGGTAGTCAGAAGTATATTAAGGTCGCTAGATAATCCATGACGTGTATTAGTGGGTGTATTGATATTAACATGAACTGGGCACACCCCCCAACTTCAGGCTACTACTGCAAATATTTAAAAAAAAAAATGAAATTTTGCGTAACCCAAGCTCAGTGACACAATATAGCTAGGCGAGTCACACATTGTTTGGACATCATTTAATAAAAATAAACAGTATGCAGTCAGCCTTATTTACATAACAACTAAATTAGTATCTAATTAATTCCTATTTGTACACTGTTAGTAAATTAAAGCTTTAAAATTAGGGCCTCTGTACGTAGGTATATACAGTTTTCTGGTTAACAATTAACAATAATTTAGAACACTTTAGATACAATGATTGCAACATTTAAGATAATTATATTGTTCAATTCAATTCCTTATAATAAATTAATTTAAGTATATAATATAATAAGTTAATAATAACATAAATATTATAGTTACTAAAATCCACGGGGTTTACAGCACAGCCAATTTTGCAATTTGGAGTATGTATTTATTTTAAACCATTACTGGTTGATTTTTTTAAATGGGGCTTTAGCAGAACAATTCAATTCAATTTTAAAATCTATCAATCAATTCACTTGTTAAGTACTAAATTACAACCTACCAATTAAAAATCTCAATTCAAGTTTTATTCAATTCCCTCAATTTATAAATACTATCATCTATAAACATCTATTTTATAAGTACTTGATTACAACCAAACGGAAGCGTTAATTTTTTTAGGTCCACTAGGGCGAGTGCTAAATCCTGTCTAAGAGTGGGGACATATCTGCGCTCTTTGTCGATGGTTTGGACTTCCTGTAGAATAGTCTGGCAACACAGAATACTAGGCAGTAAACCAGTAACATAATCAGAATGCCAAGGTACAGGCATAAATATGGGAACCTTTTCGGCGACCAGAATACTGTGTATCTCATGTTTTTGTGGTTGTTTTCTGAAAAAAGAAAATAATCTATAATATAAATATGAATCGCTGAACGTGTTGCTAAGCGCAAATCTCGAGAGCAGCTGAACCGATTTCTCTAATTCCTTTTTTCTTGTGTTTGTTATTGTCAGGAGAAGGTTAAGAACCTTCTCCTAACAATAACAAACATTATTTTAAAAAAAAGTAAGTAGGTAGGTATTTTAGGTGAGGTAGGTAGGGTGGGTTGGTAGGTAAGGTAAGTAGGGTAGGTAAGGTAGGTATCATAATTAAGACAGAACAACGACTGTCGGGATACCTAGTTTTTGATATTATTTTAAAAGGGGTCCGTACGCAACGTGTGACTGTGTAGCGCGCGCTCATGCGAAGGATTTCGTACAGGACTCGTAGAAACGCTTGGAGCGGTTTCAAAAACGCGCGTTTGTTTTTTATTATGTTAACTAGCTGACCCGCGCATGTTCGTCTGCGTCACCTAAGATGTTGATCGAAATCAAGTGGTGTCAAGGACAATTTTGTTTACATTTAAATACTTGTGATTAATAACATATATATTTGGATAAGGATTAATATAATGTTGATAATACTCCTTCGGAAATAATGCATTAATTTGGAACAAATTAAATTACTATAAAAAAGGTTTATAGTGAGTCAATCTAAAAAGATAGACGGACTTTTTTTAACTTTTAAAGACGAAAATATCCATCATATAGGATATTTGCATAACTTAAACCCTTTAAGCAGCGCACGCAACGGAAGCTCTCAAAAAGGAATATTTTTTCCCGTTTTTGCAACATTTTTCATTTATTCTCCGCTCCTATTGGCCATAGCTTGATGTTGCCTATAATCTTCCTTGATAAAATGGACTATCCAACACGAAAATATTTTTTCAATTTCTACCAGTACAGTAGTTCCTGAGATTAGCGCGTTCAAACAAACAAACACCTTACTAATATTAAAGTATATAGATGTGACCTTATTCTCACTGACATTATCAACATTCAACACCTAGCACCTTGGATGGAATTAAAATCAATTAACTAATTTACTCTCATTTAATTGTTTATACCGGTTCACAGCTGAGAGCTGAATAGAAGCATGTCTCCATTGGTATTAGTTTTTTTGTACTAATATTATAAAGAGGTAAAATATGCGGTGGACCACTTTCAACCTTATTACAAAAAGGATAAGAGTGAAAAGTGGTTAACCGCGGTTGTTCCTCTTCACAATAATCTCATAAATTTTACTTCTTAGTGCCAATTTCACCATTGAAACTGAACGCAATCAGTACATTTAAACCACGTTCAAGTACTGTCAGTGTCAGTATTCCATTGAAAATATGAAGTGTTCAGTTTCCTTGGTGAAATTCGGCTTTAGTTCGTTTTACATTTTGAATCACAAATATGAATAAAGTGTGGTTTGCGCCTTTCTCATGGGATGATGTGCCCTATGTTGATGCTCGGAAAATTGAAGATAAAAAGGGATAAGAAAGGAAGGGTTATCTTACCTAAAACGGCAGCCCCATACCCGATATGGCTCGTCCCCATTCTATAAGAGCATGTTGGCACATAGATCTCGTACAGCGAGTCCTCATCAAATGTGATGCTGAGCGTCGACTTGGGTGCGGTGAACCATGTCGTCACCTTGTGCGTTAGGTCCTTGTGCTGTTTCACGTATTTAGACTCGTGGTCGTGGGCGCAGAAGAATATTGATGGATTTATTTCATTCATAATCTGTGGATATAATAATTTCTTTGTTAATAAATAAGTGGCGTAGCGTGGCTTACAGGAACCCTGCATCAAAATTAGTTGGGACGCCTAAATGAAGGGTAAAGCTTTCTCACAAAAGAAACAACAATGCCAGTATTAAATTTAAACTTTTGGGCGCACGCTAACCCGTGAAAAAAATTTTTTTTTTCTCTCTTTTCATTTCTGAAGTGAAAACTCTATAGGCACGTATGACAGTTTTTTAATGTTTTTTTCCCTGGAAGTATGAGATTAGGTGGCATTGTGGACCACATTTGCCTAATTTTATGCTTATACACGTTAGGGTCTTCTGTCTGGGCCCATCATTGATCATTGATACGGCTAATACGGCGGTAGCTACGCCCCTGTAATAAATATTAAATCCAAGCCGCCAAAATACGTCGGGAGCCAGGTGACGACTCCCGGCCACCGTAGGCGCGGGCCTGCAGACGGTGAGTAATGGGTGACTCACCGTCCGACCAGCACCAGACCCGTGCCGGACGGTGCGTATATGTTCCACGCGCGCCTCAAAGAGATGTCAGCATATGAAGGGGCCCCTCAGGGCCAAGCCTGCCGGGTAAGCGGGATTGTCCGAAAGGGTTACCGCTACCCCGGAACACAAAGGGCTAAGGAAGGAACATGGATGGGTTTTAGTCAGTAACACTCTGACACTCCCTTCCGCTCCACCCAGAGCGGGAGAAGTCGGGAAGGGAGAATGATTTCCCAGCCTTAAAAAAAAAAAAAAAGCCGCCGAAATAAGTCCGGCAATGACTGCTTCTAAGTTTGCTTAAGAGGGAAGCGCCAGTATAGCCCGTGGGCTAAACTAGTTTCGGGAAACTCGGGAGTTTATCGCGAATTGAAATTATTTTGAAGAATAGTATATAAAGTTATCTCACCATTTTACTAAACATTACTCTCATTGTAACAGGGTAATGAGAAACCGCAATTTTAAAGCTGTTGTCAATGCCCGGTGGCTCCTCAGTCTTCTGTGGGAATGTATGTGTGATAGCATTCACTTTATATATGGATACGTTAGAGTAAGTTATGACGGACGGTTGTGTGAACACTTTCTCAAACTCCTCTATCTTGTTGCGACGGATTGGTTCGTTCTCACCACCAATGTCGTTGTCACCTGGTATCCAGACTTGCTGGAATGTAATGGTAAATAAATGATTATTATTAACTGTAAAAAACTTCAGAAGAAATTGTATACTTTGGAATTTGGTTCATACCTTTAGTCTATGTATCTTAATATTATAAGTTTAATGGTAGTCCTCAGACAGTATGGCATCTTGTGATCTTTTAAATTTTTTAAACATAGGAAGTAAATTATGGTAGGAAAATGTGATAAACAACTACTTACCACAGTAGGATAATCCCAATCAAATATATTAGCGAGTCTTTTAACATAACCGTGGAACTGAGGTAGTGTGGATATGGAACCCTCATCCATTAGGTCACCCAAGTACACCAGGACATCGGGCTTGAAATAGTCCGCTACTACGTTGAATGTTGACTTTAAGTAACTAGAAAATTACATGAATGTCTGGTTACTTATTGATGGCTTTAAAACTCTGTCACCAGGTTAGTTACTAACCACACGAAAAGAAGAAGATGGCTTAGAACATTTTTATTTAGTTGCTCAGAGCTACCTAGTTTCCTTTATCTGATAAAATGCATAAACTTCATAGAGTATCCCAACCATAGGATAACTACATAACCCTTCAGGGAATAATACAAGGTGTCTGTTATGTTGTCATCAGTAACAGTAAGTACCTACTTTTATATATTTTTTGGGATTAGATAAGCAGTTGGTGAATTCAATATTTTATCTCACGTTCTTAGATAATAGTAGAAAGAAATATGATAAGAAAATAATGTTGAAAGAGTTGACTAAAAATATCTTCTACCTATATATTGTACATACCGGTCACTATCCCAATTAATGAGGTAGCTCAAAGGAGGCGGTACCGCTTCATCCCCTTGTATTTGAGGGTCAGCAATAAACAGTATCTTGGTACAAGTCGAATCATTGTCACTGCTACAATCCAATTCTGTCCAGTATTGCTGTTGAACGAGGTAGGTGAACCATTCGCAGTAGAGAACAGCCCCGCAGAACGCCGCTAAGACGTATTTTACAGTCGTGCTACGACAGAAAAGCCATAAAATCAACCAAGTGTGAACTTCAAGGGATGGTAGTTTTTGTGGAATTTTGTACTCAATAACTCTTTTACTTTCTCACCTTCGCCTTAAGTACATTCTTCCCAAAATTTCGTCGATTGTTCGTTTTGTTACTAAATTAAAATAAGTAGGTACATCTACTCCCATCTCAAAAATTTAAAATAACATTGAAATAATGAACTCATATGTCAAACAATATTGTAGACACTTCAATTTACGCAGAGTAATTATTTTATGGTAGGATAAAAGTGATTTAACAGGTAGTGTGCATGTAAATTTAAAATGAAATATAATTAAAGATAAACGCCAGGCTACTTAATTGATTACAGGTACCCGTTAAAATTCTAGTAGCTAATCATCCTGTAATTTAACTATTTCTCACAAATAAAGAAATGCAAAAGCTAGACGAAACGGAACGTTGATGATATGATTGTTGACATTAGTTGAGGTGCATTCCTAATTAATGAGAAATGTTAAAAAGCCTTGTTATTGTTTTATGATAATATCATATTTGAATGACCTAAATTGCGCATGCACATCAATTTTTATATATAGCTGCTGCAATGTGTAATTCACATTCATTTCATTTCAAATAACACACATATTCGCCATAAAATCTGACGGCTTTATTATGAAAAATAAACATGAACGCTTCTCTATTGCGGCGATTTGACAGGTCAGCTTCGAGCCACTTTTTAGCTTTCTGAGTAGCGTATTTTCATTTTATTTTGTGTTATCCTTTCATTTACGCGTAATAAATAACATGTATGTAGTTGTAATAGTAGCTTGATTACTTTATTAGACTATTTGTAAGTGCACTTACAGTGTTACATAAACAGTAGAGGGCTAATCGTTTCGGCAATCCCGATGCATATAACTACATAGTACGTCAGTGAACGAATGGTGGCATTAAGATAATGGATGTGGATGCTCCTAACATATTAAAAAGGTGCAGCAGTGCACCCTTAATCAATGAGGCTGCTTCTACGACGGCCACATCGCCCACGACGAACGTAGCGCCCAGGTAAAGTAATGTGTATGGAACACGCCTCCTACGGTTGTGATATGGTTGTTGCTACGCTGCTTACCTATTTTTGACAGCTGCTGAGGTCGCCAGTGGGTGCTGTGCCCGTATTTAGCGATGTTTGTGCGTTATTCACAGTGTATACTATAATATTATCGTTGCTGGTTGGTTGTAGATTGTTATGTTACAAATGCTGTAGCTTGGCGTCATTTTTCAGTGTTGAGTTGCAGTGTGTTGACAATGTGTGAGTACTGCAGTTAGTGCTGAGCTATCAACTTGATGTTGTCCTATATTTTTGTGTTTCTTGTTTTTATTAGTTAGTCTTAAAAAATAATTGCCTCATCTATTTCTGATATCATGGTTAATTAATTATGTTTCATTTGGTGATAAAAGTGCTAAATACTGATTTAATGTTTCATGTTGGTTTGCAGTTATTAACCACAAGACTGGAATAGGTAATGTGCATAAACTAACCACATTATGACCAGACATTCACTCAACAGATTGATTGTAAAACTCAACAATGATTCACAATTCATAAATTGCAAATTCTAGCTCCCATATAAGATGCTAATTAAAATGCATTTTAACTCACAACACCTACATTGACCACACTAGTCAACTATAATGTCCAACTGTAAAATCCAATAATATAAACAAATTAATGTAAATGGTATTTTGAAAGTCTCGGATAAGTTGGTAGAAAAATAAACACCTTGATGACTTCAAAGATTTTTGTATTTGATTTGACATTTGTGTACATAGGTACAATTTTTTATGTATAATGTGTAATGTGTGCATATTTTTTTGCGTTCATTATCCCATAATCTCCAAAATAACTCAACCAATCATGATAAAATTATACCAACATTTATCTTGCAGCCTAACTTTTCAACTTTAAAACTAGGTACAAATATAGAATCATCATTTATTCTATGAATATCTATCTGACTGGTATCAGAATAAATTTCTTTTGATAAGTATCAGATCTCTGATAAATTGTTCAGTCTTATGTTTTAAGATTGTTTATGGCTGTTTATTAACATCAAACTTCATATTTTTCATGAAAAATAGTTAGTAAATATTTTCATGGACTTTGTAAAGTGCTCAGAATTATATTATGTTCTGCCATTTCATCAGGTTATTAGAATTTATGCTAGGTAGGGCATTGATGGAAATTGATAGACCACAGTTTTATAATTTTTTTTTGTTCTTACTCTGGTAAATAGTCTTACTTAGTCTATTTCAGAATTTATCTTATTACTACCTACTACTTGATCATCCTTTATCACTTAGTGTCAAAAATGAATGTTTTAATAGAACACAACCATACTTGATTAATGCTTTATACATACATAATTTCTAAACTCATGTAGAAATGACAGTTCTTTAAAGAGAAAATCCCCTTGACCTCAGGCTGCTCTGTTTATAATAATGAGCTCTCTATACCTAGCACATTGAAAACCACAAAACATTCTATTTTCCTTTATACACAATATATTTTGTATTCATAAGTAATTTATGCTTCATACAAGTATCATGCTAGACTAATTTATTGTATTAAAAAGGATGTAGATGCCTGTTAAAGGCTGGCCTATCACCAGTGGGGACAGTTTACCTTTAGGTTATAAAAAATGCTGCTGGGAACTGTTATACTGTACTTTATACTAAAATTGGTAATCAATTTGTGGATGAGGCCCTTTTAAATTCAGAAAAAACGAACTGCTCTGGTTCTCGCCTTTTTTCCCTTTTTTTGGGGACAATTATTGGCTATGTAATGGAACATAACAATAACTAACAATTGGATGGAAAGAAAGAAAATGTATATATTGGGACATGCACAGGAAGAACACAAACTAAACACAATGTCTTGGATGATCCCAAAGGACCTCTGTGTGCCCATTTTTCACGCGTTTAAACGACATTATGATTGTATCATCTGGATTTAACAGTGTTTAAGTCAAGCAAGGTTTCGTGTGCGAGCCCAGTGGAATGCCACAACGCGGTTTTTCTAGCGTATCAGTAAATGGACAACACTATAGTGTCCGCATTTCATGCTAAAGGCAGCTAGTCCATCCATTCGAAGGTATGCTGATTTGTGAGTGCAATGGCACACACGACCCGTCAGTATATTCTAGAGTGGATCGTGTATATCCAATGAGCCGGCGACCTTTTATTGCATAATACAATGAATACATTATCGTCTTTGAAAGCCCTGTCGCACCGAATGCAGCACGGTCGGTCCTGACACGTGTACGACTAGAACGTGTCCACTTGCAAAAATAGGCGATAATTTCGTACACTGCGCAGAAACCCATTGATGTGATGCCAATGTGATAAATTCCATTCGAAAGTGTAATTTACTTCTATGCGTAGAGCGTACTTCTCCATTCGCAATTACTAAAGGGAGTCCTATGGAATGGATGTGCAATACACATATTATATCTTGCACCTCCAATATCGAGAGTATGACGAATTAGTAAAAGGTGAATCGTGGGATAGGACGGTGAAGAGCTCGGGAGTTAAAGTAGGACGAAGGGAATCGCTGGAGCTAGCTTGGGAACCGTAATCAATTTGGTTTGTCGCGAAAAGGCTAGTCATGTTTCGCCTATCCCTCTCGCTAATTATTTTACCGTGATTTCAGCAAGTATACCCCTGTCATTCGACGATTGTGATAGATGATAGCACACTCAACAATAATAGTTGAAATGAAATAGTATTATAAACACTGAGTAATTGTTATTGAATCACGCAACACTGTCCATGTTATTATTGTCTCACGACGAGCGCAATACATGTATAATGTTATGGTATCGGAATATACGTGTTTTATAAGCAAGTATTTTTGTGTCTGGCTGTTTGTTCAGGTCTAGTTTGGTCTGTTTTGTCCTTTAAGAAATTCCCATTAGCAGCTTAGGGAGTCGGGGTCGATTTGGGGTCGGTGACTGGCAAAAGGCTTGCCCTCCGTTGTGAGACATAGAGAGAACAGTTTTGGCGACATCAGGATGTTTTAAACACCTCTCCCTGCTCCGTCAGGGCATACAGGCATGGTGGTCTTAAAAGGAAATGATACGTTACTTGAACATAGCGCGCGGCTCTACTGAACCAAGTGCACTCAGTGAAAACAGTGACATTCAATCACACGCGTACCATCGTCGTATGTCGATATAACAGAATGAGTTCGATTTTTGTATATAAATACGCATCAAAATGTCTTCTTGTGTTCTAACTCAAGATAGAAAAATAAGACAGACGGGATTACCTCCTATTATCGCGTAAGTACAGCTAAAAATGTAACTTGTTGAATTTTTTTTGATTTATTGGTTGCTTGGCCGTTTTCGTGAGATTTTATAAAACAGGCGCGATGGACACTCAATGTTATTCATAGTCATTCGGCAGCTAAAGCTATATATAAGTAATAAGGTGATGATTTATGTTTTTAGGGTTCCGTACCTTAAAAGGAAAAAACGGAACCCTTATAGGATCACTTTGTTGTCCGTCCGTTTGTCTGTCTGTCAAGACCCTTGTTTTAATACATCATTCGCTTATCACCATAGGCATCGTAGTAATTTCCCAGTGATTCTCATAGGGGATTCCGCTGTTAAAGTTAATGGTTGGAGATTCCACGCATGTTAGTCTACTATATACTTTATGATCGGTTATTATGAGACTTGCTAGATTGATATTGCCACTTTGCCAGCCCGTTTGAGCGTACTTGGCTAACTTCCTTGCCACACAGCGAGAACGCTGTTCATTCAAAGTAATTTAATATCTTCGAGAGTTTATACAGCTTCTGCAAGACCAGACTTCGATACTTGCGTGATCTATTATGGGTTTCGTTAATCAGTATTCGTTTGCCGAATTTATACCTAAGGAAAGCTAATCACAAAGGCCTCCACTGCTATTTAGGACATCTGTATACTTAGATAGTTCTTCCATAAACAAAAAATCGGGAGGAGTCGTGTGGGAGACCCGGTTCCAATGACGGTTTTTGCTGTATGCCACCTACCTAAATAAATTAATAAAGAGCCAGCCGAATATGGGGGTCAACAGGATTCGTTACGCCACATTTTCTGCCAGTTTACTCCTAGCCAAAAGCTGTGTTCATTAAAGAACTTCGTCCTAAAAATCTTGAGACGCTTTATACTGCCCTAAGGGGTAATAAAAATTCTCAATCGAATAAGTACTTATATATTCAGAAGCCGGACAGGTAAGGCATATAATTTTACTTATGGAATCTTCGCGTGCGTCTACAAGCTTAGGTACTACTTTAATAATATTTGGCTTCGTCTACTTTCGACTATATCCGTCAGATACGAACTCGAAATCTGTTGGTATCTCTAGGCATACTGTAATCCTATCGGGTTGTCGGCGTCGGCTTGATTGCCAAACAGTGACTGAGACTCTTGTCTGTAGGGTAATAGACTTTTGCGGTTTCGAGATAGCTCAACGTGGTAACGGCACCGTTATGTACTTAAAAATCATTATTAGTTTGCTAGTGTTAGTTGTAGTCAGATAGGACTCATTTTCTTTCATGGAATATTGTTTTTCGTCATTTTAGGTTTGTAGACAAAAAGTGAGATATTCAGTACCTAACTCATGTCGAAGTAAGTGAGACTAGCCAAGCAAGTTTTTAACGCGTCTTATTAGACTTCCCCGGATTAACGCTTAGTACTTTAGAGGTATGAGCAACAGGTTTTGAAATTCAATCATCCTCCATTGGAAACGGAGGATCCTCCGACTAGATAGGTGTTGTGTTTGGTGGGCGATTCTCGTTGATTGATGTCAGGAAGTTGTACGAGGGCGGGTCAATAAGTCCGTGACTTTTGGAATAAAACACAGATTTTTTGATAAATAAATCATTTTATTTTTCAACGTAGTCTCCCTTGAGCTCTATACACTTTGTCCAACGCTTCTCCAATTTTTTTATCCCTTCCAAAAAATATGATTTGTCGAGGTCCTCAAAATAGGCCTTTGTTTGCGAGATGACTTCATCATTGGAGTCAAATCTTTTTCCACCAAGCCATTTCTTCAGGTTTGGGAACAAGAAGTAGTCACTCGGAGCCAAATCTGGAGAATAGGGCGGATGAGGGAGCAATTCATAGCCCAATTCATGGATTTTTGCCATGGCAACTGCACATGTGTGCACCCTTGCATTGTCTTGGTGGAAAAGAACTTTTTTCTTGGCCAAATGAGGTCGGTTTTTTTTCAAATCGTCATTGAATCGGTCCAATAAGTTGGCATAATATTCCCCATTGATTGTTCTTCCCTTTTGAAGGTAGTCAATGTGGATTATCCCGCGTGCATCCCAAAAAACAGTCGCCATAACTTTATTGGCTGACAAACCCACCTTGGCCTTCTTTGGCGCCGAATCGCCGATTCACCCTTAGAAACCCACTGTTTTGACTGTTGTTTGGCCTCTGGTGTGTTGTGATGGATCCATGTTTCGTCCACGGTTACAAAACGGCGCAAAAACTCCTCCATATTGCGATTAAACAACGCCAAACCTTCCTGTGAAGTTGTTACACGATTGCGTTTGTGGTCGACTGTGAGCAAACGCGGCACCCATCTTGCGGAAAGCTTTCTCATGCCCAAGTGATCATTCAAAATTGAAACCACTGAGCCATGCGAGATCCCTACGGTTTCCACAATCTCTTGCACTTTCAATCTTCGGTCGGCCAACACCATATCGTGAATTTTTTCGATTCTTTCGGGTGAAGAGACCTCAACTGGGCGTCCAGGGCGTTCGGCATCTTCAGTGCTTGTACGGCCACAACGAAATTCAGTAAACCACTTTTTTACCATTGAAATCGATGGTGCAGAGTCCCCATAGTATTTATCAAGCTTAGCTTTGGTCTCGGTAATGGTTTTTTTTCGCAAAAAATAATGCTTAATAAGCACACGAAATTCACTTTTTTCCATTTTTTCCTCAAATTACTGGGTAGTCTGATAAAGATAGCTGTCAAACACAAACTAACTGACGCAGCAAGTTCAAATTTTGACAGGAGTCAACTGACAGATGCCTGTTGACAGGAGTAGTGTTGCTTTTTCAGTAAAGAGGTCAGAACTTCAAAAAGTCACGGACTTATTGACCCGCCCTCGTATATTGCTAGGCACGGTAATCTCTGCTTGCGCGATGCAGAATTTAGAGTGACAGTTCGCATGTGGCGATTTAGATGCCGTCACAGTACCATCTCGTGCTGTCCCTTTTATTACTTCACGTGCATCGTTTGGACATCGTCCACTAAAACATGGATGTTATTTGCCATTCCTGTCAAAACATAGTTACGTAACATCAGCCGCATAGAACGTACAGTTCGTTTCCTGTGGGGGACGTATGCAGTGCCGTAAGCCCATAACGCGGACCATAATTTGGAGGAAACATAATCTGGACTTGTCAGTTGAATGATCATAAGCGCATGAGAAAAGAAGGGAGCCTAACTAACCTCCATAGATATGTGTTCCTACTAAATTGATCTATAGGTGCCAGTATTTCTATGTATGTCTTCCTCATTGCGAAATGTTCTCCTGCTCTCAAGGCATCGGTTTGGGAAGTCTCGGCTTTATAATCTAATTGAGTATGCCGCCACGGATGCGTTGCTACCCGCTCTCAATTGATGCCAATTTGCTTGCATAGTGGTAGCGTGCAAGATTGCACAAAATTACCACGAAGTTATCGCCCGAGAATGTGATAGATGTTTGTTGTGTTAAACCACGCACGTTAGTGTTAGATATTGTGGAAATTGACAGTGGCTACGGGGTGCATTACTTTGAATCCGTTCATTCCCATTCGCCCCCGCGGGGATTGCCACCGGAGGCAAATGGCAATAAAAATTCCCAGTCGCCACCGGTGGTGACTGGGAAGTCATTGCCCCCTCTTCAGTTTCGCTATACGTTGCTTTGTTTCTTGTGAAGAATAAAATAATAAGGAAATTTATTCCAAACCTCCATCTAATTGATGATAACTTGATGATTATTATATCAAATTGATGGTTATTTAATCTTCACAAGAAACAAAGCAATGTATAGCGAAACTGAAGTGGGGGCAATGACTTCCCAGTCACCACCGGTGGCGACTGGGAATTTTTATTCCCATTTGCCACCGGTGGCAATCCCCGCGGGGGCGACTGGGAATAAACGTTTGAATCAAGGGCAAAAAGAGACGAGACACGTACATTTAGAGCTCGGAATTAACATCATCATTCTCCTGTCCTGATCCCAATTTATTTGGGGTCGGCGCAACATTCTTCCATACTTCTCTATTAGTCGTCATCTCGGTAGTCACTCCCTTTCTAGCCATAGTATCTTTCACACGATCCATCCATCGTTTCTTAGGTCTTCCTCTACTTGTAAAGCAATATTCATACTCAAAACTATCCTGACAACGTTTTCCTCATTCCTCCGCAAATATACCCATTATTACCCATACTATGACAACCGATTTTCACACAACTTTTCAGTCACCGGTGGCACTTTCAGACTTCCTTTTATTTACTCATTCCTTACTTTATCCAATCGAGTAACATCACACATCCCTCTTAGCATTCCGAAATTTAATTAACATGTCAAACGTAAATTGGAATCGAAACCCAGGTTAAGCGACAACGGCGGTAGCCGTAGGTAGGTCAAACCACACCGTTCCTTAAGACGTTTAGTGCATACCATAGTGCGGAAAGGAAACAGATCTAGCTACTAAAAAAACTGACTGCAGGGCCTCAACTGGTCCACGATTTCCAATACCCAGTCCATTTGTAGCGTTGTCACACACTTGCTATTCAACTATGATAGGTGTAGGGATCTAGCAACCTTCCTCTTCTCTTGCTTCAGTCAGCCTGTTGATAATAATCAGCCAAAAGGCTAACCTTAATTACAATATTGTTTCAGGAACACGTCGATCTTCAGCATGTTCTCCAACAACAACCTGACGCGCACGCGCAGGCATAGCGGTACCTTCGGACCTGTCACCTCCCCGGTCAACGTAGCCGTGAGTATCGTTGTATTATTGACAATTTAAATTTATTTATTGAGGTAGATTGACGCGATGTCAAAGGTTGAATGCTGCATCATAACTAGTAACAGTTTGTAACAAAAAATATTATTTGTTAAAAAAAAAATAACAGGGTCAAATGAAATTAGCTAGCAAAACTGCAAACATGATAAAACTAGATGTGTTTTTGGAGTCCACGACCGCAGGTAGTGGCAAACTTAGAATACTTATCAATTAAAAAAACAGTTTTTCTTTAAACTGCACAGACGTGATAGGAATCTATATTACGACATAGTAAAAGAAAAAAAATTATTAGCATAATCGGTCTATGATGCTCCTACTGCTGGGATACAGCCCAGCACAGAGAGTGGGCCGTAATCCATTTGTTCGACACTTTCACTGCCAAGTACATTTATTGCATAACAATTGGCATGCCATAAAATGTGTCTCGCATATCTATAACAACCCATCTGTTGAGTCCATCAGCGCAACGGTTACGTAACGGGACCCGTATGCCGCAGCACCCGAATCCGAGTTCACTAAGCCACGCCCACGACCAGCCAGCGATAGTAGGGTTGTCGAACGTCTAATTTTTTATTGAAAGAAATAAACTACTTACACGGTTCTTTTTTATATTTTTATTTGTTTTTCTAGGTATTTAAAAATCATAACACTTACGCCAAGAGAACCTTACATGATTTGCCTAATCCGCAGTTGTAGTGTTTTTCTTTTTAAGTGGTTTTCTTTTAAGTTTCATGATAACCTATGAAATGTATTTCCTATTGAATACAATACCACACTTTTTATCCAAGAATGTTTATCGGAGATGTAACCAATACAGAACAAAGAATACTTTCTGTGAAATTATATGTAAAACACTCCACAAAATAACGAAAAACATTGTACCTACTAATGTTCTTGCTCCTCCTTCTCAATCTCAACTTGTTGTTAGTCAAAAACTTTTAAATGTCAAAATATCAAATCTTCATACAGCCAATGATGCAGATTTTTAACCCTCTGATGCCAGATGATTCACACGCATAACAACAGAATTATCTAAGCTAAGTGAATTAAAGTAAGGTAGCTAAAGTTGTATAAACAGTTGTCGTCTAAATCGCCAGCAAGGGATTAAAAACCTTAAAGCTCAATAAAACCAAACCGATGCCTTTGTTTTCATTTTTTAAACCTTCAGCGACGGTTTTTACCTCAATAAAACACGTGCAGATGAGGAAAAGTTTTAACATTTGCCTTCTTTTGTTTCTAATCTCAATAAAACCAAACCGATCCCTTTGTTTTCATTTTTTAAACCTTCAGCGGCGGTTTTTACCTCAATAAAACACGCGCAGATAAAGAAAAATAGTTACCTAATAATAAGAAATCTCATTAAAATTGCGTGGCGCCATAGGCTTGAATAGGTACATATGATGAAAAGGCAATTAATAATAAATCCACTTTAGTATGTTTCTTAGAGATTTGTCAGCATAATATTAAATCGTACAACATTTAAAGTAAATAAATAATTGATGAAAGACTTACTCAAAAGTACATACTATTCTCACCTAGATTATTTTTGGCAACCCTAGTAGCACGTTTTGATTTGCACCCGGTAGGCGGGTGCTGGGCATGGCCACAAGCCACATATAACTATTTATATGTAGGACCCGGGAGCCGGGTTGTGGGCACGTGAACGAATTATCGTTCGACCCGGGAGCCGGGTGATTGGCAGCGAAAGTGTTAACGACCGCTGGTAACATGAAGCATGAATTGAGATATGGTTTCCCAGCAGTAGGAGCATCATAGACCGATTATGCTAATAATTTTTTATTTCGACACTCATCACGTTTACGGAGTTTTGCCGGTTAATTTATTTTGACACTGTAAAAATAATTTTGAAATTCGAATAAATGCAATTTTTTTTTAATTCGATATGATTTTGTACCTTTGTATACATAAGTATTCGATTGTGGATTATTATACCAACCTTGGACGTGGTTTATGGCATAACATATTTATAACCAATTTTAACCTGCTCCCATAAGAAACCATTGATCGAGTCTCGTATAGAATCGACTGGAGAATACCGTTTGATGCTCTATAACAGGGGTTCCCAAACTTATTTTATTTGCCCACTTTGAGAATAAATTATTTTTTAGCGTCCCCATTTTTTCACCTACTTAAAAACCAATCTGAGACGAAATTACAAATCACCCCCTAAGCCTGTACACAACGCATTAATTTTTTTCTGGGTCCTTGACTGCCCCGCTTTAGGCTTGCAGCGCCCACTTTGAGAAAGCTCTATAAGGTAACTTCAACCACCAATACCATTGACATGTATTGTGATCATGACCAATTGAAGGGGTAAGTGGACAAAGGTGTTATCTAACAAAACTGAAAAAATCGAGTTTCTTGCATGTACATAGGTTTTAAGTGGCGATAAATCGACTGGTGGGCTCAAAATATCTAATTTTAATGCATATCCAAAAATACAGATACCAAAATAATATGCATACATTTATGCATTAAAAACCTATGTTCATGCAAGAAATCGATTTTTCAGTTTGTCAGATAACACCTATGTCCACTTACCCCTTCAATTTTAAAGCTGTCAAAACCAAAACATAAAGAAGATAACATCCCATTAACCTTTTTTCTAGGATTTCTCTTCTATAACAGGTGCTTATTTGTTGCTACAGAGCTCTTGGGCGCGAATGGCGCCGCGCGTCAACCAACTGCGAGCCGAGGAGTGTGCTGATGTCAGCAACACGCGCGAAGTGGCGCACGAGAGGGAGATACACACGGCCATGCAGATGGGCCAGTCTTGCGAGGACTTGACGTTAGTCGCCGGCCTCGCCAACTCACCCACAAGGACACCTAGGTACTCATCAGGCCATTCTAGCTACTTATTTAAAGTTGTTTCTTTACATCGCTACAAAAGCACTTGCCATTTCCCTGGTATTAACTGTTTGTTAGCCCACGCACATTTAAAAACTTGTTTATTGGATCTCCAACAGAGACTACACAATAATATTCAAGTAAACACAGAGCAGCGACAAATAAAAGTTGCGCTTCTAAATATTGGTAACCATAAAACATAATAAAGTCTAGGTAGGTACAACAAGTTTGACAATGTATAAATATTAAAATAAATTCTAAATTCTACATGGAAATCACACAAAGGCAAGGAAGGAATCAAAGTGAAATCCATAACAAATTTATTAAAAAACTAGCTTCTGCCCGCGACTTCGTACGCGGACCCTGTTGCTTATGCCAGCGACAACGGGGTCGCCGTTTATGTTATTTTTTATCATTTTTCCCATTTAAATCTTTTATCACACTGAGCTTTCGTTTTATTTCATTCCAACAACCACCAAAACATACAGTCCATTTGTCATCGTTTTCATTTTGGTAACCGCATTATTATATTCCCCACTTGTCTCTAGAGACCTAGAAGTCAATGCGTAGATTCGGTTGGAACTCAAGCACAATTCTCTATCCGTGAACGTCTCCGACTCGCGAGACAATGCAATATAACGTTCACGATCAGCGGTCAGTCGCACATCACGTGCCCCACTTGTCTCTAGAGACCTAGAAGTCGATGCGTAGATACGCTTGGAACTCAAGCGTAATTCTCTTTCCGTGAACGTCTCTGACTCGCGAGACAATACATGACGTTCACGATCAGCGGTCAGTCGCGCAACATATTCTTCACTGGTCTCTAGAGACCTAATGAATACGCTGAGAACGCAGGCGTGCTTCGCGACCCGAAGAGGTTTCCACGGAGCGAGTTGCACCCTAATGTTCTCGAACAGCATCAAGTCTCTCCTGACGCTCTTCGGTAGATTCTTGGGATTTTATGATCCTCAATCTTTTAGCTCTCTTGGGACATTGGGAAAGATTTGACCTCTTTCTAGGCATGGTCATAGTTTTATTGTGAAGATACCTGATTAATAAAAATCTAAATTAAAATGACTGCGCCCCTGCGTTACCGGGTAGGCTACCGTGTCACGAAGATAAATGGAAAAGGAAATTAAACACTCAAACAACATAAGCCCGAAGGCATATTCATACGATAAAATAAAAAAATAAATAGGAGTTTTGGCCAGTAGAGTCAAATTTTCAATGATATACCATCGTCATCGAAAATCAGTCCTAAACTGTTACCGCCTTCATCGCGTGCAGGTACTCCCAGTTTATGTTATTTTTTAATTACACAGTAAAATTAGTAATAGCTTTGATTTCCACATCAGATGTTTCTGATCTTCGATTTTTATAAGTCTACAGGAAATGCCCATCATATTGAACAACAAAGACGTCAAAGACGTCATTCCTATATGTGTTATGTTGTAGCTAGGCTCTTGGAGTTCCACAACAGGTGTTCCAGATCTTCGATTTTTATAAGTCAACAGAGAGTGCTCATCAGATTGAACAACTTGTGCTAAGACGTTATTCCTATATGTGTTATGGTGTAGCTAGGCTCTTGGAGTTCCACAACAGGTGTTCCAGATCTTCAATTTTTATACGTCAACAGGGAGTGCTCATCAGACTGAACAACTTTCGCTAAGACGTCATTCTTATATGTGTTATGGTGTAGCTAGGCTCTTGGAGTTCCACAACAGGTGTTCCAGATCTTCGATTTTAATACGTCAACAGATAGTGTTCATCAGGCTGAACAACTTTCGCTAAGACGTCATTCTTATATGTGTTATGGTGTAGCTAGGCTCTTGGAGTTCCACAACAGGTGTTCCAGATCTTCGATTTTTATAAGTCAACAGAGAGTGCTCATCAGATTGAACAACTTGTGCTAAGACGTTATTCCTATATGTGTTATGGTGTAGCTAGGCTCTTGGAGTTCCACAACAGGTGTTCCAGATCTTCAATTTTAATAAGTCAACAGATAGTGCTCATCAGGCTGAACAACTTTCGCTAAGACGTCATTCTTATATGTGTTATGGTGTAGCTAGGCTCTTGGAGTTCCACAACAGGTGTTCCAGATCTTCGATTTTTATAAGTCAACAGAGAGTGCTCATCAGATTGAACAACTTGTGCTAAGACGTTATTCCTATATGTGTTATGGTGTAGCTAGGCTCTTGGAGTTCCACAACAGGTGTTCCAGATCTTCAATTTTTATACGTCAACAGAGAGTGCTCATCAGGCTGAACAACTTTCGCTAAGACGTCATTCTTATATGTGTTATGGTGTAGCTAGGCTCTTGGAGTTCCACAACAGGTGTTCCAGATCTTCGATTTTTGTAAGTCAACAGGAAATGCCCATCAGACCGAAAAACTTTTGCTAAGACGTCATTCCTATATATGTTATAGTGTAGCTAGGCTCTTGGAGTTCCACAACAGGTGTTCCAGATCTTCGATTTTTATAAGTCAACAGAGAGTGCTCATCAGATTGAACAACTTGTGCTAAGACGTTATTCCTATATGTGTTATGGTGTAGCTAGGCTCTTGGAGTTCCACAACAGGTGTTCCAGATCTTCAAATTTTATACGTCAACAGAGAGTGCTCATCAGGCTGAACAACTTTCGCTAAGACGTCATTCTTATATGTGTTATGGTGTAGCTAGGCTCTTGGAGTTCCACAACAGGTGTTCCAGATCTTCGATTTTTATAAGTCAACAGAGAGTGCTCATCAGATTGAACAACTTGTGCTAAGACGTTATTCCTATATGTGTTATGGTGTAGCTAGGCTCTTGGAGTTCCACAACAGGTGTTCCAGATCTTCAAATTTTATACGTCAACAGAGAGTGCTCATCAGGCTGAACAACTTTTGCTAAGACGTCATTCCTATATATGTTACAGTGTAGCTGGGCTCTTGGAGTTCCACATCAGGTGTTCCAGATCTTCAAATTTATTCTCTCAGCAGAAAATGCTAACCACGTGGAACAATTTTTGCTAAAGTATAATTTTTGTATCTCTTATAGTTTAGCTGGTCTGTTGCGGTTCTGCATCAGGTGTTCAAGTTTCCAAGATAAATTTTAGCCTATATGTTGCCCAGACTTAATACCTATACAACAAAAAAAAAATCATTCCAATCCGTCCAGTAGTTCCAAAGATTAGCGTGTACAAACAAACAGACAAACAGACAAACAGACAAACAGACAAACAGACATACAGACAAACAGACAAACAGACAATTTTTTTTTTTTGGATTCGTGCTCTATTACTGATTCTAAACCCCCCTCAATTATTTTTTTTTTAATATATTCAATGTACAGACACAGTTTTTTTACTGTTTTATTATATGTATAGATAAAATTGGAAGTGTCTATTTGAAATTATAGAATAAATGCATAAACAATAAGTACTTACGATGAACCTACATAATAAAAAAACATTTTTTAAATGTTTGTCTGTAAGTCTGTTTGTTTGTTCCGGCTAATCTCCGAAAGGTCTGGACGAATTTTGACGCGACCTCCACTCCTCCACTGGCAGATAGCTGGTGTTATATTATAAGAAGTAACTAAGACTATTTTATTTTAGAAAATGAAATAGGGTCTGTGCGCGAAGCCACGGGCAGCAGTAGTGAATAATAAGAAAAAAAATAACAAAATACGAGTTCGATTCAAGAGTTTTTGGCAGGGCTCTGAACCGGTTTAAAAAGAGCGGTTAATTTCGATGAAATACCGGTAAATATATCGTTCCTTCATTAACCGGTTAAACAAGTGAACTGTTCATATGTAACCCAAATGATAAAGGTTACCGGTTACATAAGCACAAACGGTTTTGACACCCGAATTAACCGGTTAATTCCGTAAGTCGTAAATATTTTTCGTCTACTTTTTTAACACTTCCAACAAGTTACGAAATTTGGTGAAGGAAGACGGTGGCGGCGACGTTGAGAACTTGCATGCGACTTGATGCGACTATTTTGTAACTAAATGACATCGCAACGTCTTGACCGTGCTTGTGAGTGGCGGAGGCGGGGGTGTTCAAATTTGGTTTTAACCGGTTAATTTTCACTTTCAAAACCAAAATTCATTAAAAACCGGTTTCCCACATATACCGGTAAAAACCGGTAAAGTGCAAACCTTAACCTAAATCGATTTCGGTTTGGGGTCAATGACCGTAACCGGTTAAGAATTTCAACCGGTTTCCGAGCCCTGGTTTTTGGAATCATTGTAATAGGCCCGACCTAACAAATAATTGTTGACTTATGTATGCAGGGGCATTTTAGATGTCATTGTCAGATAAAAAAAGCGATTTTTTCGTCTAGATATCTAAGTGTTGATCGTTATGGGCGTATTTAGAGCCTTGTCAGATCGTCACTTTATTGTTAGTACTATGCTAATTGAGGTATGAACGTGAACTATGTTATTTATAACTTAAACCGGTTAGTTAACGCCACTTCCAATAATTTAGTATCTGTAGCATTGATAACATCATGTGGAAAATGCGGTAGTTTACCTTTGACGATCACTAAATTTACTGCTACATAATGGGTTGATAGGAAGTGAAGGGCGGACGTTTTCCGGGACGGTGTTTTGTGATTTTGACATTCAATTGGTTGCTTTATACAATATGGCAAAAATTGTAAAGCAAGTTCTCAATCGCGATTCAAAAATAAAAAATTGAGTATCATGAAAAAATATCAAAGATAGACCTCCCCTTTTGAGGTTAATTATTGATTATTCATGAATATTCAGAAAATTACGGGCGATCACATGCCCGTGGGTAACATATTGATATTGAAGGTTTTGACGACACGTCTTTGCCAGAACAACAGCACCTTTGGAGGATGCAGTTACAAATTAACAAAAATCATCCGTTCCAGGTTTTCACCGGTAGTGTCCCCCTCCCCGACGCGGAAGTACACGACGCGGCGGAGTTTATCTCCCATCGCGATCCGCGCGTCGAGCTTCAGCCCCGTCAGCCGCCCCAACATGCTGCCCGGCAAGCGGCGCTGCGACGAGGCCGACTCGCCGCTCTCCAAGCGTATGTGCACCTCCGACAGACTTACTCCCTCCACGCCAGGGACCCCAGACTCGGATTCACTCGAGTGCACCTTTCGCCCCGTCTCGCCCCGCGCACAACCCATGAACGAGTGCTCACACGAGTCCACAGATGTCCAAGAAAACCACAAATCTTCAAATCCTAGCTAATAGTGTGTAATCATGTTTATTCAGACAGTTGAAACTTTTGCGTAAATAGTTTCGCTAAGATATCTCTTGCCAACTTCTCCGGATTTACAGTCCAAATTTTTATTATTTGGACGTTCTTTTATATATCGTGTAGAGTAGAATAGTAGTTTTTATAAAAATACCGTTAAGATCTAATATTCCTCGTGGATAGTTTTACGCAAAAGTTTTCAACTCATTCTTCAACTACGGGTTTTAATAGCTTTCTTATATTGAAGCGTCTTATAGTAATGCGCGTGGAAGTATAGCGAGTTATTATAAACCCAGTATTACTCTTCATAGGGTTCAAATTCGTGTATTTGTTTCGATACAGTAGCCTACCACGTTGGTTCCTAACGAACTTGAAATTATTAACGTAGTTTTATAGGAATGAACTGTAAAGCTCGTCTCTTACGGTGCTTGTTCTACTGCTTAATTGCATGCCTAGATTTTTGTATCACAGAAAAACATTTTATACAATAATCTACTTAACTTTCATCTAAAATGTCGTCTTAAGACTGGCTGGAGTCAAGGACAACTTTTTAGACATCTAGAAAATGTTTGTATTTTATTTTAATCTGTGGCATTTCTCTCTTTATCAAAATAAGGCATTTGTCAAGCAGTGTGCCAAGTACCTTAGAGACAGACTTAAGCGAGTGCCCTATTGTTAGCCAAAGCATCCAAAACTTTATTGTAAATATAACTAGAAGCGTTCACGTGTATAGAACGCGTAATGTATATAATTTGTATCGTAAGTTAGCGTAGTAACACTCGAAAGCGTGTAGGTATTATTGCAGGAGCGATATCGTCGTGTAGTTTTGTTTATAGCCATTGGTATTTAAATATTGTATCTCGTTCGCGTTGCGACAATAAGTTGCGTGCTTTACATTTGGTAAGGAAGTAGCTCGTTTTGTTTTTTTTTTTGTCGATTTTGTATGAGCTTTGGAGATCAGTCGAATATTTCTGTGATTTGAGGTTTATTGTCGTAATGTAAAGCGGCTTGCATGGATTCAGAAACAAAAAAAATACCTTAGCTTTTTTTAACACTGAGGAAACAACGCTGGCATTTTTTTAAAGTTTTTTATTACCCAATCACTATTTTTACCACTCACAACAGTCTAGTGTTATTATTGTATAAGCACAAATTTACTGTAAAAAATATTTGTAATTATTTATTTGTGTATTAACTACATAAAAGGCTTCACTCCAGCCATGCGAGCCGCATAAATTAATGATTGAATTAATCCGCCGATCGTAGTTTAAGTTATAACCAAAACAGTCACCATTACTGACTAACGATTTGACAGACTTTCATACTTATTGTGTCACTTCATGAATTATAAGGCATATTATACTAATTAACAAGGTAGACTCACACGTTATGGTTTAATAGAAGTGTCTCATTTACGCTGGTAGAAATGGACAAACGGTAATGGCTTTCTACGTAAGTATCTAAACCCTAAATTTTGTACCTAAGAGATAAGAAGCGAATCAGATTTTTCCCCACGTCTATCTAAAGTCTGTTTCGAGAAGTATCTCAAGAAAGTAAAAACAGACGAACACAACAACAGAGAAGAGAATTTGGGAGTAGCTCAGGTATTTTTTGATCAACGTTTACTTTTCATCATATACTTTTGGAACGAACTATAGTTAATTTATGTATGTTGGAATGTGTAAAGACTGACAAAAGCCTTTATTTTACATACGACACATTGTATTGAAGAGAAAACATTTCGTAATACTTGACAAGCAGCTCTTATATGCCTCGCTTGAAAGATAAGACACTTCTATTGTTTTAAATCCGGCCATGCCTTAGCATGTCCGTACATGTGCAATATTTTATATCAAGTTTAATCCTCCGATATACCGTAACGTGTGTAGCTGCCTAATCATTGCCTTAACTGATTTTGTATATCTTAGGAAATGTGATCTACATATTTTTAGCTATAGATAACCTAACTGTTATTTACACGATTTAGATCTATGGGAATTGTAACTAAGAGGGGGATTTAGATAAATATGTATAAACGACAACTGTATTGTCAGTCCGTGTTGGAGGCATTATTAGTCCTGATTGATAATTATTATGTCTTATCAATCTTTCATGTATATCTGTCACTACGATGCGGGCGTAGCAAACAATGCCAGTTAACAATTCCTATACCGCGCGTCTCATAACAAACAGATCGTAAGTTAAACATAATGTAAGGCTGGCTTTACACCAGGGCTTTGAAAGTAAAACGCCAAATATGAATATAAAGCAACAATATTGATAGATTTTTCGGTAGTTCAAAACAATTCTGGTAGAAAGCCAGCCTCCAGGGCTTTGAAAGTAAAACGCCAAATATGAATATAAAGCAACAATATTGATAGATTTTCCGGTAGTTCAAAACAATTCTGGTAGAAAGCCAGCCTAATGTGACCTAATAATCAAGACCTCGTTATTTACTATCATTTATAATATCCATCTCAATAATTTGTACGTTTATTGATGAGCCCACTCGGCACCAGAATAATGTATTGTGATAAATTTTGATGTATCAATTGTATTTTTTTTTTCTACAAAATTACGACAAAATTTTCCCGTCAGAAATAATCAATTTTCTTGTAATACCTCACGGTTGCGGTCTTGACCCAAACATGCATTTTGTTAATATAGTTTGTGCTATGTATATAAGTTAGACAACGTTTATGCCCACGACATCTTGTCCCGAGCGTGATTACCTATGAATATAAGTAGGTATTGTTTCGTAAATTTTTTGTATGTATTAGTCAAGACGTCATGTTTGACTGCTGGAAAAACCATTTTGTTTTCAAGTGTGATTAAATCACAACATGAATAATTTTCTTTGTTTTATTTCAAAGCCTAAGGTAACAGTTACGCGGGTATTACGCGCTGTTTAAACACACGCTACTCCACGCCAAACTACGAATTTACTTCTTCTTGCCATCATGAATTTCCCAATATCCATAGTGTCTTTTAATTTGTTTCATGTCATCAAATACGTACGAGAGCTTCAATTTTTAAGATATCTATATAAGCACACAGAAAAGTAATGATTTATTTAATGTTATAGTGTACATTGCATTGTCATATATTTTATATCGTTGGCGTACAGGGCATGCGCTTGCTTATCACGTCATCATCATTCTCCTGCCCTTATCCCAATTTATTTGGGGTCGGCGCAACATGTCTCTTTCTTCCATACTTCTCTATTAGTCGTCATCTCGGTAGTTACTCCCTTCCTAGCCATATCATCTTTCACACAATCCATCCATCGTTTCTTTGGTCTCCCTCTACTTGTATAGCCATCCACATTCATGCTCACAACTTTCCTGACAACATTTTCCTCATTCCTCCGCATAACATGCCCATACCATGACAGCCGATTTCCAACAACTTTTCAGTCACCGGTGTCACTTTCAGACTTCCTCATATACTCATTCCGTATTCTATCCATTCGGGTAACACCACACATCCCTCTTAGCATTCTCATCTCAGCTGCATGCAATTGTCTTTCATTCATTCCTTTTGTGGCCCAACACTCTGATCCATACAAGACGGCTGGTCTTTTTTTTTTTTTTTAAGGCTGGGAAATCATCCAATGACTGCTCCCGCTCTGGGTGGAGCGGAAGGGAGTGTCAGACTCTTACTGACTAAAACCCATCCATGCTCCTTCCGTAGCCCTTTATGTTCCGGGGTAGCGGTAACCCTTTCGGACAATCCCGCTGGTCTAACCATGCTTTTATAAATCTTCCCCTTGAGTTTAAGGGGAATGCGGGAGTCACAAATTGTTCCCGTGACCTGCCGCCATTTCATCCACCCAGTGTTAATTCTATGCTTAACAGTCCGATCTATTTCGCCATCGCTTTGCACAAGTGAACCGAGATACCGAAAGTCGGAGCAAACTGGGAGAAGCGCGCCATCAAGCGCTATGACGCCAGAACTGGAGAGACCGCCAAAATCGCAGAACATGTACTCCGTTTTGGTTCTACTGATTTTCAGGCCAACAATCTCCAGTTTCCGTTGCCATTTCTCCAGTCTGCTCTGGATCTCAGGTCCATGTTCACCGACAAGAACGATGTCGTCGGCAAATAGCATGCACCATGGTGCCTCTTCCTGTATGTCCGCCGTAAGAGCATCCATAATCAAAAGGAAGAGGTAAGGGCTTAAAGCCGACCCCTGGTGCAAGCCTACCGCCACATTGAACTTGTCGGTGTTGCCAGCAGCAGACCGAATGTATGTACGAGATTGGCTGTACATAGCACGAATTAACTCTACATACTTCCCGGGCACACCTTTCTGTTGCTTGCTTATCACGTATATGTGATAATGGCGTACAACTTGGTGAATGTTTATTTATTAAGGAATGTTAAACGCTCCTATATCAATCAAAAACATATTACCAAACCAAAATCACTTTTATTTACACGTCAGTTTTACATCAATCTTGTATAATTAGACGACAAATGTTATCAAGTAGAAAACAGTGTTCAAAGCGACAATTATTCTAAAACTTATTATTAAACGAACAACATTATTATAACATTCCAATATTTTGTACTCTTTAAAATGTGATAAATTACAAAACATATGACAAATGATGCGAATAATCTCACAATAATTACTATGTAAATTAATTATATTAAAACATTACAAAAATCCATTATTAATAATTATAATTAAAAGAGTATTAGCAAAGCTTGCCAAGAATACGTAATATTATGTATAAAAACGTTTTCACATCCGGCGCTCGTTGAACCTACACAGTACCGTCGGGAACATAAGTGTTGATGCAATACGGAATATAACCTAATATAAAACCTAGAATGATGCGATTATGATTAAAACAGTATTAATGAAATTCATTTTGAGTCATTATGATTTTATGCATAACACTTATGATCGCGGCTGTCCAGTTCAGGCTTACGATTCCTAAACATTCAATAAATCTTAGTCGTACAATAATCCTAATCATTGCATATTTCTCGTAAAAGCGAAGGCACGCATCTACAGGATATACGCTTTGACAACTTTCAAACTCGTTACGTGTTGAGAATTCAAATCTCGGTCCCGGAAATTATCTATCAAAGTGTTACAGTAGTTGTATATTTTTGATAAATAAAAATTGAAATGTATATTACATTTAATCTTTTTATAAATAACACCCATAATAAACTATAGGAAGACAGCGTTATTCTAATTAAATAATAAGCAGCGAGGCGGAAGTAAAACGATATTGGAATGTGGATTTTAGGCATTGATTTTTGGTAAAAATTGTGTTGAGGTCAGACAGGACATGATGAGATTTTGGTTTGAGTCTTTTATTCATTTATTTAAACGCATTTTCTGGAAACTTAGTTTCTCTGTTCAACTGGTGTTATTTATTGAGGATTCATCCTCTAGTCGAATGTTCCGAGTTTCACTTGCCATAGCAGTTTATGGCACATAATAGACAAAATTAACAAGTCAGCTAATCCTGACGCTCCTATCGATCATGTCACCAAACATTTCAGTCTTTATTACATTAATTTACCGAAAGTAAATAAACTTCACATAAACCACTCATACCATAGTCTGTAATGCTTAACAATTCGTGCGATTACACAAATTCTTATTTGATCTAGTTTTCCACTAACTACACATTCATCTAATGGCAGTGTTCTTATCTACTTGGGTGGTTGGCCCAAGAAAAATTGTCTAGTTTAGTCAAACTACTTAAAAATAAAACGTAGCACTAATGAGCCAATGTGGCACCTTACATTTTACTTGTCTTTTTAGATGGCTGTCTGGAGCTCGCTCAAGGGCCCGAATTTTCGTCACTTTTGATTCATATCTCGTGAACGAGCTACACGCAACATGAGAAGCGTTCACACATCTCGAATTAGACAGCACATAACAATAATTAAGTAACACAAGTTATCAATTGCGAATTCTTAGTCTACGGCAGCGCGGACCGAGTTCAGTCTGACGCAAGATCACTTGGATTTGTCATTTAAAAATATGTCTAATCATAAACTCTAAAATAAATTGTTAATTCGATTAAACAATAATAAAGGCACGGAGTTTTGTCCATTAAATTCATTAACCTTTTAACTGAAAAATTAAAATTTAATTAAAACAAAATGCAATTCAATAATCCAGATTTACCAATTAAATACATTTACATTCAATCACAAGCGAAAAAGTTATCCTAACAATTATGAATAAGAAAGTTATACAATGTAGCTAGAAAATTAAACAACAACAAAAAAAAAAAAATTACATAAATACGAACACAGAAAAAGCGTGAATTTTATATACATTGCAACTTGAGTCAGACATCGTTCGTCCACTAGCCTCCAAATAATATACACACACGACTTTACAAATGTATTTATTAGTAAATTTGGACCCACCTTAGTATAGTCTGTACAGCATGTAAAGCGCCACGAGGTTTTCCTCAGCTGGAGAGCACGGAGTCTTCGATGAGAGGAACCTTGGCTACTTCGAAGAAGATCGTGTGGGAGTACTTATTTCTGACTGTGCTGATGGCGGATTTTGGCTTCTTGTGTAGTGTTGCGTTCTGAGCGATCGCGATGGGGAGGATGTCCTTGACTGCGTATCCTGCGGAAAGAATGATTGTGAGTTTCGCTGGACTGCCGTAACTTCAGTCTTTCTCTGACCTTGACTAGCACTGATTTCTTTGCTAAGAATGTAGACTGCAGTTAACATAATGCTTTTAATAAGTTAAAGGAGCATGGTTGAGTATGTTGTGTTTATTCAGAAACTATGGATTATTTCAAACAGGTCAACCTTTCACCTCAGATCTCAGTGAAGAATGTCTTAGTATTTATTGCTAATGTCAGTCAAATCCTTTAATACCTGTATAATACTGTAGGGTAGGCGTCCAGTGTCCGATGGCCTTCATCCTGAGCGCGAGGTAGAGCGCGGCGGCAGCCATCTTGCTGTCAGAGTACTCGAGCAGGCTGTACTCCAACAGGCACTGTTCTAGCACGAACCGCGCCAAAGTCAGCGTCGGCATAGACACTCTTGCGCACTGGAGAAAGGAAGGAGGGGTTTATGGTTTTATCTATACTAATATCATAAAGAGGTAAAGTTTGTAAGTTTGTATGTAGGGGGTAATCTCCGGAACTAATGATCCAATTTAAAAAAAAAATCACTGATAGAAAGCTACGTTATTCCTGAGTGCTATAGGCTATAAATTATATTTATATCATACATATTAGCCGAGCTATCGCAATTTTCGTCTAGCAAGTCGGAGAGAAATACTTCCCTAAACAGAATTATTTGCATGCGCTGCCTAAACAGTTACAGTATATCGCAATTTTCCGCGGACGAAGTCGCGGGCAGAAGCTAGAATGGAGAATACTAATTTGATAAAAAAAATCTGAAACTTTAGTCTCTGTCAATAGAAATTCACCTATTTAAATGACACCTTACGAAACTGTTGTGAAAATAACTGACTACGAAAGACAAGACAAATCAATAAAAGACCATCAATTATTCACAGAATTATGTTGTGAAGCAGTTGTGTTGTAGAAAAATTATCATACAAAACTCACAAATGCTTTCTTTTGGGGCCTAAAAACATTCTATGTTCCTGAAAATGTAGAATTGTAGCTAGAATAGGCCTTACTCTGGCATATCTCCTGAGGAAGCGGTAGGACAGCGGGATGCCGAGGTCAAAGTCCACGACGCGCAGGATATTCATCTCCATCTTGAGCAGCTGGCTCAGCGTGTACGCGCCGTCACAGATGTACAGGAAGTCGTCAACCAGGGGAGGGATACGCTCCTGTTCGGATGAACAAATATTATGGCATCACAAATGTATAACACTGTCTTTAACCATTGTTGAAAACCTGCTTTCTCTCTAGACCAAAGCTGCAGCTAGTAAAAGGTAGATAATGGATTAAGCTGGCAAGTTTTGCTAACCACAGTAAATGGGCGCGTCTATTTGAAAGGAAAACATTCGAAAATGTTCATGTCTTATAACTGTACCCTGATGCTAAACTGATGTATTACGGCCACTTTGTGAGAAAGAGTCAATAACAAAGTCTATTAAACCAATAATAAGAGGGATCCACAAATCACGTAAAACCTATTTCTCCAAAGAATTACAACATCTCACAGGTAACTCACGTCAAACTTAGAAGCAATGAACAATGCAGAAGCTCCGAGCAACTGCAGTTCTTCCTTCGTGAGATGGTCCTTCTCGGGCTGCGTCTTGGTAGACCGCGTGAGAAACAAGTCCACTAGCTTCACAGCCAGGTATAGAGTCTCGTGGTTGAGCTCGAAGCTCTCCTGAACCTCCACCATCCAGTCCACCAGCAGGGCCCGCATCCAGGAGGTGATTCCTTTCATCCGTTGCAAGTAATCATCGACGGGGAAAAGTCGCTAAAATGGAGATATCAGTTAGATGTTGGTACTGCGCCTAATCACCGCAACTAAAAATTCACGCTCCCCGTGCACGCGCAACGCGTGTTCGCGAAACGGATTCGTTATATTAGCTTTCCCAGGAGGAAATGTACGTTTACTATTGATTCACGACCGATACGACAAATAAGATGCAAGGAGTTTTGTCGGATCGCAACACGTCGCGCGTCGTAACTTTTTGAGGAAACTTAATCAAATTGATTAAAAACTCAGCATGTATTAGTAGTTTTTAATCAAATTGCAAGAAATAGCACAGATTTGTTCATCACAAACTATATTGGAGGCACGAAAGCTGCAAATATGATTAATACTCAAAGGGACTAATTATATATTTCTGTAAAACTGTACTTAATACAAGCAAAATTTAAAAGATACCATACTTACTTCTCTGCTTTTCAAATAGTTGAATATATCCATAGCATAGTTGGAGACCTGGTAAGGGTCATTCCAGTTCTCCTGGTCGAAGTCCGGAACATCAGTGGGGGGCTTGTGAGGCGCCTCTGTCTCTTCATCCAAAGACCGGATTGTGTCATCAAGGTTCACCTTGTCTAGCTTCTCACTGATTGTCTTGTATTCCTCCTTTGAGGTTTCTGAGGGGCTGCTAAAGAGACGTTAGTGATAAGTATACAATAGACAATGCATGACAAAGTTGGGAAGCTAAGTGTCCTTCCTTTTATGGGGCTCTGCCTCACATAGGGACACAGCATCATGCTGAATGATGGCCGTTTTGAGCGGATGTGACACATATATTCCCCCTTTTTTTTTAAGGCTGGGAAATCATCCAATAACTTCTCCCGCTCTGGGTGGAGCGGAAGGGAGTGTCAGACTCTTCATATCATCATCATCATATCCTTCCTTCATGCCCTTTATGTTCCAGGGTAGTGGTAACCCTTTCGGACAATCCCGCTTAGCATAATTATATTCCCCTGATTAGTTCTTTTGTAATCTTTCTGTACATAAAGTTTGCTGCAAATAAACTTCTTCTTCTTCCTTTAATTGGAGAGCAAGCAAAGCTAGTAAGTAGGGAACATTGATAAATAGAATATGATAATGTTGAATGTTTGAGACTGTTCTCCAAAACACAAGGTTTTTAAAGCAGAAGGCTTACTTAAGAAGTTGAATATTTGAATACCAAAAATCTGTGATTGCCTTTGTTTATATTGGGAACAAAATCACCATGAATGTGATTGAAATGTCGGCAATTGGGACATTCAATTAAGGTCAAAGAATATCTAGGACACAGGCACAAACCATCTATAAGTCAAAGTTATTTGCAATGGTTTGTTAAGACAAAAACAGACTATCAGAGAAGAAACACTTTCAGCAAAAGTTTCTCAAATACACATCATTTATGTAATGAGGAACAAGGATTGTATATTAAAATTCGGGCAACAACAAAAACAATACTGTTTCACTATTGTTTTCATAACAAATACCTACCTTGGATGGAACACAAGAGTAGAGATTGATATTACTACAGGTAAATTATTCAAATATTTAACATCCGTTGGTAATTACATAATAACGGTTTTCTACTAAATGCATAAGAAAGTACATAGTGTAGATACACACTAGTTTAAATTATGTCCATCTCGACAGACTAATCTCGAAATAGCTGGATAGATTTTGATGAGGCTGGCATATAGTTGATGTTACAAGGAGCAACTTTATTTTATTGCGTTTATTTTACAAAGAGAATTAAGGTTCACAGGTGTCTCATAAATATAATATTCACTTTCAGGTGACAGTGACTACAGCCATTAGAAAATACTCTTTCTGTGTACATAATTTCAACCAGTAAGTAGCCTATAAACATCCACTGTAGAACATAGGCCTCCTGAAATCTGCTGCGCTACTAAGTAAAGGAACATTGAACATACAATGGCAAACAGCTGTTGAACACAGGAGAAAGTTCCATAAATTCTACTGGTATAATAATATGCCTGTATTCCTCCAAGAAGTGGGTGAATGAGGCACTTAATATTTCTAAAGAAGTAAAGTAATAAATAAAACACTAACATAGTTTCCAAAGCTGTCATATAGAGTGATGGTTCAGACACATCACTCCTTGCTGACTTAGCAGAATTTTGGCTCTGGTTCTGATTGAGACTCTTGTCTTTCTTCTCCACAATATTCTTGAGGATGCCATTTTGTGCCCTTGTGGCCACCGGCTTGGGAGGGTCTTTGGCAAAGTGCTTCTGAACTGCATCTATGGCATTTGTGGCTACTCTCTGCAGTGTCTTTGCTTTGGAGGTCTTACCATTCAATGTGGTTGTCTGTGGTTTGATGCTCTAAAAGTGAAGACCACTGTTAATTTAGTAGGTATAAAATTAAGAGAATAAAACAAGTATGTAAGTAGGTTCTTCATAACTTGAGAGCTAAAATATAGTTTTTTTTAAATAAAATCAATAAGTAAACAAGTCCTATTTCTTGTTCTTGTTTTATTTGTACTGCAGGAAATGTACTGTAAATAAAGTTTACAGATAAAGCTTAAAACTTTGTTATCTCAGCATAACATTTGGTTGACCTTGGCCCTGTTTACTGAAGTTCTATTAGGCACACAATGATTTACTCAAAATGTCAAGGAAGTTAGGTACTTACTTACTAAACTTTAGTCTAAAAAATACCAAGCAAATAGGTAATCAAATTAAAATGACTTTCTGTCAGGGAAGAGTTTTGGAGGGAAAGTTCATTGACCCATTTACACTTGCAAATTCCATTGATATTATTAGAAAATTAAACCACATGGATTCTAACGATTTAACACAGTCTTTAACGCCCATTAATAATTTGAGTACATAATATGAAAAGGAGAAGTACCCTCGGTCAATAATTGTAATAATAATTGAGTAAAACCTTTACAGTTGGGAGCATTTTGCTCTCCACAGTAACCTTCTTCAGCCCCATGACTTTGTCCTTGTCCTGGAGCGCGCTGGTCTTGTTGAAAGCGTTTGTAATGTCCCCAAACGCCGCCCGCTTGGCCGTAACATCCTTCAAAGGACTATCAGCTTTCCTCTTATTTGGAACTTTTAAGATGTCCTTGTGAGTCTTCAGAGAAGCCAACTGCTTACTCCTTGTCGTAATTCCATGCCCCAGTAATCCATTCAAGTTCTCATTGACGCCGATCGGCTTCGATGCCAACCTTGTTGGCGCCATTATGGAGAAGCTGAAACAATCCCACAATAATTATCACGTGCCCCGATTAACGTGGTATTTGGTAAAATTATACAGTTTTAGAATTATCCAACGGTCTTTCAATTACAATGTAAACGTAAACAAGCGTTTCAAAATTGTCACGTCTAACGACTGAAAATGGAGGCAAAACAAGCGAACATCGACACAGCGTCAAACGGTTATCTAACGTTATTTTTGTACTCACATTTTATTAAACGGCGGTGGCCGTTTTGATCAAATTGTGGTTACTTTAGAACTTGCACGGCCTGATATTAATTTCAAAATGATAATTTTTATCTAAATTTTAAGATATTCAACAAGACACCGGACTGGTGAAACGTCTTCAAAAACCGTTGAACTACTTTAAAATTTTATTGGTCCAACGGTTAACCAATGAGGAGGGAGGGTGCAAATTTACGTTCCGTTTTACAGTGTTAACATGCGCTGTAATTCAAACGTGAATACTTTGAAGAATAGTAATTATTTTCTATAAATATTAGAAGGAATACTAAAATCACGTCTCCGAAAAATGTACGGAGGAATCTAATATTTTGAGGTAGTAATATTTTTATCATTGCACCAAAGTAGGTGCAGCATAGGTATTTAGTTTTATCCGTGACCGTATTGTGTTGTGGACATTAACATTATTTGACTAAATCTTTTCCTTCTTCTGCCTTCTTGGTCTCGTGGTCGTATTGCGCAACTGTAGAACTAGTGGTCTTTCCTACCGTCCTGGGTCCGAATCCCAGATTGCATAGTGTGATTAAGTAGGAGGTGACAGTTCGGATTTGAGCCTGGTACATAGTATGATGGATGAATATCTGCATAATTATTCCAATGGGCAATGCAATTATGTTCTGTTTTTATTGAATTTATATAAATAAGCATCCATTTATTGAGAGAGTATCTGTCTCTAATAATGGAACGTAAATGTCAAAATATTATAGTATCTGGAACATTTCAGTTCAATAGAGTATTACAATATTACCCTATTACTTGTAAGCCTTAAAAATAGTTTCACAAAGTCAGACATAATTGTGAATAAAATTAAAAATCTAATGTTTATGAACTTTAAATTATAAGGAATTACTTAGATAAACATTGATCTTAATAAATTTGTCTACAATTTAATAATTTCTAACGATCTTATCAGCAGTAGGCTGCTGCTGCCGATGCTTAAAACGGTAACACTGTTTGGAAATGAAACACGTTTGATAAGTTGTGGTCATTGTACTCTCTGTTTTGAGTTTATAACAAAAATATTACAGTGATAACAAAATAATTGTTTCTTTAAACCCAGGATACCTCATGAAAGTATTACAGTGCCTGAAATAAAAATGTTGGGTGGAGTCAAGTTGAAAGTAACGTTTTCCCATGAAAAGACTTGTTTCGCTTATATCAGTCCAAAGTACAGCACGAACAATGAGCAGGTGAGTATTTTAACCCTTTATTGATTAGCCTTAAAAGCCTTGACCTTGCTGTATTGATTAGCAATGCATTAATAGTTAAGTAATGCTAATTATTGAGGTTAGAATGTTGTTTACTTCTATATAAATATTTCTTTAACATTTCTTTTGTTTCCAATAAATTTTGAGTGCAAGGAAATCGTATTCGTTCCATGGGCGCCGGCAGCAAAGACAATACATAGTTTTTTTTTGCCAATAAGTATTGTTTGAATTCTATATTAGATAAGAGGATAATGAAACCACCACCACATCCCTGAAAAAACCTGGCGGCGCCCATGGTTCTGTCTAACTTAAATAATCCTTAACGATTTCGATAACGGCAACCCTTCAAATCACTTCCTTGCATGAGCCCTTAGATGTCTTGCTAGACCTTATTTTATTTTGAACACCCATCCACTAGAGCAATATTGTTGGCCTGCAGTGTTGTATGTATCTGTGTAGAAAGGCTTAGGTCTCTCTTTGTGTATTTGGCGCTTCTCGATAATAGCCTGTGTCCTTTTCTTTGAAAGATATTATCCTTTTGTGAATAGTAGAGCACCGAGACTTAATAAAATTAGTTATCATTCAATACCCTTTTTAATACTCGTAATAATTTTCTGCATTGTTGGTATGGTATGGGGCTTTAGATGTAATCATTAATTTAATAAATAATCCAATTGAATCAAATACATTTGCATGAGATGTAAATGTATAAAATACAAAAGCACAGAAACATGTAAGAGTTCTTTTTTTTAAATGTATTCTATTGTCAGAAATTAACTTATTCCAGACCCAATGCGTCCAAGTCTTGTGCCGAGACAAGCAGATCCTTCTATGGGTGGTGTTCAACAGCGGTGTCCCAGAGGGCCACATAGCCTGCAACCCCATATACAGCCGAATGGTGGGCCTAGAAGAGGCAGCTGATGTATTTGTGTCTCCATATGCTGATGTTAAGGTTCTGGACGAGCTTTATGTGGAGACTGATAGTCCCGATGATCAGGAGATTTTGGTATGTTAAGCATGTGTTTCATTGCAAACACTAATCAAAATGCTAAATTTGGTAATAGTTGTTATGGCAGTTTCTTTTCCAATATAGGTAGGTATCAAATTATCATCACTCCTAAAGTATTATTTTTAGATTAGTGAGTGATATCACAACAGGATAAGCTTGTGGCTTGTGGTTAAGCTATGCTTGGCGGGGTTGACCGTTGACCTATCTTTACATACCAAGACTCCTCCGTGCCCCAGAAAGCATGTTAAGCCGTTGGTCCCGGCTGTCATTTGTGCATCTTTGACAGTCGTTACAGGTTGTCAGAAGCCCGAAAATCTGACAGCCAGTCTTTCCAAGGGGTATCATATTACGCAGTTACTGGGTTGTGGAGGTCAGATAGGCAGTCGCTCTATGCAAAACACTGGTATTCAGCTATATCCGGTTAGATTAGAAGCCGACCCCAACATAGTTGGGAAAAGGCTAGGCAGTTTTTTTATTTATTACAACACTATGTTCTCTTTAGATTCACTGTGTCTTTACTGATAATATTTTAAACACATTATTTACATAAGCATAGTAGGTTTGTTAATAAAATGTTATAGTTAAAAGTTTATTCTATTTATTAAATTATTTATTTCAGGAACACAATACTGAACTACTACAAATGCGGATACTAGATCAACTACGTTTAGTAGTAGCCAATCAAAAGACAATAGTTTGGATCTCACCGTCATTACCAATAGTGTTCACACCTAACCAGACAGGCATACTAGTCAACCACAGCCAAATAATTGTCAAAATGGATGCTTTCAACAGCATACATAAATACCCTGCTCCAACCATCAATGTTCCTAAAGAAACTGAGCATTTTAAAAACATTGGTACTATTAACAAAGGAATGCTGGCACCATACTTAAATGTACCAAAGAAGTTAGTTCTAAGAGCAGTCCCTATTGATAGTGATGGAAAAAAAAACTTGATACATCCCTACACAGTATTTATCCATGAAGACTTTATTGAAGAAAAGTATAAAGACTTGACTATTATTCTGTCTACAATGACGAATATACCATCTATCCTAAATGAAAGTGATGATGACAGTGAGAACAATAATATAGCCATCAATGATGTTTGTGTAGAAATCGTTCCAATTGACTCTGTGATCTACAGGAGTTTGTGCCGAGAAGTACACAATAGGAACATACCTACAGTACTCATACCAAAATCTTTGAATGCCATTATTAATATTGAAAATGGAATGCGAATCATTTTCACTCTTATAGGCGATAGCATAGACCAACCTGACCACATAGATATAGTGACATACTCAGACCAAAAACAATCAGATCAGGATGTCATAGAGAGCTTCAAGAACTGTGTCATAAGCAGCACACATTCTGGCAAAAAGTTTCTAATAAACAACGGACTGATAAAACAGAATACAGAAATTAGTACTGGCTTTATACAATTTAAATTAAAACCAGAGAAATTGAAATTCACAATGTTGAATTCAGAATCATTTAGGAATTGTACCGTAGCTGCTAAATGTGTAAGTGATACGGACATGGTATTACCAAAAGCAGTGATTTCAAAACTAGATTATGATTATAAGAATTATTGTAGAACAATGAAATCTATGGAGTCTTTGATTGAAAAAGTTTTGTCACATGTAAACTTTGAGATACACAGAGAGGCGACTTTCAAAGGAGCTTCTGAAATCAAGAGTAATGTTTTAATAACTGGTAAGTTTTACTTTTTAATTGATTTTTTAATTGAATTTCATAATATCGTTCCCTAAATAGTAAATTGCAACACAAAATAAAAATTAGAGCTTACAACTTCGCAAAAGAAACGTGAAGTTGTTAACTGTTTCGTTTATTTCGCGTAATTTTTCGATTAATAATATTTCATTTTCTGAAAATTTTTGTAATTTGCCTTTCTTCTTTCTTTGTTTTTTAGAGAAGAAAGAAGCAGATTTTAATGGGTCGATAGACCATAAGTTAGTTCGAATATTAAATAATCCCACAAACTATTGTGAAAATTTAAAGGCATATTTCTGTTCTTCACAGGTCTAAGTGGCACAGGAAAATCCTCATTCTGCCAAATAATCCAGAAGGAGCTGACAGTGTGGTCCCACATCCTCCACTGCAGGTCCCTCAGAGGTCGTAAGGACATTCCCGAAGTGCTAGGCAAGGCTATCCTGATGTGTCAGGAACACAGTCCGGCTGTTCTCATATGTGATGATGTAGACTCGCTGGTACCGCCGAATGTGGAAGGTGCTTCGCCTCAGGATATTGCTTATTATCAGAGGTAAGAATATCGGGGAAGAAGAGCCTTATCAAGTTCTTTTTAATTGTAAATGATAATTCCCTCAAAAATAGGATATGAACAAAACGGATTCCGTTTTCTTCAACAGGGATAATGATTTGTTAAAAAAATAGAGAAATTATATTTAGTTCGTTAGTCAGATAGGTAATAAAAAAATATTAGACTGGTATTTTTTGCTTTAACATATTAAAAAAAATGACTTAGATAAAACTTATTAACCTTTAAATTTGAACGCCAGAGCATAAACGCACGCGCGTACCCTCCACGCCAAGCTACAAATTTATTTTCTTCTTGTAATCATGAGTTGCCCAATATCCATGCTGTCTTTTAATTTGTTTCATGTCATTATTCTGTGTCAGTCGATCATCGGATATTGCATTACTGCATGGGGTGGTGCTATTAAAACAAATCTCCTGAGAGCAGAGCGAGCTCAGAGAGCCGTCCTTAAAGTTATGTGTAAGAAACCGATACTATTTCCAACCAAACACCTGTATAGTGAATGTAAGGTATTAACTGTTAGACAGCTCTTCATCTTGCAGTCTGTGCTCAGAACTCATAAATCCATGCCTAGATCCAACCCACAAAAACGCACAAATGTCCCATCAGGTGTAAGACATAAAACTATATTTGCCAAACGCCAATTTTACGTCATAGGAACCTTTATATATAAGAAACTACACAAAATACTAAACATACTTGATTTAAACAGACACACGCTAAAACACAAAATCACTCAATGGCTACTACAACAGGACTACCTCACAACGGAAAATCTTCTTACATACATCTCCTAAAATATAATCGCAAAATCCACGCACATACACGCAGACACACACATACACACACTCTTACACGTACACACGCACTTTCACGTACACACGCACTTACACGTACACACGCACTTACACGTACACACGCACTTACACGTACACACGCACTCACACATACACAACCCACTAAGCAACATTCATTTCATAATTAGCTTAGTTCTTGTAATATCGACACTCCTTCACTTGTTACAAATAATATTTCTGTACCCATATGGCTGAACGCTATCCCTTAAGATACAGGCTAGACCTAGTTTAAGGGATAGAGTCTATATAATTGCGCTTAAAGTGTAACAATTTTATTGTATAATCTCCTAAGTATACAGTGCTATGTGTTTTTGCTTTTATGAAATAAATACTTTTTATTATTATTATTATTAAATACGTACGAGAGCTTCAATTTTTAAGATATCTATATAAATACTCACAAAAATAATGTTTTTATTGCTTATTTCGTGTTATAGTGTTGTTGCCACTGTCACATATTGGTGTCGTTGGCGTTCAGGGCATGCGCTTGCTTCTCACGTATAGGTGACAATGGCGTTCAAAAGGTTAAAGCGGGACAGTTGTACAGTGTGTGAGTGGGGGCGCGCTACGTCGCAACTCAAAATAAAATCTTTAAAGGAGTGACGTCATAACACATATTATCACAATGTATCGACGTAATCTTTTGATTAGGTACGCGAAAAAAGAAAAAATACGTGTCTATTATAAAACGGACTAAAAAATAAATTTTAGTCATCATCCATATTACACTTGGTAGATTAATTTGGCGGGTAAGTTACATAAGAATAAATTCTATTCTACATATCAGTTGTCGTGGCCCCAGCGCCCAACTCATAAAAAAAAAACTTTATTTCAGATGAATATCTCTTATATATTATATAATAATTTCAGATCTTGCAATTACTTACATAAAAAACGAAAACCCGACTTAGATTCTTCGTCGTATAAACACAACTCGGGCGGTTCGGGCACGAAACATTTGTCGTATTAATCTGACTGGGGCGGTCAAAAGGTTAATGTTTGAAAAACCCTCTAGTCAGTTTCTTAACAGTTTCAAAACGTTTTCTTTCTTTAGGTTGGCAGTAGTAATAAAACACCTGCTGCAGACGTGTGGTGGTGTGTGTGTCCTGATGACGTCACTAGGTACGAAGGATCTACATCCAACATTGAGACAATTTAGCGGAAAACCATTGTTCACTGCTCAGTTTGATGTGCCGGAGTTAGAAAAGGTAATTTACAGGTTTTTTAAATGTAAAAAAAAGCAACCGAGTTCCAGAAAAAAATACTACTATGTGAAAAATTACTTTAATTTGGAAATGGTTTTGTGTTTCCGTCTTTGCCACCGACTTCCGAATTATAGGTTATTTTCATTGGATTGATGAGCAGGGTGAATTTTTATGATGGCATTTTATGGCGAAAATTGAAACTATGCTAATGGAAACTATGTAAATTATTCAAAATATCTTTGAGCTCAACGTTGGAGCTATAATCGTTTTTTATAATCATTCCTTTTATAACCTTCTTAGTTTAGCCTGGAACCAAACTAGCAAGTATAGTCGCCCTTTTTATTAGTACGAAACCCCTATTAACTGCCCTCTTATTTTAATGCACCTCCGTACTTTGCTACTCCAGTTCAAAGAATACTTTAATTTCCAGGCAGAAAGAACCGAGTTATTCAAGCATTTGCTCAACGATAAGATTCGTCAAGAGTTTGAAATAGAGGACGATGACGTCATCAAGCTAGCGACGGACACCGCCGGGAGTAGTGTTAGAGATGTCATCGACTATTTGAACAAGAAAATATTTAAAGCCGTGAAGAAGAAAAGTAAGTTAATTGTATACACCTGTTAGGGAAGGATATTATTATGTCTTTGTTGTATAAAAAATAAAATAAAAATGCTTTGATTTCCTATTTGCATTAATCCATGTATTCAAATACTGGTGGCATCACCTTGACAGTAAGTAAATTATTTTGTTATTTGCAAACAGTTTAAGATGTTTAGTGTCAATCGCTCCGTGTCGATTCGATTTCCAAAATTGTTGATCGAACAATTCGTTATCTCAGCGATTCGGATTGACAAAAACGCCACTTGGCAAAGCATTTGATTGATTGATTTTCGTTATTTGCATTGAGTTTCGTTACACAATTTGACATTGTCTAGCACTTAGCGATCGATTGATCACGTGACATTTGCTTATGCCAATTTTATGCCAATTCCATACATTACGGATTTATGTAATTTCGTTATCGTTAATGAAAATATGACGTTGTCTAGGCTCTTAGGCTCCTTAATCTGGGTTCCTAAATTTTAAGTCATATCAAAAGTTATGTATTCAAACTAGGCTGAAAATCAGCGCTTTTTTAATGTCACCAAGACGCTCGCTGATCGCGACGATAGGTGGAGCGAAATGAAACGTGTAGTGGACTGTATAACATGTATAATTATGATATGAGACTTAAATTACAACGGTCAGTTGGAAATAGTATAGGACAAACGAATAAATGCTAAGAAAACGCGTAAGCGCAGCCTTGGGTGGAGGCGTGCAATAGCTGACTGCCGTGTGGTGCGGGGGCCTGCGCTCGGCCGTCGGCCGGCTGACTCCCCTCTGCCCCGCACGTCTCGTTCACTGCCGCTGGCGCCACTTTCTATTGCTTTAGCTGGGGAGGAGAACAGTACAGCTGTCTGGACAGTTAGAAGAACTTGAATATACGTGACAAAGTCAAAGTCAAATCATTTATTTCAAATAGGCACAAGAAAGGCACTTTTGAACGTCAAAATGCACAAGAAATAGAATTGATTCTAGTCGCCCCTTCCAAAAGGTAGTTTCGAATGGGACGGAACTCCATCGACAATAATTTCATTTACAGAATCGAACCCAAACGATCCCAAGCCGCGTCTAGTAGAAGATGTAACGAAAGACGAGGAGAAAGCCAACGAGTTTGATATCTGGGGGCCTGTAGGTGGACTCGAAGATGTGAAGCAGGAACTTACTGAGTGTATATTTTGGCCGATCATGGTAAGTTATAGAGTTTATAATGCACCAGTTGAACGCAAGAAGTCTGTATATGTGAAATCGCTAGGACAGCACCGAAATTCAAATCGTCTAATCAAATCATTGATTTATTTGCAAACATGGGTAAATAATTGGTACATAGATGTTGTGATAGAAGTAAGCTCTCCATGTTCTGCCGTTACATGGGCATGCAAAATACAATCAATTAATATCATTTCAAATAACAACTATTTGTAATAATTAAAATCACCGGTACAACCCTTTAATAAAGAGTTGTATTGATGTTTCTAGTGATTATAATTCTGTAAATACGTACTTGCTAGGGGCGCGAATCATATTTTTATCAACATACCACCTGCGACTGACCTACAAATTGCAAAAAAAACCTATGAAAATGAGAGTTTCGCGGGCTGCCTGAGCGCATTCTTCGAAGTCGCCCTTTATTAACAAGGCCAGGCAGGTGGACGCGCCTCATAGAGATGTCAGCATAAGGGAAGGAGTCCGTTAGGGCCGAAGTCTGCAGGGTCAGCGGCATTGTCCGAAAGGGTTACCGCTATCCCGGAACATAAAGGGCTAAGGAAGGAACATGGGTGGGTTTTAGTCAGTAAGAATCTGGCACTCCCTTCCGCTCCACCCAGAGCGAGAAGAGTCATTTGATGATTTCCCAAACTCAAAAGAAAACAAAAATTGCTGGACGAATTCATTGTAAGAATTGTACCTGAAACTGCAATATTAAATGTTATTAACCTTTGTTTTTTCCACCAGTACCCAGCGTTATTCCCGTCTCAATCCTGTGGCGTACTGTTATACGGCCCCCCAGGTACCGGCAAGTCACACATAGGCTCCTGTCTCGCCCGCCTGACCAACATGAACATGATCACCGTCAAGGGACCGGAGCTGCTGTCCAAGTATATCGGTCAAAGCGAGAAGGCTGTCAGGGATATATTTGACAAGTTAGTAATACTTTGTTGTTATAGCTTAGTAAGGTTTGCGCGCCAAAGATCCTTTTTGGCGCACGGTAAAAATAACTCCAATAATGTAAACCAAGGTGTAAAAATAATACCTAAAATATTCTTTACATCGCGTGTGCTGCGAACACTATTGATTACGTCATATTCAAGACTGCTTCAATACTTTTATATAACTTTTTGAATTATTCAATTCGGACGTTCCATTCGAAGAGTTTAAAAATGTAAGTATTAGAAAAAAGTTACGTGGTGGCTACTCACCCTGCTCGGCTAGCTGGGTAACACCTTATGCAATGTAGGCATCACTGGGGTACGGGCCGTACGATTTAAAAAAGTAATAAGTTGATAATAAAAGTTTTAATGAAGATTTTATTATTTTTAGGTTTTTAAATTAAGTCTGAAAATGATTTGTCTTTCAACAGAGCGGACATGAAGAGGCCTTGCATTTTGTTTTTCGACGAATTCGACAGTCTTGCGCCCAAGTAAGTTGTTATTGTAAGTGTCCACCTCGCCTCATATTTTGTACGCATTTTCATTTTTTTTAATAGTTATTTATTTATATTAATTAACGCCTTTTGGGGAATGTGATCACGTAGTATTTTCACCCTGTAAGATTTAAATTTTTCGTGTTTTTTGAGTTGTAGCTAACGGCTTGGTAAAACTAATTGAAAACTGACTGTTCAGACAGCTATGAGTCAGAATATTTGATTAAATTATATATTTGCTTATATTTTTCTAGATTTTTTTGCCAATTTTACTTACGTTTTGGGTGTTCATATAATAATGTTTGGTTAACAATGTTCTCTCATATGTACATTATTGTTAGATAACTATGTAGGCAGCCTCAAAAATCACTCAATTTAATAGCCTTCACAAGGTCATGTAAAATAAAGTATTTCATACACACCTATATCTACATGACTTTGTGAGTGCCCAAGAATCTACTGGATGCGAGAAGCATTCATGGGTATGGCGGTGCTTGGAGCAGGCCTATGTCAGCAGGCCTATTTCATACAAAACGCATTATTTTTCCTAGACGAGGCCACGACTCAACAGGAGTAACAGATAGAGTAGTGAACCAGCTCCTAGCTCGCCTGGACGGGGCCGAGGGCGGGGCCCGGGGGCCCGTGCTGGTGGCCACGTCGCGGCCCGACCTGGTGGACCCCGCGCTGCTGAGAGCCGGCCGCCTGCAGCGACACGTGTACTGCGCACTGCCTGACCGAGTTAGTAATAAACTTAAATGTATTTACTTATTAAACATCTTAAATTCACTGACAGACAAGGCATGGTCACGGAATAAGCACATTCTAAACCGCTAGCTGAACAACCGTAAAAGTCCTTTATGTAACGGAAGTGAGCACTAAGGCAGGATGTTTGAAAATTCATCCTCTAAAGGGTTTAAATAGGGGATGAAAGTGTAGCGCATTGATATCGCTACATGCGAACTACGTGTCACGCTGACGTTTCGAAAAATTCTGCATCGCGCAAGCAGGCTTTACCGTGCCACTAGCATAATTATGTACAATATCCCGCCAGTGGCCCATCAGACACAACACCCGTCTGGTCGGAGGATCTTCCCTTTTCTTGGAGGATGATAGAACTTTAATCCCTATTCTTCATACCTCTATAAATGTTTGTAAGGAAGTTCGTCATTTCCGATGAGGAAATTTATCGAATTTCGGAACTAGATAGTCCATGTCATACAAGATCAGTTTATATATACGACCAAAATTGACCCTTTTATTACAAATGATCTGAAATATAATTCGTTTATTTCTTCTTTCTCAGCAAGGCCGCTACGAAGTCCTCCGAACATTAACGAAGAGCGTGCTAGTAGACGAGGCAGTAGATCTTCAAGAGTTGGCGGAGCAGACCGAAGGATACTCGCCCGCTGACCTCAAGTCTATACTAGTAACAGCGCAACTGACCAGACTGGAGACGCAACTGGTAAGAGTATTCTGGTAATGGCCGAACATTGACGAAGCGGCCCGAACATTGCCGAAGAGCTTCTACTAGGAAACTCTTCGGCAATGTTCAGGACGCAAAGAGATACCGTCACGTCTCATTTATTTTCTTTCCTTAATTTTTTAAGGGTAGGAATGTTTACAAATGTTTGTTGAACTATGAATCTGTATGAACAAAATAATTGTTCCCAAAATGCAAACCCTGGCTTATTTTAGGTAGTCGTTTTTTTGCCTATATTACGCAAAAATAATTATACTCTATGTGAGGAGCTCGTGGCTAAGTAATAACAGTTGCAAGAATCGATCCATCGTTAAGCTACGCTTGCTGGGGTTGGTCCGTAGATGGGTAACCATCTTTACATTAGAGACTCCTCCGTGCCTCGGAAAGCACGTTAAGCCGTTGGTTCCGTTGGACTGTCGTTATGGGTCGTCAGAAGCCCGAAAGTTTGACAGCCAGTCTTACCAAGGGGTTTCGTATTATTCAGTTACTGACTGGGTTGTGCAGGTCAGATAGGCAGTTGCTCCATGTAAAATAGAGGTATTCAGCTGCGGTTCCGGTTAGGCTGGTAGCCGACCCAACATAGTGGGAAAATACTAGGCAGATATTTTAATGTAAGAAATTCTTCTGAATGATTTGTGACAAAGAACTTTTTATTCTAAACAATGCTTTTAGAAAAAAAAAGTTCTTTGTCACTTTATTACCCAACTGGCCCAAAAGGGGAGCTATATTACTTTTTTTATTTTCTAGACGACAAACGAAGAAAAAACTATGGAGTCAGTGATGGTGTACAAGGAAGACATAGAAAGTGCCTTAGCAGAGACCAAGCCATCGCTATCTGTACAACAGAGACTTTTCTATGATATTATGTAAGTTTTACGTATTGTTGTGTGTAAATTCATTCAATTCCCGAAGGTTTGATACATAGGTAAACAGTGTGTTAGGTTAATCGAGGGATTTACTTTCAGGGGGTTTAACTTTCATTTAGGTACTCAAGAAAATGAACAACTTTGACTATGGGACCAACCTCGAAATATGAAAAAGAATATCAGCTCTTCCATTGATTTTGACGAATTATGTTAACATAAATGTACTGGCCAGCTCATTTTGTTTTCGTGATTTTATTTTTGTTCCCATAGTTGGTCATTTATATGAGTGTGTTAGGTTAATCCCCGGTTGGGTTAATCGAGGGGATTAATCTAACACACTGCATATCCGATTAATGTAATTTTGGCAACGATTCGAATCCATTCAACTCGATTGAGCATTCGAAAGATTTTTTTTATTTTATTTCGTTGTATGCTGCACCGGTCGACGTCATCACGTCTACGCCAACCCGGCGTCGCTGGGCTCTGTCTCGCATAGGGTTGCAGCATTATGCTGAACGATAGCCGTTTTGCGTGGATGTGACGCATAATAATAATTTTCCTCCAACCTTTTCTTTTTATTTGTGTTTTTTTTCGTCATGTGTTCCAAAAATAAACGTATTTCCTTTCTTTCTTTTTTTTTACTTTTGTGTCCTTAATTACTTATAGCGTTTGTTTTGGCAACACTTATTAAAAAAAAATCGCGCTAGTAATTTGTTGTCCTGGAAGTTATTATCTTTTTTGAAAGAGTGCAAATAACCTAAACAGTATTCATAAGTTTGTAAAATCTTTTTCCAGATACAAAAGATTCCGCGGCGAGAGTTTGACGCAAGAACAGAAAATGATATCGAGTTTCCAGCAGAAGCAAAGAGTCACGCTAGCATAGAAATTGTGCTAATAAATATAATAAATAAAAATAGGCCTTAATAAAATAGAATTGCTATAGACTGGAGTCGTTGGAACATTTAACACTTAACAAAAATTTAACTACGCTACTAAATAGGGTATTTAGGATAGGGACTACACAAAAAATATACATGAATTGCTATGTTGTTACTGAGTTATGACGTCAGATCACAGTAGTGTTGCCATTTATCTTAATCAACATACAACCTGCAAAATGCAACAAAAAATCTAAGAATATTTAATACCGCGGGCGACCCTGACGCTTTGTTGCTTTTTCTAATGTTTCGAGAAATTATCAAATACTGGTTGTGATAATAAAAGCAAATTCAATGTTAGATGTATTCATCGCTACTGACTGTAATACTATTGCGATACCGCAATTTGACCACTTTTTTGCTGACTAACAGCAATTTGTATTTAAGATACGATGTCATACTGTACTATACCAATATGCTGACTGTCCATTGGATGGATAGAATTTTTTTGACCGACTTTCAAAAGCAAGACGGATTTTTTTATTGTTATATTTGTCATGACTTCTTGACTGTTTTGTTTTTGTATATTATTTTATACCTCAGACATTTCTAGAATGATTATAATTATTTATGTTTTATTAAAAGCCTCTAAAAAAAAAGTCCCTGTAACAAAAAAAAATCTAATAGAATGCCAATCGCGAGCCAACTGCTGCAAAGGAAAACATCGTGAGAAAACCGACATTTCCTCACGATGTTTTCCTTCACCGTTTTATAAGCAAGTGATAATTGTACAATACGCACATGAATCCGAAAAGTCAGAGGTGCGTGCCTTGGGTTCGAACTCGAGACCTATCACTTTGCAGTCCGACGCTCACACCACTAGGCTATCACTGCCCAGTGAGGCGATAATTTGCTAGTATTATTATTATATTTGGATCATTAAGCTTTTGAACGCCAGAGCATAAACGCACGCGCGTACCCTCAACGCCAAGGTACAAATTTTTTTTTTTTTTTTTTTTTTTTTTTTTTTTCTTGGACATTTCACACAACGCCATATCGTCCCAAGCTAAGCAACCTAATGCTTGTGTTATGGTAACGAGATGGCTGATAAACTACTTATATACATTTTTTTTTTTTTTTTGTAAATACACATACATATTATAGATAGAAAAACACCCAGACTCGTAACAAATACTTGCAGGTCGTACAAATATTTGTTCCGTGCGGGAATCGAACCCGCGACATAGTGCGCAGCAGTCAATCGCTCAACCACTGCGCCAACCGTGTCGTCAAATTGAATGTCTTATTGTTATCATGAATTTCCTATTATCCATTATATCTTTTAATTTGTTTCATGTCATTAAATACGTACGAGAGCTTCAATGTTTAAGATAAACACTCACAAAAGTAATGTTTTGATTGTTTATTTCGTGACGGCGTACAGGGCACGCGCTTGCTTGTCACGTATATGTGACAATGGCGTTCAAAAGGTTAAACATGCGTTTAATTTAATCAAGAAAAACTAAGGAGAGATTTATTTTTTAATGATTTGGTGAAGCATTTCTGTGATCTTAGAAAAAATTATACTCGCGATGGACAGTCAGTATGTTTTTTTTTAATATAGGTAATTAATTAGTGCTATAAGCTTAAGCTGTGATGTATAAGCAAGTATAAGTAGGTGCTAGGGCTATTAATAAGTGCACACATCTAAAAGTGGTATGTTTTGTATATTTTGTTGCAAATTTTGTATTTAATTTATTTTTATGAATAAATCGGTATTTTACAATTTTGAGGTTTTATTTTATCTTTCCTGTTCGCTTGGACCTTGGATATTTTTGTAAAGCGACAAGTTTTTTTTACTGAAAATCTATTTTGACCTAATTTTGTCTCAAGCTGTATGCACAAATATGTATTTGTGCATGTAATTAACTATTTTTACTAAAATATTTCAATGCACTAGCACTTTGTCCGCGACTTTGTCCACATAGATTTTTTAGAGATAAGGTAGCTTCCCATTAGTGGAAGCATTTTTGGAATCGTTTCAGTAGATCCAGAGGTTACCCCCTACAACCTCACAAACTTTACCCTTTTATAATATTAGTAACTGTAGATAACATGTTATTACATTATATTGCGCCTGTCATTCGTGAAGAGAAGCAGAAGTTAGGTATATCTATTATACACCCATAATTCGTCAGTTATGTTTTGATATGGGTTTTAGTCAGTAGGACTCTGACACTTCCTTCCCCTCCACCCAGAGCGGGAGGGGGGGGGGGGGACACTTGATGATTTCTGACCCTCAAAAATAAAAAGGTTTGTTTAGTTTTATACAGAAATTTATGGACAGGACATGTAACATACAATAAAATATTAATCGATACATGATATGAAACATTGCATTACCTTTCTACTATACTGAATTGACTGCCTCGTTGGTCTATTGGTCACAAGCGCCTCAGCGAAAAATCAGGTCCTAGGTTCGATTCCCAGGTCGGGTATAGTGTTATTGGGGTTTCCATTGGGATTGCAGCAGCCCAGGATCTGGATTTGTACCCGGTTGATGGCAATAGGCTCACCCCCTATTACAAGGGACTTAACCTTTTGAACGCCGTTGTCACATATAAATGACAAGCAAGCTCATGCCCTGTACGCCAACGAAACAAATAAGTAACAATGGCAACAACACTATAACACGAAATAAACAATGAAATCATTACTTTTCTCTGACACCAGGTTCGTCACTAACCACACGAAGAAGAAGAAGATTAGGTACTTTTGTGAGTGTTTATACAGATATCTTAAAAATTTAAGCTCTCGTACGTATTTAATGACATGAAACAAAAATTAAAAAACACCATAGATATTGGGATTCATGATAGCAAGAAGTAATAAATTTGTAGCTTGGCGTGGAGGGCACGCGCGTGCGTTTATGCTCTGGCGTTCAAAAGATTAAATTAAACATACCTAACTGACGAAATGTGGGTGTACCTACTCGTATCATGAGTAAGTACTTACACCTCTGCCTAATTCTTCGGAGAAACAAGGCGTGATGTTATATATTCCATAACCCCTTGTCTAAAACAATCCTCTCGCCAGAATCTCAAGTCTACATTCCCACAGTTTCCTAAACTTGAGATACTGCTAATAATGTTGCCAGCTGATGGCAAAACTTTTATCAGACGGCGTTAACAGCGCCTCAAGCGGCTGTTAATTAGCGCCGCCGACTCCCAGGAGATTGAATATTGATAATATCTAATTGATTGCGTCGCAAAATGCAGCGGTATCGGTATGTGATTAGTGCCGAAATGTTGTTGGATGCGTGGATTTAGGCTTTAGTTGAATTTAAATACAAAAAAAAATGTTTTGTTGAAATTAGCAGTACATATGCGGCTATACTTTAAAGTTATTTCCAACGTCGCATAGAAGTTTTTCTAGATAAGGAAACCGGGCACCTTTGATTTGTGACAGCTGAGAATGGTGGTTCTCACTGTTGTTAGATTACTAACTATTTATGTTTTCAATAGATGGCGCTACCATGTAAGTGGATACTTTTTTGTAGTAGGTTATGAGTAGGTATAAATTTTAGGTTGCCGTGAATGTGGCCGTGAATGTCTAAACTTGCGTCGGAGTAAACACATAATAAGTAATGTTATTCGAAATGGCTTTTTCATACAAATCTGATTTTTACAATTAATCATACCATATTAAGTCGGTAAGTAATTCAGCAAAATGATACCTAATGATTTAATTCATTTAAAATTTCGTACTTAGCTTCCAAAATTATTTAAGTAGAAACTTTGCAACTTTGTAAACACTTAGCTGTTTACTTACACCAGCGCGGGAGATAAGCATGTTTTATTGAAAAACTTAACCGCTGGCGCAGTTTTGATTAAGATTAGTTCGTAACTTGCACAATAATTTAGATTGAGCGGTGATTTGGAACACGACGCTCGCGGGATGGCGCGAAATTTCGCGGTACACAGATTCGTAATGATTTTACTGGAACAGACATACAATTATTTCTCTTTTAGGCATAGGCTTTTTGTCTGTAGACCATTACAGGCACGTATTGTGATGTGGAATGACTGCTGTTGCTCTTAATTTACTTAGCTATCTATGTCTAAATTATTGATAAACATCCTGGGGGCGAAACACCACCTCAAAGGTACTTATCCCAACAAGATCAACGCTCTGTTCAAACGTCGGTGAAGACTATTCAACCGTTACAGAAGATTATTTACTGCCGTACTATTTTATATTAGGTACCTACCTACTGTCTCAAAACTCAATCAATTTCCCAATCCAACCCAACCGGATGCAGCAGAATACCAGTATTTTACATGGACCGACTGCCCATTTGAGCTCCACAAACCAGTAACTGGGTAATTCGATACGCCTTGGTAAGACTGACTGTCAGATTTTCGAGCCTCTGACGTCCCGTAACAACTGTCAAAAAAGCACAAATCACAGCCGTGACCAACGGCTTAACGTGCTTTCCGAGGGACGGGGGAGTTTCGGTACGTAAAGCTCGTCACCCATCCACGGACCAACCCCGGCAAGCGTAGCTTAACCTGATGGATCGACCAGTGCGGCTGTTATTACTTAGGGCCTATGCACACCACGTTTTTTAAACGCGCCGTCCACGCGCGTTTTGGGAACGCGCGTCGCCGGCGCGTTTTTATCCTGCAGAGCAGTTTGTTGTCGTTTGTATCGATACAAACGCGCGGCACCGGCGCGCGATACGAGCGCTAGCGCGCGCGCCTTCCCTACGGACGGGGTTTCCCCCGCAACGAGGGAAAGGGAAGTGTGAATCTACGCTAGTAGCAATCGAGCGATTTGATGCACCGCACGTCTTTTGAATTTGATTTGATACACACGCGCGTTTGCATCGCGTCTGCATCGCTACGCACGCGCGTTTGCATCTCGTCTGTATCGCTACACACGCGCGTCTGTATCGCTACACACGCGCGTTTGCATCGCGTCTGTATCGCTACACAAGCGCGTCAGGTGTGCAAAGGTCTACAGGCTGCGTCTGACTTGCGTGCGTATCGCGTCTGTATCGCTACAAACGCGCGTCGAAGGCGCGTTTAAAAAACGTGGTGTGCATAGGCCCTTAGCCACGAGCTCCTTTATATTACTGTCTCATCCAGTAAAATCCCGTTCCAAATTCTACTTCCTTGTTGCACCATCTTGTAAACTTTGAGCATCGGTTAATAGCTTAACACGCGTTTGTAACGAGTTGGTTAATGAATTAAATCTGTATTAACTGCCTCTACCAAGACGGGTATATTTCACTTGCATACACCGCGGTTTGCGATAAGTGATCTTGTAAATAAGTGTCTACTTATATCCCGGTTTTAAAGCAATTTCCGCACTGAAGTTGAATAAAATTTATTTGGTTTATGTTTCAATTCGGGCAAAACAGATGATTATATTATAAAGTACGTGAAGATATTTGGATGTTTGTTACTCAATCACGCGAAAACCTATGGTTTAGCACACAGATAGTATAATTATGTTTTGGATGAACATATTGGATTTTTATTCCGGTATTACGTGCACGTGAGATAATTTCCCTCATCCACGTGCCACGGGCGAAGCTGCTGATAGAAGCTAGTAGGTACAAACACGTAAATAAATGATTTTATTTACGTGTTTGTACAAACAGTTAAATGAACAAACAGTAAAAAAAAACTAGATGAGGTCGATATTCCCTATCCGACTACTCTGAGATTCCGACACAAACTCATAGGTTGCATTCTCTTAAGTCCAGACATAATCTCGATCAAATCATGTGAGGACCATGTAAGTTAGTGTCTTTTAAGGCAAGAATTATACAGATTTGAGTAGACCGCAGCATAAACATCAGTATTGTTGGAAAAGAAAAAGTATCCGCCTTTATACATAAGTGTGTAACATCTAAAATAGCAAACCATTTAGCTAAGCGCGGTGATTATGACAATTTCCTCGACCATTCTGTCTTTCATTTGAGATCCATGCAAATTAATAATTCAACGACAAATCAATCTAACAATCGTCTCCGGAAAAATCATCATCCCTACATCCGTATAAACGACGTCTTCCCATCTAAATTCAAGGAGAATCGTTTCATAAATAAAGGAAAATAAAGCTCTTTTGTAGGTAAAGGTCCACATCAAGTCAGGAGAGGTGGCAAGGTGGAATTACGGCCCTTGTTGGAGCAAAGAAAGCAGTTTTTATTCGCTCTAAAGTAATTATTGTGTTTTTGTGAAAGAGTTTGTTAGCGGACCATTCAGAGTCGAGGACACGGACGCTTTCTTAATGGAGGGACGGATTTGGGAGAAGGGAAATGGGATGCAATATTTACTTTTATTTAATTATTTTTCTTTCCATTTTTAGCATGCCGTACCTCGAAAGGAAAATACGGAACCGTTATATAATTGCCCATTTGTTTGTCTGTCAGTATGTCAAGATTGTCATTTTCTCTGGAACGCGTGGAGGTATCAAGTTGAAATGATCATCAAATGCGTAGGTCTATGGCAACGCAATGAAAAATACTGACTTATGCGAAATATTTTAATACTTGCAAATAAATTAAAGGCACTTTCCGTTGACTCATAAAATTAGGCAATAAGCATGTAAAGAATAAAATCCCAAAATCGTTAATTTCTAGTTTTATCACATCATTAAAACGTCACTGCACTCTTCAACTAAAAGTAAAGTAACGTAATCGACTTATGCAATCTTGCATCAATCGACTTATGCAATCTTGCATCAATCGACTTATGCAATCTTGCATAAGTCGATTAATCGACAAACTAAATAATAAATCAAAAACTTGTTCTTGAACAAGTTTTTAACTCCAAATTTTAGTTTGTTTTTGGGATTAATTCAACCCAACTACGGAACCCTTCATTGTGCATCGTCCGACTCGCAATTGGCTGGTTTTTCGTTTAACTAGACGAAACGTTATTCAAACGTTATATTTTAATAACTACTATTTGTTTGCAACGCAGATACTTACTTACTTTAATAAATTAAACACAACATCATGTTTGTTGCATTTATTTTAATGAATCATTCGTAGCTCGTAGCTAATTACCGTAGCAGCTCGTAGACGGTCGTAGACGCTGGCTACGAGAGCGTAGGCTTACTTCGTCAAATGCAAGAACAACTACTATTTATTAATTAATTTTTACACTTATCTCAATTCTTAATTAATTTTAAAATACTTTTGTCCGGGGCTCGCTAAGGCCTGGTTTTTTATTAAGTTTGTAGTCATAAGTTTTTATAAAATGATTTGTAAGCAATCTATTAAAACCATTTCAGTTTGCACTTATACTAAAATAGTAGAAGATCTCCGGCCACCCAAGTCCGTCCCCGCTCATTGCCCGGAATATTCTTGTTTTCCTCGAGTTTTCTCTGCTTTTCTTCGCGTTTTCTTTCGTTTGGTGCCTTAATTAGCTCATTCAGTGGCCCCTCCTCGCCGCGTCCCCCACCGCACCCCCTAAATTATCTTATTTATTGAAAGCACTTTTATATTACATTTTGACAACCCGAATGGTGTATTTAGTGAGCATTTAAGGATCGGTGAAGCCCCAGAAAGGCGAATAAGGTGATATTTTATTGGTTGGGGCGATGAACTTTATTCATACTTTTTTTTTGAATACTTAATCAAATATTTATCGGTTTTCAGTTTACGTTACGTTACGTATCTGGTTTTTTTATTTGGTGTCGTTACGATGGTGAGTTTAAAATGCTTTAAATCTGTCAATAGTAATAATAAAAATAATAAGTCGTAGCTTTAGTCTAGCTACGCTACTGGGGTAGTAGTCCGTTATTGAAGTGTAAAAGTGTTTCTGAAAACCCATTTACAAAAATAAAATCATTTATATAAGGCGAAAGCTACAGATATGCCGCGAAATTCAAATTGTCGTACTTTTTTGGAATTTACAAGTCAGTATCAGGTTGTGTGTTGATCTAAATACGATTAGCGGCTGCAAGTACGTATATTTTGCCGGGTAAGCGGGATTGTCCGAAAGGGTTACCGCTACCTCGGAACACAAAGGGCTAAGGAAGGAACATGGATGGGTTTTAGTCAGTAAGAGTCTGACACTCCCTTCCGCTCCACCCAGAGCGGGAGAAGTCATTGGATGATTTCCCAGCCTGAAAAAAAAGTACGTATTTTTATAGAAAGGTTTTCATTAAAAACTTCAATAATAATTCTGCAAATATATACTTGCTACGGCAGCGAATCATATGTTGATCAACATACCACCAGACGCTGACCTGCATGTTGCAAAAAACGTAAGAATTTTTTTACTTCATTGGCTACATTGGCGCTTCTCTTTTAATAAAACCTGTTTATAGGCGGTTAGTTTCTGAGCTTACCTACCTGTGTTTTGTAGTCAGATAAACCGTTCTACAATCAATCTTTTAATCAGCGATATTGTCCAGTATTGACCTTTTTTGCATTCTTTTCATGAATGTTTAAAGATAAGATGAATCTCAGACCATGAAAAGCACCGACACCTTTGTGAAAACCTCGAAAATAAACAAAACAGTAAAAATTAAACGAAGAAAACGTGAAACTGAAACCACTATCTCCACCTGAGCCAGACGTGACCGTAAAAGAAAAAGGGGCGAAGTCTTGGCGGAAGTGTCTCTGATAAGCCGCCATAATGGCCGCCGCTGATAACGGCGCTCCCGCCTTTTTCTCCCGCCAAAACAGGGCGCCATTGTTGACATAGAATGGCGACACAAAAGCCACTTCGCGACACAATGCCTCGCACTCACACAGTGAAGTAATAAATTTTTTGTAGTCTATTCACAGTTTTATGTCATTTTTATATGTGGTTTAGGTGAGTTTGATTTTTGAGGTCGTATATGGTGTACTTTAATGGATACAGGGTGCTGCTAGCTAGTGCTTATTGATTTTTGAGGTCGTATATGGTGTACTTTAATGGATACAGGGTGCTGCTAGCTAGTGCTTATTCTTGGGTAAAGATTATGGGTAAACCAAACTCAAAACTCAAACTCAAAGCATTTATTTCAAATAAACCAATTACAGGCATTTTTGAATTGTCAATGGGTCGGTCGGTCAGAAAGATGAAGCTAGTGCCTATTCCAAAGCAGTAGATATCTATGGAGAAGAAGGGGCAAGAACTTCCACGGACTTTCAAACAAAATATGGTTACAAAATATTGGTTACATCATTCATATTATTATTTGAAGCCATAGACTCTATCATTAAAACATAGACTATAAAATAAAATGATGTCCTTTTTAATTGCTACTTTGTTACTGCCCTTTGTACCCTGTTAAGGTTTAAAGCCAGTACTTTTTTCTCGACCTAGTTGTTCAAAAGTTTGCTTAAAGTTATGTCATTGTTACATTACATTGCATACTTTTATTTCACCATTATTTATTTGAAATTATCCTTTATATATGATAGTAATCAGTAATAATAAACTAATAAGTGAAGGTACCCTCTGAAATATGTTCAAGCCACAGATTTACTGTGTCCATATGTCTGTGGTCCAAGTTTTATATCTCTAGGATGGATAAAAGATATTGCAATTTTGATAAAGACCTGCTTTAACTTCCATTATTGAAATAACGAGCTTTAACCTTGTATAACATAACATAAACCGTTTAAATATACCAGTGCCGTTAATTTTCTCGGAAGGAACATAATATCTCATAATAAAGCATCGACATTATTAAAATATTAATAAACCGTAACATACACACTCAAGTGCGTTCAATTTGTGGTTTTAATAAAATTTTAATTGACACGTATTAGGTTTTCAAGTAAATTATAAAGGAGGCAGAGTGGCCGCTTTCCTTCGCCACTCCGCGAACATTAGCGACGGGGGTGGGTGCTGGGACAAATTTTTGTTTTTCACTCGCGTTAGAGACAGCGATAATGGTAACGCAGGGTGTAAGAAAGAGACAACAGCAGGTGCACACATTGCCTTTGTTAAAGAGCAAAAATAATAGAGAGAACGGTCGTTTATCTCTTTTTATGGCGGGAGCGCTATCTTCCCGCCGACGCTATTATGGAAGACAATTTTGGCGCGAAAGAAAACTGCTTATTACTTCTTATTCTTGGTGGCTGGTTTGGCAAATTTTTCTTTTTTAAAATCTTGTGAACGTCAAGTGGGTCTTGAGAGTTCCGTTTTCGTACTTCTGTTGTTTGTGGCTGATTTAAGAATTATTAGGTAAGTAGATAACTGTCATTTAAGGATAATTATTTAAAAAAAAAGGGACATTTGATACAAACCTGACTTCAATAATATGTTCAGGAGTACCTAATAAAGTTTAAAATTTATTATGTTATCTGTACATTTTGAAAACATTTTGTATAGAGTTATCTACCTATCTGTTACTGCGAGAAAACAGTTTATATTTTATCTTTCGTGTAATTGTTCTATTGTATCTACACCGATATTGTATATCTTTGGCAACACCGAATGAAACGTCTTATTTTCTTTCACAACAGATAATTATTTCCAATAGCTTTGTCTCATCCCAGTGGGATGTTGGCTCTGTTCTCAATAAACCGAATTAATTGATCGCTGACACTTTTGTGGTCTACGAACAATGGGTCAGGATATGGAGTAATCTTGGTACTTTGTTACAATATCTACCTAAGAACTTTTTGGTTTGAGTGAGCTGTTTGTCAGGTTATGTGCTGAATCGAGTGTCTCTGAAATAGGCTTATTTGTAATTAACTTTAATTATTTTATGTTATTAAGAATTATTTAGTAAATCAGATATATTTTAATAAGTGAAGAATGGAATAGGTATCTTATCTTTATTATTGTAATTTGTAATGAATTGTTTGTTGTATGATTGTTATATTTAATGTAGGGAATTAATAAAGGCTTATGGAAACAAATGAAGTGTTTGGCTAGAATCAAATCATGGCAGGTGAAGTAATTCGATTTTAGCTTCAATTAATTTAATTATTATCATTTAAAACGTAATGATAGACAAAACGAAATCACAAACACGTCACCAACTCTGTCGTAATAGGCAACCTATCATCTTTGTTCTTAGAGCATTTAACCTAATCTTTGTTAGATAGTTACTGCCGAACTGATTGCCTACAGATTGATGCATGTAAGTAGCTAAGTACAATCATTATTTCTAGACATACATTTTAAACTATCTTCTGTTCTGGATCTATTTATATGTAGGTACAACCCTGCCTTGCCCTTTGGGGAAATCAGACGGAATTAATATCCTTGAATAATAATATCCTTGAACATTTCACACAAAGCCATATAGTTCCAAGCTAACCAACCTAATGATTGTGTTATGGTAACGAGATGGCTGATAAACTACTTATATACATTTTTTTTGTAAATACATACATATCATAGATAGAAAAACACCCAGACCCGTAACAAATACTTGCAGCTCGTACAAATATTTGTTCCGTGCGGGAATTGAACCCGTGACATACGGCGCAGCAGTCAGTTCGGCGTGTCACCGATATTGATTGTCTTCTTCTTCTTTTCGTGTGGTTAGTATCTAACCTGGTGTCAGAGTTTTTATGCAGCCCATGGGCCTCTGACTTAGCTTCACATACTGTTGAGAAATATCTCCCAGGCATGCTGGTTTCCTCACAATGTTTTCCTTTACCGATTTTTGAGCAAGTGATAATTATTCAATACGCTCATGAATTCGTAAAGTCAGAGGTGCGTGCCTTGGGTTCGAAGTCAAGACCTACGACTGGGCAGTTCGACGGTCATACTTGTAGGCTATCACTGTTGTCATAATGCATTTATTGTCATGTTAAGAATATTATTACTGTCACCTCCTACCTCAAAAGTATCAAAACCTCTCACACCCACCTACCCCGGCTCTCCGCTTCCATTGTCGCGCCATTCTTCTCATTTCTTATATCAGTGAATTAGATCGTTCGCGCAAATGGATTAAAACGTTAAGTATTTATTTATCGCCCACTTTATCTGAGATCGTGCGGTTATACCAACAGACTGTTAAATTATACGCTTTGTTAATGTTATAACGAGGGTCTTACGCTTGATTTTGTGGTCGTTTTAAGTTTGAACAGCTAAGTGATGACGGCTGGTGTAATTGTGTTTGTTGGGGGCTAGTGTTGTGAGCCGTGCTCGGATATTAGTTCGTGTGTCGCGGTATTTCTGGTTTCATATTTTGGAGACAACGTTTTGATTTAAGTACCTGTCAAAGAAAAAGGTTTCTAAAAGTATTGCTGTTTTTCTGTAGTTGTTTCCTTTATAGATGACAAAATTTTAAAGAAGACAAGTATAAGAGTGTAGATACTCTTATACTTGTCGTAAACTATATTTTTACAACGACTTCCGAAAAACGAGTAGGAATTTAAAGATCTCTTCTCAACTATGATAATTGAATTTTATTCAGCTTTATCAGACCTACAACACAGAATTCAGTAATTTTTACATTTTGGTATTAGCATTCATTCTACTTACTTTTCATTTACTAACTTATCTACCCACGTTTATCTTCTTTGTAATGTTTTTTTTTCTACGTATTTCACCCATACCAAGCGGTCTATTCTGTCAAAATCTTAAACTTAGGTGAGGTGAGATTCAAATGAGCTGTCACTCTACGTGATGCCAATATTGACAGCTCACTTCGAGCTCACTTTACGTAGATTTCACTGTGAGATTTTTACAGAATACATGCGCCCATTGTATAATGTTCTAAAATATCTGTAATTTTTATGGTGTACAGACGCCAGCACATCAAGTTACCACAATCTGTCAAATTTCTTTGATAGTATTTCAACTTTATTGCAAAGACATAAGGTTCATTTTTAATTGAGAAAATTTGACAGTTAGGGATAGCTGTAATAAAAAAAAAAAAAAAGTATTCTATTGTATTCTAGGTCGGTTGACCTAAAAACCTCCAGCTCTACTAAGCCACTCAGCCAGACCGAGGCAATCATTGGAAGTCCCCGTTACTTGCGCTCGTTCAGCCTGTTGACGCAGCCAGTCATTAGGCGAGGTGTTTGCTACCAATGGTCGGATGTCGGATATAATCTACACTTTTTAATGTCATTACCTTCGATTTTGTTTGACACTTATGTGATTTCACTGGTTACAATTATAGGTTTTTTGATTGATTGAATTTGAATTTGTTTCTTAAGTTATAATGCTTAAATCGGCTTGAAAACTACAGCTCGAAGGATGTGTTTATTTTTGGGCTTACACTATGTACAGACATCAAGCTATCCCAAACTGTCAAATTATCCCAATTGAAAATGAACCTTACGCTTTTGTAATAAAGTTTACAAACTATCAAAGACTTTTGATAGAGTGAGGTAACTTGATGTACTGGCCTCTGTACACTACATAGATAAACAGGAACAAAAAATGTGACTTTTATGAAAATATGATTATACGGATTCTCCAATATTTCTGCAACCACCTTATTGTACATACCTACATTCTGAGCAAATAAATGAATATTATTATTATTATTATTATGAATTATATGACACCATTTATCCGGTCAGTAAATAGTTATTTGTTATGCAAGGCTGGAAAGTTGATTTTTGGCGCGAGTACTTCTATTGAAACCTGAGTAAGCGAAGGATTCTAGGGTTGAACCATGAGCGAAGCGAGTAGTTCAAATATAGAATCCTGAGCGTAACGAAGGTTTCAAAGGTACGAGACGCAGAAAAGCTTTGCTGCCGAGCGCAACACACAATTTTTCGACTCACTACAGCGAGGAAACTGCTAGGTGCAAGAAAACAGGTGTTATATGTTGAGTTTTATTTTGTTCGAGCATCTCAGATACATTGACTCATGTGAAGAAAATAACAGATACTTGGCAATGTATCTTAAGAGTTACATAGAATATCTCCAAAATTAAATACCCTGTATTTTGTTCTATATCCTACTTATCCTCTAAGGAGAATGAAAGAAAAAAACTAATTTAATACAAATAACTAACTACCTAATTTAATTTAATACACATTTATTTTTGCCAAGCATAGGATTAAATAACATATTATATTATAATTTATTTTATTTAAAAAATTAAACTTAAATTACTACACAATTGGGTATTTGACAGGGTAGTATTTTTATGGCATATTTAAATGTGACGTCACAGATTTTTTTAATCAAATGGAATACTTATTAACATTAATTCCAATTTTACAATTATATACTAGCAAAATATTTAATTTCTGTTCTGTGATGGAAGTTTTTAAGGTGAGCGGTATTATTTAATATTTTATTTTAGACCGTGTTATGCATTTTCAGTGGACTGGCAGTATAGAAAATTATTAAATAGAAAGGTTCGAATTTTAAAAACTCTTTCCACGCTAGAGAGCAAAAAGCGATTTTGGGCTCAGATTTCGAATGACAAACAGACTCTTTCCGAGCCTGTGAGGTGAAAAATATATATATATGAAATGGTCGTATATAAGTTCTTATACTTAAGTATGTGAATCTGACTAGCCTTTTCCCAACTATGTTGGGGTCGGCTTCCAGTCTATTCGGATGCAGCTGAATACCAGTATTTTACATAAAGCGACTGCTTATCTGACCTCCACAACCCAGTCAGTAACTAGGTAATATGATACCCCTTGGTACTCGTAATGACTGTCAAAGATGATGTATGACAGCCGGGAGCAACGGCTTAACGTGCTTTCCGAGGCACGGAGGAGTCTCGTTATGTAAAGATGGTCCCATCCACGGACCAACCCCGGCAAGCGTAGCTTAACCTGATGAATCGATCCGAGCGGCTGTTATTTCTTAGCCACGAGCTCCTTAAGTATGTTTTGCAAATAAAAGTACAAAGATTAAATAAAATGTACAAGTAGAGATGCGTCTGTTCACGGCGGTTAGGCATTTGGTTTCGGGCGAGGTGTCAGATTGAACTCAATTTAATTTGTACAAAATGGAAATGCCTCCCGTCTGCTCAATCTCAGGGGAGTGTGTTTTTTTATTTAATCTTTTTTTTTCTATATCAGAAAATTTATTTGATATCACTGGGGCCCGCGGTCGCCTCCGAAATCGTATCATTCAATTGTCATATACCTATGGGAAGGAAATAAAACTTTTTAAGGTTGAAAAACATCATATTCGAGAACATATAACATCACACCTTGTTTCCTCCCAAGGTTGGGCCGAAGTCTATCGTACAACCATACTTCGCCAGTGATCTTTAAATCGCATGTAATAGCGGCCGAGCCTATTGCCCTCAACTGGGCACAAATCCATACTCCGAGTTGCTACCGAGAAATTCCAGAGAGAAAAATCTAATAACGGTTTGCTGACCTGGAAATTGAACCCAGGACAAACAGCAAATTGTCAATTCTTAACCTGTCCTTTGAAGCCGATACCTCGTCTTATTGTTTTCAGTACTCGTTCATGCATCCTTCATTGGTTAATACAAAATACACCAATACTAACGATTAGATTTCAAAGCGTATTGTTATTCAGGAATTACTATTAGTAGCTTAAAGCAGCCGTTTCTAATACTAGAATATAATATGTATATATATTTGTAAGTATGTTTTAGTTCTTTGAGCGCGCATCCTCATATTTATTTGCGAATCAATTTACAGCTTCGAATAAAGAAGTATCATTTTATACTTTCCATCCTCTTGGACTGGTTGCTTTACTAACTATTGCGCCAAATGGCATTTATGTAGAAACGTTACTGTTACTGTAAGCCTGCCTGGATTGTCCGAAAGGGTTACCGCTGCCCCGGAATACAAAGAGCTATTAAGGAAGGAACATGGATGGGTTTTAGTCAGTAAGAGTTTGACACTTCTTTCTTTTTCTTTCTACCCACAGAGGGAGGGGTCATAAGATGATTTCACATCCTTAAAAAAAGTTGCTTCAACCCACTGCTGGATTGCTGCAAGATTTAGAAAGATTAGAATAATCGTTTTTTTGGCTTACAATTATTCTATGTTAATCAGGAATCGTGCAGCTCATTCAATCAGTACCTACAACAGTTTTCGTAATCTAATAAGTATTTCTAGAGATAACCCATTACAAATAAGTATGCAAACAACTTTACTGTATCATCCCTAACCGACAGGGTAAAAGCCTCTCCCCATGACTTGCAGCTCCTTTAGATTCAGGGTTAAACAAACGACAAATGGTCCTCCCATTCGTCGTTTGTTTTATCCAGCTCATCATGCCATCTTGCGGGGTCTACCGCGACGCCTTCTAGCTGTGTTACTGCGCCAAATACTGGTTATTTCGCCCCACAGCTTATTGGGCATACGTGGCCAGCCCAGCTATTTAGAAAAGTTTCATAAAAATATATCTATTTCTTTAAACTGGTGCGAAAACAGCGAGATTCACACACGAGACAGTGAATCGATCGCAACGTAATGTAATTTATAAGAAAACGTCGGCGTCTCACCGTTTTATGCGAAAAAGTACACACCGTAGAACGACGCGGAAGGCCCACTACATTTCAAACTACATCGATCTTCAGATCTCATAATATTTATCTGAAGACCGGTCAAAGATTATTTTTTATCACCTTATAGGATCTCGTGGCTAAGTAATAACAGCCGCACGGGCCGATCTATCGGCTTTAAGTTCGCTTGCCGGAGTGAGTTCGTTTATGGGTGACCAACTTTACATACCAAGACTCTTTCATGCCTCGGAAAACACGTTAGGCCGCTGGTCTCGACTGTCATTCATGGATCTCTGACAGTCGTTACGGGTCGTTAGAAGTTCGCAAGCCTAACAGCCAGCCTTACCAATGGGTCTCTTAAAACCCAGTCATTGGGCTGTGGAGGTCAGATAGGCAGTCGCTCCATGCAGCTAATCAGCTGCAACCGGTGGTCCGGTAGCCGAACCTAATATAGTTGGGTAGGCGAGGGAGAATAGAAGAAAGAAAAAAAAGAAAAATGTTTATTCTGCACGAATAAAACGCACATTTCTTAAAAAATACTAAAAAGTAATTAACTTTAATAAAGTAACAAGAAATCGATCGCCGCATCGAAAATGCCTGGAAAAGTTACTGGTCCATGAAGACGCTAATGAAGGGTGATCTACCGATTTCCCTGAAGCGAAAACTTATCGATATGTGTATCCTGCCCGTCCTAACTTACGGTGCTCAGACCTGGTCGCTCACCGAATCGCAAAAGTTCCGCCTTGGGGTTTGCCAAAGAGCTATGGAGCGCAGCGTTTTGGGCATTAAACGAACTGACCGAATACGAAATGCCACGCTACGCTCCAAAACTGGGATCGTTGACGTTAGCAAAAAGGCTGCCAAGCTAAAATGGGATTGGGCGGGTCACGTTAGCCGCATGCATAGTGACCGCTGGGCAATAGTCGCTACAAGGTGGGTGCCTGAGGATGGACGGCGCCGTCGAGGCCGGCCCAGGAAGAGGTGGCGAGACGACCTAGACGCATACCACAAGGGATGGATCGAGGTGGCTCAAGAGAAAGATGTCTGGAAGGATTTGGGGGAGGCCTTTGCTCAGCAGTGGGACAGATTAGGCTAAATAAAAAAAAAAAAAAAAAAAGTAACACCCGTGCAAAACAGCTAAAAAACCTCGGATTTAGAAACATTAAAATTATTGACAATTAGTATCTCAGAATGAATGATAATAGGTTCTTGTAAAGTCGCTCAACCAGGGAAGTAGGTCTAAGGTACTTACTTACTAACTACTTATTCTTGGAGGCAGATAGAAATTCAGTCACCAAGCAGTGTAGCTGTGGTTCAGTTTTCAGGTATGTGAGATCTTTCAGCATTTTCTCTGGAACGGCGACTCACCTGCGTTGATTCAGGAATATCCACAAGCGGCGACGACAACTTACCATTGTTGTGAAATTACCAGTGTTAGCTTACCGGCGTTCCTGTCCTCTGTCCACAGCACTGAAAAGTTGACCGGGAAAATTTTAGCCCCTTCTCTAGCTGATTCTGCAGTGCCGTGCTTGACCGACGCAGTGAACGCCTGGAAAATGGCATGCCCGGATATTGATCGGCCCGTGAACCCATCTTCCCAGAGGCAGTGGGATGAGCCGCTCTGCAGGTTGGTACGGTATAATCTTATTAATACGTCCACCAACACTGCTGCGCGTGCCCGCCTGCTGGCTATGGGTGAGTGGGAGTTGGGCCTCTGGCTTCAGGCACTTCCGTCACCCGCCGTGACACCACATTCCGGCTCGCTACATGTCTGCGTCTGGGCGCTACTTGCGTGGCTCCGCATCGCTGCGAATGCGGTGAAGTTGTCGATTGCCTCGGACACCATCGTCTATCCTGCAGTAAGAGCGCAGACCGATTAGCACGGCACGCCAGCATTAATGACATCATCCATCGTGCTCTTGTCACCGGGGTGCCAGCTGTTTTAGAACCCAAAGGCTTGACACGCGACGATGGGAAGAGATCAGATGGAATGACACTAATGCCTTGGAAGGTTGGTAGGCCGTTGGTGTGGGATGCAACGTGTGTCGACACACTTGCGCCATCCCATCTTCCTTGCACGGCGAGTTGTGCTGGGGCAGCTGCTGCAGAAAACCTCAAACGGCGCAAATACTCCTATCTAATTGGGACTTATATGTTGGAGCCGTTCGGGTTTGAAACACTAGAGCCATGGGGTCCGAGTGCCCACTATGTTTATCGAGACATCGCCAAGCGATTGGTCGACTCTTTACGTGACCAGAGAGCTGGCCTATTTCCGGTCAAAGAATCAGCATTGCCATACAACGTGGCAATGCTGCCAGCCTTTTGGGAACTTTTCCTGTTGACAGCGTTGTGGACGAGTGTTTTGATGCCCTTTGATTTGTTTTTATTTATATTTTCCCTCCTGTTATGTAATTGTAGTTAATTTTCAAGCTGGGAACTACACGGACCTTCTAAATTTCCCATCTCGTGGTAATGAGGTGTGTCGGATCAGACAGAAATCGTCTTTATCACCACAATTGTGGTTCTATTTTGCGCACGATTCATTTGAATGTTATACCGAGCGACGCAATTCATAACCGAGGATACTTCATGAATTGAATTTAATATTTTTAGAGATTTTCAACTTCAGTTGCATATTTTGTTTTAAACTTTACGATGTTGAGCGGTTGTAAAGTTTTATTTATAAATGCTGCATCAAATTAGATCCTTTCAGAGGGGGAGAAGGGTCAGAACTCAGATTAAATTATTTAAAATCTACATACCTACTGTTGAAGTTTTGGTTAGTTACAATAGGTGGCCGGCAGGCGAGGCATAACATGTCACTTCAAATCAATCTTTATTGCATCCATAATGAACAGAGGCCAGCACATCAAGTTACCACAATCTGTCAAATTTCTTTGATAGTATTTCAACTTTATTGCAAAGACATAAGGTTCATTTTTAATTGAGAAAATTTGACAGTTAGGGCTAGCTTGATGTGCTGGTGTCTGTACACATACGAGTGGTAAATATTAATCTTTCTTTTTATCTTAGTTTATCATCTATCTGTGTCGGCTGTGTTTTCCACAATTTTTTGTTATGCAATCTGTCTACGTTAATTATTATGTACTAGCCGGTCTATTCTGTTAAAATATTCTTGACACTGTAAGATTTTGAATGGAAATGACAGCTCTCTATAAGCTTAAAGTGAAATGACAGCTCACTTTAAGCTTAACCCTTAAATGCGTACGGTACTAAAAATGATACCTAACGTTTAACATCGGTTATGGCCTCAAATTTACTAGAATGTTAGTTTGCTTTTAAAATATTTATGTACCTTGATTAAAAAAATCATGCATTTAAGGGTTAAAGTGAAATGACAGCTCACTTTAAGCTTAAAGTGAGCTGTCATTAGACCTGAAGTTGGGGATTAACACTACTGACAGCTTACTTCGAGTTCGCTTCACCTAAGGTAGTTACAGAATAGCACTGCTGTATTGGTTGTTTTTAGTTCTCTAATCACATCATTAATTTATTTTTAAAATAATTTTTCTACATACCTAATAACAACTTTAACTATACTCAAATGAAATGACGATCTTAATAACTATATTATACAAATAAAAACAAAAACCGAAAGGACACTTAGACGTCGAAGTACTCATTCACATTGCTGTCCCCGTAAACGTGCCCAGAAGACTGGCATTGCCACGTTGAATGGCAATGCTAATTCTTTGACCAAAGAACAATCCAGCCCTCTGGTCACGTGAAGTGTCAACCAATCAGCGAGAAATTTCCTTAAAAAGGAGTTGTGCACTCGGGCCCCATGACCCTAGAGTTTTCACCCCAAACAGCTCTTAGTTTGAATGAATAATTAAAATAAACTTTTTTAAACATATTTTAAAATTATATGTATATCTTGCTTAATTGCATTTCATAAGAGCAGGCTGATATAAACTAAACTATGACACCCAAAGACGACAGAATTACCAGCAGACAGGACACAATTTAGCGAGACCAAGCGGCTGCCTCCAGCGAAATTAAATGACGCTGCATTCGCAAAGAAAATGCAATCACCGCCCCGGTATATTCCTCGATGCAAATCTCAATTTCCGAGTCAGTGTGCCCCGCTATTCCTTACGCTAATAAAACGTGCACCAAACTGAGATGCTGTTTCGCTCGCTGATGAACGCCAAATGACGTTATGACAGCGCACGCCGCCATTTAACGCCTATTTGGTTCCAATTTCAAATCTTCCGCGCTCCCCTGCGGTTCCGGACACGAACGGGGCATAGATAATAGCGTTTTGTTTTATAAGTTTAAATGTTTTTTCGCCCAGTAACGGATATTAGATTAAGAAATGTACCGAGTTTATAGGCTTTGCAAACTAGATTTTTAATTAAAACAGTGTTCTCATCAAAGTTTGAAACATAAACCGCTTGCAGAGGAGTTTTATCCAAATGAAATTTGGATGGACTGCTGTATGTGAATGGCGGACAAATAGGAATAAAAATGGTTCGCTTTGGGTGGAAAAAGAAAATCAAAGAATTCAATATGGCCGAAACAGAGAGGGGTAAGCCGCCAGCTCTTCGTCGTACCTACTGATACACAAGGTAGGTATGTTCAACTCTGCATGAAAATATTTTGTACGGGACCTTTCTTCGATTTAGGTTTTTTACCCAATTGAACCAACTAAGTAGGTACTTATTGAAATTTAGGTTTTCCCAGATTATGTAAGAAGATTCTAACAATTAGTTATTTTTTACTTGATTTTTTTTATTGCTTTTTACCTAGTCGTATATAAAATACATATGTACTTCTCGACATAGCGTTACGATTTTGAAATACGTAGTGGGCCATTTAAGGTAACATTTCAAGCTTTTTAATTTATCTAGATTAACATTATCAATTTCTAAAATTGATTTTATAATAAGCTTGGTCCCATGTTGGGCGCCAAAACTTTATCAAGATCAACATTATGGAATATCTTGCCTTCCGAACAAATAGAACATTGTCTATAGCGTTTTCTTTTATTCGTAGCGCAGCGATCGCGTTCAGAATCCCGGTACACGAATATCCGTTCTGCCATTTTGGCGCGCTGGCGGCCGGAAACCCAAGGATATAAAGTTTCGCGCGCCTTTCTGCCCGCCATGACACTTTTCAATATTTTTACTCTTATTTACCGCTATTATTTATGTGCGCCATTCTTCGGCGAGGGAAACCGACCGTCTATATTATCTGTTGTTGGTTTTCTATCGCTGAGTCCTTTATGTTTTGTTTGTGTTTGACCGCAGATATTTTTGTTTGGGGCGAGAAAAATGTTGGGAATAACTTCATTCCACTTTTTTGTGGAAAATCGAAGGTCTGAATTCAAGTGCGATTTGATCGCAGTAAGAATATTTTTAAATTTAGCCCAGATTTCGGGCGTTTTGAGTATGTAGCTAACTAACCAAATTACGGCTAACGTTTTTCTAAGTTGTATAATTTACCTTTTAAATTATTCATTGCTACAAACTGCCGAAACAGTCAAAATTTGACACTTTACAATTTATCGTACATTAAATATCAACTACCCACATATACATAAATCTAAATACAGACATCTGTCAAGTTCTCCAAAAGATTCCCTTGCCATTCATGATACGTAATCGCATAGAGATTTAAAAAGCTAAGTTGCGTCCCCAAACTGGTCGGTACGTTTTTTATTCGGACAGAATGGGTCTTTTCACATCCATTGCGGCGTAAGGTGGTCACTTTGTTGAAGTGTGGATGCTAGATGTGGTATGAGCGTGGTGGCCTAGTAGCATTTTTGTGTTCATGAAGTTGTTGTGGCTTTGGTATAAATTATGATGAATAATTAACACGAAAAGTTAAAAAAAATATTGAAAAAATGGAACCTATACTAGCTTCTATAACATTTGCATTGCAGTATCGCAGTGTTTTGTTTCTATCTTGGGGCGACATTCACGTAAAGACAGTTCCCGGTCTATTTTTCTTATTTCCTATTAAAAATATTTGATCATAATACATCAGTGTAAGTAGCAGTAAAATATAGGTGCTGCCTTTTTTCTATTGAGGAACCGATTTTGATGAATTTTGACTCTTAATTAATTTTCCGTGTCATACCAAATCGAACTTTAAGACTTACTTACTTACTCATTACGTACCTTCCTGAATTCTCTACATCCTCGTCCACAAGCAATGGGATACACAAATAGGACTATGAACACGAGACTTTTATACGCTCATCCGATTAGACTGTCGTATATGCTTATGAGCTCTTTGTCGTGCGTTTTTGTGATCGCAGTTAATCGCAGCGATCGTGCGCAACCGAGCGGCAACGCTTACGAGTCCTCAAAGCGTTGCTACAATGTGCGCTTTATATTATTTTGTATCGGGATGTTAGGATGTTCGGTGTGACGTCATGGGATAAAATGTATTGAGAATTGGAAAATGTAGATCTTACTTTTTGAAGGTATTTATGGAGGATGGAAATGGTACTTGTTCAGTGAATAAAATTACTGAGGATGGTTAGCATTGTCTCAAAAACGTGGCTTATACAAAGTGGAGACTACAATACGATCATAAATAAAACTGCGTATATCTAATGCTCTCCCAAGCCTGCATACGAAAATTCAATCAAATATATCTAATAGTTTCTTAGCCCGTCACTATTACTTAGTTTGTTTGAGAAAAGCACTTTTTTAGATTTCGATGTTAGGATTTATTTGGTAGTTCCAAAATACTCTTATTCTATCAGTATTGTCAGTGTTTTCATTTATGATCGTATTGTTTTCTCCACATTGTATAGTAAGTTAAACATTTTTTGTAAAAAAAATTATAGCGAAATTAGCGTCATTGTAAATTCCGAAAATTAAGATGCAAATAGCCATTTGCATTGTTTGTTTGTTTTGTTGTTATCACCTAACTGAGAGCCACGCGCGTAACTTCAAGACTACCATGACTTACTACCTCCTAGCTCCAAAAAATCGTTGTCCTACCTAGGTAAACTGGGCTCATAATAACTCACAAAATTTATGAGGAGCTAGAAATATCCCTAATTATGCTTGTCTTGCAGATGGCTATAGTATAGATTAATTTTGTTAGTCTACCGCCAACATCTAGCGCTTCACAAAAAAATCATTAGATTATTTAAAAATCCATAAACAAATTTTATAACTCAACAAAAGGAGCATAATGCCTCACGGTTACGGAAGCCAATCTCATCGGTGATTAGCTAGGAACTTTGGGGATTATTATAGTGCTTAAGTGCAATGGGACGGCAATCAGACACGGCAAGGGCAAGATCAGGTGCAGGACCAATGGCTTTAAGTGCTTTCCGAGTCATAGAGGTTGAGCACCACAGACTTCCGGAATCCGAGGTGCTACTAAAAAATTCCTTGATGTGATGTGACTTCCGGATATGACATCCGCCTAGCTGCACTGGGCCCGCGTGGTGGGTTATGGCCCACTCCCTCTCTTAGGGAGGAGACCTGTGTCTCAGCAGAGGGAACATTATAGGCTGATTATGTACTAAAAAATTCTGTATGGTTAAATCTAATAACATGTTGCCCGACCTGGTAATCGAACTCAGGACCTCACGATCCGCATTCGAAGCAGTCACGAAACCCACTTTAAAATATCTACAAACAGCTAATTAACCACATACCAACAAAATAAACAGAACTAACAATACAGTGTAGGCAGTAACTCAATTACGCGCCCACAATTCGTAATAAAAGAGCCTTTATCGAATTACAGAGCGTTTTGCACCCTGCTATTATGCGAAGAATCGTCACAAACGAAGTATTGTTAGGGACACTAGGTGCCATTGTCTGTGTTATCGCTCCGCGTCGGTTTTTGCCGCCTCTCTTCCGTTTAGCTAGGGTTTGAGGAGATGTGGCAGTAGGTAGGTTACGTACTTTGTCGCGTTTAGGTTTGTGTAGGGAGGAATTTTAGTTTGTAATGTCTTTAGACAGGTTTGTCTATGATGATAAGTTTACGTCTTTTGAGATTTTTTTTGCAAGTTAGGGCCGATTTTTCAACTTTTATCTGAACAATAGAAATGGCGGTTTGACATATACATATTTTCTATGCAAAAGTTGTCAAACTGTTTCCTCCAATTAAACTAACCTGACTATTGAAAGATCAGCCCTTAGATGCGATGCAATGGCAATTACATTACATGCTCAAGCTGTTTTCAGTTGATGTGCATTAAAACTTTGAAGGCTGTGTATGGATTGCGATTGTTTATAGGTCTATCTTGGATCCATCAATTAGTATTATAAAGCAGTTGATGACATACAAAATAGTTGCCATATTTAAGCAGCAGCAACACAATAACATCCTTTAACCCATTGGATGTTCGCCTATTAGAAGCTGTTTGCTTATATTTAAGAGCTCGACGATTTATCCCGTTATATTTATTATTTTCCCCTTATCCTCACTAAAGCTACAGCCTCATAGGCAGAAACCACTAAAACTTATTCCATTCTCACCACTTATATTCAAACCCGCCATTGATTGTCGACCTAACGCCCTTACAAAAACTTATCGCGACATTTGTTCACTTTTTATTTTCTCTACGATATACACCTTCACAAACTTTATGATGCATTTACGCGGGGCATTTATAACTCTTGTTTTAACGTGTGTAAGGTTGAGTTTCCCGTGGCTTTTTGTTTAGTATATAGAGGTGTAATGTGGGTTTTTATAGGCAGAGTTGCAACGGAAATAAGCTCCTTTGTATGACACTATCGTATCGCATCGTCAACCGCTTCCTTTCCGAAGATTATTGTAGACGACAGAGCAAATAAAAGTTATCGGCCAATGTTTGAATATTAGTTTTTTTTTGGGCTTATGCTGGTTCATGTTCGGTGTTTTCTTTTGTATGTTCAGCTGGGGTGTTGGATTGTTGTCTTAAATTTTTTTATAGATTATAAAGTACATGAAAATTTGAGGAAATCGATTCAACATTCTTGCGAATGGTGTAGTTTAGGACGTGTTTTATCTATAAATTGAATGAATCAATGTTATTCATTTCTCAGTATGGTACAGGGAGATCTTATATTAAACACTGTTTCTCAAATACTACCATTGCTGGTGTAGAAATATTAAATACAGGGTTTTCCAATAAGAGGTGTTATTTTGATATTCAAAGAAAAATGCCATTTTTTAATAATTATGATCGGATAAAGAGGAAAGTATACCGATAATAGTAGAAAATAACATCAGGCAAATAACCACCACGACCACGTTTACAGGACCATTTCCTGTCCGTATCCTGACCTATCCTGACCGTATCCTGTAAGTAAGGTACCTATATGCAAATTAAAATTAATAAACTATGAAAATGATGAAATCTGGAATTGGGTTTATGAATTTCATCAAAATTGCATTACATGTAATGTCAACATATTAATAGATAGGTTGTCCCTTCTCTGTAGGAGCCTTTGCGCTACAAAGGGATAGGTGAAGGATTATTACCTACTTTGATACTATCAATGACACGTCTATCAAAAGAAAGCCAATGAATATTTCATTACATAAAAATCACAACTTTCCTTAAAATCTAAAAGTTATCCTAAATACATAATAAATCAAATAATGCGCAACATTCGGGAGTCGAACCCCGAACCCTTTGATTCGCATCCCGTGAGCACGGGCCGCTCGGGGCACAAACAAATAACCCGACAAAGTGACTACAGAAATCGCTATGATTGAAAGCGAGTGTCTATTACGTGTCGTTATGTACAATAGTTTATGGCTATTATGCCAAAGTTTTTCCTTGTGTTTTCCGGGCCTTAGCAATTATTAAATTTTCTGGCCTAACAATTCTCTTTAGTATACCTTTAGGTAATTGCTATTTGGTAATATTGGTTAGTAAGGGTTTTTTTTTGCGGGTGGGATATCATCAAATGACCCCTCCCGCTCTGGGTGGACAGAAGGTAGTGTCAGACTCTTACTGACTAAAACCTATCCATGTTCTTTCCTTAGCGCTTTATGTTCCGTGGTAGCGGTAAGCCTTTTGGACAGTACCGCTTAGTTTAGTAAGGGTTGGTGCGGCGATTTTTCATTCCTCAACATTTTGTTACTTGTGTAAACATCTGTTTTTTATTTTTCTGCTCCGATACCGTGGTTAGTTTTATATGGACGGAATGATAATAAAAGCTCTCGCAGACAGCAACATCGTCGCATGTTTATGATAAAAATTTCATGGACAATGTTTTACCAGAATTGCGTCGTAGCGTCACGCCTGTCTGCGCGAGCTTTAATGTAATATTAAAATTGACCCTCTAGATTGCAAAGGAGGCCTTTGGAGTAGTTTCTAGTAAGATATCCACATCGGTTGGAAAAGATTATGCTTTCACGGCTTTTTTGGGTAACGAGTAGCTCTTCTGTCCTGCTTCTTTCCCATCTACCATCATCCAATAACAATCAATAGCCACCACTTCCCATCCCAATACGTTACCCAACTTCCAGCTAAAATGCAGGTCACGCACGCGGCCGTCCAACACAAAGGCGTCAAATTTGCACGTCGGCGCCCGTTTACGCGACATCTCGCATTCATCGCATTGACGCTGTGTATACGAAAAATTGCCATTATGCGCCCCCGACGCCATGACACCCGCTGACGGAACTTTTATTTTCTCGATTGTTCTTTTTTTAAACGTTTTTTGTTTGTTTTTCGATGTGTGTTGTTTATGGTGGAGGTGGTGTTGCACTGCACCATATTACTAAATGACTACCCTCATTTAAGTTATAGGGAATGATTGAATCTGCTGCTACTATAAATAAAAAAGATGCTGTAGAGTGCAGAGCGTTTATTGACCAAAGGGAGGGATGACGTTAAAGGAAAAGCTGCTCCCTCCTACAGATAGAGAGGCCAATTATAGCTGCTGAAGGATTACTAGTAGACAGAAAGACGCTTCTCTTCTTTGTCTGCCTTTAATTTCGCTGACCACCCTGTAACTTTCACCTTTTTTTTTTTTTTTTTTTTTTTAAGGCTGGGAAATCATCCAATGACTGCTCCCGCTCTGGGTGGAGCGGAAGGGAGTGTCAGACTCTTACTGACTAAAACCCATCCATGTTCCTTCCGTAGCCCTTTATGTTCCGGGGTAGCGGTAACCCTTTCGGACAATCCCGCTTACCCGGCAGGCTTGGCCCTGAGGGGCCCCTTCATATGCTGACATCTCTTTGAGGCGCGCGTGTAACATATACGCGCCGTACGGCACGGGTCTGTTGCTGATCGGACGGTGAGTCACCCATTACTCACCGTCCGCAGGCCCCGTAACTTTCACCTTAACATCACGTAAGAAGCCGACCAGTTCATATATATCTAGGTTAATCACTAAGCATTAACATACATTGTAAACCATCCATTATTACCATAAATATGGGCCATTACCTACTACAAATATGGATAATTATACAATACATACATATATCTAAAAAAATTGCGGTGCGTGCTTTGGGTTCGAACTCGAGACCTATGACTTAGCAGTCCGACCGTCACGCAGGCTATCACGGCTTGTTATCGTTTGGTAAATGGCTATCTTCTATCATCACCTTTCATCAAACTACGCAGCAGTGATAGCCTAGTGGTGTGACCGTCGGACTGCCAAGTCATAGGTCTCGAGTTCGAACCCAACGCACGCAGCTCTGATTTCACGGATTCATGTGCGAAAAACATCGTGAGAGAAACATGTCTGAGAGATATTTCTCAACAGCATATGAAGCTAAGTCAGAGGCCAATGGGCAGCATAAAAACTCTGATGCGAGGTTAGTCACTAACTACACGGAAAGACGAAGAAGATCAAACCACGAGAAAGAAGAATACATAACATTTAGAAATGAGAGGTTGGGTTATCTTTGCTCTTATATCATTCGCCCCACAATCCACGTTCGTAATACGTTTGAAATCGCATCTATCACTTACCGATCATAGAACAGCGTGGATGGCACATGAATGGCCGTCGTTCAGGTTGATCTGAATGTCTGGCTGTCGGTAAACGGTCTGGGTGGCTGTCGGCTGACAAATTACTGTCATTGTCAGCATTGTAAGGTTACTTACTGTGTGTGCTGCACTTATTGGGCTGGTAATGGACCGTATTCATTGTAGTATTGGATGGTTTACGATGTACTGGGTAGTTTACGATGTACTGGGTTATTTTAATAATTTTAGATGTCCGTAGGTGTGTCCGTGGCATTACAGTGGGTTTATCGGAATTTTTTGTTTGCCTTAATTTTTAATTGTTTAATTTTTTTAAAATATTTTGTTCTGTTTTTTTAATTATTATTTTTTCTTCTGTGTATTTCCTGTGCGTGTCCTGAATATTTTTTTCTTCTTTTCTTTGTTTACGCATAATCTTTCAGTAGGTATATGTGAACCGGTTGTCTTCTTACCTGATGGTAAGGTGAAAGCTACAGTGTGACAAAAACTTAAGAAAATTTGAATTTCGCGGGCTACCTCACCGCATACCTAATGCTGCTAATGCTGCTTAAGCTATAATCTCGGTTAATTTCAACTGCAGCACCTTTCTTATAAACTCATTTGTCAGCTACTCCTAGCACACAAGAGAAAAAAAAAATGAAAAAGTCAGAGAAAAAGTTGAAGAGTCACCACATTTTAATGGATTGTCAAGAATGCCACTTGTAACACTAAAGCGTACGCCAATTCCGTACATTTCAGATTTATCAAATTTCGTTATCGTTAATGAAAATGTGGCTTTGTCTAGGCCCTTCAGTCAATTTCGTTTTACTTTCGCCTGACAAAATTAAAACTAAAACGAATTCAAGCCAAACTAAAAATAGCCTGACGACAGTACCTACAGACTTTTTTAAACCTATAAAGGCAGACCAACTGTCCTGTCCTCCTCAGTCGGAGATTATTACTTGATATAATTTCCCTGCAGTATAATTTTCAATCAACAGACGGACAGTCTGTGGCCGCCGGCGAATTGCATTTTTCTCCTAGTTTTATTTTTAATCTCGGAGATTAACCGCGTTTAAACATATTTATTTCATGTCAGTATCGTACAGCGAGGTAGAATACGTACTACACTGCCTAAGGTTTGGAAAATACCTATAAACGACTATGTTTTAAGATGAATCTCGAGTATGAATTATTCTACTGAAGAGGTCCGTGGCTTAGTAATAACAGCCGCATGGGTCGATCAGGTTATGCAACGTTTACCGCGGTTAGTCAGTGGATGGGTGACCAGCTTTACATACCGACCGTGCTTTGGATAAGCCGTTGGTCCCGACTGAAATTCGTGGATCTTTGGCAGTCATTACGGGTAATTTTATTTTATCGAACTTCATAGTAGGTATGTACCTATTGATCAGAAAGTCGTTATCAAATTTGGTACACAAAAATCAAACTTACTTGTGTCTATAAATGACATAGCATCACGCATGTTAGGCAGAGGTGCACGTATGGTAAATCATCAAATGACGCCTCCCGAAATTGTGTTTTTTTAAATAAAAGTTAGAAAACTTTATTTGAACAAAAATATTCCTTCTTTTCGGGTGAGATTAAGTTTTAGAAGAGAAACGATTGAATACCATCCTTTTTTTATTGACGTTGGGAAATCATCAAATGACTGCTCCCGCTCAGGGTGGAGCGGGCGGAAGGGAGTGTCAGACTCTGACTGAATAAAACCCATGCATGTTCCTTCCTTAGCCCTTTATGTTCCAGGGTAGCAGTAACCCTTTCGGTCAATGCTGCTTATCCAGTTACGTTTAAGTCCCATTTAACAGGGGCGTGCAACTGAGAAATTATAGATGAAAAAACACAATAACACTGACTGACACACTAATTGAACCTAGGACCTCTTACTCAGCAGTAGCGCTTGTGACTAATTTTACCAACGAAGCAGTCCATAAAAAGGTTTTAAAAATATCACACCTACCAATCACCCTTAAAATACCAATAACTCCAAATCGCCATTAGGTACTGCAAGTCCAATAAAACAGCGTAAGTACTTCTACCACAAATCTGCGACAGGGTGATCTGGGTGATCTGGTAAAGCCATGGATTTATGGTGGATGTAATAGAGATCGCGCCACCTCCGCAATTAGCTGCTAAAGGGTGTTTGTTTCTGGCGGGGGGACGGGATAAGTAAGGGTTACATTTCATTTGAGATTGTTTTTAAAAAATATTCTTTTGTATTTTACTTTTTTTTTGGATTTATTTTAGTATAAGTTCATTAATTCGAAGTTCATTAGAGTAAAACCTTAATATTCAATATAAGGTTGATTTGGCAAATAAATGAATGATTAATATTTCGATTTTTTATTATTTATTAATTGCCCGGGAGTATTTTTGTTTGAAGCGCTTCTTAGATTTTTTAGACACTGTATTTACTGTTTTATGACAAAATATGTTCTACTACTGAAGAAATGAATAAATATTACGTCTTTCTAAAAAGCAAAAAGCATTTTGTATTTTCTCGTATTAAATGATGATTATACACAGATCAACATCTTTATTATCAGCCTCTCACATTTCATTGTTAATTTGAAGCCACTTATTTTGCACGCCAATAGCAATAAACTGTTCTGTCTTAGAGCTGATTTTTATTTTTCTATCATAGTGCCTGTTTTTAAAAGCATTGTTGCTGCCATTTTATTTCTTCACCACTCTTGGTTGACTGGTATAAAATTCCTAAGAAATTAAGTCCACCTTTGTACAGACGCCAGCACATCAAGCTACTTAACTGTCAAATTTTCTCAATTAAAACTGAACCTTATGTCTTTGCAATAAAGTTGAATTACTTTCAAAGAAATTTGACAGATTGTGGTAACTTGATGTGCTGGCCTCTGTACCATTATTGTGTATGATAAGTTTAAATAAATAAATAAACAGAATTTATTTACCTTTTTTTTCTATGATTCCCAAAGCTTCTTACAGTTTGGATTATTTTCGAAGCCCTTCCTAGCAAGCTCCTCATTACATGGTCACCCTACTACCAGTAGCATTCCGGGGACCCCCCGCCACGCTCGCGCCTCTAACCGCCCCCGGCCGATACATAAACTGTGATTATTGTCTTTTATTGTTCATGAATAAAATATTAATTGCCGATAACTTAAAATGTCCGCTCTATCTCACATCGATGACTTTTAAACGGTATTTCTGTGATTTAATTTTTTTAGGGAGGGTTACGGGATTTGAAAGGTTATTTTTTTTTATAACTAGCGATCCGCCTCGGCTTCGCTCGGGTGTAATGTAGATCTACTGAAAATCTCACGGGCAAAACTACAAGTATAAACTTTCTTATAATTAATTATCCGTTAAGTAGTTTAAAAGATCTCAACGTACAGAGAGACAGACGGCGGGGAGACATTTTACTGGTGATGTACATACACACATCAAGCTATCCCAAACTATTAAATTTTCCCAATTTAAAATTAACCTTAAGCTTTTGAAATAAAGTTGAAAAACTATAAAAGAAATTTGACAGATTGGGGTAACTGTATGGGTATATACTTAACATTACTTTATTTAATTAAATAGGTAGGGAAAAATAAATAAATAATAATATATGAATATGAATATTATGTTATACACTTTTTATTTTATAGTTAAAACCATATTTTCCATTTCCATGATCAGATATGTTGGAATGATCATGGTTAAAATATCGTCAAAGTATTTAAGGAAATACAGGGAAGAAACCAAAGGGACCTAATTCCTAGCCTCCTTAATAATAAACGTTGTATAGCGTCTGAACAGTTTACACATCGCTTGGTCTTCGTCTTTCAAAAGTCAAATTTCTGACGACTGAAAGAGAGCAATCGGTGTGTAACTATTCGCCTGATGTAATACGTTTATTATTTAGGGTTTAATTCTCAAACTCAAACTCAAAGCATTTATTTCAAATAAACCAATTACAGGCACTTTTGAATTGTCAAGGGGTCGGTCAGTGGGCACGCCACGATAGTGGCGGTAAGGCCCCTCTTTGAGGAGTGGCTAGAGAGGCGTCACGGCGCCCTCACCTTCCGCCTGACGCAGGTCCTCACCGGACATGGATGTTTCGGGAGGTTCCTGCACATCATCAGGCGGGAGGAAACGCCCGGGTGTCACCACTGCGAAGATCGCCCAGAGGACACGGTAGAGCACACGGTGCAAACCTGCCCCGCTTGGGCGGAGCACCGCCGTGTCCTCGTAGAGGCGATCGGCGGCGGCGACCTCTCGCGCCCGGCCCTGGTGCAAGCCATGGTCCGGGGCGAGAGGGAGTGGGAGGCAGTCACCTCCTTCTGCGAAAAAGTTATGCTCGCGAAGGAGGTGGCGGGATGGGAGAGAGAAAGGTCCTCCCGTCCCAGCCGCCGCGGGAGACGCTCCGGGCGTCGGGAGCCACGTGACGACTCCCGGCCACCGTAGGCGCGGGCCTGCGGACGGTGAGTAATGGGTGACTCACCGTCCGATCAGCACCAGACCCGTGCCGTACGGCGCGTATATGTTCCACGCGCGCCTCAAAGAGATGTCAGCATATGAAGGGGCCCCTCAGGGCCAAGCCTGCCGGGTAAGCGGGATTGTCCGAAAGGGTTACCGCTACCCCGGAACATAAAGGGCTACGGAAGGAACATGGATGGGTTTTAGTCAGTAAGAGTCTGACACTCCCTTCCGCTCCACCCAGAGCGGGAGCAGTCATTGGATGATTTCCCAGCCTTAAAAAAAAAAAAAAAAAGGGGGTCGGTCAGTCAGAAAGATGAAGCTAGTTGCCCATTCCAAAGCAGTAGGTACCTATGGAGAAGAACGGGCAAGAAACTCCATGGACACTCTTTTAAATCAAAATATGTTTACAAAAACTGGGTTACATTGCCACAGCCAATTGCAGATTCACAATTCAGTAGGTCAGAAATTGTCCTATATCTTTTCATAAACTATCACTTTATCCTCCAATTTCTATAAACTAAAAACCGTGAAATCCCCCGATTCCCCCAAGCTGGCATGTGTCCCCTTATTGTTCACACTCGAGTGTTTATTCGCCGATAATTGAGTATGTACCGTATTTAATCGCGAGCCCCCTGAGCCCCCCTGAACCCCTCTGTTTAAAGAAATACTCGCACCGCTGACTTTTTGAGTGGCTGTTGAACACATGGCGATTGGGAGTTTAATCTTTTTGAAATTGTTTTGGCAAGTTAATAAACTGTTAAGTGTTTTGTTTGTAATTTAGTTTTATAAATGGCTGGCTGTTTGTCATTTTAATTGCAAAGCCCAAATGGTCAAGCGTTTGCTCAGCAGATTTGTTAAGAATTTTTGAGGAATGCAAGTTATTAATATATATAGTTGTTAGTTTCATGTTTTAGTGGGATTTTATTGAGTCATATTATTGGCAAAATAAATTTTTACAATTAAATATCTAGGCAGATTGTAAAGTTCATTTCTTAGCTCTGAAGGATGGTGATACGAGTTGGCAAAAGTAAGTAGAATTTAAAAAGATTGTTTTTTCTATTTCTTTTGCAGGGCTTACATTAAAACAATATGCATAATTCTGATGTATCGTTTATTATTCGTATCATATAAAAATTAAACATTCGTTGAATACAACTAAAAACTTCAAGAAATAAAACTTAAATTACAACAATAACATAATATCAACAATATTTTTTAAATTGTAATATACAAACATTATTTTATAACTATTAAATAAGACCAATTAACAATGTTATTATTTAAATTGATCGGTGGGTAAATTAAATATAACTTAATATTGTGTCGTCGTATCTCTAACGCCATTTGTTAGAAAATTTTAGAGATGTGCATCTCTGTTAAATTCGGTTTCGGCTTCTGAATGACGAACAATTCTACGGAAAAAAAGCCGAAATAACAGTGATACCGTACTATACGGATTTTTCGTTTTTTTTTGTTGCTAGGTGTTTCCTTATTCACTGACTATTCATTTAATATTATTGTGTAAGACGTAAAGTGGTTTCTACAAAATAACGTTAAAGCCGACCCATTAGGACAATGATTTGTATCAGTTTGTCATACCTTGCTCCCAAACATTAATTTGTAACTAAAACACATTCTAAACTTAAAATAGAATTTAAACATAGCTTTCATTAATACAATGTTGACAGAATGCTTTGTAGGTAAACAATACTCATGATAAGAAATATATTGAAATTGGCTTCGTTGAAATTACCAAAGACTGACACTGCTATACTTTACGACCATATATACAATATATTCGTCCTTGCCTGTTATTTTGATAAACGGGTCACATGAAAAGATGTCAAAGAAAGAAATGACCAAGTTCTGGTTAGACCTTCTGAAAGTTGGGGAAAACCGCAAATAAAAACATATCTATGAACGTATCAAGTAAATACAACGAAATGTTTAAACAATAACTGAATAAGAAAGTACGCTATACATGGTTTAGAAACAAAACAATTAGAAGAGATTATTTACAAGTGCTATTTACAATATGTGAAGTTTTTATTTTATCTTAATTCACACTATTTTCTTCAATTCTCACTAAAACATATCGAGAGAATTGAGTAAAATATTCGCCTATTAACAAAATCGTGTCCAAAGTCATCTTATGTTAGTATAATGTTGTATGTTTTTTGATTACATAATTACAATATTGCACTACAATTTATTAGTGATTAAATACATTTAATGCATTAGTGTTGACTTTTAGCTACATTTATAGACAAATCTGGTGTCGATACCAAGAGAGTTTTTTTTTTAATACAAGTGAGTATATTTATAACAAATAAAAGTTATGCAAGGTAGAAACGACAATACCATAGTAAATTAAACTTCGTATGACGTTCCCAGTCTGCATATAAAAAAATTAGGTCACTATTACTAGGCAAAGATTGGAAAATCTGTTATTCAGCTCGTAATTAAATTAGTTTGATAAAATAGCTTTTCAATTTCGATGTTAGGATTTATTTGAAAGTTTAAGTAATTCTATGCATTAGGATTGTCAGTGTTTTCATTTATTATCGAATTGTCGTCTTCATACTGTATAACAGACAATCAAAAATATTACTGAAAAACGGTACCTAATGAACAAGAACCACAACTTATTAAATCTGGTATCGGTGAGAATGAAACCCAGTTCCACTGTATACACGTTATACCATAGTCTTTATACAAAATTGACTTTAATTCACCTAGCTAACGTCTATTAATTACACACTTGAAGAGTAAATTCTATGATATGTTATCTATTCAAAGTGCGAGGTGCTCCTCACGAGAAAACTAAAAGTAGGTACATTGCACATTAACAGTAATATTGATTGCACATTCATTGACAACTCAAGTCACGATCCGCACCATTCCATCATTCAACATTTTATTTAACCAAGATAATGCTTAAATTTTTCACTGTTCACTAAAATTCGAACGAAATCCGAAACCACTTTTCGCCGAAATCAACACATTGGCCGAAACAGTCCCATCCCTATACACACTGTCCATTCTAAAGCAACAAAAGTCAATATCCTTCCATTCAGTCTTACACGCTGTCAGGTGAGCTGGTCTCGCGCTCCTGCACGGAGGTGGAAGGTCGCTCCCAATGCGAGGGCCAGGCCCTCGCTGGGAGCGCGACCGGCCTTCAGATGACGTGCTGAGGAGGTTCCTCGTCGCTCTTCATGAGGACGTAGGCCACGGGACGCTTGACGTCTGCGGGAGGTGGAGATGGCGTCCGGCGAGGTGGGCAGCCGCAAGGCGATAAGGCGCTGCTGTAGAGGGCACTGCTGTATAAAGCGCCGCCATATAGTGCCTGTCAAGAAGAGTATGGTTTAGGACAGGAGTTTTTAAAGTGATTTTTTAAGATAGATGGTGAGTTTATAATGATTTAGTACATTAGAGCTTTTTCTATTGGAAAGTCAGTTTTGCTCAAAATTCTGATTTTGACTAGCTAGGTTTGATCATGATCAAATTACTGGTTTAGCTACACAGTTAATGAGCCAGATTAGGGACTAGTATGTTCAGTCAGAACTTTCTTCATTGTCGTTTAGATTATAATTTCTAAGAAACAACTGAGTGTTCAGGATATATGAGGGTTTTTTTTGCTTGAGGCCATACGATAATATAAACTTAATATTCGTAAATCGATACCTTATTGAAGATTACCTGCAAATGAGCCAACTCGGCCGCCAGCTTGCCATCGTCAGACGGTATCTTCGCAAACGGATAGAATGGATAAGGTAGTGGTGGGAACAAAGCTCTGCTCAACTCCGGTTTATCCGTGAAGTGATGTGGCATCGAGTGCAGTTGGGGATGTACCGGGTGCGGTACCGACGGCGTCACCAGTCTCGGTACCGGCGCCATCAAGCCGTTTATACCGAAACCGAATTTCGGCTCCTTCTTGACGAGCGGTTTCGGCTTTCGTCGTGGTCGGTATTTGTAGTCGGGGTGTTCTTTCATGTGGAGTGCTCTAAGAAAGAAAACGAAAGAGTTTATTATTTTGTCAAATTGTGTGCACAGTAATCAAATAAATTTAGTTCAGTAGGACTATTTCCGGCGTACCCTGACCCCCGGAGTCAAGTCATTCAATTTGACCCGGTTATATCTACGTAATGGAGTCATTAAATCAAATAAAGTCTGATAGCTTAATAATTAGGATTTCAGTATAGTGTGTGGTAGTGTAGACTGTGCTTAATGCCACGTTAAAACTTTTTTTCTTCTACTTTGGCTTAATTCCTGCTCAAGATTTCTAAATAAACTTTCGCATCGCGATTGTTGGTTCTCGCGTCGACCTCCCTATACCCGGCGCTCTCGACCAAACATCAACACTTAGAGTATATCAGCAAAAACAACGCGGAAGATATCCGATACCTCTGCAATCGAAAGCATAACTCAATTCGCCCCACAATACTATAAGTTTAGCGTCAAAATGCGACAATGAAACGCCGCTGGGCGATATAACATTATTATTTATGCAATAAAGCGTGCAATTGTCGCGAACGCCTGGCCGCCCTTAAAACAACAATGTCGATTCAACAATGCGCGGATTATTGCATTGTCCCAGTCACAATCGGGTGTCTGTGTATACCCCTGCACTATGTGCATTCGAAATGTAGGCAAAATGGAATTGTATTGATAAGGGATAGAGTTGAATTTGGGATGCGGGTGTGAGTGTTTACGACGTGTAGTGTTGGGAATGAGTCGACACAGCGTCCGATTATGCGAGCTTTGTGATAGAATCGCGATTGTCAGCGAGTCGATTGTAATTATTCGAGTGGACCACGCTGGCGGATGATAGTTCGTCATTGCGCTGAGGTTTGAATGTGAATGTTTGTTGAGACTGATTGTGTAGTGGATTTAGATTTATTTTTTTATTTAATTCGCGATAAATGCTGCTGTGTTTATAGTTATTTGACTTGAGTTGTTGAGCGTTCTCTGATTGCAATGACAATAAGCTCTTGTATTCTGCGGATTCCTTTGTATGCATTTATCACATTGCATGGATGTATGCGATATATTAATCCAAGCTGTTTTTGAATAAAAAGGTGTGTTTTTGAAGTAATTTGATTTGAGCAGTGACATTTTATTGGTTTTAAGGTTCAAGTTTTGATAATTGTAGGTATAGGTTGTCCGTAGTTGCATCATAACTACAAAGTATAAAACAAAGTCGCTTTCTCTGTCCCTATATCCCTATGTATGCTTAAATCTTTAAAACTACGCAACGGATTTTGATGCGGGTTTTTTTAATAGATAGAGTGATTCAAGAGGGAGGTTTATGTGTATAATTTGTCGACATATTTTGCGGGCGAAGACGTGGGCGGAAGCTAGTGCTCTATAAAGTACTTATATTCTGGTACTTTTCGTTGACCATTTAGTAAGATGCATCCCTTTTTATATGTACTACTAGCTTTTGCCAGTGGCTTCGCCCGCGTGTATGTGGGAAATTAACCCACGGGAACCGTACATTTTTCGGAATAAAAAGTAGCTTATATGCTATTCCAGACTATAATCTATCTTTGTGCCAAGTTTTATCAAGATCCGTTCAGTAATGTTTGAGTTTATTCGTTACAAACATACATACAAATCTATCCTCTTTATAATATTAGTATAGTATAGATAGCGACCCGCCCCGACTGAGCACGAGTGCAATATACCTACATACTATCACGTGGGCGAAAGCTGAAAAAACTATACGTATAAAGCTTCCTCTTGAATCAATCTATCTATTAATGAAAACCGCAATAAAAGCCGTTGCGTAGTTTAAAAGATCTATGCGATCAGAGGGACTGACGTGAGCGGGGTTGTCCGAAAGGGTTACCGCTACCCCGGAACATAAAGGGCTAAGGAAGGAACATGGACGGGTTTTAGTCAGTAAGAGTCTGACACTCCCTCCGCTCCACCCAGAGCGGGAATTCATCAAATGACTCATTTGATGAATTCTCATCCTCAAAAAAAAAGAGTGTCTGACGGCAGGGAGCGACTTTGTTTTATACTATGTAGAGATTGATAATATTTGGCTCAACTTATATTGACCGACCTGGTTAATCAACCATAAAAATATTGCTAAAAACTTCGCCATGATAGAAAAGTACTAACGTTTGAAAAATGAAATGAAAATGCCAAGGTATGTATCTGTTGTCTACTATCTCAATGTATAAAATAAAATCCTCTATAAATCCTATCACAAATTTTTCCATACACAAGTAGCAAACCATTCACACCAAACACATCTAACATCATTGACAGAAACTGTCCTATCTTCGAAACCAAAAAAACTGAGGTCGTCGAACCTGACACTATCACTTCTTTCATTACAGTTTGTTAACCAAATAAACATGATATCGCTAAGGAAAATAACACAATATCTTTGGTCAAGAAAAAAACCTATCGACACATTTTTATCGGACACGTTTTGGCGTATTTTTTCTATGGAGCTAATCGAATTCGGTAAATATCGATATATTTGTACTATGATTCTCGATACCAAGCATCGCTTGTATATTGAATTTGGAACGTCAATAAGAAGTTATTGGGTTTTTTATTAATGCCTTTTTGGTGCAGATAGTGTTGTGTGATTGTGGTACAATTTAAGTTTTTTTTTTAACAATTTTGATATATATATCAACGATGGATGGGGTGAATCTGTGGACTATGTATTTTCATGTTTGCTCACAACTGTATTGAAGGCTACCTGCTACGGTAATGTTTTTAGGATGGCGCCTTATTCAGTCGCATTATGTATTAAATACGTGTCTTCAGCTGCATCCGGTTAGACTGAAAGGCTAGGTAGATAATGAAGATGATGGGTGGCGCCTTATTTAAATTGGCATGCTTCTGTTCACGTCAATGACAGCGTCATATCACTAAGACATATCGCCTGAAAGCACCTAATCTTTCGTTTTACTTTGTGTTTTAATTTAATGATCTTAGAATGCAGTCAGAATTCCTCATACAAATCACAAAAAAATATTAATCTAACATAGTAATGGCTGATTTTTCAATATAAAAGATAACTTAAAAGTTATCTTTTTTATTGATTTTTTTTTTTTGGCGGTATTACATATTTTCCATGCAAAAGCTGTCAAACTGCCATTTTTATTTCTCCGTTAAACTTATCTGACTATTGAAAAATCAGACCTTAGTTAAATAACATCAGTATCCCTTACTATAGATCTAAGTAATACAGAACATTAGTAGTGTAGTAGTGTGTGTGTGTAGTTAGAACATCATGGTGTGTTCAAGTCTTTCCATCCTTATCGGTCAGCAGAATGTGATGGTAAAGGTAAAGACGCGCATTAAATCAATTTTTACTGGTAATGTATCAATAAAAATCCACTATACTGCTTAACAATTACAATAGAAGATGATGAAATTAAGAAAAAAAAAACTTTTAATTTTTTAAAATTGCCAGTTACAATCACAAAAAAAAACAACATAAATAAATAATATACTATCCCTCACTATTGATCCTAGTAAAATTTAAACTTGGAACATCATGGCGTCTTTTAATCATTATCTTTAGCATAATGCTGTATGGCGCGCATTTAATTCAGGTGAATAGGTATCCTATCACTAAACATTCTTGGCTTGTAAGTTAGAGACACAATAGAAATTTTCTTGTTATTACGCCATTTTTTTAAGGCTGGGAATTTTTGTTATTACATCTGGGGCCATTTTGTGTTGATAATTTGTGATAATTAATTCAATCATTTCGTCAAAATCAAAAGCCATTTATTAAAATTAGGATGAAAGTCAGCACTGTTTGAAGGTCAAAGTTACATAAGACAGTCCCCCAAAAACGCCCACCCTTCACCACTTCCTATTGCTTTAGCTGGGAAGAAGAAGTGGCGCAACCAACTCCCCAGCAGCACAGCTGTCTGTTTAGTTGGAAGAACTTGACTCTACACATTTATCGTATGAGAAGTGATTAAAATAAAAAATAAAAAATCGAATATCATAACATCACTATTGATCTAAGTAACAGTAAAACATGGAGCGCGATGGTGTCTTCCCATCGCTATCGGTCATACAATGGTGCAGGGCGCGCCGGTGTTTGCCGCCATACTTATTTATCACTTGTTTGATCGCCCACATAATCGGAGGATTCTTTAACGGTCACTAAACAACATTCGATAGTTTGTCTGGGTTCTATTGAGCAATCGTTTATCAGTCATTTATAGAGAAGTTACTAATATAAGGTGTTAAAAAATGATCTCTAAGAATTTCGTGGGAGCATTGTACTCATCGTTACGAACAATTTTTAATGTAACTGTTAGTAGATACTTATCATAATATATAATCTTAAATTATAGTGTTAGTAATAGTTTTCTAAGTAAGGACCGGGGCGGTAAAAGCCTCCTCCAAATGTTTCCATGTCTTTCGCCAATCTACACCAAGTTTTGCCAGCTGGTTTTATTATTTCATCGTTCCACCTTTTGAACGGTCTTACTCTTTTGCGTATCTCATTGATCGGTGTCCAGAATGTAGTGATCTGTGCCCACCTTTGTGTATTTGAAGGTCACCGGCCCATTGCCATTTTGGTCTGTATTTAATAACGTCGTAACCCTTGGTTTCTTTTGTTATTAGAGAGTATTTCACTCGGTTTTTGCGATGAATACTCTTAAAACTGCATTCTATGCCTTTCTGACAGACTTTCTTATTGAGTTACGTGCGCATAGATGTATGGAACAGCTTATACGTAATCTATGTGACGGGGTTGTTCTTCTTAACTACACAACGGATTATGATGAGGTATCACTATCATTAAGCAGTGATATCCTAGTAGTATTACCGTCGGACTGCCAAGTCTTGGGTCTTAAGTTCGAACCTTAGGCACCTCTGACTTTTCAGATTCATGTTGCTTAGCTTGGGACTACATGGCGTTGTGTGAATGTCCAAGGATATTATTATTTTTATTAGTTACAGATAAAAATAACTCAATATTTGGCATAACGTAAAAACAGTGGGAAGCGGAATCCATACCTGATTCATAAAATTCTCCAAAGTCGAAAGTGGGAAACCATCCATCTCGCCGTTCAGAAACGAGTCAGATAACCCATATTCTCAATCCCCACGTGGAAATCAAACAAACTTCTCCACAGTACCCTTTACACATCATTTATCAATAACAGTACACATTGCTATCACTGACAAATAAGTTAAAATAACTGTAGCCTTTCAAAGAACTCTTTGTACCTATATACGACGTGACGTCACTTGCTATTGATTTTAACAATGAAATCATTTGATTGTCAGATATCTTCAGTCAATGGTAGGTTAAGGATTGTTTACTGAAGATGTGTTGGTACATAATGTAGAATATACTTCTATCTTTATGTGTTACAGGGCAAACGTGTTTTTCCTTTATATAAAGATGTCTTAGCAGCATTACTGATGTATATATAAATATATATATATTTTGTATGACTTTGTAAAAGTAGGTGCGGGTATTTGAAATATATTAATAATATTAGAGTAACAATGGTTGTTATGTAAGATAACCTATTTAATATTATAAATATGAAAGTTTGGATGTATGGTATGATTTAACTATGACTGATATTTAATGTATAAGTGTAAAATTTAAATTTTAATAATAATAATTCAATAATAATAATAATTGTAACTAAATATTTGCACGCCATGAGAAATGGCAGACATGTCGTGAACCACTTTTATTTACGATATTGCATGCATGTATTATTTTAATTCTGTATGTATACACATGTTTATGCAAATAAAATTTCTTATTCTTATTCTTATTATTCTTATGGATATTTGCTACTCTTACGCAAAAAGTACCAAATGGATCTGGATGTTTGGCACAGATATAGACAATTTATATACTATATACTTTTTGTCCCGGAGAAATGTACGGGTCACATGGGATAATAACTACGTACACGCGGGCAAAGTCGCTGGCAAAAGATAGTAGGATTTTCGCTGTAAATATTTTCTGAAGAATAAAAAGCGGGAGATAATTAAGTTTTGAAGACTATAGCATAATCAGACTTTAATGTTTTGTCTGCTGGGACAGGCCCAGGGGTGGGCCATAATCCACTGCGCGGGCGAATTTGGTGGATGTCACCAGGCACAGTAAAGTCTTCAAATGTTTGGTTCTAGGACACTGGCCGGTTTCCTTTACCGTTTTATTGAGTACAAAATAAAGTGCTTAGGCTCGAACTTTGACTTTGAAGACTATACAATTTGTTATTGGTCAAAAACGAGGGGTACACTTACTAAAGTACATGGCTACAACTACCCATGTAGGCTCACCTATAATTATTTGTTAATGTAGTTTTTTATTTTCTGTTGCTTCTTCTTATATCTGTAGTGTATATAAACGTTAATAAATCAAAATAAATAACAGCCGATTCACCTGAAAATCTATTGTCTAAGAGGACAGAGATTCTAAACTGCCTAATGTATGAAAACCTATCACCTATTTATTGATCAATTTTAAATAAGCGTCCCGGCGAAAACTTACTGTAACAGACTCGTTTTATTTTTAGAATAGTTTAATATCATACCCATTGAATATTATTAAAGCCATCGCACAATAAGCGTTTAAATAAGATATACGTAACAAATGAATTCTGACGTGAAGCGTGCGCCGGGCCTTACGCCCCGCGAATAAATTCAACCCTTACAAATTAGTTCTTACTGTGCCACCTCATATAGAAATGATAATACCACCGAATTTAATGGGAATTATATTTCAGTTCTCTAACAATAATATTAATATGTGTCAATATATCTAGTTCGTAATAATTAGTAGAGAAGCGGAAGACGGATAAATATAATTAAATACCCATCGGCCTTTATATTATTTTAATCTAACACTAAAACTAAAAAGAATATATTATGTACAAGTATATAAACTAGTAACTAAATATTTTAATGAAATATAATTAGATTGCATTTTCTTTGATTAGGCAAAAATTTAATGCTGTTTTCCTATGTCTTAAGTTCATTGATTTCAATTACATATCACTCTAATATTAAGAAGGTGAAAGTTTATGACTGAGTTTGTCCGTCCTTCACGCTCAAACGGCTGAACGGCTCTGGATGAAACTTGGCACAGATGTAGTTTATGACCTGGATTAAAACATAGGATACGTTTTATCCCGGTAGCACGTTCCTTTGGGATAATTTCCGACATACACGTGGCAAAGCCGCTGGCAGCAGCAAGTTTATTTAATAATGGTGGTTTTGCAACGCCAATTAATTTTGATGAAAACGCCATTAAGAATCTTTTTCTTCTTCGTGTCGCTGGCACTGGCTGGCATTTTAGATCTTTCTGGCCCAAAATTTCGCCACTTCCACGTCGTTTAGCATTATGTTTTGGGGCACAGAGGATAGGATAGGAGGTGGGGCATAGTTTGCAAAATAAACGGTTATCATGAGAGAAATTGAACTGGATGAGACTCGTACCAGGAGAGCATGGCACAAGGGAGGAGGATTATACTCAGCAGTGATTGGAACAAAGCTACCAATGACGATATTAATGCCAGAAATTCTGGAAAAACTTTCAGTTTTATCCCATAATAACTTAGTTTTAGCACATACCTTTGTCATGATCATAACAAATAGTTGTGGTTAAAGATCTCATCTACGATCGAATAAAACCGAAATTAGAATTTTATTATAATTATTCATTTTCAAAACAACACAACGCAGACTCCCTCCCCACTAGCAGACAATTAAACCCGAATTCGCAACAACAGCTCTATATTCGCCCACTCGAGTTAGACTGGAGGCATAAGCTCATTTTTATGGTCCTGCCGACCCCTGATAACGCCCCCCAACAATGCAAGATATTATTACAATGAATAACAGATAATTGTCGCCTCTCACCGACCTCTATGTATAGATTAAATTGATTTGTTGCCTATTTGTGATGCGTAGTTGCGTCTGAGTCTTTTTTTGTGAAGGGGTTAATTTTTTAGGATTGCGGTCGTAACGCTAATCCTTTATGAGCTGCATTATAGGTCAGCTCAGGTATGCAGCTCATGAACAGTTTATTGGAGTGTCTTCGTATTTAATACATAGAAATCTTGGCGAAATTTGAAGAGAATTTATTATTTAAAAAACAACTATTTAGTTTTTTTTATTCTAGCGTTTGTTGTCATGTTTATGTTCTTATGCAATAAGTTGATTTAGTTGTCAGTATTTTGTCTGTGGTTCGTCCATTGTCCATGGCCGAGATAATAATTGTTCCGAGCTGCTTTGCGTTTTGTTTGTGCGGATTAACATTATTTCTTTAAAGAATCGCTTTGTATATTTCCTAGTCTTGGTGTTTTTTTTGTTTGCTTGTCAGTAAAAATAACAATAATTTTGTCCATTCATAATTCAAGCGCCTAAAATAAAATGAAAACCCATTTCAAACTTATGTTGATACGCACCTTCCATTGTTTCTTTAATTATTTTTAATTAAAGTCTTTTATAACCGCACCGTGCTCAACACTCAATATATTTATTACTTCCACTTGTGAACTTAGATGGTAGGTGCAAAAATTAGATCATTGTGGACCCTGTCGGGCACTGCAAGAGACAGGAAGAGGGCTTTTGTTTAATTGATTAATTAAATTGTAAAACATAGTGTAGGTTATTAAGAATTTGTCATTTAAATATTCATTGACACTTTAGTAGCATGTAGTTAACAGAAGTTGTTTTAATTTATTTATGAATGGGTCACCTTTTTCTTTATCTTTAATTAATTCTGGTAATTTATTATTTATTTCATTGACATGACTAATATACTTGTTGAGTGTATTTTTAGCTTAGAACTTAGTAAGTTTAACATATTTTTATGGCATAGTGTATATCTTACATAGGCCCATCATACCCTAAATAAATATTAATAAAATACAAATTGCAATGGATTACATTTGGGCTATGAACGTGAACAGAATATTTATATTATGACCCACAGACTCGTATCGAATACAGTCCATCAATAAGTGTTGAAAGTTCCCCACAGCTCCACACAGTTAAGCGAGATTGTTTCTTTCATCATGAACGCCACACTCACACATACTCACTCTCTCACTTACATGGAATATGTCCAGATCTGAGTCTAATCAAGGCGCACAATAATTCGGACCCTTTTTCTAATTAACGTTTATAAAAATGATTTATTAATTAATTTAACTTTTTTTTATTTTATCATTCTGATGAAACAGAAAAGTACCTATTATTCGTAAATATGGATAAGCACTTAAGAGTTACTGAAACTACCTTTGATTTGGTTTGATAAGATTTTAGAGGGTGCAGTATCAATGTGTTACAATATTTTTGGTGTTCCACTTTAAGAAGCTTTATAGATTCGAAACAATAAAGTTCTTACAGATAAGTTTACTAAATATTTTATACCTACATAACATCATACCTGTAAATCCCAAAAGAGTTGGCAGAGGTTGGTTACCTACTGGTAATAATACATCCACATTTCGCCATTTGTTTTGTATTGTATTATTTATCACTTCACTACATAGTATAAAACAAAGTCGCTATTTTTGTCTGTTTGTCTGTATGCTCAAATCTTTAAAACTACGCAACGGATTAAGATGCGGTTTTTTTTAATAGATAGAGTGATTCAAGAGGAAGGTTTATATGTATAATTTGTCGACATATTTTGCGGGCGAAGCCTCCGCCCGCGGCTTCGCCTTCGCTTAGCTAGTTATTATGTAAATTTTAAAAATTCACTCGTAAATTAAAAAGCAATAGGTAGCAAACATTTTACGTACCTACATTCTGCCTAGCCTTTTCCCAACTATGTTGGGTTGGCTTAAACGGCTGCAGCTGAATAACAGTATTTTACATGGAGCAACTCCCCATCAGACCTCTATAACCAAGTTACTGGCGAATACGATACCCCTGGGTGAGGCTGCAAGTCAGACTTTCGGGCTTCTGACGGCCAACTGGTAAAATCCACGGGCGACAGCAGGAACCAACGGCTTAACGTGTTTTGCGAGGCATGGAGGAGTCTTTTTATGTACAGACGCCAGCACATCAAGCTATCCCTAACTGTCAAATTTTCTCAATTAAAAATGAACCTTATATCTTTGCAATAAAGTTGAAATACTATCAAAGAAATTTGACAGATTGTGGTAACTTGATGTGCTGGCCTCTGTACAGATGGTCACTCATTCACGGACCAACAAGATGCGTACCGTGCGGCTGTTATTAATTAGCCACGAAATCCACCAATTTTTTAATTACCTACATTACACCATTAAAAATTAATTAGCAAGAATGTTTGAATAGTTATTTAAAGAAACCTATCCTTGTGACCTTAATGCGCGTTATTATGCGTTTTAGACAGTAAAAAAGGCTTTGTATTTTCTAACACAAAACTAAACTAGAATAGCCTAATAAAACCCCAAGTTTAATATCACAGAACAGATAAAAGAGCTGTTCAGTGTTTAATATCGTAAGAAAGAAAGAAAAACTCACATTATATCTAATTAGTAAGTGATAAGAGCGTCAAACATCCGGCGGCACCATTCTGTTTACACATTTAATTGTGTCGCTAAACGGCTGTGTGTTTTATTATTACTATTATCTTAAGGACCAATTTTTTTACCAACTTAAACTGTGTCTGCATAATGCAGAACAGATCCCTCTTGGATTTTGAGTAGAATTAGAGTGTCCGATTGTTCTGACAAATTTTGGGCTCTTTATTTTTTTTTTAAACGCTGCTTTGGATGGAGCGGAATGTAGAGACAGACTCGTACCGACTAAAACCCATCCATGTTTCTTCCTTAGCCCTTTTATGTTCCGGGGTGGCGGTAACCCTTCCGGACAATCCCGCTGAAACTTTGGGCCCTGCAGGCCAAAATTCAACGGACAGCTTAGGTAACACCAGCGGACGATCAATAGGCAACCAACCGACGATGCTACTTATTATTTGTCAAACTCAAACTCAAAGCATTTATTTCAAATAACCCAATTACAGGCACTTTTGAACTGTCAGGGGGTCGGTCAGTCAGGAAGATGAAGCTGGTTAGTAGTAAATGATAGGCAGTTTAGAAGTTATGAGGGAACAGATGAACATATCAACATACCGGTCGAATCAAAACCCTCCTTTTTGTTACGCTGTAGTCGGGTGAAGAATGACACAACGCAATAATAGGTATGTAGAATATAAATTACCAAAAATATTATAATAATAGCATAACTTTAACAAGTTTTCCACGGAATATAATAAATTGATATCCTGTGGGTCTTACATTAAGTACCGACTTAAAGCGTTGAATCGTGGTCAACAATTTTAGGAACGATTTTTTCATTTTGCGTCGCCAAACTTTAGACGAAAAACCTGGTGGGGTAATTAGCTGATAAGCGTGTATGGTACCCGACGAGCATCGTATGTATGAACTGACCAATAAGATCAATCAATTTACCGAGCATGGCAGATGAGATGTTTATTTTAGCTTCTGCTAGCGGCTGCGCCCGCTTTTATATATATACTTAAAGTATATGTGTACCAAATACCGTTCAGCAGTTTTTTTGTGAAAGATAAACCGTAATCCGTATATCCTCACAAACTTTCTCGTTCATAATAAGTACAGGATTTTTATTGTTATGCTATTAAGTTATAAAAAATATTACTCTAACTATTCATACATTAATTAGGTACATTTATGCACCTGTAGTCTGAGAGCTCTATCCAAAATCATAATCAATGCAAAAAACTTGTCCAAGGGAAATTAGAGTATTATATATAGATAAGTAAAGGCGGACAATAGAATGCCAATATTCCATCGAGTTCTTAAAAATACTTACGATCTATCAAACTAAACATTTAAGTAGAATAAAAATAGAATAACCCTTTCTGTTTTTGTATTTATTTGTAAAAAGTTAGCTAGATAGTCGTATAAGTTGTTAATATGTAAATAAATAAATTAAAAGTAGTAGAATAATGTGTTACAGTGGCGATATCTCACGTAAATAAAGCTAAAGCTTCTATTATGACATTTATTTTCTCTTCAAGAAACGAAAACCAAAACAAGAGGTAGTGAATTAAATAAAAATAATTCTAAAACAATTAAAACCGCGGTGTCAGCCGCCTGGAGAAATGGTATAAGTGTATAAGTAAACAAATACAGCTTTTTGTCCTTAGATAACGCAATACAGGTGTGTTGCTTTTGTTCAATGTTTGCCCACAGATATGAAATTAAAAAAAAGATAATGAACGAGACTCGAAATTAAATACTTTGAGTCGCACTGTTTACTTTACAAATGAAAGGTTAACTGTGTGTGGTGCGTTCCTTTCGTTAAATTATCTAGTTTTTTTTGTGAGTAAAAAATTAATTTGAGTTGATGACAAATATTTGTTTTGTTCTTAATAGTGTTGAGATAAAAAATGGGATGGGATTTAACAAAAATCGTAATTAATTTGGTGGTTAATTCTTGCAACCATAAAACATTATGATTATAATAATACAGGTTGGGTCTGTGGGAGATTGATAAAGTTAAAAAAAAACACCGGAATCTTCCTCTCTCCTACTATTATGGTGTGCCCTGCAGGGTCCTCAATGATCATAATTATATAATTTTAAGTTACCGCCTAAACCTAAACTGTCGATTATTAAGTAGGTATGCCAATTTAAAAAGCTGTACAGTAAAATTAAAAACATTATTTTTATAAACGATTGCAATAATGATTGCTCTAATCACATGAAAATTATGATAAGCGCCAGAAGCTAGTCAAGAAAATATTTTTTTGGTATTATTTTTACACCATATTGTTTAGTTTTTTTATCAGGATTTCTATTAAAGCTTGTAACAATCATGTTTCTAGGTAAATAATAAAATGAAATGGTATCTACTTGTAAATACATTACATCGTATATAAAATAGAATAACAGAAAATAAATTCCTGAAGTTTTCAATGAGTTTCTTTAACCTTATAATATTTATATTATCTATCTGACTCGCTTTGTAACAATTTTCAATGTCAGCCGATCGAACTTCACCTCAAACTTCCTTCATTCTTTTGTATGGAATTTAATAGCGTGCCAATTGGAGACTCACCTCAATCTCTTAGCCTCATCGATGAAGGGCCTCTTCTCCATCTCGGTGAGCAGCTTCCACTCTGCCCCCAGCCTCTTGGAGATCTCCGAGTTGTGCATCTTCGGGTTGTCTTGCGCCATCTTCCGGCGCTGGCCCCGCGACCACACCATGAAGGCGTTCATAGGCCTCTTTATGTGGTCGTTGGGTTGTTTACCCAGAGACATTGTTAGATCAATTTTGACGGATTTTAATAACAACTTTTCAAAAATCAATTTTCGCCACACCGTAACTCCACGCGCATTATTTTCAAAACTTTACTTGTTACAGTTTCGTTTCTGTTTATTATTTTATTGTTTTTAATTTTATGCGTTACATTCAAAATTCAAAATATCGCAAACGATTAATTCCCACGCGCGTAGTGAAAAGCTCGTCGAAAGCTCAATGCGGCGCTTTTCTTGCTTGTGTCATGTTAACGGCGAACTCTGCCTTGTCCCCCCTCGGATTTCCCCCCTCTAAAGTGACTGGCCAATGATGGTGGGCCGTGGGCGGCCGCTGGGCGCTGATTGGCTAAGGAATCGTTTGTCTCGCGCGCTTCAACAGGTAGCCGCCGCGTTCGTGTTTGCATGTTTATTAGCAAGATTAAATTTCTTTTTAAGCCACAATCTTGGGGCAAAAAGAACGCGCCTGTTCGCAATCGAATGCTGATTCGATTTGGAGAGCGCAACCGGTGATTTGCACAAATTAATTGTTGACATTAGACCGAGTTCACACTGTGTGTTGCAAAAAAGTAATGGGTTGTTGATTTCATTTATTTTGATTTGTTGGATATTGGATTTGAAGATGTGGATGTAATTGAAGGAATTAATGCTGTTTTCATTTACTTATTTGTTAGTACTGTGCTATGAATGTTCATTGTGATTTTTATGGGGTGTTTAAAATACTCATTAAAAATCAGTATCTTTAATTATATTGCTCTTTCATTATAGTGAGATAATTAAATAAATATTGTCTTTTTCTGATTGATGAAATTGATGTATTGAATAGGTACTCTTTACCTAGTATTACTGTATACTTAAAATACATTTAAATAAATTGCATGTTTGATTTTGATGATAGAATCAATTTCTATAAAATGTATAAGTTAGTTACTTATGTAAATAATATATTAATAAAACTGTTCATTGACACACTAATATAAGTAAGGTTAAAATACTAACAAAATCCATTATTTATACGTTTAGAACTTTTGTTCCAGCAGAGCTATATCATATAAAATATCCTGTGTCGAGGGATACCTATAAATAAGTGAAACGCTGGTTATTGGTTACAATCTCTGATCATATGTTAAATACTATCTAATAAATAGGTATAAAGGCATTCATAATAAATTGTAATATAGTTAAGGGCAAATCAATGATGTTGGCTCAGTTGTAACCGCCCTGACTAATAACGAGTTGTAGGTCGTGGGTTCGAATTCATGCGGGAAATAATTTAAATACCTCTCGCTCGAAAAACGGAAAAAGATAGCTATATTTTTTTTTGTGTTGGATGGTATTGAGGAAGGTTATACATATAACATCACGCTACGACCAATATGAGTGGAGCATACATGAAAAATGTTGCAAAAACGGGAAAAAATATTCTATTTTTAAAGCTTCAGTTACGCAATATCAGGTATGATGGAATTGTTCCTCTTTAAAAGTTCTAAAAAAAGTCCGTGACAGCATACACGGTCTATATTTTAAGATTGACTCACTATTACCTTTTTTATGGTAATCAAATTGTTAGAAACTGATGCATTATTTGATTAAACTCCTTAGATTAATCAACATAAATAATAGCTATATACTGGATTAACACAAAGTATACTTTTTACCCCGGTAGTATGTGCCTGTGGGATGATTTCCTCTAATTTGATGAGTTAACTATAATTCCAGATCTCATTTCTCCGATGTTAGTAATGTCCAAGAACTAAACTTAGAAAGTACAGTCACGAGCACCAATATGTATACACCTAGTCATTTTCAGAACCGATTTCCTCGTGAAATAACTATTTCAACTTTGAGTTACGACATGTACGGTAAACCTATGGATTCGAAAACGCAACGTGTGTGACAACATACAAATTCATTAAATAATTAAGCAGAAAACCGTTTATGAAAGTAGCTGAGTGTATACATAGTTTTACCCGTGACTGTACATATTTATGTATAAATTGAAAAAGTCACTTTAGTTCGTCCCCGCATTTGAACCCACAGCCTCGTGTATAAGAGGCCTTAGCCACTGGGCTGTTACGACATGCCTACTCTCATTATTAAGCAGTGATAGCCTAGTGGTGTGACCGCCGGACTGCCAAGTCATAGGTCTCGAGTTCGAATCCAAGGCACGCACCTCTGATTTTTCGGATTCATGTGCGTATTGTATAATTATCACTTGCTTAAAATCGGTGAAGGAAAACATCGTGAGGAAACCGGCATGCCTGAGAGGTATTTCTCAACAGCATGTGAAGCTAAGTCAGAGGCCCTTGGGCAGCATTAAAATTCTGACACCAGGCTAGTTACTAACCACACGAAAAGAAGAAGAATTATTATGCTCGATTGAAAATTCATTGGTACACAAAACCAGTATAGGCTGGCCTGTTATTCTAGTGAAACTCCGTACGATGCTAGGCTAGCTCATAGTCAAAGTGTAGTGAGGCTATTGACGTACGGCCTACTGTACACTCGAGCTAATATCAGCGTAACTAAATAAAAAAAAAGTTTCAGACAACTCAATATTTGGCGACTCCTAGCTCAATAGGGTCAGCGGGATTGTCCAAAAGGGTTACCGTTACCCCGGAACATAAAGGGCTAAGGAAGGAACATGGATGGGTTTTAGTCAGTAAGAGTCTGATACTCCCTTCCGATCCACCCAGTGAGGGAAGGGTCATATGATGAGTGAGAGTGTCCATGGAGTTTCTTGCCCGTTCTTCTCCATAGGTACCTACTGCTTTGGAATGAGCAGCTACCTTCATCTCTCTGACTGACCGACACCTTGACAATTTAAAAGTGCCTGTAATTGGTTTATTTGAAATAAATACTTTGAGTTTGAGTTTGATGATTTCACACCTTCAAAAAAAGAAATATTAAATTTATGTTTACAGTTTTATTCACGTGTCTGTTAAGGTCCATACCTGCCTACAATGAGTAGACAATCCTTCGGAATGACCACCTTCACGTTGTTACAAGAGAGGGTCGTGAATAAAGCGCTAAACAGTATGAAACATGATCCATATTTCTAGTTGCCATTCAAAACCCTACCACCGGCAAACAGAGGACAATATACACACGAACCGCGCTCCACACCATACGTGGCACGCAGACGGTATCCAATTTGCATGAGACATGCCGCGCGGGCACAAACAATTCCTGGCTGAATGGGTCCTAATGGTCACCTCTGTTCATAATTGTGGGCATACGGACGTGTCCCTCAAACTATCTGGCTGTGTGGGTAGACTAGTGTGGGTTTGTTAAGTTTCAATGGAAATATTTGGTGAAAAGGTGTTGGTGGAAATAGTAGAAGGTGTATTTTGCTATGCCGGTTTTAAATAAATGTGGAGTAAAACGAGAATAAGTATAATCCGTCATGTTTTTTTCATGCATCATCGATCTTTTTCTTTTCGTGTGTAGCGACTAACCGACGACCTGCTGTCAGTTTTTATGCTGCCCATGGGCAGGCTTAGATTGTTGGTTTCCTCACGATGTTTTCCTTCACGGATTTTTAAGCAAGTGATAATTATACAATACAGAGGTGCGTGCCTTGGGTTCGAACTCGAGACCTATGACTTGGCAGTCCGGCGGTCACACCATTAGGCTATCACTGCTATCATCATTCGATGATGTAGTCTAAATTAATGAATTTTTTCGTTACAGTTATCATTTTAAGTAATAATAGTTTTATAAAACAATAGGAAGTTTGGCGTTTCGGAAAAAACGATTGGTAATGTCCCGTTTATCACTCGACTTCGTCGATAGTTCAACAGGGTTTCAGTAAAGAAAAAAATACCTTCTATTGTATTTTCCAAACATATATTTTTGTAATTTGCACATTTCTATCTGTACACAGCTGTAAAGCGCTGAGTAGTACTTACTTCAAAGTAAGTCAATCATGGTGATCCTCACTACAGCTATATGCTGCTAATAATGCGCGCACAGTTCGGCTTTGAGGCACTGATGTGGTTTCATAATTGCCCAGTACAAGCAAGTGTCAAGTCTGTTGTCAAGTTGTATTATTTCTACTCCGTAATATACACACATCAAAAGTGTCTAGGGATCAACATATATTTTTGCAATAACTTTTCTCTTGATTGATATTAATTTAAATTTTCTTTAAGGATTCATCAAATAAAGTGTTTTCGTTTGTCACAGTAACGATAAACCAAGTCACCTTTGCATTAATAAAGAAATTTGCCATTTTCCTAATAAAGGGATTTTTGACATTTGAACCACTAACATTAAAGTTCGAAAAAAAGACTGAAATAACAGTTTTCTTTAAAATTTTATTGGGTAACTTAAACAATTAATAATCCGTGTTTCTACCGCGAACACTAACAACACAAGAACATCGGTTTGGCATACTCAAAATGAGTTCATCCAAATCACGCTGTGGAATGGCCGCCCATGTTCGTTGCAACAACAAAAAAAGGTGTTATCAGTCGACTTTGGACACGTTACCGAAGCACTGGTACCGTGGCTGAGCGCCATGAAGGACGGTATCGCTGCACCACACGGAGACAAGACCGATACATTCAAATCTTAACTCGAAGAGCTCCAACAATAACCGCCATGATGTTAGCCGTGAGGCTTCATCACTCTTCAGGGAACTTAATTAGCGACCAAACAGTCAGAAACCGCTTGCATGAAGTGAACCTTCATTCCCGAAGACCGCTACGGGTACCACCTATAGCAATGCACAATCGTAGGATTCGATATCAATGGGCTCTTGAACACAGAAATTGGGCAGAAGAACAATGGCGTTTCGTGTGCTTTTCTGATGAGTCTCGTTTTGGTATGAGACCGGATACAAGACGTATACGACACTGGAGAACCCCTGGACGCCAACAGCGATTAAAATCCTGCCAGGAAGTCCATCCTTATAGTGGTGGAACCATCATGGTATGGGCGGGTATTTGGATCGGCGGAAGAACTGAGTTGATTTGGATCAGAGGCAACCTCAACGCTCAAATTTATGCTGAGACGATTGTATCTGACGTCATCGTTCCTCTACAAGTGCAAATCGGTCCCTTATTTCAGTTAATGCATGATAATGCACGACCGCACACCGCAAGAGTTGTAAGACAGACTCTCGCCGCAGCTAACATCAATGTCCTGCCCTGGCCTGCTCAGTCGCCAGACTTGAACCCGATTGAGCATGCATGGGATATGCTACAGAGAAGAGCTCTGCCGAATATGGAGGGTATCCAGTTGCAAGAAGACCTTTTTTTGTTGTTGCAACGAACATGAGCGGCCATTCCACAGCGTGATTTGGATGAACTCATTTTGAGTATGCCAAACCGATGTTCTTGTGTTGTTAGTGTTCGCGGTAGAAACACGGATTATTAATTGTTTAAGTTACCCAATAAAATTTTAAAGAAAACTGTTATTTCAGTCTTTTTTTCGAACTTTAATGTTAGTGGTTCAAATGTCAAAAATCCCTTTATTAGGAAAATGGCAAATTTCTTTATTAATGCAAAGGTGACTTGGTTTATCGTTACTGTGACAAACGAAAACACTTTATTTGATGAATCCTTAAAGAAAATTTAAATTAATATCAATCAAGAGAAAAGTTATTGCAAAAATATATGTTGATCCCTAGACACTTTTGATGTGTGTATTTAGCCTTGAGAATATACACTTTTTTTTGAGGGTGGGAAATCATCTGACTATACTACTACAATCAAATGACTTCTCCCGCTCTGGGTGGAGCGAAAGGGAGTGTCAGACTTTTACTGACTAAAACACCGAGTTCCTTCCTTGAGCGGGAGCAGTCATTGGATGATTTCCCAGCCTTAAAAAAAAGAAAAAAAAAGCCCTTGTGTTCCGGGGTAGCGGTAACCCTTTCGGACAATCCCGCTTACCTGAACACTTACACTGACTTGGCACCAAAACCAACAGAATATCACTTTTTACATAATTTGCAAAAAAAATACAAAAACATGTAGACAGAACTTCATTAATCGAAATTGATCACCCTTACCGACAGTTAAATATAATGTAATTACTATTTCCATCTTCCAATACATAACCTGTCTCTTCATATTCCCTTAGCATAAAAATATCCCATGAATTTGATAATTTCACACAGAATGTCATTATGGTGGAACGGCGTTTGATTGGCGAGCGCGCGTGAAATTGAAACAGAGCGGCCGGCATGATTCGGTTACCGACAGGTCACTGTACAGACGGACACAGCCTCTGGAACTGTGGAAAAATAGCTGCAAAACAAACATTTTAGCTTCATAGACGTAATCAGACTTGATTATGGTTATATTGATTATTATTGATTACCCGTCAATTATAACAGCGTGGTCATCAGAGGTTCTATCCTTTATCTATACTAATATTATAAAGCTGAAGAGTTTGTTTGAACGCGCTAATCTCTGGAATATTTTTGTGATAGATAGTCCATTTATCGAGGAAGGCTATAGGCTATGTAACATCACGCTACGATCAATAGCAACCGAAAAGTGGGTGAAACCGCGCGGGAGCCGCTAGTCTTTTATAAAAGGAATCTTGAGTTTTTCACACAACTCTTTTCATTAGCAGAAAATCGTTACATTAATTCGATTGATTATGAGGGCACCTAGTGCCTGAGTCACTTCAAGCTCAAGGTTGGACTTCCGTGTTACGCTGCACTGTCCTACTAACACTCGGACTATCGCTGTCGAAGCAAAAATTACGGTCGTCTGCATTTATAAACAACGCGCGTGTATATTTTGTGCTACATACACTCTAACCTGCGCGGTAGCGGTAGCGGTAGCGCGCGGACGTTGCTTGCGGGATAATTATTAAAAAAATATTTTTATTGGTTCTACTGTACTGGCTGTGTTTATCTTTCTAAATGGAGGCGAAATGTGACGGCTGTGATGATGTGATCACAGATTTGTCATATATGCAGTGTTCACGAGAACTATGTAAAAAACTTTATCATCTGAAGTGTCTTGCCATAACGGAGGTGAAATTCGGAGCGTTCACGCAGGATTATAAGAACAGATGGATATGTCCAGAATGCACCTGTACTATCCCAAAGAAAAATAACTCAGAAACACCGGTCCGAGGTAACACAATGGTGGACGAACCTCTTACACCAAGCTACGTAAACACGGAGCGCGGCAGTCGTCGCAATCTAGAGGAGGTTACTATGATTAATAACGGGAACCAAGTGCTTGAAGAACTACGGGAGTTTCGCTTAGAGACGATAACACGTCTGAATGAGCAAAGGAAGGAGTTCATACTACTGCAGAATAAGTTAGTTAACACAGAAACGGAATTAAAAGATATAAAAACCATACTGAAGGTAGTTCAAGAAAAAGCAAATAAAGTTGATATTTTAGAAACTAGAATTAAAGTACTGTTAGAAAAAAATGAACAATTGGAAGCCAGTGTCAGTGCCAGAAACATCAAGGAGATAAGTGAGACTGAACGGGGATCTAAAAAACCGGCAATGTCATTTGCAAGCGTAGTCAACAAAAGCCAAACGGAGGTAATTAGTAATTTTGTACCAACGAAGGAATGTGTGGCCACGAAATCTGCCAACATAGATATGGCCGGCAAAAAACAACAAACATTTACTGAGGGGAATTTAAATAAGTCGGTTATGGTTATTGATAAGGGAAATGAAGAACCGGAAAAAGACAAATGGACATTAGTAAATAGAAAAAAAAACAGATACCCGAATAGCGAGGTGAGGAAAGGAGGAAGCATGGGTTCAACTGAAATTCAGGGAACGGAGAGAAAGAAATATTTGCATGTATGGCGTCTGCAGAAAGAAACAACGGTGGAAAATTTAGAAAAACATGTGAAAAAGTTATATGGAGCGGAAATACCGATTAAAATAGAGAAAATAAAACATAAAACGGAAAGAGACTATGCGTCGTTTATTATAGGAGTCCCGGAAAGTAAATATGAATTATTGTGTCAACCAGAAAGTTGGGCAGTAAATATCGAGTTTTGTGAATGGGTGTGGTTTCGGAGACAAACCAATAAGCCACAACCACCGGAGTAAATCCGTGGAGATACTGTATCAAAATGTAAGGGGTCTCCGCACTAAAGTACAGGAATTTTACATTGGAGTTTTGTCCTCAAGTGCAAATCTATTTGCCATAACGGAAACAGGATGCAATGAATCAATTCATGACGCAGAATTAATTCCACCTGGGTACACCATTACACGATGTGACCGAGCGGATGGGCGTAAACACGGAGGCGCGTGTCTAGTGGCCACACCGCGTTTTGAGCTACGACGAGTGTCCCCACCCGGTGACGTCAACATCGACGATCAGGTGTTTGAACTGGTTTGTGCAACAGTGTACCAACATAATAGATTATTGTTTTTGTTATGTGTTGTTTACATCCCACCGAACAGTAACGATAGTGAATACATGGTGTTATTTAGGATTATTGAAGAGTTGTGTAAAGGTTATAAAGACACGATAGTGATAGGTGACTTCAACTTGCATTCTTGTTCTGTAAACATTCTCAATTATTTTCAATGTTTTCAAACTTATTGTGGATTTACTCAGAGTAACAAAGTAGAAAATTGTAAGGGTCGACAATTAGATTTAGTGTTGAGTACATTCGCGGGGGAAGGGAGTGTGAGCGTGCGCGCGGCGGGGGAGCCGCTCGTGCCGGTTGACGCGTATCATCCGCCGCTCGATGTGTCGGTGAGCCTGCGCGTGCGCCAGCGCCTGCGCGCGGGCTCAGCAGCACAGGCTACGGAAACACATGAATCCGTAGGCTGGAATTTCAATAAAGCAGATTTTTTTCTATTGTACTCATCAATTGCGGCCGTCGATTGGACTCCAATGTATGAGTTAGATTTGCAAATGAGTTTAAATTATTTCTACGAAATTATAAATTCGATTTTTGATGACTGCGTTCCAAAGAAAAAGCGAAGTCGTGTAAGCTCAAGGTATACTTACCCTGAGTGGTACACTGTTGAAGTAATTCGCAACATAAAATTAAAGGCTGACCTACACAAACGGTACAAAGCAAGTAGTTTGGGAACTGATTACGAAGCGTTTGCTCAGTGTAGAACTATAGTAAAAAAAATGATCTTAAGTGCTAGGGAACAATATGAGCATCGTATTGAAAATCAAATGCTGGAAGACCCTAAGTCCTTTTGGAATTATGCAAAATCTAGTAGAGGTAGTAGGACTCAGCAAAAGATTTTAAAGAATGGCGAGGCGTTGACTGATAAACAGTGTGCTCAGGAGTTTGCGGAGTACTTCTATTCGGTGTATAGTACAGAGCAGGCCAAGTTGGATGTAAGTGCGGCTATGACGGAAGCGGGCGCGGCAAACGGAGCGGCGCGGGTACATCTCGATCATTTGCAACTGCCTGACGTATGTTGCGCGCTTCAACAGCTGAAACCGAAAAAGTCTTCTGGGCCGGACGGTATTCCGCCATACATCTTGAAGGATTGTCGGTCAGTGCTAGCCAAACCACTACAATACATTTATAATAAATGTCTAGATGGAGCTGTGTTTCCGGAGAAGTGGAAGATTACCCGCGTCGTTCCGGTACCAAAGGGAGGGTCAGGGACGACGGTGGATGGTTACAGGCCTGTCGCCGTGCTGTCGACTCCAGCGAAAGTTTTTGAAGCCGCTATTCATAAGAGCATATTTCAGCAGGTCAATGGCCAGCTTTCAGACGTCCAACACGGGTTTCGACCAGCAAGAAGTACTACTAGCAATCTTCTCAGCTACATGGCTAATCTTGTGCCAACAGTAGACAGTGGGGGGCAAACTGATGCCGCTTACTTCGATTTTAAAAAAGCATTCGATCTAGTAAATAATGATGTTTTGCTCAATAAGTTAGCGGCCGTTGGTTTCACCCCACATCTGCTAAGGTTTTTCGCAAGTTACTTGAGTGGTAGACAACAGTACGTAGAATATGCGGGGTACAAGTCAGAGCCATATTTTACCAGGTCGGGAGTGAGTCAGGGCAGTAACCTTGGACCTTTGCAATTCATTCTTGTGATTAATGATTTACCAAAAGCTGTTAAAGAAGCCAATTGTTTACTGTTTGCTGATGACCTCAAGCTGTCGCTGGAGATAAATAAATTGGAGGACTGTGACAGGCTTCAAAGAGACATAGACAGAGTGGTGACCTGGAGTAAGGATAACCTCTTGCAATTCAACATCTCAAAGTGCATGACCATCACTTTCTCTCGTGCGCGTACTCCTATTATACAAGACGGGGTGCCAATGGCTAGGGCTACGGAAGTTAGGGACTTAGGGGTGAAATTCAACACTGAGCTAACGTTTCGCGACCACGTCACAAGCTGCTGCAGAAAAGCCTACCGTAATTTAGGTTTTATGCTTCGTATGGTGCGTGGTTTTAAAAACATTAAAGCGGTTATCGCCTTATATAATGCTTTAGTCAGAAGCCAGTTAGAATTTAACGCAGTCATTTGGGCTCCGCACGAATCTAAATATAGGCTCATGCTGGAGAGAGTACAAAACAAGTTTGTGAGGTACTTGTACCTGCGCTTGTATGGTGTATACCCATTTTATCCGCTTATGTACCCGACGTTATTTATTTTGGGTATGGTTGGATATAACGAACTGAGTGTCAGGAGGGATTTGGCACTCATCTCGTACATATTCAAAGTACTTAGAGGGAAGGTACATAACGCGGACGTTTTAGGGCACATAGGTTTGTGCGTTCCGGACAGGTACGTGTGGCGACGTCGACAGCCACAGCTGCTAGCGGAGCCGCGCGCTCGAACCAATCTTTTAAGGCAGGCGCCATGGACGCGAGCACTCCGCACTCTCAACCTCATAGCGAGTGACTCAGACCTATTCTGTTGTTCTCTGAGTGAGTTCACAAGAAATGCATTGTTTGTGATATGTTACAAAATTTAATTATAATAAGTACTTAGTAAGTAATAATAACAAAATAGTTAATAAGGGTAGGTTAATAAGTTTAGATTAAGAATATTTTTGATAAGTACACTATCGAATTAGGTATACCCTGTAATGATAGATGTAAGTTGGAAATAAATAAATAAATAAATAAACCTAGTTTAAGTTTGTGTAGATCATTTTAATTTAGATAATTAATTTTTCAATTTTTGTCACTATTTATTTTACTTGTTATATTAAATATTGCTAAGAATCCAATTTTCCTTCGAGGAATAATATTACAATAAGCATTTTTTTATCGCCTGCGACACAGGTATATCCTAGTGCAGGCATATTTTTAACAATATGTTACCAATTGTTTTTCCTAAGTTTTTATTTTTGTATTCTGCCACTTTACTTTTTTGAATAAATTATTATTATTATTTATTTATTATAATCTGCCTACCTTTTCCCAACTATGTTGGGTCGGTTTCCAGTCAATTAAAGTTCCGACCGGAACTCATTCATTTCATTCCCATCGGCCGATGTCATCTGCGTAGGCAGATGACATCGGCTTAAAATGTTAGCAATTTATATGCTGTACTACTTTATATTACTGTCTCAATCAATCTGCCTAGCCTTTTCCCCACTATGTTGGGTCGGTTTCCAGTCTTACCGGGTGCACCTGAGTACTTCACATGGAGCGACTGCCTTTGACCTTCACAACCCAGTTACTGAGTCTGACACTCCCTTCCGCGAGTCATTTGATGATTTCCCACCCTCAGGAAAAAAAAGCAGTGGGAACGTTATAGGCTCATTTTCTGATATCTGACAGATCTATCGTCACGATTCAGTGGGGACAGGTTCACAGGTAGCAAGACTAATTTGCTGGAAGCACATCCAGAGTATTTATAAAAGGTTTCCTAATCACAAACATTTAAGAACTTATAATCCGAAAATCTCGTTTCCCAAGTATTTTGCCCGTACATGTACAGTAAACAAATCGGAGTGTCGCCCACAATATCGTGTTATGTACCGTTTTGCCGCGTCGATGCGCCGGCCCCAGGCTACAGACGGCCACCCAGCTACCTCTGTTTTCCACAATACCGCTGTTTCATCCGGGTTTTTGAAGGGATATTTTTGTTTATGAAGGTTTTAGTGTGTTTTTGTCTTGTGTGATTTTTAGGATAACTACAGAATAGACGGGAGAAGGAGAGAGAGGAATAAAGAATAATTGCTTTATTTATGTTTTGTTTGGGAAACTGGGACAGGGATTTAAGTCATTGACAGTTTTTTTCAGAGCGAGTTCTTTTAAACGTTCTGGTACTTTTTCTCCTGTACTATTTGGAGGGCTACGCGTTTGTCAATGCTACTAGAACGCATACACAACACTGATTCCAAATCGCTATCTGTGGGGGTCATACTATAATATTCAGTCCAGTTTCTTCAACTCTCCCGCCTTGCTTATGAATTGTCAAAATGCGGAATTTGTATTAAATATTACAATGTGACGTCACAGATTTCGAAAACTTATTAGCATTACGGTACAATGATGGAAGTTTTAAAGGCGAGCGGTCTTCTTAGCGGTTTTTTTAATATTTTATTTTTGACCGGGTCACATAGTCGATTATTTTTTTTTCTCGTATCAGCACTAAATAATAGACACAAAATAAAATTCTTATATTTGCTGAAATAATAAACAGAAATTCTCAAAGATATTACTTACATATACGTCTTATTCTGATGTCAATTACGGCGTGCATTTTATATAATGGAAATATTATGTACAGAGGCCAGCACATCAAGTTACCACAATCTGTCAAATTTCTTTGATAGTATTTCAACTTTATTGCAAAGACATAAGGTTCATTTTTAATTGAGAAAATTTGACAGTTAGGGATAGCTTGATGGGCTGGCGTCTGTACATAAAGAATAGAAAAGTTGTCACCAACGATCTAGATAGAGTTTTCTTTCCTATCGTGACCTCTCTAATGATTGGCAATCTACGTTTGTTCATGAAAATCCGGTCAAACTGTGTACAGCAGAGCCGTTCAGCTTCATTGCATGTTGTATGACATATGAAGGCTCGCAAAATTAGCAATACTAGCCAGTCAACAAGGTGCTAGCGTTCAAATACACCCTACATTTAAAACATCATTAGTCGCAGATGCTGTTTGAATACACCCCATTTGTCAAATTTCACATTTGCAATCAACGTTTAAGCTCACACCCAAATGAGTAATCAGGGCAATTAACAAATGTACCAGGCCACAAATCAAGTTTATCGGCCACCATCAGTGTCGAGGTGTCATGACGTCCGCTATCGATATAATGTCGTTTGATGCAGCGGCGCGCACATCACTACGCGGCAGTTTTGTAACGCGAAACCCACGCAACTCTATTTTGGTATCGACAAACATTACTTGGATTTTCACGCGGATTTTGATAAGGTCAGATGTGTGGTTACCTGTGTGATTTCCATATCTAAAACTAGCTTGTGAATGTATTAATACGAAACAAATTTCCTCTTAATGATTTATTAGGAAATACAAGTCGATTTGGGCACGTGTAGGTACGATTATGTTTAGAACCTAATTATATGTATTACTATAAGTAATTTTTCTTTTTTTCTGAGAAAGACTATAAGTAATGTAGGTCTTGGAAAATGGGGGGGGGGGGGGGGGGGTACGGTAACATTAAACTTCAACAGTGCAATGATTCTAACACGATTTTGGAGGCGCTTCAACGCAAAGTATCGTTCAATTTTAACGATAAATTACATAAGGAGAACATCTTTGATAATATGTATGGAAACGCCTGGAGGATAGGTCAGGTAATAGGGTGCTGTTTTTATACAAAAAAAACAGTTTAAAACAACACAATGATATAAGTCTGTGTAAAATTCTTCCACAAAACACAAATAAGATAATAGGAAAATTCATTACGATCAGTATTTCCTTTATACTATAAAGGTAATTATACCACTTACAATGCTTGTCACCACGTCAAAACTATGAAAGGGCAGAATACCACGTAAACAAACCCACAAATGAATGCCCTGTGTGTCCAGCCGTGAGCCTGTGGGCCGGTGGGTCACGTGAGGTCACGTGGGCCATCGTTATTGAGGCCCGGGGCTAAGACGTACGTGTTGTGGGCCGCGATTGATGCTAGATTGTGTTATTGTGGCAGTGTGGCGGGACTTAATTGCTTTGTATAAGACCGGTAAATTGTTGTCTAGTACTGAGTGTAATTTCTCTTAATTTCATTGGATACTAAAAAAGAGGTACCTATATTATAAACTGATAACTATTTTTTTGGATTAGAAAAAAAAGAGTTATATTCCTTTATAAACTGATAACTTTTTTTTGTAATTTAATAGTTTTTTATTTCTCTTTATTTATTATTGGGGACTTTTATACATGCCAGTCCCATCGGAACTTATAATTATATAAAGCGTAAGAACACAAATATAATCAAACTAAAAGCAGCTGCAGAGTTAGGTGAGGACAACGATGATGGAACATGTTAACATCGTACATATTTATCTCAAGCTCTCTAAATAGATCCTCTCTTGAGAACTGAAATCTGACACTCTCCGTCAGTAAATGTATGACATCCTCCAGTGTACTTGTAAAGCAGACGCCGAGGCCACCGACACGGATGGATAGCGAGGCACATTTATAATGGAATCTACATATTTAAGAACAATATAAAACCTTAAATCTAAATAACACATTAACATTTTTCATAAGCAACGATGACTACAAAGGGCTCCAAAAGTATTAAAAGTCGTCGGAAAGTGCGTAGTAGACTGGCTACGAGAACTCGTAGCCGCGTCGTAGCTTCGTAGCATCGTAGTCTTCAAAACAATACTAATTACGTAGCGTTGGGTCTTAATACTAGAATATTGTTCCTTTCGGCTACCCGTGACTGTTAATTAGCTTTGGCGTGACCAAATCCACCAATGTGGTATATAGAGAATTTTCATAAAAATGTGGCTGTTACGGCTTCCATGCGTACGAAATCGCAGTCAGAAACAGAAACTTACTCGTCATAAAACCAACTATTTTAATAATTACTAAACTGAATTTCCTAGCAAAAAGTTTGACCTAAATTAGTTTCAATTAAGTATACAAAGTTCCAGTAAAATTTAAATAGATGGACAAACTTTTAGAAATCATTCAGATCACCAAATTAAGGACAATTGTTAAAAAAAGAATATGAAAAACGCATTAGATACTTACAAGATGTGTGCAAGTACCTACCCATAATGGATGTGTTTATTCTAGCATTTATTATTGTAGGTCAAATTAAAATCACTTTAATCATTGTTTTTTTTTTCACCTTTTGTTGTGTAGTGTTTTTATTCTAGGTGCATCGTCTTCACTAATAATATAATTATAATTTTTATAATTAATGTATACAAAACATTGTAAAACATTTTAAAAGAGTAACGGTGAATTTCTTGCGCATTCTTCTCCATACGAAACTACCTTTTGATAGGGGCGACTACAATCAATTCTATTTCTCGTTCATTTTGACGTTCTAAACTGCCTTTCTTGTGCATATTTGAAATAAATGATTTGATTTTGACTTTGACTTTTGCTTGAATATCTTTGGTTGGGCGTAGCGTTTGTCCATCTATTTTAATGCGACCTTATATACAAGTTTTATCGTTGTCCTGATTCGAGTTATTATAATATGTTATGATACAAAGTGTTATGTTAAAGTTGTATTGTGTATTCAATCTCGCTCCAGCATTGAGCGGCTCGGAAATAAAAATATCGCATCAATAGTGACATAAAAGGGACTTCTGTTGTCGGGTACACACGAGATTAGGACCCGAGGATATTTAATATTCATTTCAAACTCAAAATCAAAGCATTTATTTCAAATAAACTAATTACAGGCACTTATGAATTATCAAGGGGTCGGTCAGTCAGAAAGATGAAGCTAGTTGCCCATTCCAAAGCAGTGGGTACCAATGGAGAAGAACGGGCAAGAAACTCCATGGACACTCTATTAAATCAAAATATGGTTACATCATTCATGTTGAAAACAAGTTTTCAATCATCATATACCTCCTATCTGAGGAATAAATACGACGGTTTGACATATTTTCTATACAAAACCAGTCAAAATGTCAAACATATGAATTGTAACAAGATAAAAATTAAAGTCTAAAGATTAAAAAATCGCCCCTTATTAGGATTGAAATAAGTTACATATGAAACTTATTGAATTTCCGACGGTTTGAACGCCACTTGTTCAATGATAAAAATACGTTGCTAAAAGCATAATCAAATGTCTGACTAGTAAATCTTCCGTCTTAACTCGTATTAGTTTGAAATTGTCTTTTATTTAATAAAAGTTGGAAAACTTTATTTGAATGACAATATTCCTTTTTGGGTGAGATTAAGTTTTAGAAGAAAAACGATTCATACCATCCTTTTTTTTTGAGGTTGAGAAATCATCAAATAACTCCTCCCGCTCTGGGTGGAGCGGAAGGGAGTGTCAGACTCTTACTGACACGGTGCAAACCTGCCCCGCTTGGGCGGAGCACCGCCGTGTCCTCGTAGAGGCGATCGGCGGCGGCAACCTCTCGCGCCCGGCCCTGGTGCAAGCCATGGTCCGGGGCGAGAGGGAGTGGGAGGCAGTCACCTCCTTCTGCGAAAAAGTCATGCTCGCGAAGGAGGTGGCGGGATGGGAGAGAGAAAGGTCCTCCCGTCCCAGCCGCCGCAGGAGACGCCCCGGGCGTCGGGAGCCACGTGACGACTCCCGGCCACCGTAGGCGCGGGCCTGCGGACGGTGAGTAATGGGTGACTCACCGTCCGATCAGCACCAGACCCGTGCCGTACGGCGCGTATATGTTCCACGCGCGCCTCAAAGAGATGTCAGCATATGAAGGGGCCCCTCAGGGCCAAGCCTGCCGGGTAAGCGGGATTGTCCGAAAGGGTTACCGCTACCCCGGAACATAAAGGGCTACGGAAGGAACATGGATGGGTTTTAGTCAGTAAGAGTCTGACACTCCCTTCCGCTCCACCCAGAGCGGGAGCAGTCATTGGATGATTTCCCAGACTTAAAAAAAAAAAAAGACTCTTACTGACTAAAACCCATCCATGTTCCTTCATTAGCCCTTTATGTTCCGGGGTAGCGGTAACCCTTTCGGACAATCACGCTTAATTCATACCATCCTAACAGTTCTAACAAAAACCTTCATCTCTATCGTCAGACATATCCCGGGATATCCTCCCTTGAATACCAACACCCGTTCTATTATATAGGGTGGAGAGGAATAACATTTCACTCCTTTCTACTCGCCGCATTATTTATATTTGTTTGTTTGTCTGTCCGTGCTGTGACTGCCGGCTTCGATTCCTCTTTGTGTATCTACGAACGGAGATGCCTTCGATTTTATGTATACGGAAAGGTTTTGTGTGAGGAGGATTTTCTTTATGATAATGCTGTGGAATGAGGGGGTGGAAGTACAGTGTACACATATATAAGTTTACTGGCTTCTTAATAATTGTTACAGTAAATGGTCATAGTAACTGGTAACTAAATCATCAATTGGAATTGTTTTAGCAATTTAGCTCTAGCCGTCAGATTATTAATGAAATGTAAATGATATTTATCTTTAAACTGTTTTGCTGCTTGTAAATGCTTCTTTGTTCTTCAGAATACATACGCATTTTACAAGTCCTGTCTACATTTTATTCATTTCCCTGCCTGATCACACATCTCAACAATAAAAGCGCCTAAAGATAAATATTATTCAGATTTATCATAATTACATACATTAAGTGGAAATTGACATACGTCACTAGGAAAGAGATATTTATTTCTGGCATTGTTCACAAACCTTTAATTTTCAGCTTAAAACTCACCTCTTTCTCGACCGCACGAAAATCTACCAGTCTACTGAAAAAAAAACAAGGCATAAAAGGCAACCGCCTAACAAAGCAACAAGAAATTACAAATCACAACCCACACAGCATCAGCTTCTTTCTCCCATCTTATCAGACATCGTCCACGAACTGACCGTATTTTATCATTAGAGCCTTCCGTTCACCGCAATGTCCTCAAGTGACGTCATTCCTTGGCGAGGCGCCAATAAATCTATATAAAGTAAATAGATGCAGGCCCGCCGATCCTCACATAAAACTAAGGCTTAAAACTTGCAATAACAATAAGTTAAGACTAAAAGAAGTCTTTAGACCGGCCGATTTTAAAATGGCGTGTGACGATTAGTCGTATCGCAGGGTGGGCAGGACCAAACACGGTCAACATTTTTGAGAACCTCGCTGGAATGCGATACCCCTCGTACTTCGTCGCTCGACACCCTGCATATCGCCCTGTCTCCATGCACACCGTACCATAACGTCATGGACGCCAGGTGCACAGATATTTTGACCGGGTTGTATGTCTGTGTCGGTTATTATTTTTCTGACCATATCAAGCTTGGGTTTGCTTATGTATTGCATGTGTTAGTAAATTACTCAATAGAAACGCTTCATACTTATTAAAAATGGTCTAATTGGATCTAAAAAAAGAACAAATAACATTGATTAGGATACCGATTATGGAACATATTAGGTTAGTGTTTCTAGGTGAGATCTCATAAAAATCTTGAGAAGACACGCAACCGGTCACGTAAGACGTGTAAATGTGCTTGTATGCACAAATGCATAACTAAATGCGTTTTGTTCTAAAATTATTTAAAACATTGGACTGTTTCTAACTCTCGTTCGATAATGACAGAAACAGAATGATGTTTCAAATGTGTTTAGCGTTAAAATCATTCATTGTTTTGTGGTGAAGGCGAGAACTTAAAGTAAAATAACTTATTTAATTAGAATATTCGAATTCAACAGAGTGAGAATGAAATTTTTTATTAAGTACATATATTATAACGCTTATTTTTTATTAAAATATGTCAGTCTAAGTCTAAGATGTGTTTGATTGTTTAAATAAATAAAAAAAAACTTTGTTGCAAAAATACTTTGTTCAATAATCATATCGCAATCGTGTCGTATGATCTAAAGCGCCTCTCCCCTCCCGCCTTACGACGGTCGGGGCGGGCGCTTTTTGTATTTTCCATTATGGCACCAACGGTCTTATTATCATAAATATGGCGTTAAATACTCCCCTTTATGTCGCGCGGTGATTTACAAAGTCGCCTCCTGTTGGTTAGGGATTTATCTCGTGATTCTCAAGTGGGTATTTATTTGAGTTTGTATCTGTGGTTGTTGTAGATGTAGATTGTTTTTACTGTTCGTTTGTTTATGGTCACTGTACAATTGATAAAAACTATCTTTTTTATCTCAATTAGTTTTGACTAATGTTGTTGAATAATAATAATAGTTCAATAATAGTAGATAGGTACTTATTTAATTTAACACCAAAATAACAAAAAAACCATGGTTGTAGTATTAGTACCAGTTTACAAATCTTTGTAGCAACAAAACAATTTTAAATCGCCCGTTTGAAAAAAAATAGTGTTATGTAAAAGTGTTTTTCTAATGCCATACACAAAATTGTGCAAAAAGCCAACGTCACGCGGTGTTCCCAGGCGGTCACCCATCCAAGTACTGACCGCGCCCGATGTTGCTTAACTTCGGTGATCGGACGAGAACCGGTGTATTCAACGTAGTATGGACGTTGGCGAATGTTAAGCTGAAATTTAGGTATACAAAGAATATGTATCGATTAAGTAGGTACGTCGCGATTTTCACTTTAAAACGAATTCAATAATGAACTGTGTTTAGATTTATAAATATTATAATTTTACTCGCCTCTCCAAGATATGTTAACATGTCGCTAATCATTCAAAATATTTAGATTCATGTTTGAATAACCATGCTAGGTCGATAAAAAAACAACCCTTTTAGTATGATTTTCATAAATATGTAAGAAAAACAAAAGTTGGCTGAGAAGAAAGATAACGACTAGCGCCACCTGTATTAAATATTTCACAGTTGAAACTTAGATATTGTGATCCGTGCCATCTAGTGGCGTCACGAATAGCTGGCCGACTTACTTGTCATCTAGTATTGAAGTTAGTTTTACAATTCGTTACTAGATGGCGCTAATCCAATTAGTAGAATTGGAATATACCCACGGAATTAATGTGAATAATAATAAATAATAATTTGAAGTATGTACGATACAATGAATATACCATAGAAAATTTTTGTTTGGCTTTTGCTGACGATTCAAATCTAATTGAATCAATTCAATGATTATCAGGAGCAAATTTTCTAAGGAGCCTTATCCCTCAGAAAATTCAAAATTATTGAAGTTCGTTTGAATGTATGTGATAATGGAAAACCAGGAATAAACCTTTACCCGTAGCAGAAGACTAGATAGAAAAAATAAACTTGTTTGAGTAGGAAAAAATACTCTTAATGCCTATAACTGCCATTCACATTTTAAGCTAAGTACATGGTTCAACCAGTCTTTTGTAATCTGTTGACGATAAAACGAGTTGTATCGATCAATGGCCATCAATTCACTATTATGTTGCAAGGATTAGCCGCTCCTCGAATTCATTCTGAGTCCCAACAATGCACAGTCACATACGAGGTACTTAGTTTCTCTATTCGCATAGTTGCAAAATCTAAGGTGTGGATGAGAACGCGTAGTGAGTAGCGACATCTAGTGAAGTTTTATGTTACTATTTAGGGAGCAGAGAGGAACGATGAGGGTTGGTTAACGAAAGTATTTAAAATTGCTTAGGTAGGTAATTCATACCCAGGGAATACACCGAATGATAAATTTATAGGGCATTGCAGAGATGTCGCTTGGTTGCAGAGTCTGGGAAAGTCTGTTGGGGATAATTGGCACAGAGTAAATAATATTCAAGTAAAACTGACTTGCGTCCTCTGGATACTGTTTTTACAATGCAACCTTTATTGTTTCTACAGCTTAAAGCATGGCACTCGCAATTAACGCAACGTGTCAATCAGGCATAAGTTATAAAATTACCTAGCTTAAAGTTTCCACCTCTTTTTAGCATCGGATTAGTAGCCTTGGTGAAGGTCAAGTAAAGACGGCATTACTTATGTGAGCAGATAATCCAATCTTTCCAAGAGTAACGGTGGAGTTTCTTGAATACGAAACTGCCTTTTGGAAGGGGCGACTAGAATCAATTCTATTTTTTTTCAAAAGTGCCTGTCTTGTGCCTATTTGAATAAACGATTTGACTTTGACTAAACATGATTCTAGGTAAAATTTCACACTTTAGTATGTTTATACATGAGTATCTTTATAGAAGACATTGTGGAGAATCCAAAGTCATCACAATGTCTGTCACAAACTAGTCCTGCTAACTGCTAACTCCTTTTTAGTCTTGATACTGCTCGTATTCAAAAATTGCCTAGAGTTAAGCCATTTTAAAGCCACGTGTAAGGTACGGTTTGAAAACCATGCAGATTAAAATGTCATAATCGTAAAATATCTCAAGAAATTCGTCAATTTGTAAACGCTCTTATTTTATAGCAGTACTATCAAGGTACGTGTTCTTGAAGATATAAAGAGAAATCAAAATAATTTGTAACCAAGCTGTGTAACTAACAATAAATGAAAGGCATTAGATATTAAAATGAACGGTAATATTGTCTTCCATTTCCCATGTCAAACACCGACCGCACTCCTCCTTTTAACCCGCTCCCAATACATTTCACACTTCAATCTTCTAATTTGTAAAAAAATCAATTGGAACCAGCATTTTTTGTGCACCGTACAGTTAATAGATAGCGGTGCGCGGGCGCGGCTTACACAAAACATACGACGAGTATCATTTGACAATTTGCGAGCAATCAATGCATTGTCACCGCTCTTTATTCAACTCCAAATAATACATGGAAAATTGTCCATTCCAATTGTGATCCGACCATTGTTGGTCTAATGACACGATTCAGGTTTAGCTCGCTTTGAAACCGACCATCAGTGCATGTTCGGACGCGTTAGAGATGAGTATTACTATATTCTTAGCTTGGTTTAGTATTTAAGATTGTTTCTCCGTAATATGGGCGTCTTCTTAAGTGTTGAAGTCATTAAAACCCTTGCTATACCCACTGTTTAGTGATTTGAAGTGAGTAATCTAAATTTCGGACCTGCCAAAAAGCAAGAAGCAATGAGAATAGCCAATCTGACATAACACAAAACTTCGCTGACTACTATTAGGTACATCATTTTAAAACGGCAAATGACGTAACATCAATGGCATATCAATTGGAGCACCAATCACCGAGACACCTTCCAAAATTATCAAGACACTCCAACCCCTACCACATAAAGAGACCCATGAACGCTTTCATGGTATGGTCGAGGCTACAACGGAAGAAGATATCCATGATGAACCCGAAACTACACAATTCTGAGATATCAAAACGCCTAGGACTTGAATGGAAAAGTTTGGATGAATCTGAGAAGAGACCGTTCATCGACGAAGCGAAGAGGTTGAGGATAAAACACATGCAGGATCATCCGGACTACAAATACCGTCCAAGGAGGAAGAATCGGCTGGATACAGCGGCGTTTTCTAATCCAGCGCTTTACACAACTAGGGAGACTTTCGTAGAACTGGAACCTCGTCAAGATGCGAATTATCAAGCGCTTTCTTACCCTGACCAGTTTGTATACAACAATATGATCAGCTATACCGTGCCATCCATATCTCAGCCAACGTTTGTCCCAACATCTATGAGGCCGAAGGAAGAGGCATTACCAAGTTTGGATCTGAGGCCTCTGCCTTCGATAGAGAGCATTTCTCCGAGGCCATTCGCGGTCGTCAACCAGCAGATGATGGTGAAAGCCTACCAGGACCTGCATTACGTACCCAGTGATGTTACTAGGATCTCTTATCATTATCCATTTGGGGTACAGTAGAGTCTTTTTTATTGTAAAGTTTTTTGAGGCCATAATTTATTATTTAAGCCGTAGTTAGATATATAGCTAACAAATGTTGTTTAATCATGTGATTGTATAGTGTTTTAACTTTAGTTAAAGGTGTTGAAAATGCACTGTAATTGGGTTATCATTACCTATGTGTTGTTTTTATATCTACTGTCTAGAGACACCAGTGTTCCCATAGTATCTACCGCACATGTTAAATTAATGCACTAGAGACTTGTCCTATTTGTCAAATGCCATAGTATCAAGTCATAGTGAAAACTTGCCATTATTGGCGTATGGTAAGTGATGTAACTCGCCTCACACTTCAAATTATCAAAAATTTGTCAATAGTATTGGAATCGACAACGTTTATTTTAGAGGCATCATAGGGGAATGTTATTTGTAGCACATGATCCTATTTATGTCTAATAATTATAGTATTCAAAATGTTTGGTAGGTACCTAAAAAAATAATGTATCTACATATCCCAAAATAGCTTTATAAGAGCATTTAATTACATCTTCTAAACGTAATGATGTGATTTATCATAACATTTCATACAACAATCATAATTTTTTTATGGAAAATGTTATAATTTCGAAATAGTCTCTAATGGTGGATAAATTACACAACCATTTACTGCATGGTGTTGTTTTGTTGCAAGTGTCCGTGGGATTCAGAAATAGTATACTTGAAAAAGTCATGTTTGATAATAATATAATGTTAATATAAATAAATTCTTTTGAAATAACTGTTGTTCGTTTCCGTGATTCAATATGGTAATCTACATACCGCAACCTTACTTAAATTAATTAAGACACGGACCGATGATTATTTTTATGTCGAATCATTTTCAATTATGATTTAAAACTCATCTATAGATACTAATATTATAAAGTTGAAGAGTTTGTTTGTTTGAACGCGCTAATCTCTGGAACTACTGGTCCGAATTGAAAAATTATTTTTGTGTTGGATAGTCCATTTATCGAGGAAGATTATAGGCTATGTAACATCAAGCTATGGCCAATAGCAGCGGGTGAAACCGTGCGGGTGCAGCTAGTTAATAATAATTTGAGTAAGACTGACAATGAAACAATCTGACATACAGCAACGTGACTCAGTGTTACTAGGCTTTCATTCCAGAAGTTAGTTTGGGTCGTTAAAGGGTATAATAATATGTTGATAGTGTCTCTACTTTACACTTTATTTCTTTCATAGAGAGTATTTTCACGTTGTATATTGCTATGTATAACTTGTTTGTTGATAGATTTCTGGATTTTGGGCTGATTTCTAATTGTTTATTTGGAGGGTAGTGGTCAATCTCTTCAAGTGCCTTTCTTGTATTTGAAATAAATGATTTGACTTTCACTTTGAACGGTGCCGGCTTGGAAGATGGTGTTCTGTGTTGTGTTATATGCCTATACTTAGATCAATAGATCCTATCGCTCTCGTGTGCATGTTCTTGTTAACTTTGTGAGCTATCAGCATAAGGGATTAAACCACTCGATACCTTTCTTCTCAGAAACTTAAACCCATCGCATTATACCCTCTCAGCTGTTCCACAATATTTTCTTCTCAGATCGCATCCATCCACTTCACCCGATGTCTCCTACGGGCGGAGATGTCGCGAGATGCCGTCGGAAGCTGTGCCAGAGATAATGTGAGAGCCATGACACGACACTTCATAGATTGATGATCTCGTCACAATATTGTGATTGATTAATATCTGGTGGAGGCGCTCGTATTTTTTTTGATGACGTTTTTGTGAATCATTGTTTGTAAGGTTTTTTTTTGTGATCGGTTGTTTTTCGCAAATGTTTGGGTTCATTCAGTGCTTGTAATGTGTTAGGTAGGTCTGTAAAGTTATTATGTAATTCAACCTACATGCCATTAATATAGATTTTTGTTAAAGATAGAAGCTAACACTGACCTGCATAAATCACAAGGAAATTGAATTACGCGAACCCCTGCGCATTCGCCTTAATTAACATGAAGTAATTCACAAGGATACGTAGCAATGTATCTGATGGAAGAATAACAACGGACACTATAATATCTTAGTGTTCTTCTTATTTTCGAATCTGTGGTACTTTTTTGGATGTTATTAAATTGAATGCGCCCAGTAGGTTACCACATTGATCGCGGCATCAGTGTCATTCTTTAGGTCATCCGAGGTGCAGGTGAACGGGCACTTAAGAAGCTCCGCAATCGCACTAGGTGTTGGTATTTATTATTATAGATTTTAATCGCAAACTTGCTTGTTTGTGTACATCTTTAAAATATATATTTTGTCACTTTTCGTGTCACTCTGTGTGTCCGCATTGTTAATTGAAACTCTGCAACGGATTACGATGCGGTTTTCACTATAAATTACAGAATGAATTATGGAAGATTCATGTGTATACAACATTAATATTAAACTTATTATAATTTAAAGAAATCTCGATGTTTTTCAAGTCGTAAAAAGCGACCGAAGCACGGCCGGATCGCTATTATACGATAAGAGAATCTCACCACAAAGATTTTCCATTCACGTTGCCAATTCGTTACAGCATCTTAAGGAAACCTAAGAATTGCAGTAATTGTACAGGCGGGTATGTACCTAAGTCCTATGGGTAAATAAATTACCCAAAACAAACAATAATGGAAACCAATCACAAATTATGGAATTTCGATTTGTTCGATGTCGTGCGTTTTGAATTATTATTAGCAATTTGATCGAAGAGAGATCACAGGGTTACATAAAGGGGTGTTTAATTAATTTTATTATTGCGCACCCTTCACCCCCTGTGTTGGGGGTGAACCGATTTTTCTTTAATAAGCTTTCCATTAATTGAAAACTTGATTGTTTAGGAGTTATATCGAGCTGACGATCTGTAAGGATTTTTGGTCGGATTTCAGGACAATGCGCATGTTAGTCATAGTTTTGGTATCAGCTTCTTGAACAATTCTTTGGGACTAATAAAAGATTGGATTTTTAGAAGAACTAGTGATCTTTTCTTAGCCTGGATTTTTGACAAGAAAAGGTTTACGAAATGTCTCATAACTTGCCCGCGCCTTCGCCCGCTTGAATGTCGGATATTATCCCACGGGAACGTAGTAGTGGGATAAAAAGTCCTACGTGTTAATCCAGGTGATAATAGTAGGGACCGTCAGTAGGGACTGGTCACCTCTTAGCTGCCACGGCTGTTTTAAAATAAAAATAATTTTGAATTGTTTTTTTAAAACTTGTAATTATGGACGCTTTTATTAAGTTCTGCATCGTTCTCACGTGTAATTTCAACATGAATTATGTAACACAGTTTTTGTAAACATATTTTGATTTAAAAGAGTGTCCATGGAGTTTCTTGCCCGTTCTTCTCCATAGGTACCTACTGCTTTGGAATGGGCAACTAGCTTCATCTTTCTGACTGACTGACCCCTTGACAATTCAAAAGTGCCTGTAATTGGTTTATTTGAAATAAATGCTTTGAGTTTGAGTTTGAGTTTGAGTTGAATAACTAAGTAGTTTTTGCGTTAAGAAGTAACAAACACACATACTCACAAACTTTCGGCATAATAATATTAGTGTTATAAACATGCAATTTTTTTTTAGGTAATTTGTTAAAGAGACATCACCTTCCTAAAACTAAGACTAATAACCTAAGCGATTCATAACAAAGCCTAGAAATCGAGAAAAAACAATTTTACCAAGTGGTGACAGCAGCTCTATGTATATCACCCTTAACCTATCAAAAGTCTTCAGTTACTAAAATAGTAATTAAAGAAACCTCACCAGTTCCTTGGTAAATTGACATTTTGTTTCTACAATTCAACCCCTAGTTTAATAAACAACCCGACATTTAACCACCTTGGAATATTCCAATGTTTCCAAACGGGGCCTTTCACTGTTTTTGTAGAATTTACGAGAAATTTCATGTAAAGTTACTAATTTTCTTTTATGTAAAATGTTATCCTTATTATTTTCCTACTTCTTGTTTGTTTCTTTGCTACTTAATCTTTTTTATATACAAGGTAAAGATTGTTATAATATTTTGTGAAACCAAATAATCTGTATTATCCATTTTTTAACCATCTCTTTATTTCGGCTTTGTTCGTTTATTTTAATTTAAGTCGACGAAGAGTTTGATTTGGTCTGTATCCGTTTTTGACGTTAAAACCGTAACACTGACATCCAATTAAGATGGACTTAGATGAACCCAACCAGAGAACACCCGGGAATCCAGGACCAATCAACTTTTTCATAAGAACATTCAAAACTTTTTCCCGGCCAACGTAACGTAACATAATAGCGTTACGGTAACACGTTACATTACCCGCCACTGTATCAAGAACAATACGCCCATTGTGAAGCACGTAATCACACCCCAGTACGCGTGATGCCGAAACACGTTTTTGGAGAAAAACGTGTTAAGCCCAAGTTCAAACTAAAAGTTTAACAAGTTCACCAAAAGTTACAGAAAATCGAAGGGGTTTTTAATGTCGTAATGTTCGAGGGGTAAAAAGGGGTAAGCCAAGCTTATGTAGCAGATGTTTTCAGTTGAAAACTAGGTCAGTTATGTCTACTCTCTTATAATCAGCCCATAATGTTTCTACTGAAGGGGCTAATTTCTGAGAGACGGAGTTCGTTTGTTTTCAATATGGAGCAGCTCATTGGACGGATTGGATTTATCTGTGGCATATTATCAGTTAACAAAACTAATATATTTTATTAATTAAACTATGGTGTATGAGATTTTATTTATTCCTAGCATTTGCGCTAAACAACAAATACACACACCCCTATACCCTTGGTTACAGGAAAAATAACATTTACTTAAGAACAAAAACCGTTTTTTTTCGTTTTCTTTTGTTTCGTTACCTCGATGACTTAACAGTTGAACAAACAAACCCTTTGTTGCGCAATACTTTCAAACTTCGCCTTACTTAATGGGGGCTTGCCGAATTTACGGAGGTAGCTTTTGCAAAGGCCAGGAAAACCTCGCCTTAACCTTTAAGCAACAATGAGGCAACAGTTACGAAAAATCGTTACTTTGTTGAGCACTTGACAGATCCGTATCAGCTTTTGATGCGTAAACACTACGAATCCTTTTGATACGTATCTCTTGTTCACAAACATTCGTGTCTCGCGTCATTCAATATCACGCGACGCATTCATCCAAAACATCCCTGCAAGAGCCAAGAACAATGCCAGGCAACTGTCTAACACCTATCTCACTGGGCTTAAGCATTAACCGTGTGTTGGCAAGCTAATTCAGACCTTGTGCCAAAGAGGCAGAGTCTGATTCGGTCTGGTAAGATCACGAGATGCAATTCTGACGAATAACTGCTAGGTATTATCAAAGCTTCGTTACACTTAAGTGTTAGTCTGAAAAGATTTTCAGTATTTTTTTCACGTATTCGAATTTAAACTTTAACCGTTTGTCTGTAAAGTTGAAACTTGCGTGTGGAGGAGAGTAAGAAACGACTTTGCGAAATTGAAACGCAGTACAAAACTGTTCAAAGCACAACAAACTTAGAACTTTGCATTGTTAGTCAAAAAACGCATTTAACACAATAGTGTTAAAGGCGTCGTCGCCAGCATTTGCCGTTGTTACACCGAAGCGCACGTCATAATCGTCACAGATGTCTTTCACACCGCACATGAAGAATGAATGATGGATGAATCGCAGCATGAGAATCCAGTTTTTTCCATGTCTGGTGGAAACAAATTGTCGTCTTCCGGCCAAGAACCCATTCTCCATGCAAGTTTAAACCTTATTACAACAGTCAGAAGAGATGCTGAGTTGTTTGAGGGTTGCAAAGTAAGTTGGTCAGGCAGATATCTGTGAATACATATACAACCGAGTCACAAATGGGCCAAAAGTTGTATGCTGAATGTGGAGCGGTCTCCGATGTAAAGAAGTTTGCATGAAATTATTTGTCCAGAAATGTTTGGAAAGGATTATTGTTTGACTTTGTGATGTTCACTGTAAAAAGAGGCTACTGTCCATAACAGAACCTGTGACACAACGTCTTGGCAAAAATTATCTTTCGATTTCGAAAATAATACCTACTCATACATGTGTGGCTCTTTTGTCTTTCTTTGTGTATGGTTAGCGACTAACCTGGTGTCAGAGTTTTTATGCTGCCTCTGACCTAGCTTCACATACTGTTGAGAAATTTATCTCTCAAGCATGCCGGTTTCCTCACGATGTTTTCCTTCACCAATTTTTAAGCAAGTGATAATTATGAAATACGTACATGAATCCAAATAAGAGGTGCGTGCCTTAGGTCCGAATTCGGGACCTATAAATTGACAGTCAGACCGATGGTTACTCTACTAGGCTATCACTGTTTTGTCATGAAGTTTGATAATTAGTTTCTCGATATGACGTCATTTTCCGAAGTCTTCAGACTAACTTCAGAGACAGTTCAGTTCAGTTTCAGAGAGTAAAATATACCTAAAGAAATGTAAAATAAATAGGTACCAATGTGTCTTTTTAATAATATTGATACTACTGACAACATGGCCAGAGATGGCACAAGACAGGGAGGTTCGAGAGGAAAAACGGGAAGGACTTTGCCCAGCTGTGGGACACCACATAGGCTACCAATTCTGATTAGCAAATGACTTGACAATCAAATCACGTCTAAAATCCGGTCTTTGCAGGTAGGAAGAGATTAATGTTCGTTTCTTCTTGTCTTTGTATAAATGGTTAAATCACACTAATATTATAAAGGCGAATGTTTGTGAGTGCGTGTGGTGTGGGTGTGTGTGTTTGTAGGTTACGTCATCACGCTAAAACGGCTGAACAAATCTGGATGAAATTTGTTACTTTATATCACGGTAGTACCTTCCCTTGAGATAATTAACGACATCTACGCGGATGAAGCCACTAAATAAAATACTACTAAATACTAATACTAATAATACTACTACTAATAATACTACTAATAAAGAAAATACGAATCTTTCGGTCATTTCTAATAATTCCCATCTATCCGTTCCAGCACCGCGACATTCGATTATTCTCATATATTCAAGTTTCATTCATTCATTCATCCACAAAAACATCCCTACGTGTTGATATATTATGTACCATTGCAAAGGTGTGAAATGTATTTGAATACGATATTATTCGTAAAGGCTTTCAGGGTACAATGTTTCTAAGGATTGTATGTCCTATGTGGACGGGTGAGGTTTTTCTATTTGAAGAATGTGGCTGAAAATGTTTTGTTTGTATGTTTTTACAAAAAAATGTGGGGGTTTCAGCACTAATGACTGTTCGGGCAGATTTGTTTTATTAAATGAACCTGTCGGTCGATTCTGTGAAAATTTAACCTTGAAAACTTAGGTGACGAGAGCGTCAGGTGAGCAGTTGTCCACCTAATGCTAATGATTTTCAAGGTGAGATTTTGATGACTGTAATTTTCGATGTGTTAGCCACATGTGGGTTTATAATAGTGTTGGCTGAATATCAAAATTGATTACTGTTGTTTTTTATGGACTTTAATTTGGCAAGTTATATTTTTAGAAGTACTGTCTTTTGTTTTCAAAGTGTTTGCCTTCTAACCTTGTGGTACAGACACCAGCACATCAAGCTATCCCAAACTGTCAAATATTCCAAATTGAACATGAACCTTAATGTTTGGTAATAAAGTTGAAAATCTATCAAATAAATTTGACAGATTGTGGTAGCTTGATGTGCTGGCCTCTGTACCAACCTTCGTATTTATTGCCTAAACTACGTATAATATTCACCTGAGAAATAAATTGATTAGTATTTATTTTGTATTAATTCATTTTTTTTGCATTTTGCATGTCAGCATAAATATATGACGAAGGGATTCGTTATCAGTGGGTCGCGTCATCGGAAATAACACTCACAAACACTTCGTAAACACTTTTAATTACTTGCTAACTCGCACTAAATACAAAATAATCAAGGATGGCTTTTAAGACCAAGGATGGCGATTAAGAACTAAGGAACGCGGGAAGTTTAGCGCAGAGTAACGAACGTCCACTCAGACTGACGGACCGATCCAAAGTCCTAACTCAACTGTCACCGCACACTTGTGCCTCCCCACTTACAGGTTAGCCAACCTACCTGTCAACGTCAGTACCTGTCAATGTCAAATAACCGATTATCCTTCCGGATCGACATTTGACTCGATTATTCGCTCGGTGTTGCCATTACTCCTCGCTAACCATCCCCAAGTTATTACTTGACGTTCCGAAACGTAAGCTGTCAAATCTAACTACATAGTTCCTCTAGTGAGAGATAGATAGCGTTAATCCAGATTTATTGATATGCGTCGACGCTTCGACATATATGTTGATTATATTATGATTCGGTACCGTAATAATGTACATATATTTACATAATTATAAATATTAACACAAACTGCCACTATTTTTGCTATTCTAAGCTTCAACCTTCAACACACATACGTGTTCGTGACAGTGTATGGGTTATAATCATCAGTACAATTCTCTTTGATATAGAGCGATAACTGAGACTGACCTGCAAATCGCAAAACAGTAAGAACATATTGATTTAGCCAGCTACCTCACCACATCCTCCTTAGTAAGTTCTGGTTCACAAACCGTGGTTTACGTCTATATTTTGCCGAAAACGACAACAAACACTTACCAAAAACAACAATAAATATTTATATCATCCCTATTTGTCATAAAAGCTCGCGCACAACTTCCCAAAATCAATTCATTATCATAAACCAGTAGTAGTTAGTTGCACATTGGTACCGATATCTAAATAAGTCGCCAAATAATGCTCTTAAGTATTATGTCCCCTAATTATGAGCGGTCTGATGGCCGCACAGTGCGCAGAAACGGCGCTCTTGTGTACAAAATGAATTGTGTACGGAAATGTATTAACGGTGTGTCAAATGACTCGGAACTAGGGCTGGGATAGTACGCCGGGATTCGGGACAGTCTTTTTCATACATATGCAGTATTTATGCATATAATCGGAGATATTTTGTACGCCATCTCTTGGCAAAACATAGTGAGCATGTTGTCTAACCATAATTACTATCTGGAAATTAACCTATGTTTTACAGAATAAATGATTTGATTGATTGATTGATTGATTATTTCTCTTGGTTGACGTTGGGTGTGACTGCAAAGGTGACTATGGCATTATTTATGAATGTATTAGTAATGTATAGAAATGAATAAGAGATTCCTTTTTTTTAGGTTTCCGAACCCAAAGGGTAAGACAGGACCCCGTTAAACTCCGCTGTCCGTCCGTCCGTCTGTCTGTCTGTCACCAGGCTGTATCTCATGAACCTTGATAGTTAGATAGTGGCAATTTTCACAAATGATGTATTTCTGTTGCCGCTATAACAACAAATAAGTACAAAAAAACAGAATAAAATAAATCTATGAATATTTTTTATTTTATTTTTATTTTATTTATTTAAGGAAAAACAAACAGTAGCACAATAAGAGACAGTTACAAAATCTAAAATATAACATTTTGAACAATTATGCTACCCACTACGTTCTCCACAGATTACCATTTAAAGTACTTAAAACTAGCTAGTAACACATACATTACTAAAATAATTCACCAAAAGAGCATTGTACAGAAAAAAAAAAAAAAAAATAAGTATTGTACAGAGGCCAGCACAACAAGTCACAACAAACCGCCAAATCTTTTCAATCGATACCGAACTCAAGGATTAACCTATTAAGGTTCAAAATCACTTGGAGAAACCTGACAGTCCGGTAACCTGATGCGCTGACGACCATACATTGTAATTATGATTTTAACTCATTATCTTAATTTCTAATTGGGGTGTATAAGGTCTTGCGTTAATTATGTCACACATTGTGTATTGGTTTGTTGGTCTCTTAGGGTTGCTAGGATTTGATTTTTAAATGCATTTTTACATATTGCTCACAACAAGTGTGATTTTCTTGCCCTTTTTGAACCCTTCGTGCGCGAGTTCGCCTCGCACTTGGCCTATTTTTTTATTTTTGGCAGTGGTATTCAATACTCAGTATCTTCTTTGTAAAATAATGTGTATTCAATACCATATACATACTTGGTAATCTTTATAGTATACTAAAGCTTCGGACAATTTGATTATACCATGTCAGTCAATACTTTGTGTTTCACTGTATTGCAATCTCGATACAAGGTGTTTTTATATGTCACAACTCTAAGGTATCCCTTGATATGAGACCATACCAAAGGATCAACTGCTTCAATTATCATTTTGTTGGTTAAATTTTTCATACAAAATAATTTGACGAAATCATGATTATTACGGGAAATATGACAGCATCGCTTTTTTTAGTTTTAATTTTGAGGGATTGGTATGACAAAATACCTACGTACGTATATATACTATACACATCGAGATATATTAATTGTGATTGATGATATCTTCGAAACTCCGCATTTTTGCCCACATAATCTAGGACTTTTTCTATTATTTTTACTTATAGAATATATCCCTAGAGTTATGAGTATGACATTTACAAAATACTTGTTGTATAACACCTTTAAACTATGGGAGTAAGTTAAGTTTAAAATCCGGGAATCTCCGCAACTACCCGCGCGTTACCTCATCCCTACTAGAAACTTATGAGAAGTCCCCGGAACTTTGGAGCATGATTTTTTGTTAACATGTTTGTGCCATCCATGGGGGACAATTAATAACTACGCTGTTATTTATAGGACCTCTAAAAGGGTGGCTGTGTCTTCTCCTCTTCTAAGTAGCCTTCATGATCCGTGACGCGTGTTCAAGATGGTGGATTTGTTATAAAAGTTAGGTTAGTTATGTATTTTTGAAATGTTTCTTGCCGGGCGATGGGTAAGTAAATGAAGACATTGTTATTTAGAATTATTGGATTGTAAAATTGGGCAATTAAGTCATACGTACATATCACCATACAAATTTTACAGCACCTACAACTCACAGAAAAATGCACGCACACACTTTAAATTTTAATAATTATGTCTTTTTTTACTTCTTATTTTTCTCCGTACAGAGGTCAGCACATCAAGTTATTCCAATCTGTCAAATTTCTTTGATAGTTTTTCAACTTTATTACTGAAGCATAAGATTTCAATTAGAAAAATATGACAGTTTGGTATAGCTTGATGTGCTGGCGTCTGGCGTAAGTGGCGTAACATTTGGAATATTAATTGTTATTATACTTCCTAGCTAGTCAGCTGTTAAGTTAGCAAATTGTGAAAAAATAGAAAGAAAAACGTGTATTTATTTGTAACAGTGCCTACCGTAAATAAGGAAAACATTTGAACAAATACGCTGGAGACGACCTTGATACGTACATAATATAATATTACGGGGAGAATAAACAGGGCTTTCCATACCTTTTTTGACATTTTTGTTAATTTGGAATGGAGGATCTTTGCGGTAATGTCGGGGTTTGAACGTAAAATCTTCAGAAGCTATTATATTTGAGGGTGGGAAATCATAAAATGACTCTTCCCACTCTGGGTGGAGCGGAAGGGAGTCTAAGAGTCTTACTGACTAAAACCCATCCATGTTCCTTCCAACCTTTTGTGTTCCGGGGCAGCGGTAACCCTTCCCGACAATCCCACCAAAACTTATTTGTAACTTCAAATGATGTAAACTACACTAAAATCAAAATGATTATCAATCCATTTCACTTACAACACTATAAACAAAAAACGCCCCACAACACCATTACCGACAGACAATGCAATTTATACACAGTCCCCAGTGCGCCAGATGTTCAAACATGGACAAAACCAACACTAATTCTATCGAGTTTCGTTCCGTATGCTTTCAATTAGCCCGTTTTACATTATTTATTTCACACCACCCGATTGATAGAGCTTTCGGTTCGATTTGTTATCGTTTTTGTAGCTTTTATGGCGAAGTGAATCAGAATAATTACATTGAGTTTGTGTGTTTTACTGGTACTATTATTTAGTTTGTCTTCTCTTCTGTTCGTGTGGTTAGTAGCTAACCTGGTGTCAGAGTTTTTATGCTGCCCATGAGCCTCTGACTTAGCTGCATTTAGTTTGAGGGTTTTAATTCTGTACGTACTTCACTACATAGTATAAAACAAAGTCGCTTTCTCTGTCCCTATATCCCTATGTATGCTTAAATCTTTAAAGCTACGCAACGAATTTTGATGCGGTTTTTTTAATAGATAGAGTGATTCAAGAGGAATGTTTATGTGTATAATTTGTCGACATATTATTCGGGCGAAGCCGCGGGCGCAAGCTAGTATATTATAAAGAGGTAAGTTTGTATGAAGGTTTGTATAAACTACTGATCCGAACTCGAAAATTTCTTTCACTAATGAGGAGCTGCATTATGACTCTCAACTCCATCCTGAAGACCATAGCAGGGAGATACGACTCTCCGATGTTAAATGACATTATTCGTAGGTGCATCTCGAAAAATCATATTGTAATTAAATATTAAGGTTTACTAACAAAGATATATATAAGATTCATTACTTACAAACCCACTATGGATATAAGTCGTCCAAAAAAAAATATATTTTTGATCCCTGAGTGTCGCGGGCGAAGTAAATAATGGTGCGTGGTTCTTTTTAGGAGTCTTCATTTTGAATGATAACTTAGTCCGTAAAGCCTAAAAATTCAGTAACAATTTAGATGCCGACTAGCGACTTTAAGTACGATACTTTATACATATATATATAATAAAATCGTAGCGTAGGTAAGCGTAACACGAGTCGATACAGTACATTGAATATTTTTGAAATTGATACGAGGTCTTGGAACGATTCTAAAGCCGAAAAACAGACACAAATAGTTTTTACAATTTGTGTCTGTTTGTGTTTTTGCAGCGCCATCGCAGCAGCAAATACTACCGGATACATTCAAAGTCAGATCATTCTGTAGGCTTTTAAACTACAAGCTGCTGCCAGCGGCTTTGTCCGCATAGATGTCGGAAATTATCCCAAGGGTCCCAATGTACTATCAGGATAAAAGTATCCTATGTGTTAATCCAAATCCGTTCAGCTGTTTGTCTGTTTGTCTGTTGAGCGTGAAAAAGTGAAAAACATACAAACACATACTCACAAACTTTCGTCTTTATAATTAGTGTGATTACGCTATTTGCTGTGGGCGATGAGCAATATTGTTGAAATCTTCTGCATAACTAATTTATCGTCCCTTACATTTGAAATCTTATTTTTATAGAACATAAATAATTGTTTATAACAAAAAGAAATATTGGTTATAACTTTGGGATAAGTTACGCAAGCTTAATTGCTCAGTGAGTTAGTTATAAAAGATAACGAACTTATTTAACATAGTAAAATAGTTTATTGCAAAAAGATGACACTTATATTCTAAATAATTATACTATCTACGATACAAAACATCCATTATCCCTACCCTTTGGCAGTAAACACAAAATATTCACAAAGGGCACGAGGGTATAGGAAACCCATTTGACCATCCAATCGATTGGAAAATTGTATTATTTTTTCCAAATCATTACAACTTTCGTCCCACTGGGTCTCAAATACTAATAGTTATTGGAAGATTAAGTTTCTGAATAAAAATGATACTGTAATGGAGTTTTTAGTTTTGCGCAGTATAATAAATAAAAGTTAAATAAATAACGAAGTATTTTTGTGTAAATAAGTTAATGGATCGTTGAGTAAACTGTTATTAAATGGCCGTACTTTTGTGAAATATTGTGTTTTTGTATCGTTTAGACAAGTTTGTTGAAACGAAAACGTTTTAGTTGTCACTTTTAGTGTTAGTTATTGCAAGTGTTATTCGTAGTTTAGCTTTTTTGCTTGACTTTAATATTTACGTATAAGAAACAGTTTATAAACTCAAATTTTACTTTTAGTTTACAGTTTCTGTCCATTGTCTTTTTCTTTAAATGTTGTGTATGTAGGTAAACCTATCTTCTTCTTTTTGTATGGTTAGTGACTAAACTGGTGCCTGAGTTTTTATGCTGCCCATGGGCCTCTGACTTAGCTTCACATGCTGTTGAGAAATATCTCTCAAACATGCTGGTTTCCTTACAATGTTTTCCTTCACAGATTTTTATGCAAGTGATAATTTATATTTATACAATATGCACGTCTCCGTAAAATCAATGGTGTGTGCCTTGGGTTCGAACTCGAGACCTATGACTTGACAGTCCGACGGTCACATCACTAGGCTATCACTGCCTTCAAAATTATTCAGATTGAATGTGTGTTTAGGGTGTTGATTATTCAGGTTAGACTCCTAATTTGTATGTTATTCTGTTACATAGATATACTAAAAACAGCTAAAAGTTCCGGAGAAAATCAAACAAGTAAAATTAACTGACATTGTAAGTATCCGCGACCACTACAAATTACAAATCCCTTCAACTAAGTCAGTCCTAAAGCGTTCAATAAAACCTAGGGTCCCTCAACAATTATCTAAGTGCCGCAGACAATAGTGTTCAATGTATAATGCAAATTATCCCTCTGGGAGGGCCGGAGGACAACCGAGTGCCTTCAGAATGATTTAGTCGGAGTGGATAAGATTCAGTGCTTATACAACGGTCGTAGGATAATGGCGTGGGTTTGATAAATCGAAAGGCTTTGGATTTTTCTGATTTTCTGTTGTCATCACCATGCAGAGATGATAACAGGTGGAACTTAGCAGTTTGTGGTACAGAGGCATTACATTAAGTTACCCCAAACTGTCAATTTTTTTTTGATAGTTTTTCGACTTTATTACAAGGTTCATTTTCAATTGGGAAAATTTCATAGTTTCGGATAGGTTGATGTGCTGGCGTCTGTACATTTTGGTAACTGGGTCAACAAACAAGGGGTTTTATGTCATAAGAAAAATGTTATAAAAGCTCTTGTTGTTTGCTACAAGCCGTTGTCTAGTGATAATTAACATTCAAGGCACGGCAAAAGGTATTCGTAATTGCTGTCCCGTTGGTCTAGTCGCAAGCGCTATTGCTGCGCATGAGGTCCTATGTTCAATATCCTGGTCGGGCACAGTTGGGTTGTTATTGGGTTTTTCTATTAGAAATTTCTCAGTAGCTGCCCGGAGTCTGGGTTTGTGCCCGGTTGGTGGCAATAAGCTCGCCCCCTATTACATGGGACTTAAAAATAACTGGCGAATTGTGTGTATACTGACTATGGGTACCTACATATACCTCTACCTGATCCGTCGGGCAACAAGGTTATTCGTAATTAAAGTGTGTTTAAAATTGTATCTGGAAAGTGGGGCCAATGTGGGAAGTGCTGAAGCTGAATACGTCTAGGGTGATGTTCCAAGAAACCGATGTTTCTCGAGGGATGTGCCATGTTTGTTGCTGTAAAAATAACATAGTGAGAAAACGCTCGATAGACACTCAGATCTTATTAATACCGTGTTTTACTTAAATTCAAATATCTACTGCTCAACACAGTACATTTCATACATTTCCAGATGTCAAGTGAATGCGCAGTTCACTGTATTGTACAAATTCAGGCATACAACATTCATAATTATAGTTAGGTATACAATTTATAAAATCCAATTAACAAAACGAGTCGGAAAGAAAATAAATCCTTACCACAGGTATTTGCCTGACTGCCGGGTAAGCGGGATTGTCCGAAAAGCTTTACGCTGCCTCGGAACATAAGGGGCTAAGGAAGGAACATGGATGGGTTTTCGTCAGTAACAGTCTGTCACTCCCTTCCGCTCCATCCAGACCGGGAGGAGTCAATTGATGATTTCCCATCCGCAAAAAAAGGTATTTGCCAGTCATTGCTAGATTCTTTATAGACAGCAATCTCACTGAAAAAACAATTTCACGCCATTCCAGCCCCTCGCCACTGCTCAGTCTAGAGTCGTAGAAACAAAGTGATTGAATTGGAAGAAGCAACTCTGTCTTAACCCATTCACTGCTGCGAGATTGGTAATAAACAGCATTTTAGTCCGATGAACAGTTAAATCCGTTTAGTACCGAGAGCCAGGCTACAATGTGGCTGTAGTTAATGTTAGTGCCACTTTATTGGGTCTTTATAACTATGTTATGTGGGTATTAGATTGAATGAAGTTGAGTAATTGATTTTTTTTACTAATCGTTTCATTTCATATGGGACCTATCTGACTCAGTTTTAATCCAACTCGGGACTTAATTCACGCGTTGCAATAAAACTAAGTCGTTGATTCGGACTGTAATATGTATAATTTGGGATTAAATGCCTAGAGTCATCATCTGCCTAGCCTTTCCCAACTATGTTGGGGTCGGCTTCCAGTCTAACCGGATACAGCTGAGTACCAGTATTTTACATGGAGCGACTGCCTATCAGACCTCCACAACCCAGGGACTGGGCAATACGATACCCCTTGGTGAGACTGGCTGCCAGATTTTCGGGCTTCTGACGTCCCGTAACGACTGTCAAAGATGCACAAATGACAGCCGGGACCTACGGCTTAACGTGCTCTCTAAGGCACGGTGGAGTCGCAGTATGTAAAGAAGGTCACCCATCCACGGCCAGCCCCGGCAAGCGTGGATTAATCTGATGGATCGACCTGTGCGGCTGTTAGTACTTAGCCACGAGCTCCTAACTAAATGCCTAGAGTAATTTGTATTAATGATCTGAATTACTGAAGGCTTTTGTTAAAGACTCCTCCCATTGTGTGGAGCGGAAGGGAGTGTCAGACTCTTACTGGCTAAAACCCATCCACGTCCCTGACTTACCCCTTGTGTTCCGGGACAGATGTAACTCTTTCGGACAATCCCGCTGAATTACTGATGGCTGGGTTCTCCACTATATCCTGGCCACCGAGTGAGAATGGGTATGTGACAGCTGTCAGTTGGACACGCGTATTCTTTTTTACTTAATTGACAGATGTCAGTAATACATTTTCTCATCGGCCAGAGAGTAAATGCTGGCTTTTGTTTTAAAAATAATTCTTCGTTAAAGGAAAACCTGGATTAATACGACAAATATTTTGTGCCCGTGCCGCTATACGACTTTTTCTTTTCCGTTTTTTTTTTATTATAATTGCAAAACCATATTCGTCTGAAATAAAGTTTTTTTTTATGAGTTGGGCTCTGGAGGTACGGCAATTAACACGTTGAGCGCCAACGCGGTCACCGGTGACCGCGAACAATAGTGTTTCTATTGTGTCGGCTGCGTGGCAGTTAATGCCTTAATATAAAACCAAGCGGTCAATAGATTAATGTTGATTACGTATGAATGATGTCCATGACTGTTAAAAGTCAGTGACAAAACTTATTGGTGAAGGAAAAACAGCTTTATTTTGTAAAATTGCACCATTAGTTGAATACAAAACAGGAATTCACGTAGAATAAAAGCAACAAAAACTCTTGGATACTAAACATAATATTAATGTGGGGGAACGCATTAGGGAGAGGAAATGGCGGCATACACATTCAGTATTGTGCTCGGGGAAAAATGATATAATATCGTAACATCCTTTTATGACCATTACTGGGCTTGCCCGCCCTGGCACAGATGGGGTATGCGCAGATGTGGTAATGGACGATGAAAATTTTGTGCCCATCCTGTGATAGCCTCTGGGAGGACATTAGGGCAGATTTTTCTACAGCTGATATATTACACCCGTGGAATTGAAATTGACATTTGACAGTTTATTGTTTGTTAGTTATTTCTCGTTAGTATAGAGTCTAAATTTTTGCTCGGTTGATGGCAGTAGGCTTGCCTCCTTTTATATGAGACTTAAACATAACTGGCAAAATGTGGAAGTGTTAGGCAGATATTTGTCTAAAGTAATATAGGCAAATATGTGCCTAACACTTAACTTCGTTTTTGACACGATATACCGAAATATTTTTTTATGTGGGCGTGGATGGCCGAAACTATGAAGAATAGCGAAAAGTACTGACAGGAGTCACGGGCTCGAACTTGATGAAAACTAAAACTGCATCACTGGATTTTTGAAAAATCAATATTTCCAGGCAGGAATCGAACTCGTTGATTTTGAATTCACCATGTATAGCTGTATGAAGAACGACGGAAGCTTTCATACAGCGGTCATACGTATCGAAAGGTTAGTCTCATCTGTGTTCTCGACTTCTCCACCTACTCTTTGCCATCGCCGCCCTACACGAGACAAATCGTCCAGTTGGCCATTTGTCAAAAAACCTGCATCCGCCCAATGAAAGCCGTCTTTATGGACACCACAACCTTACTGGAACACTTCCTTTTTCCTTATCACAACGGCATAAGATTCAGAATGACCTTAATCACCAGTAAATGATTAAAAAATCTACAATATTTTCTAAGTAGTTCTCGTAACGTCTATTGCGATGTCTTAAGGTTCTTTTTGGCATGTTTAGTGGTAATTTCTTGGTATCTAATAAGAATGGTGATTGTTAACAAAGGTTTCTTTTTGAAGTTTTCTGTTAAAAAATGCGTGCGGGTGTGTCTGTCTGTCATAATGATGGCTTTGTGATGATATTTATTATGATAGAAATGATTTCATCGCCGTCTTCATAATTCTGGTGATTTAGTGTTTGCAGGGGTTGGGTCGTGAGTGCAGCTGTTTACTTAATTTCTGGGATAGGGAGAGTTAGAATAATTAGTTACTACAGCCAGAAATTAATGACACAAGTAAATAAATGCAATTTCAAAGAACTTTTAATTGTACTGGATTTATAAAAAAAATTCTTGGAGTCTTTTGTTCTTTTAAAGGCTGTTACAGTAGAAATTGTAGGTGTGTGTGCTTTAGAGAAAAAGCCGAAGCCTGTAAGGTCAAAGGGGTTGTCCGAAAGGGTTACCGCTACCCCGGAACGGAACATGGATGGGTTTTAGTCAGTAAGAGTCTGACACTCCCTTCCGCTCCACCCAGAGCGGGATATGTGTTTGTTGCTGTGAGCAACGTTCTGTTTTTCACAAGTATGCAACTTTGCTCTTACTTTTTTAGAAGGCGCAATACTTTTTCGTTGTCGGTTTTTCCTATACTCGGCCGATGAGAGAACGCGTTATTTATATCTGTCAATTGAATACAAAAGAATTGTTGAAGTGTTTTACGAATTTAAACCTTATTAGTTCCTAATCGTGTCCAACTGACAGGTGTCAGGAACTTGAATCTCTCGGTGACAGAAACATAGTTTAATTGAATATTCATTTTGCCGCAACACAAACAGAATATCGACAACATTAAAACACATTCATTCTCCATCACTGTTACTACAGAGTATTAACACAATGCTACTTACTCCTGTTCGCTCAACCAGCTTGAATATACGTCGTTCGCAAAAGTTGGCTTATCTGTGACGTCACGGTTTTACGTCATTTAATATCGGGATTCATTTCAACGTTCACATCTTTCTGCTTCCGATGCGTCCTTGCTGAATGACATTTCGTTTTTTTTTAATTTTGAATAAATTGTTATCTGTAGCCATGGACAAGCTTTGTGGGGAAATTGAACTTATTGGAGGATTTCACTGGCTGAATAGATTTTTAAATTCCGAATAATGTTTTGTGTGTTGTTTTAATTCCCATTTTTGTAAGTTTTTCGACGGAAGTTTGTAGTTTGGTTTTGTTGTAGATGGACACCACTTCGCAGCTCGTGGCTAAGTAATAACAGTCGCACGGATCGATTCATCAGGTTAAGCTACGCTTACCGGGGTTGGTCCCTGGATGGGTGACCATCTTTACATATCGAGACTCCTCGGTGGCTCGGAAAGCACGTTAAGCCGTTGGTCCCAGCTGGCGTTCGTGGTTCTTTGACAGTCGTTACGGGTAGTCAGAAGCCTGATAGTCTGATAGCCAGTCTTACCAAGGGGTATCGTATTACCCAGTTACTGACTGGGTTGTGGAGCTCAGATAGGCAGTCGCTACTTGTAAAGTACTGGTATTCAGCTGCATCCGGTTAAACTGGAAGCCGACCCCAACATACTTGGGAAAAGGCTAGGCAGATTGTTCCACCACCATCCATTATGATTATTTCTGCCATCAAGATGTTTTTGTGTATCTTTTGAAGGGTCTAACGCTGTGCCATTTAATGGTCCAACAACTATAATAGTTGCAGTTACGCGAAAATAGATACAGAGGCCAGCACATCAAGTTACTCCAATCTGTCAAATTTCTTTGATGGATTTTCAAAAGAATAAGGTTTATATTCAATTGAAGGTCTCTGAAGTTTCCGTAGTAGTTATTTCTGAGTAATTCTTCACATACTGTTGAGAATATCTCTCAGGCATCTCCGGATTCGTCAGGTTCTTTTCCTTCACCGATTTTCAAGGAAGTGATAATTGTACACACATGAATCCGTAAAATCAGAGGTGCCTGCCTTAGGTTCGAACTCAAGACCTATGATTTGGCAGTCCGACGGTCACATCACTAGGCTATCACGTGTCAACAGACCAACATAAATGTTGACGCTAATGAAATTCAACGCTTTTATAAACACCAAATAACAAAAATAAATCAAAACAATAAAATCCCATAGCTCATGTCAAAATTCACACAAAGTCAGTCATCTTAAGTCACCCCTAATTAAATTCGCTAGAGGTTCTCAATATCGTTGGCGCTTGAAATGGTACTTGAAACTTGTAAGGGAACCTTTTCACCAATAAAGTGACCGAAAACAATGGTTAAACTGAGGCTGTAGAACAAAAAAATGGCGCGATTGCATCTTTGAGTGGTTTGGCCGTGCGTGTTTCTCATGGGGCTATGTTTTGGTACTGACGCTAAAGGGAGCCACGGGGAGTAGGGTGGCTAAGCGGGTAGTGCTTTTGGGGATAGTTCTGACTTCTTTCATGGTGTCTTAAAAATGATCACTGGATTCGTATACTACAGAAGAAAACGGTAATAACTTGCCTGTGATTATTGTCAATTCGTAGCTGGCTGCTATGACAATTACAATATAAATACAACCAAACAATATAAATACAATCTAAAACTGAAAAAAAAAATCTATTATGTACAAGTGGTAGAAAAGGGAGAGATTATGGTGGGGGGTATAGTGGGGAATGTGCCCAAAAGGCTGGCAGCGTTGCCACGTTGCAAAAACAATTAGTATTAAACACAAACAAATAAAAAAATTATGTAAAACATGAAAGACATAATTAAAAATCCAATATGTGGAATTGTTCGAAATTAAAAATAATTATGCAACGATTTCTGTCGAAGCAATTAATACAACGGTGCAGTTTTAACGAACGTGGACTTGAGATAATTGCCTCCACATCCCTGTCCTCGTTTGTTGGATTATTTTTAATAAAATATAATGTTACTGCACTTGCAATGATGATCTGTCACTTTCGTGGCGTCATGTTAAAATAATGACGTTTTAACGTACAAATATTAAGTAAATTACTGTTATTTCTTTTTATTTGTTCCATTTGTATAATCACAGCTCATCATACTGTCTCGTTATACTACCAGTTTTATTTTCATATAGAATTAGTTTTGTCTTCTATTCGAACAAACAGCTGTGCTCTCGTAGATTTTTACTCCTTCGTACATCCAAAGAGCCAGTACAGTATCCATTCGGCCCACTAAAATAATAATACCATTAGTAAACACAATAGTTAAGTAGGTACCAATTAGCTAAATTTACGGGTTTCACCGAGAATAATGCTATTCGTTTTCCAGCGCCTTGGTTCAGAGCAGAGCATGGCGTATGCAAATGGCCGCCATCGCAATTCCCATGGTGCATGACATTAGGTACCTATTATAGGTACTATGGTTAGCTAGTCATGATTGATTTGTGGACATATTAATATTATTTACAAAACTGGTAATTAAATGCACTTTATAATTATTATTTTATTGAATTTTTTATTTTTACACAACATTTATCACAATTATTATTATAAGTAAGTTTATTATTTTATGTAAGATACCTACTATTTGCACACGCTTGGACACTCACTTACATTTTGTAGTCTTTGCTCATTTGTTTCTGTAGAAAATTATAAAACGTCACTTACCCGAGTTATTTAGTCACACAGGGGGACGTCATTACGTCATTCCAGGGGTAGTTGCTGAAAATCAGCGCTGTTGACTATAGGTTCGCCTGAAGTCACAGCATTTTTGCTGAGCAACGACCAATTCATGCACAGATGCGACGCACGGCTTCAACGTGTTAGTCGTAGAAATAAACAGTGGTTGAGTTATCACCCTGCAATCGGCATTTCTGTTTCTCGCACATTGTAGTATTTAGAACAGAATTAATTTAAGTAGATTTGTTATTGTTATTGTTGTAGTGTTATGTTGTCATGTTATGCAATAGTCAGTTTTTGTCTGTGGTCCATACATTGTCCATGGCCGCGATACCAACTGTCAATGATTTTGTTGTTTCTGAATACAAGGTTTTTTAGCTGATTTGCACGGATATAGTATGTGACTTTTTTTTTTTTTTGTTTATTTTTGTAATTGTGCGTCCTGTTTGTGCTGAATAAATATTTTTTCTTTCTTTCTTTCTTTCTTTCTTTCTGTATGATTCAAAAGTAGAATAGGTAAAATAAAAATATTGATTCTTTTCACCGGTAAATATGATAGATTTTTACAGAATATGGCGAATCCGATTAACTTTAGACACAAAGCTATATGAGATAAGTATTATTTCTTATATTCTTGCTTTCTTCATGTTCCATTTTATTTATTACTAACTGATACCCGGCGCGTTTTAGTCATTCTGCTATGCCTATAACTTTTACACAAGTGCAATAGTGCAATAGACAACGTTTTATCGCAATTGGATTAATGATATGGCAACGAAAAAACAAATTGATTTGTGTTGTATACTATACTCCATTTATTAATACATTAGAAAAATAACGGCAAAATAGCGTCTACTGCGTAATATTGTTGATATTTCTGAATTAAAGAGTTTTTTTTAATTGTAAATAGTCAGTAGGTTACATTGCTTAATATTTGTCCGGAATTAAAGTTTATTATTATATTTCAAAAGGTAACTATCAAGATACAACTTTAGTTGCGATCTGATCTTATCTGAATATCCGTCAATATCCCTAAACAATGGTGCCCCTGCTACCTACAGACGTCACACAGCGGCGGCTCCCACGGGTGTGGTGCTCAAATTAGCGCTCAATTTGCTGCATGATCCGATTTGCTGCCCGACTGGGCAGCAAGCTGACCGACACTGACTGCCATTTAGGCTTTCTGGCGATACTTTTGTGAGCAATTAAGACTAAGAATTATTTGGTCCTGATGTGCAAATATTTGCCCTCTTTTATTTGCACTCTTATCATAATATGATAAGAGTGCAAATAAAAGAACATTTCCGTGTGAAAAGAGTTATGGAACTCTTTAATTTGTTTAACCCACTGACTGCCGGAACGCAGATTTACGCGAGACACAATGGCTTTTTTTATTGTACAGAGGCCAGCACATCAAGTTACCACAATCTGTCAAATTTCTTTGATAGTATTTCAACTTTATTGCAAAGACATAAGGTTCATTTTTAATTGAGAAAATTTGACCGTTAGGGATAGCTTGATGTGCTGGCGTCTGTACCTGTAATTACGGCACGCGAGAGGTAAATCTATTTTAATTTAATGATATAGTGTTTGTTTATCTCGTCATCGTTTGTCGACCAAGATAGAGAATAATCATAATACATCATAATTATATTACTGAAAATTGACCGGTGGAAAATATATTTTTTTTCTAGATTGTTGACGTTAAGTTCTGACCCTCATTACCCCCGACGATGCCATTACCCTCCTCCATGAGAGTAGCCCGTCAACTAGTACCGTTAGGAAACCCTACAGACGCCGATTGGCGACCTTCCGTCCTCGTCGTCGAGGACCGTCGTGATGTCGCTGTCCATCCCCGCCCCGACCCTTGCTCGAGCCAGTCCGCGTTGCCGCTGAGCATGTAGTTTCAAATACGCCCGATCCAGCCTGTGTCTTGGTGACCTCCCCCAGCGACGCCCGAAGCCGAGGTCCGTACCCCACAGGGGGTGCCCTTAGCATTTAGTCGCTAGTTTGTAAGTTTTACTAAGCCCTGGCTGCATGCTGCAATTTCATTGTGGCATCCACAGGCAAGCACGTTACAAATATACAGTAAGTACAACGAAAAGCCAAGTGTAGAAATTATTGAACTTGGACAATGAAGAAACATTTACTATTGATTAACACTATCTTACACATCACTTTATTCGGCGCCGGCGCTAGTGGTGGTGGCCCCTGCTGGTATTGAAAGTTAACAACAAAATCCATAGGTAATCTATGTCTTTCAATATTTATGCTCTAAGAAACCACAATAATAGATAGGTTTAAAAACTGTCTGCGCTTTACATAATTCATTTGATGAAATAACTAGAGGGTGGCTTGAACCTTTTATTTAGAGCAAATATTAAGTAACCGTCGCGATTGTTACCACACCAATTATTATTCAACGTTATAATAACTCAAAACATTACATCAACAAAACTGTTTCATAACAGGTAACATTTATTTAAATTACATAAACAAGTGGCAACACTCAATAAACTCGTTTCTTTTATTTGAATGTAAACATTCCTAATACTGTTTCTTTGTAAATGAGTCAAACTTTAACATTACTTTTTTTAAATCTTATCACAGGATCTCACAAAACAAATAACATTATATGACCAAAGAAACCGACTTTACAAAGCTATTTCAAATAATCAGCCACGAGAATTTAAAAATGTATGCCAAGGAAAAATACTCCTTAAGTTACAGAGATATAATTCAGTTTTCATTTGCTGCTGAAATTGTTTTATAACCTTTTGGCTATTTTCGGTCAGTTAAAAATCAACTTAGTGCTTTAAAACAAAGGGTTGATTTTTGTACAACTTGTGTATGTATATTTTTATTTCCATACAAACCTAAGTATAACTGTTATCTTCGGAATCTCACTACAGTTAAACAAAAGGGGTGAAAACAAAACGGGGTGAAGTATTTCTCGTATAGGGGTGAAATACAACGTACTCGAGAACTCGAGTCGAGAGCTCTCGAGAACTGGATGTAATCGATATTACGATTATATCGAGTCGATTCAAGAAACAATTCAACAATTGCTGAACGAGTGTGGAATATTATTTAGTCGTGTGAGTTTTTTCTTTAATTGAAATACACAACTGAACAAACTGTGGGGAACCAGCCAACTACAGGATGGAAGGGACATCGAGGCGAAGGCGGTCACCATGGCTTCAATGCATGATTCTGAACTGAAAGGGTTTTCAGGGTTGAAATTATTCGTTGCTGTTCCATATTCTGTAATCATTTCACCGCGACAATTGTGAAGTGAAGTGAGCTGTCATTCCATGTAACGTAGACAGTATTGTCAGTTCACGATGAGCTCACTTGACCAAAGTTTTCACGGTGAAATGTATCAAAATAGTATATTGTAGGTACTATTCTTTGCACAGATGCGATCTTTGGTGGATGCGATGCACGGCTTAATTTTTCTTGTTTTTATACATTGAACTTATACTATTAGTGTTATCTTACACTCTGCAAATCGGTATTTTCAAACAAAATGAATCGATTCATTTTTTTTGTTTTTTTTTTATCATGTGCCAATATCGCACACAGAGTAATTACGCAATGTGTAGTCTCTGGTCTTGTTGTGACCATTAAATTGCAACCTGACTTGACATCAAGCAATGGACAATAATGTCAATTTTAAAATAACTTTTTTGGCTACCGTGTAAGTGTGTTGGGTGTTGTAAATTTTGTGCTTTATTATGTCGTTGATTTATGTTGTGACGAATTTTCAACAATTAATGTTAATTCGTTTTTCTGTGAATCTCAGCAAACCCAATAGGCGCGGCAGCGCGGCGGCGACGTAGTATCGCCAATTTAAAATACATCAGAATATTCGTAGCGACGGCTACGCTCGTAGGCTCGTAGCAGTTGTCCGGTTTTCTCACGTCGATGATCGTAGCGCGTAGCACGCGAACTGTAATTCATAATGAGATTCAATTTATTTAATTGTTTTATATAAAGTTAACAAGAAAAGGGCTTGTTATGCATTAATTACATAATTAGTTACATAGTGTTGGACAAAGTAGAGTAGTAAAATACACACATCAAAAGTGTCTAGGGATCAACATATATTTTTGCAATAACTTTTCTCTTGATTGATATTAATTTAAATTTTCTTTAAGGATTCATCAAATAAAGTGTTTTCGTTTGTCACAGTAACGATAAACCAAGTCACCTTTGCATTAATAAAGAAATTTGCCATTTTCCTAATAAAGGGATTTTTGACATTTGAACCACTAACATTAAAGTTCGAAAAAAAGACTGAAATAACAGTTTTCTTTAAAATTTTATTGGGTAACTTAAACAATTAATAATCCGTGTTTCTACCGCGAACACTAACAACACAAGAACATCGGTTTGGCATACTCAAAATGAGTTCATCCAAATCACGCTGTGGAATGGCCGCCCATGTTCGTTGCAACAACAAAAAACGGTCTTCTTGCAACTGGATACCCTCCATATTCGGCAGAGCTCTTCTCTGTAGCATATCCCATGCATGCTCAATCGGGTTCAAGTCTGGCGACTGAGCAGGCCAGGGCAGGACATTGATGTTAGCTGCGGCGAGAGTCTGTCTTACAACTCTTGCGGTGTGCGGTCGTGCATTATCATGCATTAACTGAAATAAGGGACCGATTTGCACTTGTAGAGGAACGATGACGTCAGATACAATCGTCTCAGCATAAATTTGAGCGTTGAGGTTGCCTCTGATCCAAATCAACTCAGTTCTTCCGCCGATCCAAATACCCGCCCATACCATGATGGTTCCACCACTATAAGGATGGACTTCCTGGCAGGATTTTAATCGCTGTTGGCGTCCAGGGGTTCTCCAGTGTCGTATACGTCTTGTATCCGGTCTCATACCAAAACGAGACTCATCAGAAAAGCACACGAAACGCCATTGTTCTTCTGCCCAATTTCTGTGTTCAAGAGCCCATTGATATCGAATCCTACGATTGTGCATTGCTATAGGTGGTACCCGTAGCGGTCTTCGGGAATGAAGGTTCACTTCATTCGTTCCTCTACAAGTGCAAATCGGTCCCTTATTTCAGTTAATGCATGATAATGCACGACCGCACACCGCAAGAGTTGTAAGACAGACTCTCGCCGCAGCTAACATCAATGTCCTGCCCTGGCCTGCTCAGTCGCCAGACTTGAACCCGATTGAGCATGCATGGGATATGCTACAGAGAAGAGCTCTGCCGAATATGGAGGGTATCCAGTTGCAAGAAGACCTTTTTTTGTTGTTGCAACGAACATGGGCGGCCATTCCACAGCGTGATTTGGATGAACTCATTTTGAGTATGCCAAACCGATGTTCTTGTGTTGTTAGTGTTCGCGGTAGAAACACGGATTATTAATTGTTTAAGTTACCCAATAAAATTTTAAAGAAAACTGTTATTTCAGTCTTTTTTTCGAACTTTAATGTTAGTGGTTCAAATGTCAAAAATCCCTTTATTAGGAAAATGGCAAATTTCTTTATTAATGCAAAGGTGACTTGGTTTATCGTTACTGTGACAAACGAAAACACTTTATTTGATGAATCCTTAAAGAAAATTTAAATTAATATCAATCAAGAGAAAAGTTATTGCAAAAATATATGTTGATCCCTAGACACTTTTGATGTGTGTAGTTCGTGTACGGTGATGCTGATGGGATGAATCAAATCTGTGTCTTCTATGATGCGTTTAAGTTACGTGTATCGTTGTGCCTAGCCTTTTCCAGATATATTGGGGTCGGCTTCCAGTCTAAACGGATGCAGCTGAGTACCAGTATTTTACATGGAGCGACGGCCTATTTGACCTCCACAACCCAGTAACTAGATAATACGATACCCCTTGGCAAAATCTGACAGCCTGTCTTAGGTTGTCAGATTTTGGTGCTCCTGACGACCCGTAACGACTGTCAAAGATGCACAAATGACAGCCGGGACCAACAGCTTAACGTGCATAAACATGCCAATTATTAGGGTTTCTAATTAGCTGCCACAATATATTATAACCATCTACTATATTTTGCACACAGTGAATATTCAAAGGTATAATTTTGGCAAGTCAATGCAAGATTGCATTGACTGTTATTCTCAACAAAAAGAAAAACAAAATAAACATTAAAATCAAACAATAAAACCGTTTTAAAAATGTAACAAGAAACCAAGCATTAGGCTTACCACACACCCGCGGCACAAAGGCACAGTCGCGAGTCGACAAAGGCGGCCGAAACAAACGCGCGAGCTAATTTGAACCGGTGACGAGTCTGATCACACGTCTGAACCGCAAGTAGCTATTTGTTGTTGCATACGCCCACATGGTGTGTGGGTACGTTGTTAAGGTGTAATGCGGTACGGGATTTCCTGTTTGGTTGACCTTAATTGGTTTGTTAAATGTCATTAAATAGTTAATAACCATTAGAATCCTATTTCATTTATGTATAAAAATGGTTTTGGAAATATACGATTTTTCTGGTCTTAGAGAGATTCTGAGCGGGTTGCAAATGAGTACCTACCTATCGACGTTCTGACGCATAGATAAGTTAATCGTTTAGTATTAGAAGTATAGAAACGAGCAAGTGTACCTACTTAAAAAAAAACACTTTTTTTCCCTCGCTCTGTGTGGAAAGGGAGTGTCAGATCTGTAACTGTTTAACACGTTAGCTGCGGCACCAAATTTTGCAAACTTTCCGTTCCTGCGGCACGAGGTATTATCGGCCCGCACCGTGACCAGACGTTAGGGCGACACGCGGTCTATTAGACCCCACCTCCTTTAACAGACTTAAATCCATTTTCTGGCGCGAAATCAAAGATAAATGAAAAATTTGGTCCTTCTCGATATAGACAGTGAATTGATGAACCCTAATCTACCGTCGCCCCGGGATCTGATAACTAGTTTAGGAATTATTGGCAAAACAAAATATGGGATCTTATACACCTCGTGACGCACTGACATAGGGTACATTTTCGCTAAGATTAGTGATGGGAAAAATAATATCGACGCAACGACGTTTATCTATTTTTGTGTGAAAATCTTAATGCAGTTCACAGAATAGAAAAAAAAGAAAACCAGAAGTAGAAAAGAAACTATCCTATGTATTCTGCCTCGGGCTTTAAAAATACACTTATTAGAACTTGAATTAACATAAAAAAAATCAGTAACAATATACTTTTTTTTATAAAAAATCGCAATCGTTCTGTTTCTGGGTTTTTTTAAATTAACTTCTTCCGACATCGTTTAGACATGTTCGGCGATGTAAAAGGACGTGCTCTCCAATCGACGTGATGCACAACACTAGTCGCGGGAAGCTCGCGTTGGGTGCGGTACGAGGTCCGGGAGGATATGGGACGTTTTAGCCTCGTTCCGCACTGCATTAAAATTATAATAATTCAGTGCGGTACGAGGCCTAAGACATCCGGTACCAAGGTAGGTATACCACCGAGTCCGGGACCATTAGCGCGTCTCAAATATGCATTTATCTCTTTTCTATACTGGACCAAACCAAAGCTATGCCCTTCGCACGGCAGAGATGTTCACGTTTTTCCTTGCCGCACCACAAGGAAGTTGCATGAGGGGTGATTTAGGCCTCGTTTCGCACTTAACGTGTTAAAATCCACCCATGTTCCTTCCTTAGCCCTTTGTGTTCCGGGGCAAACCAATCGGGCAGTCCGCTGAAAACTAAATTTCTTGATTTCAAATAATAGAAGCTGATCAAAATTGTCAAGACGATAAACAAAAATTTTAAAGCTATAAACATTCTGTAATCAGCCAAAATTCCCGTCCAACAACGGACCCGCACCCTTCTAAACATCGTTTACCAACATGTAATCATTAGCAGATTCGTGTGAAAACAGCCAATTTTGTCGCAACCTCGCACGACTATTGTGTCGTGACGTCGCGCGACTATTGTGACGCCCGCGCTCATCGATTCGTCGGCGGCATTAGTCGATACGTTTGACTTATTCACGTTTGCTGAATAATTGCTGTGACTTAATTACATATTGGCGTTGTAGCTTGTATACTTAATATATTAGTTTGTGTGATTAGGTTTATAATTATGTTTTCACCGTACAGATAAATTTATTGATTGCCCTTACGATTATAAATGTTAATTACAAAACATTTTACACGAGTAACATTGGAGTTTCTTGCCCATTCTTCTCCATTCAAAACTAGCTTTTGGAAGGGGCGACTAGAATCAATTATATTTCTTGTTCATTTTGACGTTCAAAAGTGCCTATTTAAAATAAATTATTTGACTTTGACTTTAATAAACTTTTTTTGAGATCTCGTAGCTTCATTTATCGTTAAAGTTAGAAGTTTTTCCAACATGCAGAACATTATGCTGTCACCAGGTGAAGCAATAGATATATAGTTTTAATAGATTTTCAGTTGTTTAAGTTGACTACTTCTATTTTCCTTGCTAAAAATGGTCTTTCTTTCTTTACTTGTTCAGTCAGACGTCCATTTTGTTTATTGTAGCAGATTTTGTCTATAAAGCCCATTTTGAATCCTAATAGTTGATTACGTCCGATTCCGTCGCTTACAAAATCATCATTAATTACTGAATTTACACTTACAATGGGTAAACCAATTTCTCCCAGTTCTAGTAACTAGTTTTCACAACCTACCTACCTAATATTGGCAAAACTATATCACCGTGATAATTAGTTACTGGCGAAATGTTAGTGGCATGAGTCTAGCAAAATCCAATATATCCCCCCGAACTAAACGATGACCACAATCATCCGTCCACTTGTCCTCGACAATGCGTTCGCGATGTTGATCCACTGGCCGGATTCAGCCCCGTGCCGGATCCCGCCGGATCCGACCGGATTTCGGTGGATTTTAGACCGGTTACATTCGGATTTCGCCTCGATAGATACACGCGGTGGTCCGACGTCCATCCAGCGTGTATTTAACCACATTTCTAAGCGCATCGTGTTAGAATTTCAAATTTGTTTGCATACGGATTAGAAATTTGAAGTTGGAACATGATATTTCCGATTTTGCATTAATGTTATGAGATGTAATTTTGAAATGTATTTACGTTGGTTTGGGAATATGTATGTTAGTGATCGGTTTGTGTTGCTTGGGTATAATTTTGTAGTTGGCTTATGATGCCTCGTCACAGAATGTGGTTGAATGGTAGTACACATCGTCGCTTGAAGTAATAACGGTCTAAACAATTTTGGTTGAAAATCTTAATTATCTATTAGCAGTGATTTGTTGATAGTTTGTGGCGTGTAGTCACATCGACACTCATCTTTCCCACAGTTTTTCTAATGATGTTTGTCAGTCGAACCTGATGTTTGAATAACGGTCATCTTATGAAAAACTATGTGAAACCTTTGATCTCCTTACTGGAAATCAGCATGAATTTTTGGCACCATCTTGGAATACCCTGCTTTATTTGTGTAAAACTCTACTGACATTTATATGATGTCAGATTCGAAAATTTACGATAAGTCATCAAAATCGTTGTTCCTAATTTAAATCACATTGAACTCCAACTTTTAAGTCCGCACATTTCGACGCTGTCCACTTCAGCCCAAGTTCAAAAGAAGCCTCCCTTATTTCAATCCCTAATGAGTAAGGATTATTAACTAACAGTCTTCCACAAGCAAGGCGCGACACCGGAAAGACTCAGGGCTGCCACACTCGGCCGCCGGCGTACACTAATTGTCTAAGTGCATAATGAACTTGTTGGCAACCCTAGAAGCCAACTTTGATATCAGAACAGCACACAAACGTTGACTTTGTTTTAATATCTTAGAGTTTAATTTTGTTTGACGAATTCTCTTGAGTGACAACCCTAACGACGAATTGGACACGCGATTTCCAACTTTAAAACTTGAGTGATAGAGTTGATTTTGGGTTGTGAAGTAAATTAAATATATTAAGGGTTATACAGTAGTCGTCACCCTCAGTCTTTCTGTATGTATGTGTCGCACTTTCTATTGTCTCGTTGAGTTAATTAGAAAGTTGTGTCGCGCAAAAACGGCGGAGTTCCAAGAGATGTAACTTTGATAGTTAGGAGTGAGGAATATTTTTTAAGTTCTTTAATTAAGTAAATTACTTATTTGCGGACTTATTCCAGGTATTCTTTCGTGGGTGTACTATACTATACAGTGCAGTTATTATTACTGTGGTGGCAAGAAATGCATCTGTTCCGTGACTTTTAAGACCGAATCTAACTTATTGTTCACATCTTTCATCACATTCTTGTCATCAAGATTCTTGCTTTCGTATTGAATTTTTCTTTTCTCAGGTCGAGCAAACCGTTATTGGGTTATTCCATTAGGAATTCCTCAGCAGCAACTCGGAGTCTGGTTTAGTGCCCGGTTGGCGGCTATAGGCTCGCCCCCTATTACATGGGACTTAAACATAACTGGTGAAATGTGGCTGTACCTACTAAGGGTACAACTCAGCCTAATCTTTGGGTCCTGTCGATTTTATCTTCCCTAATCAAGTAGTTTCCCATGAAATCGTCTTCTCAGCCTATTGTCGTGTTTAGATAGGGTCAAAATAACGGGTTCAGCGCTCGTTATTTCCTGTAAACAGGGTAGAATCTTGTTTTATGCGAACACTGTGCCGTACTTCCGTAACTTATATGGCAATCCAGTTTTGCCCCTTTAAGTTACAATATTGGACTCTTAACTTTTTTGTATCATGATTTGAGATAATTTCGTTTTAATTGGAATGAACGTTGAACGCTTAAAAAGGGGATTTAGTTAAATTTCAGAAGAGACCCGGCGTTAATTTTATATTTAGACTCGAAGCATTTATTTCAAGTAAACCATTTGATCCTTTTTTTCCCTCCCGTTTAATGTACTTGTACATAGTTATTATTAATATTTTAAGTCTTTTTATCACTACATAGTAGATATAAAACAGTGATAGCATAGTGGTGTGACTGCCAAGTCATAGGTCTCGAGATCGAACCCAAGGCACGCACCTCTGATTTTTCGGATTCATGTGCGTATTGTATAATTATCACTTGCTTATAATCAGTGAAGGAAAACATCGTGAGGAAACCGGCATGCTTGAGAGATATTTCTCAACAGCTAGTGAAGCTAAGTCCAAGGCCCATGGGCAGCATAAAAACTCTGACACCAGGTTAGTCACTAACTACACGAAAAAATTATTCATATTTTAAATCTTTTCAGGTTAATAAACCATTAAATTGTTAGTTACCTACTTTTGAATTGTAAACGAGTCGGTCAGTCAGAAACATGAAGCTATTTATCAAATTAATATGTCAAGTCGCTAGTGCATGTATTGGATACCTACACGGTAGAGCACACGGTGCAAACCTACCCCGCTTGGGCGGAGCACCGCCGTGTCCTCGTAGAGGCGATCGGCGGCGGCGACCTCACGCGCCCGGCTCGGGTGCAAGCCATGGTCCGGGGCGAGAGGGAGTGGAAGGCAGTCACCTCCTTCTGCGAAAAAGTTATGCTCGCGAAGGAGGTGGCGGGATGGGAGAGAGAAAGGTCCTCCCGTCCCAGCCGCCGCAGGAGACGCCCCGGGCGTCGGAAGCCACGTGACGACTCCCGGCCACCGTAGGCGCGGGCCTGCGGACGGTGAGTAATGGGTGACTCACCGTCCGATCAGCACCAGACCCGTGCCGTACGGCGCGTATATGTTCCACGCGCGCCTCAAAGAGATGTCAGCATATGAAGGGGCCCCTCAGGGCCAAGCCTGCCGGGTAAGCGGGATTGTCCGAAAGGGTTACCGCTATATACCCCGGAACATAAAGGGCTACGGAAGGAACATGGATGGGTTTTAGTCAGTAAGAGTCTGACACTCCCTTCCGCTCCACCCAGAGCGGGAGCAGTCATTGGATGATTTCCCAGCCTTAAAAAAAAATAAAAAATGTATTGGATACCTACCTACTATTTTTACCGTACACATCACATTGATGAAATTTTGTTTGCCTCGTTTGCCTTATTAATAGAAGTATCAGTCACATTATTCTTATTTTTGTCACTGTCAATGACTCAATAACAGTTCTGTCAAGCTATAATGCACAAACGAAGCCGCTGGTAAAAGTGATTCCCAAAAACAAAGTAAACTCAGGTTATTTCTCTTTAAAGTTCTCTTTTTGACCTCTGGAACGAATCTATTAATATATTTCCAAAACAAAAATTATGCAGTTATTAAATTTGACTAAGGGACTTTCTGGGAATCGAACGGTTTACCTTTAGCACCGCCGCCTTCACAAAAACACGAAACGGTTGCTCATTGTTTTGACATTTGACAAAAGTCATTGTGCCATTATGACGATACTCATTTTTATGACAAAACTCTACCTTATACGGGGCGAAATAAAATCGTACAATCCTAAAACGTAATTTGGTCTTTTCAAACCGTTATTGGAAACAAAGATATTTATTGCGGTTATGAACACATCTTGTTTTGTCGTTTGTTTGTCTGTTTGTCGGCGTTGATTGGTTTTAAAAGTAATTGTTTGTTCGTCATTTTGTCTGATAATGTGGGTCGCTTGAAAGTTATTGTTCTTCGAAGACATTTAGTTGTTAGTGTACGTTTTATGACGTCAGTGATTATCGTTGTTACACGCGCGATATGAAAGTCAGTCGGAGGATCGGTTTTTATTTATGAGAGATTGTACTCGAATTTCTTACTGACTGACCGTTATTGCTCGGAAATTCATTTTGCTATTTCTTTCGAAATATTTTATAAGTGTTTACAGGTATTGGTCGGTAATCCGTGCAGGGATTAAGAACTTACAACTATACATAAGTAGGTATTATTTTGCTGCACTGGCTTTTAAGAAGAATAGGTAAAGCTTTTTATACCCATGTACCACTTTTACGACACAGAGTAATTAAATTAGAGTAATTAAAAAAACAAATGATGATCTTAATCAAAAATCATTATTTTAACTCATCAAGGAACTACTGACTCAGGCTCCTATCTCACTAGGACCAACCATAGTCGCACTGCCAATAAATGTATGGTTAGTTGCGCAAGCGATCAGACGCCGGTGAGATACTCAGCATAAAGTTGTGTATATTTTGCTGGCTGCGCTACCTCGGTGTCTTTAGCTTATGCATAAGCAAACGCAACATAGCAGGCAAAACTGAACCCAGACTTAAAAAAAAAACATCCATCAGATCAACATCACCGAACACAGATCAACAACAAACCATTCACACCTGCGCAAGCCACAGTTACTAATCTAAATAAAAAACACCCTTCGTCAGTTCATTAGTTTATTAAAAAATCTATCTATAAATGAATTTTCGTGCGCACAATGCGAGCACTATGAAGATTGCCTGCGCGTAGGCATCACAATGGACCATTATCGTTGGGAGGTCATTAACTGAGTGCATTCTTGGTGAAAGATAATAGATCCGCAAAAGTAACGTATAGGATATAGGATACAGGAAGGGCCGGTGGCACCGTCTTAACTGGCGTTTAGGATGGTAGGGGAAATGCGTTGGTTTGTGGCAGTTCTCGGTCCTTTTTGAACGATTTTGGCGCGATTCCAGTCTCATTTGCTAGCGAAAACTTTAATGTTTAACTCAATCCAAGCAGCTTTTGCTTTTAAACGGCTTGTTGGTCGTAAAACTAAAGAGCTTTGTCTCATTGTCTTTCCTTGTCTGTACCTATGTGTGTGCTGTCTTTATACCTTTTCTTCTACTTCCATGATCGGTAAAGCAGACGATCCTTGTTTGGACATAGAAACTGTTAATAAGAAACTTGTCGTAATCAAAAAGGAACCCAGTTTAACTAAGTCGAATTAAGTTTTGTTAGCTACACATGACTTAGGAAGTATCCGCATAAGCATGGACGCTAAAACGGGACAATTGAAGGAGACAGACAGTCTAAACATTTCAGTTTCATAGATAATCAGATTAAACCGTTAATTTACTGTTAACCGATGATTAACTTTGACTAACCACGCCAGATGCAACCTGTCCTATAAAAAAAACCAACCATAATAGTATGTCGGGTGAAGTGTCATGGGAAATTTGCGTAAATTAAAATAGGAAGATGGAGCGAATAGGCTTTAAGCCTATATTGTGCTCACCCCGCTTTTGTCACTATTCGAAGCTCAACGGCATTCGAAGACTAACTAGCTAATATTTTCCTCTCTTTCTTGTTTCAGGGGTCGGAGCGAGATGGAGATACCCAGGTCATGTCTGCAGGCTGCGGTATTGTGGCGGTGTTGGGAAATAAGTAATTAGGTGCGATGTTTCTTTGTGATATTTTTTTTTATATTTCGTTATGTATTTTCCTTGTTGCGGTTTTAATTAATGGTGTCTACGTACCTACTGCTTATGTTAGTTAGGGATGTTTTGTTCTAGCTGTGATGTGTCGCTGACATTTTTTCTTGTAATGCATGTTTTTTTTTGCTTGGCGTAATATTATAAAAAAAATATAAAAACAATAAAAAGGAAATTATTATATTTTCATCAACTTTTCAATTATCATTTTAAATCTGTCGTATTTATTTAAAAAAAAAACGAAAAATAGGTAAGCTCTTGCATGTGGTATAATCATTCCATATTCCAAAGTCTCTTGAAGTTATTTGGCTCACTTATTTATCAGATTTAATCCTGTAAACTAGCACCAGGTGCCACCATTTTGTGAATTGCCAGACTTGCTTGACGGCACCTGTCAAAGTAAGTTATTTAACTTAATAATTTCTTATTGTTTCTTTATCTTAATATTTATATGACAGCAATCGTCAAATAATTTAGTAAAAATATTTTGGCTGTTTTATTTTGTTGTCTTTTTGTTTTCGCTGTTTTGTTTTTTATTATTTTATTTTTGATACAATGACGTTATAAAATAAGACTCGCTTTTATTTTATTGGGAGTCAGGTAGGTAGGTACCTATTCTTAACAAGCTTCTAATTATAGGCTCGTGTTGATTTTTTGCGAAAAGAACTATAAAATTATCAATTTTTTAAATGGCATGGTATATACATTTTATTATGTTGCTTTTTTGTATTATAATCTTCGCTCTTTTTTGAGATACTTCGCTAAATAATTTTAAGAAGAAAAAAATATTATTATCATTTAATTATTTTTGTTATTTTATCTTATTTATTGCGTTCTTTCTAGATCATTACTTTTTATAACTTATGAACTGAATACAACTCAAATCGAAACAATATCGGCCAAATCAAAATTCCACTTACTTGGTCATAGATCTGAAACAAACAAAATAACACAAAAACAAAGCCACACAAAACCCTTTTAAAAGCATAAAATTGTATCACCATTAGCTAGCCTTTTTTTTTTTTTTTAAGGCTGGGAAATCATCCAATGACTGCTCCCGCTCTGGGTGGAGCGGAAGGTAGTGTCAGACTCTTACTGACTAAAACCCATCCATGTTCCTTCCGTAGCCCTTTATGTTCCGGGGTAGCGGTAACCCTTTCGGACAATCCCGCTTAACCATTAGCTAGCCTAACTTAAAGCTAACTTAGTTTGGAGTTTACGCGTCGCATCAATAGATGGCGTTAGTAGTATCATAACGCCAACCGACGTTTTATTTTGAAGTGATTGTGAGTTGTGCTTACGAGTTCTTTTACCGTTTCGGAGGGGCTCTATTAGAAATAATGACAATATGAATCCGGTTGTTATGAAAACGTTTGGTAATAAAGCTAGTGTTTTGTTTTAATGATCTTATAGGTAGACAATTTCAGAGAAAAAAAAATGAAATGAAAGATGTTTACACACAACAATATTTTCTTTATAATATAGGAATGACCACGTTTTGTAAATTTGAACGGCTTGTGGCTAAGTCATAACAGCCGCATGGGTCGACCGATCAGGTTAAGTTACGCTTGCTACGGTTGGCTGGTCCGTGGATAGGTGACCATCTTTAAATACCAAGAACTCTCCGTGTCTCTGCACGTTAAGCCGTTGGTCCCGGCTATCATTTGTTCTTTGACAGTTGTTACGGAAGGTCAAAAGCCGGGGTCTGACATCTAGTCTTACTAAGGGGTATCGTGTTACCGAGTAACTGGGCTGTGGAGGTCAGATAGGCAGTTGCTACATGCAAAATACTGGTATTCAGCTGCATCTGGTTAGACTGGAAACCAACCCCAACATAGTTGGAATAAGGCTAGGCAGATGATCATCTATACTAATATTATAAAGAGGAAAGATTTCTATGTATGTTTGTAACGAATAAACTCAAAAACGACTTAACGGATCTAGATGAAACTTGGCACAAAGATAGATTAAGTATAGTCTGGAATACCATATAAGATACTTTTTATCCCGGAAAAATGTACGGATCCCGTGGGATAATTTCCTACACACACGCAGGCGAAGCCGCTGGCAAAAGCTAGTGTTTCGTATGATAGTAGGATAGGTAGGATAAAGTAATGTAGCTGCTGTTGTTTCTTAATAGGAACCTGGAGTCTGGATTTGTGTCCCTATATGGCAATAGGCTCGACCCCTATTACATAGGACTTAATTATAACTGACGAAAAGTTGGTGCACTGACTATGGGTATACCTCTACCTAATGATACAGAAAAAAAAGACGTGATGATGTCACGTCAGATTAAGGTGTTAATCCCAACTTTACTCCTTATGGGAATTTATACTCTTATCTTTACTCAATCCTCTATAAACAAACATTATTGTTTATTTTCAACTCAAATGCCTGCACAGCAATTAAACTGAGCTAAGTAACTGTTTTTGACTATAAAAGGAAATTATTAATTTCCATTAGCCATTTCGTTTTACGACTAAGCTGAATTACGAAAACTTTGATTGCTAATAAAGTTTTAACAAAACGCGAACAAACTAAAGTTTCGACTATAAAATATAGAAATTACTTACATTCAGGCTTGTTATTATTTTATTATCAAAGACTTCTTGGAAGTACTTTCAGATCTTGCAAAGACAAAAGATCATCCTGTTTTTAGGTAATCTACAATCGAAAACCAACTCTACAGCCTCAGCAATAAAACTGAAAGTTCCGTGCCAGAAAAAAGACTTAAGTCTTAAAAGTGTATACAGGGTGATAATGAAAAAGTCGTTTTATGATTGTAGAATGTGTTTACGAGCATAATCCTAGTTATTGGACAGTATAGTGTCGCCACAAACCATTCCTATGAAACAATGGCACAAAGCATGTCCGATTCGATCCGTGAAACGACCATTTTACGACCAACTTATAAAGAATCGATTTAAAGTTAAATCTGTGAAAGGTTTTCTAGTGTTCCTGTTTTATGTGATATAATATATTGTGTGGTTTATAGTGCTGCGGTACTGTGGGCATTCAGCCATTGATTGAGTTTAGAGTAAGTTTATCTGCTTAGCTCTAGAGCTATTTACATGATTTATAGTTTGGAAAAGATGCGCTTGCGTTTCCTGAATTCATTTTAAAGATGGCGTTCGAATTTTTGCATAAATGGGCTAGAACATCATTAAGTAGGTATCGTTTGATAAAAGATACGTATTTATAATTCTATGTCTCTGTAAAATCATAGATTTAGGTAATTTCTAACTGGAAATTGTACTTTTAAATCTTATTGGAATGTTTGTAAAAATACTGCCGAGTGTGAAACAAAACAGTTTTCTCGTAACGGTTTTGGCACACAGTTATCTTACTGGCGCAGACGCATGAATAAAGTCTACTTTTTCTAGTAGGTATTCTAAGTCTAAATGAAAATAAAGACTAGGGCGTCGGATTAATAAAAAAAAACATTTAAAGTTACATTCTTATAAATTAGTGAAGTCTCACTACAATTTGTTCATGTTCTTAGCAACATTACCTATTGTTCCAAAATTCACTCCCTCATTGGTCTAGTTGTCGCAAGTGCTACTGCAGAGTCCTGGGTTCGATTTCCGGGTTAGGCAAATGCAATTTTTTGAGTTTTTGCATCTGAAATTTATAAATAATTTTCCAGCTCACTGCATAGAAACACTACAACCCTTTAATTATTTTAAAGTAATTATATTCATATTTCATTATAAACCGTCTCATTATCGAGGACTTGAGGTGGTGCGTGCTGAAACACGTATAAACCCAATAGGTAATTAAACTGAATTGTAACTGTAAACTGACCAGCTTTTACACAGCTAAGACAAGTTGTGTAACATTTTTATTCCTTTTGGTCTAATAAATACTATTATTTCCTTTATATTTTACTAATTTACGTATCGGGAACAGGTTCCAAGCAACGTCAGGGCTCCAGTGAGAGATACCTCCTAAAAAAGCCGTGACCAAAAGTACCGCTTTCTTAATTAAGCCCTTAATCCAGCTGCCCAAAGAAAGCCTCCCATACTACTGCTACACTACACTATCACTATCTGCCCAGTCATAGGTCTCAAGTTCGAACCCGAGGCACCTCTGATTTTACGGATTCATGTGCGTATTGTATAATTATCACTTACTTAAAATCGGTGAAGGAAAACATCGTGAGGAAACCAGCATGTCTGAGAGATATTTCTCAATAGCATGTGAAGCTAAGCCAAAGGCAGCATAAAATCTCTGACATCAAGTTAGTCACTAACCACACGAAAAGAAAAAGAAGAAGACTACACTATACTAAGTTATAAATAATACCCTTCACCGATTCCCTATGGAAAATAAATAGGTACAACTGTTGATCACTCACTCATAGACAAACACACACACACACACATAACATCACATAGTACCTACATTCCCGAAGCGTTGTCAAGGTCAAAGTTCTACTTGAGACTAAGTCAAGCTTGTAATCCGCAAATCGTTGAGCTTAAGTACACAGAATCATGAAATCCATTGTTTGGCAGTGACGTCACTAATGTATGTCACATATGAATAAATTAGCTTATAGGTGAAACTAATAAAAGTATACTATTCCAACCGGATGGACTTGCATAGTGCGTATAATTAACTATTTGAAACGGTCAAAAATAAAATATGAAATCACATAGATAAAAGACCGCTCTTGTTAAAAACTTCCATCACCGTACAGAAATTAAATATTATGCGAAGATAAAATTGTAAAATTGCATTAAATGCTTATAAGTATTCCATTTGATTCTAAAAATCTGTGACGTCACATTTTACTTACAAAACACGTACAAATGCCGCGTTTTGACAGTTCATAAAAAGTAACGTTATTTGACTACCCTTTCAAATACGCAATTGACGGCTAGTGCCTCATTTCATTGTAAAACGTCTAACGAGCCTCTGTGAGTTGGCTTCCAAAGGTCTAGGACCCCAAAGTCCCCCGAAATGTCGAAAAATGAAAAAATATAAAATGCCTACTAATAAATCAAATTCCTCACCTCAATCAACCTCGTTCTCTCTCTCCTACTATTCTGTATCCGAACAGGTCAACAATGACCGTGACCTTCATAATACACATTGTTGAATATAAATAAATATTGAGTATAGCACTTCGTGAGGAAACCAGCACGTCCTAGAACCAAAATATTGAGGTGTTGTGATAGGTATTTGTACCTATCTTTGTGACATCTACCAACCCGCACTGGATCCGCGTAGTGGATTATTGCCCACTCCCTCTCACATAGAGGAAGTCTGTTTCCCAGCAGTGGGAACATTATATGCTGATTATGTTATCTTTTTATAAAGGCCCTTCAAGAGACTCTAGAACTCTTCATGAGGTCTATGAATTAACCATGGAGGTAATTGATCAGGTAGGATACCTAATTATTATTCCTTTATAGCATTCATTTCAAATACTGTTATTCAGCTGCATCCGGTTAGACTGGAAGCCGACCCCAACATAGTTAGGAAAAGGCTAGGCAGATACAGCATTCATTTTTGAAATCATAACTGTCAGTTGACCAAGCTGACTCTCAAATCTTTTCTGTTCTAAATATGAAATTGTGTTTATTTCCAAAAAAAACAAAAACTTATTGAACATCTGTGGAGGTTTGATAAATAAGGAGGTTAATACCTCCTTCTTATTAATGAAGCTACATAAGGAACCACCAAATAAATCTTTCTTCCTATAATGTTGGTCCAGACGTACTTTACATCGTCTTGGGAATCAAATACAAAATTTTGTATAATTCGCATTCAATCTTATAAGGTGACATAAAAATTCGCTAGCAATAAAGTGAAGTATAAAGTATCATTGATTTATTTATCATATGTTTGCAATTCTAACACCATTATCCTGCCCTTATGCCGTTTATTTTGTAAGTGATTTCAACAACTTATTTTATCTTGACCCATCCGTGTACCTAACTCAGCTTTTATTCTATACTTCCTTAGATGGGCGTCTGATTCAACTTCAATAGTTACTTCCATCTGCCTTTTTCCTCACACACGTTTGTCAAGTTTAACGAGATAAAAATCTGCTGATTGGTACATTTTATGTTTTCATTTCCAACCACGAACAGCGTAAAATCTCTTTTGTGATCATTATGATCACAAGTACAATAAAGTAAGCTTCAGAGGAGTAAAAGTTCTATTACATTTTATACCAAAGTAGGATTACGTCTTATGATATTATGATATGAGAATTACACTCTAAATAAACATTAAGAATGAACCGCCGTATTCGAATGGTCTCTTTAAACGTTTACCAGCTAATAAAAACTGTTTAATCGCTTATACCTTAAAAGCTCAAACGGTTTATTACTACGAATTTGTCGAGTTTTCGCACAAAAAAGTTGACATTCAAACGTTCACTCGTGGTCTATTTATATAAACCATTTATTTGGTACACAAGCAAATTCCACAATACAAGTGTGTAAAGTATTCTATTACTACAGTTACATCATGCATTGAGCCGCATTCAGTCGCTGGCATGGCTCCGAACAGCTGCACGCCTGTTCCGCGCCACGGCACGCCGCTTTATTGTTGCGACAGAAAGAGACCCGCACACACCCATTGTGTGCGAGAGCGAGGCCAACATAGCGCACGAGGAGGGCCGCAGGCTGTACTCACCGGCCCCTCATTGGCCCGCGCGTTAACGCCCAAATACCCCACCCCCCGCACTTCGATACCCACAAGGCCCTGATACCAAGTCGCCAGTCTACCGTCCGCCTTCGACGTGACACAATCATCTTTTCGTCAGTGCTCATTCACCGCTTTGTGCCATACATCACTTTAGAGCTAATGCTCTAACAGAACTTACGACTTAGTAATTAAATTTCAATCGCTATGTCGACTTTGAGTCATCACCCGTACGCGTTCTCCATGCACCCGGGCATGTTACCGGAGTATCCCAGCGCGCCGCAGCCGCTGCCGGCGACCTCGCCGCAGTCCGAGGGTCACATTAAGAGACCCATGAATGCGTTCATGGTGTGGTCCAGGCTGCAGAGACGCCAGATCGCTAAGGACAACCCGAAAATGCATAACTCTGAGATTTCCAAGAGGCTCGGCGCAGAGTGGAAGCTGCTGTCTGAGATGCAGAAACGGCCATTCATCGATGAAGCTAAGAGGTTGAGGGCTCTGCACATGAAGGAGCACCCGGACTACAAGTACAGGCCCCGCAGGAAGCCCAAGCCCCCCACGCAGGGAGGAGCGCCCGGCGCCGGTGCGTTCGCGAGTTTCCCGCTGCCATACTTCGCCGGCCCGGCTCACGGAGTGGGTCACCTGGACGCGCTATCATACTCCGCAGTGCCGCCGTACTTCCCACACCAGTTGGACCACCTGCAGTTCTCCAAGCTGATGGCACCGACGGAGAAGCTGCCGACGGTGTCGTCGTCGGCGGCGGCCGTGGTGTCGTCGTTTTACTCGTCGCTGTACACGTCGCCGACGGCTCCTCCGAAGCACTTCCCCTCGTCGCTGTTCCCGCAGTACGGTGCCGCGCCCTCGTCACCTGTGTCCCCCATCACTCCCACACAACACAGCCCGCATGATGACCAGCTCAGGCGGCCCGTCTCCGTCATATATTGAAGACCAACCTGCCTTCCTTGAAGGATGCCCATCTTTCGAGGTTCGGCAACCCCGCACGAGACGGATCCAGCAGTTTAAGTGCAACAGACTGTGAACAAGAATGTAATGAACATTATTTATTTCCTAGAGTAACAATTGACGATGTAAAGTGAGTCTCATATCAGTGGCTTGTAAATATGTTAAGGTAGACCCGTGACGGGACTTGAGTTTAACTGTGATTTCTTTTGTTTTTGATGCGTCTATAAATATTTAAGGTAACGTAGCGCCGGTTCGTTAGTTGTAAAGTGAGATTGGTACCAAAAAGAGATTATTTTCCATAGGTGTCTCATGTAGCCGAATAGTTAATTCTTGTCAACCCTGTAATTTGTTTTAGTGCTAACATAACGTCGATTTGTTATTTGTTTCTTACCTGTGTCTTCAGGGTTGTCCTGCTTTACTTTTCACTGTATAATTTATTTATTGGTCCCAACTGTAGATGTAAATTTAAGAACTAGTTGTCGTAATCTTAAGTCATTAGTACATCTCAAAATGTATATAATAGTGTATTAATTGAATTATCGATGTCAGTACCAACGATGTATTATAGTATTTGAGAAAATAACTTTGTTAAATGCCATACAAAATAAACACTAAATTGTTTTTATTTTACTTTATCGTTTTAATTGACACCCTTTTAATTTTGTTTGACGTGTTGAGAGGTTCGGAGTTCAATAATTGAATTAACATTCACTTAGGTGATTAGTTTGAGGAGTCATTGACTTCAATGATGGATTGACTGCAGTCGATGAATGGATAGGCACATTCCGAAGTCCGGCTTAGAACTTTCAAAAGATTATCTTCATCGTTAATTTCTCTCCTTTTTAATTTATTCACGTTTTATTATTTATATCAGATTCCACACACGTTTGGATTTATTTTAATAACACATGATAATGTCATCAGTTATTTTGACAGTTTTAGTGTTAGTTATGGCTGCTCCGACTTCCGGGCACTGAGCGACTCTTTGAACTTTAATGTCGTTATATAATTAAATGTCATTCAGTTCCTATTAACCGTAATTGGTATCAACATGATTTAATTTTGATTATGTTTTGAATAAAGAGTTCGTTGTTGGTCGTTTTATATTCAATTAAACTTATATGTTGGACGGTGTATGAAATATAATGAATAAAATTAATAATCTACTATTGAATGAACACAATAAATTGAGTTTGGGAAACCTTTATGAATTCAATAGTTTGTATTTATTATATTATGAAACATATTTTATTAATTATTACACACACCTAGATAGAAATACAAAGTAATACAAAACACAATCAAAGGTTTTGTCATGCAGGTGGTCATAGTCGGAACATTTAATTACGGATTTAATATTAATTATTAATATTCTATCCCTTCAATGGAACATTATTGCGATACTAAAGCCAATTATTGACTCAATAATAATAATCGAATATAAATGAAAAAATTACAACCAATACGTCAGTCATTTACTCCGACGGAAACTTATGACTGAATAAAAATCATTAAGATTTTTATTTGTTAGATACATCTAATCTTTGAAACTATGCGGTTTGTTTGGATTGTCTTTAAACCTTCATCATTCTGCCCCTAGCCTTTTCCCAACTATGTTGGGGTCGGCTTCCAGTCTAACTGGATGCAGCTGAATACCAGTATTTTACATGGAGCGACTGCCTATCTGACCTCCACAACCCATTAACTGGACCATTGTCCTAAAACCTTACTATGCCGAATTTGGAAAAGTATGGAGATATTATCATATACTCGTATTATGTTTTGCTCAAGAGCTGACTATTATAAATTCATACATTTATTTGGTTTTTGTTTTCGAACTTTTTAAATAAAAGTAATTAATTTACTAATAATAGTTATCTTTGTCTATTGTATGAAAAGTTGCCATATTTAACCAGAAAGCATGCAAAAGTACAAAACACAGAGATCACAGATCGATATAATATTATACCTACATACTTTATGCTATACATAATAAGTTCCTTGTACAAACACGCCAGGTGTCATTGCACTGTATAATTAATCATGATTAGGTATATTTATTTTAGCCATTCAATATTATTTTAAAGAAGGTTTTTAACATGTACGAACCGGCTTTTGGGTTTTTTGACAATACCGAAATTATTTTTCGGTAAAGATCAGACGGTAAGATTAATAACTACATACAAGCGAATACTTATGTCATATATTATGTTGTCGCGATATTTTTTGGGAATGCATTTGACGAAATGAAGAAAAAAAAACCTTGTTCAGAATTTACTTACAGCGTTAAAATTGGTCTCCACAATATCAGATTATTTTTAAATTAGACCATTAGGTACTTAGTTTGTTCATTTAAGGGCAGGGGATTGTCACAAGAGGTTTAATAGAATCATTTACCAGAATCATAGTTTAAAAAAAATCGTGAAGTGCCACTGAACCATTTTTATATGCACCACGCCACCCGCTAGATGGCGTTGTGCGCTTACTCTGACAAAACATACTACAAAAATCATGGCCCTTTCCTTGGCACCTTAGAAGCAAATATTAATTGAGTATTTATGATGAAATATGTACGAAATTGAAAGTGACTATATACAATATAAAGTAATCCATCTAAATATAAAATAGATTTAGTAACAAACAAAAGAAGTTCATAGTATTTTAAGTTTTCAGAATCAATTTAAACAATAATAACTAAGAAATAGTACTCCAATTAACAAATAATATTCGAAGTCTCAGATATAGACACGGTGTTCTAGATTAGTTTCTGTACAACTTGGGGGCCCATTCGGCCCCCAGCCCCCTTGATTGTGAGCATAAAACAGGGTTTTCAATTTAATAATTAGGAACCCTTTTATGTGCGGGGGCGTTTTTCAAATCAATTGTTTTATTTTATACCGTTCTTAGCTTTCCCTGAAGGGCTGTTAAGTTAGCGGGGGCTGGAGACGGATAACTTTGTAGTTGCTACCGAGTGTCGTAAAGAAACATTTTAAAAGAGTAACGGTGGAGTTTCTTGCCCATTCTTCTCCACACGAAACTATCTTTTGGAAGGGGCGACTAGAATCAATTCTGTTTCTTGTTCATTTTGATGTTCAAAAGTGTCTTACTTGTGCCTATTTGACATAAATGATTTGACTTTGACTTTGAAAAATATTTTATTTTGCAGTTAGCTTTATAATGGCGGGTTTAACAATCTAAGATTTAAGTTTTGCGGTGTCTATTACCTACTTACGATAATATTTTTTTAATGTGGTGTTGTGACGATGGTATCATAGATTCAATATTCATAGAAGCTAATGTAAACGTTAAAGAATGATAGGCTTTTTACCTGACTCAGCGACATTTAAAACTAGGTTACTAGTTTTTTAGAAGGTACAATAATATTTTGTAAATTTTTACACGATGTCTTTCTTCATTAAATCACAAAACAAAAGACATCTGATGATCTGATAAAGGAGGTTGGAAGGAGATGGAGATGTTCAGAAGAAACACGCCAGAAATCTGATGATGGGAGAAATAAAGAAGGATGTGAATGCTTTTAGCTTTCTGCATCGTTCTCACAGTTATAATAACATCATGAATGATGTAACCAATATTTTGTAACCATATTTTGTTTAAAATAACGTCCATGGAGTTTCTTGCCCGTTCTTCTCCATAGGTACCTACTGCTTTGGAATTGGCAACTAGCTTCAATTTTTTGATTGACCGACCCCCTGACAATTCAAAAGTGCCTGTAATTGGTTTATTTGAAATAAATGCTTTGAGTTTGAGTTGGATAAGGATGGCTCATGTGCGGAAGAAAATATAGGTATGATGTCATAGATTTCATTTCTTTGTAAAGTAGAAAGAAAGATTTTGGTATCTGAACCCGCCTTTTCTCGGGCCCCAAATTGAAAGGAATCCAACGACTTTTGAATTAATCATTAGTTTGGTAGGTCATTGTTTAGATCTACGGCCTTTAAAGGGTTTCGGCGATTTCGCTGTCGAATTCGTCAAGTGGATTTGTCTGTCGAAAAGTAAATTAATTTGTCAATTAATGAAGATTTTGTGTTAATTTTATATTTAAAGGAGTTGAAAGAAGGTTAAGTTTGGACTATAGAAGCTTATTAATATTTATTGTTTTATTAATTAAAAAAAGATTGGGGTTTTCATTTGTTTTAAGACTTGATTTGTCCTATCACTAATAGAGCATTTAATTTATAATAAATATTGCCTAATCGGATACATTGCCAACTTGAATATCCTGCACTCATTAAAACTAAAACAGCTGAAAGTTAAATAAATTAACTAAAAATTCTCTATTTTCAAAATCATTCTATACAAAGCTCACATTAGAATTGGTTCGCCACCGACAAAAATACCCAATAATATTCAAATTTTCAAAAATGGAATCACGAATTAAGACCGAGTGTTGCCAGCATTCGAGCATTTTCTCCCGTTCGAGTGTGCCCCATTTTCCCCGTTCCCAGCGTGGGTATTGTAGTGAAAATATATTTTGTATGGAGACGGCATCACAATGAGAAGTCCGTGTTATTTATTTAGATGTATTTCATTGTGCGGACCGGAGTTCGATTCCGGCGTACTGCCAGACGGGAGGCAATCGAGCCAGGACCACTGTGCCCGTACAGGTAACGGATTGGCAAATAATTGAAATCTAGCCCCTGCTATTGTTAGAAAAATCTAACGAAAAATGTATTTGTGCGTTCTTGACTTAGAGTAGGTAGTGTACGAAGATGGAGCACCATGTATAAGCACACTAATACGTCTTATTGGACACATGTGTTATTAAAATCCATATTTATCTGGATTCATTCAAAACTAGAAACACGAGTATATGTGTGTGTGTTCAAAACAAGCCTGGAACTAATAAGCCAATTATTTTTAAATGTAAAATCTTGCTACAATTTTGACATTGTTGTCTTATTAACAAAATAATTAATTACAATTACCTTAAAAACTAAATCTTTTTAATTTCCACGTGTCAGTATACCGCTAAACATCCGAGGTAAAGTTTACTTTTTTTTAAAGTATTAACAATGTATACAATTCGAGTGTAACAGAAGATATACCGACACATAAATGTACATTTCCGAAAACCTACCATTCATCAAAATCACCAATCACAAACACACATTCAATAAAAAACCAACAGAACCATTTCAAAATGATTCGCAAACATTTCACTTGTCAATGCCACAAACAAAACGTCGTCAAGACAAAAGCTTTGATGGCCAGAGTTGCCAGTTATAAAATAAACTGCAATAATGGCGCTCGATCGTGATTCGAAATTTCTCGCGTCGATACCTATTGAAAGTGATAAATGATATTTATATACAATGGCGTTGTCAAGATTAATTAAAGTTAGTGTTGCTTAAATAGTTAGTTAAGCAAAGACCGGGTAGCTTTTTATGTTTTATGAAAGGAGGTTGCATGGTATGGAGATCTTTGTTGAAGCGTTGCCTTGTGGGTTTGTTTAAAATTGTTGAGTTTGTGGCTAATCGCGTTACGAAACCTAACCTTTTTGTATAGATTTTAAATATAGAATGTATTCAAATATGTTAGCAGATATATTGATTAAGCAATTCTTTATTCTTTAATTGTATTTGTGTACGAGACAATGCTTTAAACCTGACACGAAGAAGCGAACGGTTAAAATAACGTTTTTAGAAATGTTGACTTCAGGGTTATTTTTATTTCACCATATTTTCTGTTAACGAAGTGTCTTTGTGTTTTTAAAATATTACGTTTCCATTTTAGTTTGCTCAACGTTAGAGACCGTTTTTTTAGGTTGGTGCTCATGGATTCTTATCATAGTATTTTATGTCATGTTAATTTAGGTGACAGGAAAAACAATTAATAAAAACACAATTTTCTAGAAGAAGCATCTCCAAAAACCAAATAGCTGCTGCCAGCGACTTCGTTCGCATGGAAGTCGTAAAACACCACAAAAAAAAAACATATTTTTATGACTATTTAAAAATGTAAGTAAGCACAACATTAAATTGCAAAAATATTTAAGAATAAAATAGTTAAAAAAATTGCATTATTTTTATAAAACTTTCCTGTAAGGTACATACGTTTGAAGTTTTAGTTTCAACAGCTAAAATATAATATAGAGACTCAAGATCGGTGATATTTATTTAAAAGGTTAAATCTGGAACTATCTGCAATGTTATAACCGTTTGACTAGTCTTTTTTTGAATTTCCTGTAGAATATAGACAAATAGGTACTACCTGCTCATCCCCTACAGCAAATAACGTGATATACAGCCTGGCTGACCAGGATTATAACTATCCGTTGAACTAAATCTATCCAATAGAATTTGCGGGATGCTAGACACATACGTTCAGACAAACAGAAAAAAAATCTTAAAACTATATTTTCGTCATTAGAGTACATTCCAGACCTCCAAGCTATCACTTAAAAAATATATAATTTAATGTACAGTTTTGACTTCGCTACTTTTTTATTATAATATAAATTCTGAAACGTCGTTACGGGTAGTCAGAAGCCCGAAAGTCTGTCATCCAGTCTTACTAAGGGGTATCGTATTACCCAGTCACTGACTGGGTTGTGGTCATCTAAGCAGTCGCTCCATGTAAAATACTGATATTCAGCTGCATCCGTTTAGAGCGGAAGCCGACTCCAAAATAGTTGGGAAAAGACTAAGCAGGCAGATTAATATATCATGAAACAATAATCATAGCATACAAAAACCTGGTGCCAGAGTTTTTATGCTGCCCATGGGCCTCTGACTTAGCTTCACAAGATGAGAGATATTTCTCAACAGCCTGTAAACAAATGTGTGCATGTGTGAGCATAGATATGCTGGTTTCCTCACGATGTTTTCCTTCACCGATTTTAAGCAGGTGATAATTATACAATACGCACATGAACCCGTAAAATCAGAGGTGCGTGCCTTGGGTTCGAACTCGAGACCTATGACTTGGCAGTCCGACGGTCACACCACTAGGCTATCACTACTCAAAGAAAGAAAAATACAGAAACCAAATCAGAACACAGCACAAACAGGAAAAACAATCCACAAAGCCCTTATAACTAATACCGCAAATAAAAAAAAAACACAAAAAAATGAGGACGTATTAACATTTTTTTCCGAGAAAGCGAACACACGAGCGCCAGGATTACTCCCCCTTCGAAAGAGAGAAATAAAAATAAAATACAGTAGACATACAAATAAGGCATACGTTATATTGTGCGACAACCCTTATCTCGAGACTACTGCTTTGAATTTAATACCATCGATTTTCTTCTTCGTACGTGTTTGATTTTTGTCACGGGAACACGTAATGAAATTGAGGTGCGCTGCCTGAATTATTTGTTCGAATATTGTGATATTAATACATATTATGTTTGTGGGTTGTAAGGAAAAGATTTTCTTGGTGGTAATGTTTTCTTCTTTTTAACGGACTTCAATAAGGAGGTTCTCATTTTGACTGTATTTTTATTTGTTTCTTCAGAATTTCCGACTGGGTGAACCAATTTTGTTGATGGTTCATTTCTGACAATGGCATCTATGAGAAAACCATAGTCTTAAATTTTATCTTGATGATATATAAGTACTTCATCGTTCGGGGCAGTATTGTTTACATGATGTTTTTAATTTTTTTTAAGCTTTGATTTCATGAGACCTGGGCTGCTAAGATTCAAACATTACAGTATTATATTGATGACTCTTTCTCTCTCTCTTTACTCGCTCCATGTAAAATACTGGTATTCAGCTGCATCCGGTTAGACTGCAAGCTGACCCCAACATAGTTGGGAAAAGGCTAGGCAGGTAATGATGATTGATGACGCTTTATATTTTTTGTTTAACATCCACTTTCGCTTTTACCTAAACTTCCTTATATTCTAGTGTTCTTTACCAAGTTTATCCGGTAGTTAAGTTATTTAAAGAAAAAAACAGATCATTTTACCACTTGTGTATTTTAATACAATCAAGTATGTACCCATGGAAAGATGTATTAATTGAAAACAATCACGAGCCACATGAATTGAAACTAAATAATATCATATGTAACACAATAAGGTAATGAAAGTTCAATTAAAAGGCATTATTCAATCAACATTTTGAAAAACCACAACAACAAATGCATTGAACGCAACAAAGCTTTTGTCACCACCAACGATTAAACTGCCGCGAATCGCATTAGTGCCGCAAATGTGTCGCAATGAAAAATCGCAGTCGTATCATTGTGCACTACAATTATAATAATAAAAAGTGTACCAAACACTTCCCTTACTCGCTTTTGTCAAACAAAAATAGCCCTAAAAGCGTTGTTGTAAAACTCACCAACCTTTTACATATCAAAAAGGAATATATATCATCCATATAAATATGAACTTTGTCATTGGTTGTGTTGGATTCAAATTCGTATACGTTTCCTTTTTCGGGTGCTGACCTTTGTGTATGAATAAATTAATTTGTAGTGAGGACTATTGTGCTATAGTTTCTATTATTGGACGATGTTAATTGTTAAAGTTCTCGGCTGACAGTTACGCGTTGGGTTAATGGGTATACGGTGTTTCAATAGTTATTTATCCTATTGTAATAATGTTTTAGGATGAATAGTATTCACCAAATTTGGGTCTAGAATGTTACGGAGTTCATTCAGCAGTGAGTGAGTGATTGACCCGGACTCATTTTGATACACTTACGTGCATTTTAACAGTAGTTATTATAACGCTTAATTATAATAGCCGTGTTGTAATCTACATTGTGTTGATCTACAATTAGATTTGTAAATGTATTCGAATTGACGTTTTAATTGTTTTAAATTGGATTTGCATAACGGCTTTTAGTAGAGTCAGGATTTAGCTTTATATTTTTAATCAAGGCAACTTCTTCAATTTATTTTCATCCTCTGTCTTTTGTAGTATATTATTTGTATAGTCTACTAGTTTTATTCCTAGGCTTCTTGAAATCTTGTTTTCATCGTAGTGGGTGTCTTTCTTACTCTTCCATGGTTGAGCAACTTTAGATTCGTGGATATACTTTATATTTATATAGGAGACCTTCACTATATCTTCGAAAATTATTGAATTTTCCATTTTATTTATTAATAACCTGTTAGCAGCAGTGATAGCCTAGTGGTGTGACCGTCGGAATGCTGTCATAGGTCAGTTGTAACCCGAGACTCACACCTCTGATTTTACGGATTCATGTGCGTTCATTTGCTTATAATGGTGAAGGAAAACATCGTGAGGAAACCAGCATGTCTGAGAGATATTTGTCAACAGCATGTGAAGCTAAGTCCGAGGCCCATGGGCAGCATTAAAACTCTGACACCAGGTTAGTCACTAAGTACACGCAAAGAAGAAACCTGTGAACACATGTTGTTACCGGTGAAAACCAATTACAACAATGTACTCTACATATTTTCCACCATCACAGACGTCACCAATTAAGCATCACCACGAATAAAAATGAAATGGTTTATAAACTGTGTGAAACATTAAACATTTTATAAACGTTTGAAGCATTTTCAACGTTAGCTACGTTTTTCCAATTACCCTGAAAATATGTAATGTTTTAAATATATTTATGTGCAATTTAATAATCAATTCATTACTTTAAATAACCACTATGACGCAAGAACGAAGATTAATCATCAGAAAATCAATTATTACTATTTCGGAAGGCTATTTTATTATCCGGTAGCGATAATAAAATATCGTTTATAATTCTTTCAGCTTGTCAGTTAACACATCTTCCTGTGTACAGAAGAATAGGGAATTTACATCAACAATAGGCAATAGATGCATTAAGAACAGCAAAACCAGTAAAATGTACTATTGTTGGTTCAAATAAATATTCATAATAATTATTTCTAATGATACCACCAACAATGTGTTCCATTCATATATCAGGACCAGGATGTGTGACGTCACACGTGTCCACATTGCCATAAACGTCACCACCGTGTCTTGTATGATTTATCTTTTCAACAATCATTTTTACAACGTTTCCCTCCTTCCTCCCTTCGCTGTGATTAATGATGGATGAATTCCTGAATAATTACCAAGACTTTTAATATTCAAGTGATTTCGTAACGTCTGCAACAAAGTATTTCCTACTCTGTGCAGTTGTATTAGATTAGATTTTGAATTGACATATTCAGATGACCCTTCAGAAGATGCTCGGTTTTGAAGCGAGTTTTGTGACTGCTGTTGTTGATAGTGATTTTGTGTAGTAAACTTAGAGGGGTAAAGTTTAGTTTTGGTTGGCAAAGTTGAGAGTAACCAACAAAAAACGTGAATACCATTCAATGCAAATCTCACTCGAGTTTTAAGGGTAGTGTGCGTAATTTGTTATAATTGTCCCCCCATACTCATGTTTGTACGCATGTGGCATTTTTATTGCGAATTAGTCGCAATCATTAATTTTGTTTTTCTTTTTATAAAAGTTAATATATCGAGTGCTCTCATTGTGGTAAATATAATTAGAATGATTTTTATTATCGTTTTTTGTGTGGTTCTTGAATGCAAGCTATCGTTTACAATGAGTTTTATTGTTAATTGTTCAGTTGATTTTGTATGAAATATGAGGTATTTGCTGTAGTGTGTATTGTATCCGTTGTTAGTACTGAGGTATTTGATTGTGATTCAGAATTATTATTAAATTCTTTTCAAAGTTTGATATGAGTAATAGTTTCTTGAGGTAGTTGAATGATTGTTTTGATTCAAGTAGTGTTGATTACAAACTTTTAGCTTAACATTTCTTTCTATTCAACATGGCTTTCTCTAGGGTTAATGAATAATCTTAATGTTGTTTGTTAATTTCGTTGTGTTTTAGTTTTGTTGAAATTTTTGTGTCATGAACGTAAAAGATGAAGATTGAATGACAGATTCTCCCAAAAATATTATTCCTTCTGCCAAATCCCACAACGACACCACCACAAATTTAGTTCTTTTATCTAATTGCGAACATCCCTGTCCACTTGAGAACCGGATACCACCGCTCCTTTACGCTCGGTTGGACCTCAATACGGATCTCTAATATACGTTGTATATCTTTTTAATAATATAATAATAAATACATGAATGATACCCGCTCAGGAACAAAGAGTAACAATAACTATACCTATGTGTGTCCGCTTGAAAATTCAATGGATTTTTGAGTGGTCTCGTTTGGTTCGCATTGTGTTCAGTAAGCGATATTGTGAATTAAATTATGGATTCTTTTATGTGCCTGTGTGTGTGTGTGTATTTGAAGTTATGCGTTGAGAGCTGGAGTGCCAGTAATACCAGCTTTGGAGAGTGTTGAAGCGATTTTGTGGCTGATAAATGTCCTGGAATTTGGGCTTGTTTTAGGCAACTTTGCTTGGTGTTTAAAGTCCTTTTGGGGCTTGGGGATTGATGACCGATGGGATGCTGTTGAATCATATTAACGACAAAAAGGACAGTTCACGATAACGGATATATAATGACTTATGATTAAAAAGAAGATGATGACTGGAGCAGTCTTCAGTAAACACAGAACAGTTACAAAAGTCCTTCAACATTATCAATCAAACGACGACACGGTTGGCGCAGCGGTTGAGCGATTGACTGCTGCGCAGCATGTCGCGGGTTCGATTCCTGCACGGAACAAATATTTGTACGATCTGCAAGTATTTGTTACGGGTCTGGGTATCTATAATATGTATGTATTTACAAAAAAAAAATGTATATACTTATATACATTTTTTTTTTAAACTACTTAGTTTATCAGCCATCTCGTTACCATAACACAAGCATTAAGTTGCTTAGCTTGGGACGATACGGCGTTGTGTGAAATGTCCATGGATATATTATTATTATATATTATTATCAATGTCCCGAATCTCGTCGTTCAACCTACGTACTGGTCTCCTTTTTAAATCCTTGTACAATAACACATAAAGGCGTACATACACGAGCACATAGGCTCGTTATTCAGTGGCACTCAAGCGGGACACTTGGTGACAAGTCGTTCGTGAACAATTTGCGGTGTGGCCCCCTCCATGGGTCGTTAGCGTGATGGTACGAGGTAATGAAACCACTTCGGTTAGGCATGAAATGGTTTAGAACATGCTAGAAGACTTGAGGTTGACTGGATTAGATGTAGCCGAGTAGGCAATCAATTAACCAGCTGTGATATTGAATTGAATGGAAGAAATTGTATTTTTTTAATAGTCACTTAAATGTGGTGGTCTTAAGATGATTTTGTGCCAATTTATTGTGTAATGGTTGAGGAAATCGTAGCTGAGCTGTGTTATAACAGCCGTACGGATCGATCCATCAGGTTAAGCTATGCTTGCCGGGGTTGGTCCGTGGATGGGTCACCATCTTTACATATCGAGACTCCTCTGTGCCTTAGAAAGCACGTTAAACCGTTGATCCCGGCTGTCATTCGTGGATCTTTGACAGTCGTTAAGGGTAGTCAGAAGCCGGAAAGTCTCACAGCCAGTCTTACCAAAGGGTAAGGCCAGGCAGATTGATTATTGTGTAATGGTTATTATTAAACGTCTAAACACCTACGTGTTTTCACATTCGATTCCTTTTGAAAACTAAAAATACTCCAGCAAAAGTGGCTTGTTAACACTAAACGCCCCCAGACAGTATCAATACAACTTCAATTGTGTCGCGCTCAATACACTTCAACCGTATATTGACACGTGGAAACCACCATCACTTTCCCGTAGAGACTCAAAAAATATGCTGTTTATCAATAAAACGAAAAACACGCGACATTTCGACGTTTCTATAGAACTAACCCTTACAAAGAAGATAAAATACTCCATTTAATCACGAGCTATCGGCCAGCATCAATTATATGGTGGCAAATACAATTAAGCAAATAAACAGACATGCGCATATTGACGGTGACATCCGAGGGGCCCATCATTCTTATGCAAATGAGCCAACAAGGGGAGCTTGTGAGAATAGCAATAAAAATTATTGCACGCCGAATTAATCTCACGGTGTTGTTTTGAAATTATTACGTCTGTTAATGATCATTTTTATGGTTATTTATACAGTTTTCTCTAAGGGGAAGTGTTAATGCTATTGACATTAATGTTTTGGTTTCATTTAATGAGTTTATGGTTGTATTTTTGTGATTGGTTATAATGCCCTCGTCATTTTTCTCAATTTGAGGGATGTTTTCTATGTTCACCAAGTTTACATTTATTATTTAACCTTTTTTGACCAAACCTATCCTTGGTTAAGTTCTGATTATTGAAAATATTGATTTCAGTTTTGACATGGGTCGTCATAACTCGCTATAATTCAACTTTTTTTTTTAAGAATGGGAAATCATCAAATGACTCCTCCTCTGGTTGGAGCGGAAGGGAGCATCAGACTTACTGACTAATACCCATCCATGCTCCTTCCTTTGTATTCCGGGACACCTGTAACCCTCTCGAACAATCCTGCTGACCACTTTAATACAATTCTTCTAAATATTTACCACTCATCGACAGTCTGCGGTATATTTATGTAAATCTCTTCTCATATGCTTTCCACTTCCATAAAGTCATAGCAGCATAGCCACACTAGCTAATTATATTATTCCAAATCAAAGCGCACAGCTCATTATAAGGTTTCTTCAACACTTGGCGTTTGCGAACTGCATAAATTCATGATCACGTTTATATGGAAATACATGTGTGTAGTGTTGATTAGGTTTCCTACGTTTGACTTAATGGGAAATGTGTAATTGAATGCTTTGAACTAAGTTAGGTTGCCTCTGTAGGTACCTGTTCGTTTATCGATAACTTTGTGATGATACAAAGGTTGAATATAGGAAGTAGTGATGGAGTGGAGTGAAGGTAGTACTGGTTTAAACCGTTGGTCCCGGCTGTCATTCGTGGATCTTTGACATTCGTTACGGGTCGACAGAAGCCCGAAAGTCTTACAGCCAGTCTTACCAAGGGGTATAGTATTACCCAGATACTGGGCTGTGGAGGTCAGATAGGTAGTCGCTCTATGTACAATACCAGTTTCAGCTGCATCCAGTTAGACTGGAAGCCGACCCCAATATAGTTGGGAAAAGGCTAGGAACATTGATTGATATGAATTAGTGGAGTGATATCACATGAAAATATACTCATAAAACCGATGAGGATATGTAGAAGCTACAGAGCGGCACGTGTTATGATCCCCACAAACTCTTTTTCCTTTGACAACGCTTCATTCGGTCATACACGTGTTTGTTCTACGCACTTGAGGTTTTTGAAGGACATCGCCATTGAGGTCAGCATGTCCTTCTCTTTGTAGAAACGTCGTACGTTTCTACAAAGATCCATCTTCTATGTCTTATCGACCTAACCTCCTAGTTAACTGACAAAACTTACGGATATATGTTAATCATTTACATCAATATTTTTAAATGTTGACCAAAAACAGCTGTTACTTCTTCAGAACGTTTCTCCAAAATTCTCAGCAACAACTTTACACTTGTCTACAACCAAAATACACACTCATGGTCCATCAGTCGGAAACTTGGCTCATCCAAACAATTCTGGGCTATCACAATACTGATCCTAATCGCGTCTCACACCCTAACAATCTCCAACTATGCATTAAACGGTTCTGTACCCTGGAGACTGGACCGGCGCGCGGCGTGACTGGCCTGTTTATCCCTAACATCCGTGCGCTATGCAAAAAGGGTCTTTCTGAAGATTGATTGTTTAACAGTTATACCAAGAGGTACTCGTATAGTTGCGATTCTTAAAAGCCTGGTCAGTGAGTTCAATTTACATTTAAAGTGGGTGTTGGTTGGGAGCTTGTTCAATGTACAGTCATTGTTGTTTTGCATGTGTGGAAAAGCGTGGATGAATAACGAAAAACTTATTTGAATCACTTACAGAGGAGCTGAAAACCCCCGGAGGTCTATGCTCAAATATTAATAATTTATCGAAATCAGACAGCTTTGTAGAATATATTGATCTCCAAACTCAACGATAACAATTTGACCCATTCTCAGACGTTTAAAGATTTTAGTCCTATTTGTTAAATGGGATGACCTTCAAAATATGTCAAACTTTTGTTTTCCTCTACAAATGAATGATATTCTGAAACACAAAGTATGTTTGAAAAATTTAAACGTCAACTGAAAGAAACTAGTGTGCAACTTGGCCTCTAACAAAGTGGAAAACTGTTAAAGATTACAAAACTCCACTCAAAGGTACTATTGTCGTCAAGAAATATTGTGTCCTTTGTGCTAACTACAAATGAGGTATACACGAACTGAAAAATCTACAAATATTATTCAGAAAAGCTAAACGCGGATGTCATAAAGCATTTGACAATGAGGCTCGTGTCGGCCGAGTTAGCGCACTAATTACTAACGAAGTGCGCCTTGACAACGAGCATATTACCAACGATCACTTACGAAAAGTCATTATTGCAATCACATAAGGTCTAAATTAGAAAACCGAGGGACTAGTATATTTGTAATTTGGACAATATTTGACGAGCGTGTGTCAAAAATACGCTTGTTATTAATGTCGTTATTAGTAAAGTTACGTAAACTTGGGCCTGACGAATCGCCCCGCCATTGTCGCGACTCGTAAGTGTAGAAAATCGACTTTTTGAAAATATTAGCGTTGGCAACTGATATCTATATTGTTGTTACGATTTTGAAGCAATTAAGCAAATGAGTCTGACGTTCACTGTGCGAAAACTCGATTATTCATAAGATTCTTAAGTGGAGATAATTTCTAAATATTTTTGGCACATAATTCGCTTCGAATACTTTGACAACTTTGTTATTGTTCGGCTTGAATATTCATCAGACAGATTATTATGAGTTAAAACGTTTTGAGATATCTGTTTGATAAATTGAATGAGAGGATAAACCTTATAAATCAAGCATTGAGATGAAATTATATGTTATACCAATTGATGATAATAGGCTTAGCGCATAAACAGTTGTATAAACTATAAATACACCCCTTTATTAAGCAGATTCCCATGTAAATGACCACTCACAAAGTCTTACAAATACCAACTACCACAAAGTTTCAAAGGATCATCACGCTCTTGAAAAGGATAATTAAAACCGCCAACATCCTCCAAGTTTGTATGGTCATTGTGCGATGCGCACACGACACGCAATACCACATATTATTCGTCAACAATTATATATTGTCGTCAATACCATATAGTACCATGTTGATGTTAAATACTCTGCCATGTGTTAATAATATGATAGATTTTTTAGCGCTTATTGTTGATCACCACGAAAAGTAAATGTGACAATTTTTATTTTACTTTTAGAGGTCGTGGGCATAGTTTTGAGATGTAGCGGGAGAATTGATTTGGGCAGGAAAACACAGATACCGCAGTATACCCCAAAAACTAGATTTTAGAACCCATGCTTTTATCAATCACAGACATGCCTTTAATGGAAAAGCTTACAGATAAAAGCGGAACCACCTCTCAAAATTGCTTAATTTGTGAATGTTAAAATTATTGAAGAAAGTAAATTATCTTACAGCTTACAAAATAACGTTTGTACCTACTACTATTTTAGCAAAAGCCGATTTTGTTAATCATTGCAAACATACAACTAGGGTCTATTATTTCTTCCTTGATTAGTGAATCGGGTGATTAGACTTCGTAAAATTCAAAAAGTGATGATCTTTGAAACATTGTGGTAGTTGGTGTTTGTAAGACTTGTAAGTGTTCATTTACATGGGAATCTGCTTAATAAGGGGTGTATTTATAGTTTATATAACTGTTTATGCTCTAAGCCTATTTATTATCATCAATAACTTTAACATACAATTTCATCTCAATGCTTGATTTATTAGGTTTATCCTCTCATTCATTTTCCTTCAAAAATAGAGTCATCCGCTGTATCTTCTATGTTTGCACCGCCTTCTCAGTCGTGTCCACCGAAGCCTTTGCTTTTATCCGTCGATTTGCATCGCCCGCGTTATAATGGGGCTGTTTGCCACAAAAGCATACAAGCGACAATGTCATTTAGCGACACACCACTAACGCGAGACTGTCATTTTGTAAAAGTTATGTAACATTGAGATTGTGAACTTGTAAAGGATACAATTGTTGTGAATCAAATGAAGCGCCGTGCTAATTTGTCAATTGGATTCGATTTTTTATTCAATTTAATGAATGAGGTTTTTTTTTGTCAGTCATCTGCTTGCGTATGCTAAACTTGGTCAAACAAAGAAACGAAGTAACATTTTGTAATGCTAACAGATAATCCGTTAGCATTAGCAAAGAAAAGAAGGAAAACATGAAACATCTACTAATAAATATATGTAGGAAAAGGATAAAGTTAGATCAAGGAAATGTTACCAAAGATCGAGAAAGTAGACCTAAGTACTTTACAATCACAATACAGCACAGGCTACCCATTCTAACATACTCTTAAATACATCACTACAAAGCTACTATCTTAATAAGTATTCCGATCCATTTCAATCGATCAGTGATTGACGTCGACACAAAGGGACACTCCTTGCTCCAGCACTCTTATCGCTATCAAGATTACTGGCTGCAACGAATGCTTTAACGACCATATATTATTGTTCGATGGAGGTCTAGTGAGCTTGGTATTTCGGAGAGAGTTTGAGCTTTCCCGTTGTAGTTATTTTGGTTTTTAGGTGTGAGCGTGTATGGCGATGTGGGCAGGGTTGTATTGAGGAAAGCCAATGATTGAGTCAGGTGGGATTGGTGGGATTGGAAAACTAAAGCTTAGTTATTTTTGTGTGTATGAATCATGTGGTAATAGACCACGACAGATAACGTCTTTGATCTGGACGACGACCCAAATGTTTGGACTCGATTTTTATAGCATGGTCCGATCTTAAATTTTTATTAAATTCCAAAGAATTTGATTGAATAAATACCTTGCGACAGAGATATATTGCCAAAATAAAATCTATGATGAGAGTGCGCTATAATTTTGTTTTCGACATAATTTGTGAATAAATTAACGTTAAATTGCCAAATTAAAAACAAATACACTGCACTACAATATTCCGAACTATACAACAGTCACACATTCCAAATCCATCCCTGTAAATATGACAAGTGATGGTCATCATTTTAAGACGAGTATCGCTTTAATGGCACAGTCGATCAGATAAGTACATATTTTTTGTTTCCTGCCCTTTACAGAACAATGGCCGCCGATAATTCTGTTATTACGAGCACTGTAGACAAATGAGAATGACGGCTTGGTCGCCATTTATCTGAGAGAGTTTGATTATCAGTTGTTGGTTTGTTGAGTAATTTTTATGAATACGTAACTGCTACTGAGGATTTTGGTGCTTTTTGAGGTTGGTTACTTACTTGTTCAAGCTCCATCATCCATCCATCCATCAGGACATTCTAATCCAACAATTGACATGTTGCGGATGAATGGAGGAAGATTATTAAATGGCATGTCAGAAGTTCTGTGAGAGGGATTCATGAAAGTAGTGCAAAATTTATTTTTATTTTTTGTGTTTTCTTGAATTTTTTATTTTCTTCTCTTGTATATGTGCCTTTAACCGTTTTAATTAATGTTAAATAAATAAATAGGCCTTTCCAGTAGCAAGCTATTCACCTCGGTTCTCGTCAACTCTCATCCAGCTCGCTTCGCTTGACAGTTTTAGGATATAATTGGATTAGAAGGGTGGGTAACGGGAATGCCAAGCGCTATCAACAGTACATCATCATACAGTAGTCATCCTCACGGAGAAATTTTTTGTCATAGTTGTCACTCAGAGGTGACGGATTCATCCAGGTTTTTTTTTTGAGGTTGGTAAATCATCAAATTACTGCTCCCGCTTTGGCTGGAGCGGAACGGAGTGTCATACTCTTACTGACTAAAACCCATCCATGTTCCTTCCTTAGCTTTTTATGTTCAGGGGTAGCGGTAACCCTTTCGGACAATCCCGCTTATTTCGGACAATCCCGATTAATTCATCTAGGCTACCGTTTAATTTTGTAGGTCTCTGTTCTAACTGATGGCTGTATCAACTTGGTCAACTAGTGTGGGGAAGATAACACCTCCTCTTCAAGACACACGCCGACCACAGACCGTCTGACTTTTTTTGCGTGTTCTTTCTTTGCCTTTACTGAAAATAAATAGTATTTTATTTCTTTCTTTTTCCTTTACGAATACATAGCATTATAATAGTATTGTTTACAACCCAAACTTCAATCTAATAGCACATCATTTTACGACTTTGCAATCCACACAAAACTAATATTCGCACTAATTAGTCGAACCCTCCAAACGCTAAGGGGGTCTCGAAGACCATGATTTAATAAAAAATACATTTCGTGAAGTTCTTAACACTCTCAATATAGGGGCGACATTAGATTGCATGTAACCCAGTGTTGGGCATAATGGACCGTACAGTTAATATGAAGTACAAACAAACAGTTAAATATTTTTATGCGATATTGCTCGTAAAAGTTGATTGAAGGGATATTTAATGGCTTTCCCACAATGATAGGTCATATTGGGACCTAAATGTGTGTCCTTTATGGGTATCACAGCTATAAAGGTAGTTTTGGTTCTAGTAATAATGTTTATAGTGATTGTGTTGGGCAGTTATTAATCAACAATTTGATAAATATGGGATTTTGTGATTGATGGCAATTTTTTTTTAATAATGCTTGTGAATGAAACCTATCATGGACATTGCATGGGAGTATTCACTGCAAATAAATGTGTTCCTAGGTAGGTAATTATCCTTTTTATTACGGTATTTAAAAGGTAATATCAGTAGGAATAATGGCCAGTTATTTCCACTTATAAAGACTATTATGTAGACGTCTAATACTTTTTTAACTTAACATTAACACTAATCTTTTAAATTACATTGACATAAACTGAAATGGACATTGCATTGTCATTGGTACTTCGACCGCTAAACATAAACAGTCGTCAAAAACACGCACGTTATCCTTTACAAAACGACCTGTCAATTCGAATCTATTTAAAATCAAATTCACATAAACGTCAGTCGTGTCATAACTTAAGAAAACACGTCACGAATATGTAGAATCAACATGATTTACTTACCCCTACAAATCGATAGCTTTGTTGTCCAGAATAATGCCTGGGAATTTCAATCGGACATACCTGAAACAGTTACAACAATGGACGGTGCCCCTTCAACTGGTTTTAAATAATACGTATTTTAAATACATGTGTCCGTACGTCTGTGTTCACATTATTGATATTATATGATAGTTTATTTTAGTCTCTTTGTTTGTCGAAAACAGAAGTTGGACGGGTCAGCGTTTGAGGGTTGATAGTGTGGATATGAGTTTGGGATTTTTTGGGATATGTTTGAGATATTTTGTGAATGAAGCAATTTGTATTACACAGTTACATTAGACGACTTTTAATCTACAAGATTTTACAAAAAACCTAGATAAGTTTTAGGGAATTGATGCCACTTGTCATTCACACATGTTCACCAAATTGATCAAATATCTTCTTTTTCTTTTCGTGTGGTTAGGGATTTACCTGGTTTCAGAGTATTAATACTGCTCATGGGCTTCTGACTATAACAGCAGTGATAGCCTAGTGGTGAGACCTATGACTGCCAAGTTCGAGTTCGAACCCAAGTCACGTACCTCTGAATTTACGGATTCATGTGTATATATAAATTATCATTTGTCTAAAAATCGGTGAAGAAAAACATCGTGAGGAAACCAGCATGTCTGAGAGCTATTTCTCAACAGCATGTGAAGCTAATCACACATCTTGAGCCAAAGACATTGTCACCCTACCTCTTAGGGTTGCTTCTTTCAGGATTCTAATGCATTGTGACGGACGTCGTGACGACAAAACAAAGTAAGGGATTTTGGTCTACATAGTTAGTGTGGGTCATCGCGCCCCGATGCGATTTTGGACAACTCTTGACGGATACACGTCAGTTATTATTATTTAAACTTGATTGACAACCCTAGTGACGAGTTTCTTTAGTAGCTATAATATGAAAGCAGGACTTTGTTGTATTCACAATCCTTCTGACCGATTTCGGTTACGGTGGCTAATCTCAACAAAGTACACATGAGATATTATAGTGCACTAGGTTGTACGCAAATACAAGTGCACTCTCTCTTCCTCTCCTCTCATAGTATGATGGCCATCCTGAGAGAGATAAGCCGCTCGATTCTGTAAAAATATCAACGTGAATTCTAAAGCGAAGTGAGCGTGAACTGAACTGCCATACTACCAAAGGTTAGTGATTGACAGCGCACACTTCAAGCTGTCTTCACCAAATATTTCACGGCGTGATTTTTACGGAATAGACAAAATGGCAAAGGACTGACGCTTGACACGGCGCGAGCTATGCTGGACGTATAGCTCCATCTCTTTCCTTCTGGAAGTAATATTAAAATAATACTGCTATAAGAGAGGATGATTCAGGTCCAGACTGCTACTCACATCATCATCAGTTTCGTGTAGCCAGTAGCCGCCCACTGCTGGACACAGGTGACCCCGAATAAGCGGGATTGTCCGAAAGGTTTACTGCTACCCCGTAACATAAAGGTCTAATGAAGGAACATGGATGGGTTTTAGTCAGTAAAAGTCTGGCACTCTCTTCCGCTCCAGAGCGGGAGGAGACATTTGATGATTTCCCACCCTCAAAACAAAAAAAATGTGACCCCGAGGCATCGATACAGCGAACTCTTGCACAATGTATTAGTATATGATAATTTATTCGTTTCTTGCCACTAAAGTGCTCACATGCTTAAGAAATCGGTGAAGGAAAACATCGTGAGGAAACCAGCATGTGTGAGAGATATTATTTCTCATGCATATAACAGCATGTGAAGCTAAGTCAGAGGCTCATGGGCAGCAAAAAACCCTTACCCAAGGTTAGTCACTAACCACACGAAGAAGAAGAAGAAGCCAGTAAAGTTATTAAACATAACGATGCATTTAGTGTTAAGCTCTGATTTTGACGGATAAAGCTCGTACTGACATTTACTTGTTAATAAATAAGACAAACATCCTAACGTCTATGATGTCATGGATTGTATGAAGAACCAATTAGTACCGACGCTATACTTGAATCTTTATAATAGGTGACTACATGAGATACCTAAGTACCTAAATCTGGTGTGCCTAAATACTCAAAATTAGCCGACGAATCACGAATTTAACCGTACTACAAGACAGCCCCAGAAGACCTCATTCTCAGAAAAATACTGCTTTTCTGCAAGACTTACAAGCCTAGTAAATTATGTGAACGGTTTTATTTGAATTTAAATGCACAAATCAATATATATATATATGTCATGTATAAGTATACAAAGGGAAAAATGGCTGGCAGCGTTGCCACTTTGAATGGCAATTCTAAAATTGACTAGTCCTCTGGTCACATGTAAGAGTCTCAATGAGCACTCTGACCTCACAGCTCTAGTGTTTCAACGCCAAACAGCTCAAACTTGTAGCTCCCAATTAGGTTAGGTATTTACGTCATTTGAGGTTTTCTGCCCCAGCATAGCCCACAATGCCAGGAAAATGGGACGGCGCGAGGGTGTTAACCCAGGTCTACTCAACTTTCAGCAGGATTGTCCGAATAGGTTACCGCTACCCCGGAACATAAAGAGCTAAGGAAGGAGCGTGGATGGGTTTAAGTCAGTAAGAGTCTGACACTCCCTTCGGCTCCACCCAGAGCGGTAGGAGTTATTTGATGATTTCTCACCCTCAAAAAAAAGGCCTATCCAACTTCTAAGGCATTATGTTAATTCCGTCTAGCCTCTTCTCATAGTCACATGCCAAGCTATTGGGTTCTAAACTGAAATTATATTTATACTTATGATTACTTTCCCTCCCTTCAGAGATTGCCAATAAGTTTAATACCAGTCAGTATAGCCAACAAACCTCGATACTCAAACATTACGTAACAACGAGTCTCATTTAATTAATAGTAGTATTTAAAGTCACGTTTCGTTAACGTGCGTCCTTTTGTTGCGTTTCAATAAACGCATTGTGTTGCGTTGTGCGTTAAATCTTGCGTTGTCCGACGTGGCGTGTACAGTTCGATTTAGTGGCTGCCATCTATCACGGTGGAATGTGACGTTAATTATTTATGTTTATTCTGCTGAGGGCAGAGATCTAGGTTATATAGAATTGGAAATATTAATGCTAGAGTGAACTTTCGCAAGATGCATGGAAACTTGAGGAGCCTTTCACTACTTAGATATTGATGAGCAAAATGACGTTATAAAACTAAATAGAATTAAATCAAATGGACTCAAAAAGGACTTCTGACTTACGAAATGAGTATTTATGAGTATACGAAACATTGGTTGTAAGTAAACTAAAAAATCGACAATCGTGTTTCAGTGAAACATTAGTGGACCATTGACTTACACTAATCACTCCTATTACTTCATCAATCCAAATAGAGCAAACACCTATATTTCAATGAAATGTTTGCTTTACATTGCATACTGAGTACGGCTTTACGAACCCTAATTCAAAACAACTCCAGCGATAGATAACAATCAAGCAAATGCAATCAGATCACAAAACAAGTATTTCTCAACATGTTACGTATAAAGCCGCGTTTGTTTAACACTATTGACATTTTGATGACATCTGTCAGTCGGCCATTTTAGAAAATAGTCGTGGGAATGTGTGGGTGATCCGCTATTGTAATCTTTTGTTGAGATGTAATTTGATTGTTTGTGTTACTGGAGAAATATTGTTGAAGGTGGGAGATCAATTTATGAATCAAGGCGAAACTATCTAGATACGAATTGACTTAACATGGAGATTTTAGTGCATGACAACAGAGCGCGTAAAAATATAACTTTAACCTAGATTTTAGGCTATGCTTTATTTCTTGCTTAAATAGCCAATGAGAAAAGTATTTCCAAAATACTCAAACTTAATCCACCGAGAAGTGATCAAAAGTTTTCTGTGTTACTCAATGAAAATAAAATTTCCAACCCATAGGAACCAACTCACTATAAGGATTTAATTACTCATCATCTTCATCGGCCTAGCTTTTTCCCAACTTTGTTGGGGTCGGCTTCTAGTCTCACCGGATGCAGCTGAATACCAGTATTTTACATGGAGCGACTGCCTATCTGACCTCCACAAACCAGTAACTGGGCAATACGATACCCCTTGGTAAGACAGGCTGTCAGAATAATCTTCTCCTTAGCGTGTCGATGACAAAAATAGTACTTAAATATATTTATTTATATTTTAAATGAATTTGGTCCAAAATTCAGCAACGCTAATACCGCTCACTGACGCAGCCATTAGGTCCTCACGTGTGCATGTGACGGGGCATGCGGTGCATGATGGGAGGTGAGCCATTGTCTGTGGGGAGACGCCGCACACACATGAGAGATCTGAGCCATCTATGAACCCCCACTTGGACGTTGGACGTTGTCCTTACTGCGACCTACCTGGGCACGAAGTCTGTTTAAGGTTTTCCAAGTAGGCCACGGTAGTCATTTAAAAAAAATAAGCCCAGTCATAGTCTTCAAACAAACTTAAAATCCACTCTTAATTTCAACCACAATCTTCCAAGAAGACAAAAAGCTCAGCTACCAATATTACCCACCGACCCAATTCTATGTTTGTCCGTCACATTAACACTGGTTGTTAAGGGATTATAAGGCAAACAGACTGGCACGCTAGCCTTGTTCTTACTGCGACAAAAATAATGTGGAACATACAACATAATATTGTTAAAAGTCGGTGATTATTTTTTGTATGATGTGAGGCTCAACACCCATCGATATTCACAATAACATCATACATACATTCAATTCCTTGAAGAAAAAATATTATTTAATATTGAAATGATTGACTTACAATTAATATTATATGATATAAAACCTAAGAATAGTATGATTTATTGATTTGAATTTGTATCAGTTGGATTGCATAATGAAAAGGCTTTTGGTTGTCTAAAAACAGATTAACAAAGCAATGCAGTTGACAAATAGCGTTCTTAATAAAATACAAAATCATTATATTGAAACGCAATGTTACAAATTTTAACTTTTGTCAGCTACATATAAATTAATTTAATGGCACAAAAGGAGTGTTCCATAATTCACACACAAGTTTTGTCACAACCAATTCTTCAAACTCAAAAATCCACTCTCCATTTCGTCCTAGTTCCAAGAAGACAAAAGCTCAGCTACCAATATTACCCAGCGATCCAATTCCATGTTTGTCCGTCACATTAACACTGGTTGTTAAGGCATTATAAGACAAACAGACTGCTATGCTAGTGTTGTTCTTACAGTGATAATTGAACGGATAAAGAAACGAATTAGATCTGGTGGAGTTAACGCTTCTTGAGTGTTGGAACGTTGGCTGTTGGTTTGTGATATATTTTTGAACGGTTTAGTGATTTTTTGTAGGCTGTGACTGTGTTTGGTCATCTTAAAACAGTAGTTCGACAATTTCATATAGCATGTTTTAGGGGACAGCGGGAACAGCGGGTTGATTTAGAGTAAAAAAAAAACTTAAAAAAAAAATGAAAGAAATGTAAACCTTCAAAGATTGAGCTTCCTTTTCTGATGATCAATAATATCCAAATATCTGGAATTTTCGACTAGTTTTCAAACTCAGTTCGAAGCATTTATTTCAAATAAACACTTTTGAACTGTCACAGGATCGGTCAGTCATAAAAATGAAGCTAGATGCTTGCTTGACTAGTGTCGTGTCTTCTGTGTGATCAGAATAGAACAAGCATAGTATAGTTACATGAACGCAAAACTTTTACTTCTGGTAAAATCAACCATTACGTGTCATTAATCATTCATAGCCGTAACCAATAACTGGGTATTTTCTTAACTACTTTTTAGTTTGATTTTTCTGCTATTTTCATGTCTATCAAAGAAAAAAAACGATTAAGAAATCCAACGCTCTGTGTGAAGCTCATGGTCCCACTCAAGACCCTATTCACCCAATAAGGCAAAAATAGCGTGAAAATTAGGACGACAGAACTAGAACAAATAACTCTTAAAATACAGGAAACTAGGGTGGACGAGCTTATGGTTAAAAGTGTTAATTTGGTCAAATAATGATGATAACACTACTTAGAGGCTGTGTGACGCTTCTGGGAAGGACACACGTTTAAAAAATAAACGACGACTTCTGTAGTACGCGCCCCCGAAGGAAAAATGGAATAGAGGGAAGGAGACGCCCTTGGCTAAACAAAATTTTCACTCGCTGGTCTCGATATCACGAATTCAACAAAAATTTCTTTAAAATCTTGTATTAGACCCTTGAACATTCAGCGAGATTGTTCGAAAGGGTTACCGCTACCCCAGAATATAAAGGGCTAAGGAAGGAACATGGATGGGTTTTAGTTAGTAAGTCTAACACTCCTTTCCGCTCCACCCAGAGCGGGAGGGGTCATTAATTTGATGAATTCGCACCGTCAAGAAAAAAAAAGATTTTTGGACTTATGAAGTCGAAAAGTTTTTCGAGACATCACTAAGCGGTTGGTCGACTCTTCACTTGACTAGACGGGTGTCCCAATTTTTGCCAAAAATCAGTATCGCCATTCAACATGGCAATGCTGCCAGCCTTTTGGGCACTTTTCCTGTTGACAGCGATGTGGACGAATCTTTGGATGCTCCATGATTTTTTCTTCTTTTTTTTTATTATTTTAAATCTGGTTAAGTATGTATCATGTAATTAAATTGGTTGATGTAAAAAAAAGTTCAGATAATTATGAATAGACTATTGCACAGGAAGTAGCCCAGCCTACAATGATGATTAATGTTCACTACAGTTAAGGCGAGGATTCAATTCAGATCGTTGTATAAGTCCAGGTTTCTTTAGAAGTTCTTCACCATCAGTTACCAATGTCCTAGATAAAGCTATCTACGTAAAAACTACAGAATTGATTTCACTACAGCTGTCTAGCAATTTATACCGAACAAATTCCTCTCCACACATGCCCCTATCTCGTCAATGCTCCTGGCATAGTCCATTACTTAAAGAAACCGGGGATTGTGTGTAGTGGCCACTTTACACCCACGTGGGCCTGTTTGTCTGTCTGCCCTCAGGTCGGAAACTGACATGAAATGAGTATCACTGAAGATTGTCTTCATTATCCATTTGAGATGAAAGTAAGACCTAAGCTTTGTCTTCTGCGAGAATTTTAAAAACACTTTTTTTAAATATGGTCTTGTACTTTTCGGTTTTGTCTTCAGTCATTATTGTTTTATTTGTATTAACGTGCTGATTGTCAATTGTTTTCTTATTTCTCTCTCTCTCTGTGTTCAATTTAATTTAGCGAGATACTTTCTTGCTCCTACAGAACTATATACTTAGCATGATGATAATTATTCTTCTACGAAATAATTGAATGGCTGTCATTCTTTATTACCGATCTTTCGTCTAAAATATTTCTACATAAATCAGTGAATAAAGGTCCAATAAGTTTACGTTTGTCAAAATTAACGTATCATACATTTTAGTAGCATAATATACCTCGTGGCAAGCTTTCCATCTCACACTCGTATCAACAGCCACAAATAAAATCTCAACTTTCACAAAACCACAAAGCGTTGTTGTCCATAGAAAGCTATTTCCAACAATCGATATTATTCGACGCGAGCACAGCTATTATGTGTTCTCGTTTATGGAAAACGATATTTACCGGCGTCTCTTGTATACATACAAGTTATTTAATCAGTATTTTTGACAGGAAATGCGTTGTTGACATGGCTGCTGTGACTGCGAGGTGGCTGTGAGGTGGACCAGTGGCGGCGTTTAGGTCTCCTTCAAATATTATGACATTAGTTCTTTGTCATTTTGGGCGTAATGTGTGGGGCGGTAGCACAGTGGAGGCGAAGCGACGTACTATATGCTCGCTATATGAAGTGTAGCGCTGCTTGCAACTAAGTGTTTGCTAAGGGTTGTTTACAACAATTGGTAAAATCGAAATACGGGGCATGATAGACAGGTTTTCAAGGAATTTAAATGCTAAATTTACTGGTAAAACTGAAATACCTGCAAAATATTACCAGAGTAGGAGCACTTCTCCGCCAAATATTCGTATCTATACAGCGATTTATTAATAATTTCTCTCAAAAAATACTAGATCACAAATAAAAAGTTCGGTCACAAATGAAATACAGTGTACCAACTCCATAAATATCTTCAACATCGCTTCCACTACACCCATCCCTTACTCTACTCATTGTTGATTCATAATGAACTCTATTATACCACAATATAAGTACGGGGTACACTACAACTAGTCCCGAAAAAGGAAATCACGACATTTTCCAAGATGGCCGCCCTGTATTTGACACGTTGCGCCCTGTTCAGTGCGCTGTTTGTTGAACATGTCGCCGCTTACTCCTATTTAGATGTGAATTAGTTATTTGGAATTATATTTAGGCAAAAATTTCGGGAAATAGACGTTGCTGTAGTAAAATTGTACATACATACACTTTATGCAGATACAACAAACCTCATGTCTGTGAAGCTAAACATATTAATAACTTGCCCTTTTTTGTTTACTTACCTCGTGGGTCACGGCCTACGGGCGATGGTTAAGGCGTCCGACAGTGTGTGTCCCGTCTCTGACTCATTCCCGGTTGAGTCCGGTCATTCTTACAAGAGGATTTGTAGGATTCAGTTGATACTGGGGCGTGTCTCGTAGATTTTTACTCCTTCGTACATCCAAAGAGCCAGTACAGTATCCATTCGGCCCACTAAAATAATAATACCATTAGTAAACACAATAGTTAAGTAGGTACCAATTAGCTAAATTTACGGGTTTCACCGAGAATAATGCTATTCGTTTTCCAGCGCCTTGGTTCAGAGCATGGCGTATGCAAATGGCCGCCATCGCAATTCCCATGGTGCATGACATTAGGTACCTATTATAGGTACTATAGTTAGCTAGTCATGATTGATTTGTGGACATATTAATATTATTTACAAAACTGGTAATTAAATGCACTTTATAATTATTATTTTATTGAATTTATTATTTTTACACAACATTTATCACAATTATTATTATAAGTAAGTTTATTATTTTATGTAAGATACCTACTATTTGCACACGCTTGGACACTCACTTACATTTTGTAGTCTTTGCTCATTTGTTTCTGTAGAAAATTATAAAACGTCACTTACCCGAGTTATTTAGTCACACAGGGGGACGTCATTACGTCATTCCAGGGGTAGTTGCTGAAAATCAGCGCTGTTGACTATAGGTTCGCCTGAAGTCACAGCATTTTTGCTGAGCAACGACCAATTCATGCACAGATGCGACGCACGGCTTCAACGTGTTAGTCGTAGAAATAAACAGTGGTTGAGTTATCACCCTGCAATCGGCATTTCTGTTTCTCGCACATTGTAGTATTTAGAACAGAATTAATTTAAGTAGATTTGTTATTGTTATTGTTGTAGTGTTATGTTGTCATGTTATGCAATAGTCAGTTTTTGTCTGTGGTCCATACATTGTCCATGGCCGCGATACCAACTGTCAATGATTTTGTTGTTTCTGAATACAAGGTTTTTTAGCTGATTTGCACGGATATAGTATGTGACTTTTTTTTTTGTTTATTTTTGTAATTGTGCGTCCTGTTTGTGCTGAATAAATATTTTTTCTTTCTTTCTTTCTTTCTTTCTTACATACATTTTGTTAACAAAACAACATTTATGTATTGTGGACGAAAATGTTAACATCGAATGGAAATAAGTACCTATACCTACTTAAAAGAAATTTTCATAAAATATACTGCACTGCATTAGTTTGTACTTATGCAAATTTTTACCTAGATTCTGTGTTATTGTTGCAAACATAATATTTTTATTATACAGCTAAAATAAAATTAATGCTGTCTTGAGTTTAAGATGTCTTGTCTATGTCTTGATTATGATGATCTATCAGTATTACCACTAGATTCAGCAGAACAATAATGTATTTACAACATTTTTATACCTATCAATTAACACTCAACTTTTGTTCTGTTTATTCACACATTGACTTTACTCCCGGTTGGCTTCAGGCTAGAAGTCACTTCACACGACAATTATATAAAAATGTTACTTCAGGCTAAAAAGCGCTTAAGCTCAGACAGCTTTGCAGCACTAAAAACTTAATTCTCTTCGAAACCCTAAAGACTTTATAGCCTCTAAGCCTCTAAAGAGTTGTTAGGAAACTAACTCTGTGCTCATAAAACACTGTGTTTATGTGAACCAAACAATGGTAGATAAATAATGAAACTTATCGAACGCGTTGGTTAGCAAACATGGGTGTTTGTTGCGGTTTCAAATGTTGGTGCCAATGTTGGCGGTGGGATGAAGAAATTGATGGCGCTGATGTAAGTGTCAATATCGTAGACATTACCTACTATGAAGAAATTAATGGAACTTAAAGAAAAGATTAATCGCATTAAAAACACCATTTGTAAAATTACATTTCTACATAATAACAAGATATACACTAATGTACAATAACGATAAATAAATACAAAAAGACAGGAACTTAATGGGTTTTTCATTAGTGGATAAATGATAATTTATTGACCTCTTGGAATTACGTGCCGTTTAATTAATAATTTTCGCGTTGGCGAGTGATTTTAGACAGCACTTGGAACACGGAAAAGCTAGCAAACACGAAAAATGCAACTAATAAGCCAAACTCCACCTCCATACAAGCTTTTCATCACCACCAGAGCCGTTCCATGGGCCACCGAAGCGCACCACAATTTCAGCTCCGCGAATCAAAACCCATTACGGAACAAATTAATGACACCGATCGCTTTTCGTTCTATTAACGGCAACCGAGGATAAATAGCTTATCCCCGTTTAAAGCTATTTGAAGCCATTTACGGCCGTTTATCGGTATTTATGGCCACCTGACGTGGCTGGCCAGCTTTGGCCGTGTTTATAAGCCCGTTGTCCGCGGACAAGCAACAATGCGCGTATAGATTTATGCCGGCATTGAGTGTTTTTCTTGGTATGGTCTGTTGAGTTGCACCGTGGATGGTGTTTGATTTTTGAGCGATGGTTAGCGTTTAATTTTTGTGTTTATCGTTGTGGCTAGGATTCATTGATAGTGCAGGCTGTTGTTACCGTTGTCATGCAACGTGACGTGGATTTGGGTGATAGGTTTCAGTACATACAGACTTTTATTTGGCTGTTAAAGTTGTTGAATTACTCGATAGCTTTAAGTTTATTTAAGTGGCTTAAAAATAATGTATAGTCTACCAACTAATTCTAAATTGGGTATCCGATCATTATTTTGTTGGTTGTCGTAATCTTTGCTCACAGATGCAGCTAACTATGGTTAACTAAACCCTAGATTAAAATACAAATCTCGATGTAACCTTTCGTTACAGGATTTTTGTTTAACGCCCGTTTCCCTTTGTGTAGGAATAAAGACGAGTGTGGGGCGGGGGATGTCATGCTCGGATTAGCACTGATTTAGTGCCCATTCGCACAGGACGTACCTTTGACGGCCAGCTTTAGACCCTTGACGGTTCCAACCTTTGGACCTCTCGGTGTTTATAGTTCAGCTCAGATTGAATACGGTTTTGGGAATTGGTAGAAGATTTTGTTTGGTTGTTTGGTATTTTGATTGCTCGTTTGAATCTTGTGAATTTGGGTTCAAGTTTTGCCGAAGTATGGCAGTGTAAGGAAAGCATTGGTATTTGGAGAACTGAGTAGTGAATGAATTGTAGATTTCTCAAATCTTTAATGATATGTCTATAATTGATATATCGGTAGGTGAAAACACACACACACACACACACACACTGGCACACACACACACACACGCACTGGCATCATAGATGTGAAAGAAAGGATCAAGTTACATTATTCTTGTTTAGATCTTTAATTAATGTTAGAGTACTCTTGCAAAAGCTTGTCATAGACAATTTCAAAAGTTATATTTTTCGCCGAAAAAAAAATGCGACTATCCCGTATTCGACATTCTACAGCCGCAGTATCACCTCAACAAGGCATTATCATAGGCGCCAACTTTAGACAAATACTTATTTATCACCTCAAGCGAATTCGTTGCGATTTCGAAACCTAATTACACCCACAAACCCACACCACATTGGATTATCCGAATGGACAACGAGATAACCCCTCGTAAGCATATTGAAATATTGTGTCGTAAAAGTCGCATCCCCAACGGCTCGTTCGGGTTAACCGACCGACGCGAGATTGACGCTTTTGACGAATGACTTCATTTGTCTGACTTCGATAAAATTGTACCAACTGAATTTTGCAGCGTTACCTTTGCTGAAACTCCTTAAGACTGGAGTATAAGGTTGATTATCGTGTAGATTTGTGTTTATGAGTTTGGAAGGTTTTGCTAAAGGATGTTTTCAAGAGCATATTTTTCGACCGCAATGTTATGAGATCTCCCTTAGTGCTTGAAAACAAAGATGCTTTCTGATGGCTGCTCGTGATTTAGTGATTTGCGTTTCGCTGTATATTTTCTGGTGGATTGCAAAACAAAGGTTTAAGGTGTAATAATTTAGGCAATGGCTCTGTTGTGTTTTATGTTTTTATTGATATTGCCTTTTTTTGATGTTGATGAATATGCTCGGAGATATTTTTGCAACGACTTTTGTTAAAACATTGGTTATTGAAAATTTTTAAGGCTAAATTTAAGCTGTGTCAGCTTAAATTTATTATACACTAGCTGTCCCGTCAGACGTTGTCCTGCCTTAACTATGATACCTACCTACCCTTCCTTCCTACCCTACCTACCCACCCTACCTACCTACCCTACCCTACCTACACACCTATCTTTTCTCACCTTTTAAACCTTCCATGAACTACGGCAAACATTTTAACACCAAAATCAGCTAAATCGGTCCAGCCGTTCTCGAGTTTTAGCGAGACTAACGAACAGCAATTTATTTTTATTTATATAGATAGATTCTTACATTGATCTAAAATCATCTTAAGTTCTAATTACCTATATTGTTTAGAAACTGATTTTACGTGTCATTATAAGAGGCCTTTGCTAATTATTGCATTTGCTCATGCATTTCTAGCTAACTTCATCTTCACTGATCATCTAAGCATAGTCTACAAATAACTTAGCTATTTCCATGCCTACAAAAGTGAACATTTCAATTATCATAATTGAACTGTACGCAGCGATGCCAAAATCCGTTTAAGCTGCACTTCTTTTAATGCCTTTTACGGATAAACCCATTTTAAGGTTGTTACCACGTTTTAGTGATTAATTATTATCCATTTATTAAAAGTTTTCTCGTAAAACTGACAACAGTTTTCTCCCAACACATTCTCACCTTACTGTATTCGTAAATAAGGTTGATATTCCTTTGAGAGAAAAGATGTTTTAAAATTGAGTTAGTTCAAGTAACAAAGGCAAAGTTAGTATTTTTCTCTTAGATTTATACTGACATGGCACGGGATTGCATTTTTGTTCGTCCATTGTTATGGAACAAGTGTATTTTAGGGTTTTAGGTCTTCAATTAGGTAAATTATTGTTTTCTTGTAACATTTGGACGTTATGCGTGGTAACATGGCAGATTAATTGATAGGTATTTACTTTTTTAGTAAATAAAAATGTTTTACATGGGCATCTACTTCATGTTAACCTGTTTTACTAATTTGATGTGGTCCATGGAAGGTGCAGTTAATAAGCACTACTTAGCGGCAATTGATATTCAGACCTTTAATTTTATCTAAAACTTAAGTTTCACCGTTTCTTTTTACCTTATGTACTGTAGAGCAGTTTTTTTGAACGTGGGAAATCATCATTTGTAACCCCGCCCACTCTGGGTAGTTGCTCCATTCATGTTAAAATTATACATGTGATTACGAGGCAGAACGAAAAAAATCGTCCATGATTAAATGATTAAAAAAAAACAATCCAAAAATTAAATTTTAAAAGAGCCGTGGCAGCTAAGACCAGCTCTATTGACGGCGCCAGAATTCACGAACATGACGCATGGATTAGCAGCATTCAGCTCATCCATTTTGAAGGGAGCTAAATGATACAGCAAACGCGCCACCATCAGCGAGACATTAGAGTGAGCATGACATGCTCTCAGCCGCCAGGGCACGTTCAAGTCAATGTAAGACGTACCCAGTAAATGGTAGCTTTATAGTAGGAACATAGTACTCATAACTTCTTATTTATATTCCTTAAATGCCAATAACAACCACAATCTTTCAATCCACATCACAAATACCAACAAAGCCTACAAATCCCCGTATTCATCTATCACTTACTCCCAAAGACATTCTCCATCTAAATCATTATTATAAATCTACTAGCTTCTGCCCGCGGCTTCGCTCGCGTGGAGGTCGGAAATTATCCCACAGGAATGTTCTACCGGGATAAAAAATATCCTATGTGTTAATCCAGGATATAAACCATCTCTGTGTCAAATTTCATCCAAATCTATACAGTAGTTTTTACGTGAAAGAGTAACAAACATCCATACATCCATACTTACAAACTTTCGCCTTTATAATAGTAGTAGGATTTAGCTACAATAATTTCTTTAGCGGCCATCTCTTGGAATGGCTGCGTGCCTGGTATCACTATTGCATGCTAATTCCTGCCGGGGGCCATCACGGGAAGTTATCATAAATTCTCGCAGTTCCTTATCGAGGACGGTAGCCCGCTGGGAGCTTCAGGTCAGGCAGTAATGTTGTGGAAAAGTAGCAAAAATTGTTGTTGAGTTTTGGATGAGGTGGGGTCATTTACCTTGTTTGTTCATGTTCCTATTTGATGGGTTGTCGTTAATTATCTTTGTTCCAAGTACCTTAATTGGTCAGCGGGGTTGTCCGAAAGGGTTACCGCTACCCTGGAACATAAAGAGATATGGAAGGAAAATGAATAGGTTGTAGTCAGTAAGAGTCTGACACTCCCTTCCGCTCCATTCAGAGTTATCGGGGTCATGTGAAGATTTCCCAACCTCAAAATAAATAAAAAGTACCTCACTTGGTAAAAAAAATATATATCAATAGTCTCACTAGACGATTGATATTTTATTTTCTATATATCTGATATCACCTTAGTTTCATCATCATTAACCACCTTCTATAAGTTGTATCCATAGATCCGTTGGTTGAGTTGAGTTTATGGATAGTTGATATGTTAATGTTATTATGGCTTTTAATAAGTGTATGGCTTTTGTTTCAACTAATTATTCAAGCTTCATTTTGGTTGCAGTTTGCATTACCTTCACCACATTTTTATCTGAACATATCTGTCATTTTTAAATGTTTGTTTTAGCAAAGCCCTGTGAAAAAACTGAGACATAACCCTTTGACCATAAACAAATATACAACTATTTTTAAACTGAGACATAACCCTTTGACCATAAACAAATATACAACTATTTTTAAACTGAGACATAACCCTTTGACCATAAACAAATATACAACTATTTTGTCCCTTTTCATTTGCAAATCAGCATGAAATTTACAAACAAATCAAACCAGTTTGATTTAAATCAGAACTGATTTGATGAGACGATAAAGAATGTATTCATACAAGTCTCATTCACCCTAAAACACTGTTTAACAAAGGAAACAAACAGATATTTTGCTAAAATGCGGCTTATTTGAACTCTCATATTAGGGTAGATATCCAACCTAACTTGGACTCCCTTGACAGTATAAATGTTGAATTTCACAGGTCATGTTACGTTGGACTACCACCAGTGTAGGTTGACCTGCCCTGCCCCTCAAGTTGCTCTTTAATTCGGGACTGGATAAGGAGTGAAGGTGTTAGTATAGAGGCCTTGATATCTTGGTCATGGAGTACCCCTAATTCATGATTGCTTACTAATAATATAATATACACAATCGTTTTATAGGCGCCTGCACATTTTTTGATTTGCTGGCGACCCGCCTCGGTTTCGCACGAGTAAAATGTAGATACTGTCGCGGGCAAAAGCTAGTTAAATTATAAGTATAACCCTTCCTCTTGAATCACTCTATCTATTGATAAAAACCGCATTAAAATCCGTTGTGGAGTTTAAGAGATGTATGCGTACAGAGGGACAGGCGATGGGGAGCGACTTTGTTTTATGCTATCTAGAGATGATATTGTGTTTGTCACAAATGCATGTCATTTGATATAGCAAATTATTCAATTTTTTCCCAAGATTCGTTCAAAGACTAAACCATATCTTCCTCCTCTCATAAACTCTGTGTTTTAGAATAGAATTTATACTTGTTCATATTTTACCATCACTCGTACGTACGATACGCCAGCGCATCAAGTTATACCGAAGGGTCAAATTTCTCCAAATGATTTTAAACCTTAAAACAGTGATTATTAGGTTAAAAATCGATTGAGAGAGTTTGACAGTCTGTGGTAACTTGATGTGATGACTGTACATACAACTTAGTATTTGGAGTTTAGTTTGTAAAACAGCTAAAATATCAACCATTGCGGGCTCTATCCTAATTTTTTTTCTTCCTTAATTCATTCTTTATAGACATTCGACCTTATTCTCTTCATATTTCATCTCTTTTCTCTCTACACACTCTCCATGTACTAATACGTTCCCAACGATTGCGTCTGTCGGCTCGCGTCATGTCTCGCGGTATTAATTTTACATTCATGACGTCACACACACGAGATACTGTAATCCTCTTCCCATGGCCGGTACGTAGCGTCAGCAGAACAATCTAATGGAAATAAAAACTATTTTAGAATAGTGTTTTTGAATGAGGTAGGAATTAAAGGAAGTTTTAAAGATTTAGTAATTTTTCATACTAATATATTATAATCTAAACGAAGTAGTTACAAAATAAATTGTCTTTGTTGAAGATACAAAATTTATGGAAGATACAAAGCAAAAATACAAAAATCAAAGCCTTGTCTTATGAATTGCAATTAAAATACTTAGCTTTACATAACAAATTGTCTTAAAATACTTAACTTTAAATAACGATAGTAGCAAAACTTTTGTTCAGGGTTAAAAAAAAAGAAATGTCCATTAATTGCTTACTTACCTCAGTATCAGTTTCTCCACACAACAGCATCCATATAATTAATATTCTGCTAACGCTCCAGCCAGTTGCAATCACCCTTATCTGCGGACCTTTACATAAACAAAACTATTCGTTCATTGTTGCAAAACGGATACTTTAAGCGCATCCCCATTGTGCGCCGCGTGAGTGACAGCTAAACACAGCGCTATTGTGCGCTTGATCCAGCGATCACGTTTGCACACAAATTAAACGGTGAATTATTAAAGAAATGTAGGACGGTTGAACACCTTGCTCTGAAGGAGGAACAGAAGTTGCATACCAGCTGCTTGTAGGAAATGATTAATGTATTGTGCTGTTGGCCATTGGCTTTCTTATGTAGAACAATAATTTACCTTTCAACATTCAATGCATGAATTGAATGACTAATTTTATTTTTGGTAAAAGATAAAACTAAAATAGGAATTAATGTTAATTAGAACACTTCTTGATTGATATTGAAATTCCCGTAAGCTTCTCAGTAACTACAACGTTGTAAACTAAATACGCCAAATTGGCTGATGAAGAGTTAATAGGTAATTAAGGATATAGACGTATGAATGAACAATCAAATCAGTAAACCGATTATTATCACATCACATGGCTCTCCAATTAAAGAGAAAAAATAGAAATGCTCAAATAAAGAAGATGCTGCGAATAACCACCAACACCATAACACTCAACACCAAACAGCAAAACAACATCAACCAACAATTAGCTCCAACAAAATCAAAATCGATAATACAAACAAGACAACACACAAGCAGACATGAATACCAAACACCACATAGAACTACAAGCTAGAACATGTAGTTTTACTGACAATGCCACCTATATTCATAACAAACAATGAGATGAGAATTGAGACGTCCGTGGACAAAGTCACTCATTAATTTTCAAAGTCTGTAACGAGGATGGCGACGCTAACTCGGGTAGCTGGTAGAACAAAGCCTCAAGATTCCGGAGCACACAGTGGAGGAGCTGCAGTAGATCAACGTGTTCATGCTTTTGATTGGGACTAAGAAGGTACTCTTCATGGCTTTTTCAGCTTGTTTTTCTTCTTTTGCTGTAATGTACGTAGGTACTAGTTGTTTTTCGAGGGCCTAAGTGCGTCATATTTTGTGTTTTCCAGCAATATGTTTTTGTCAATTTAGATGATTTATATTTTGTTTAAGCAATTGGTCAGGTACCGACTAACATTGATGTTCTAAATAATTTATTTAATAAGTTAAAAACGTGGGCATTTATACATGGCCAAGACTTAAAGATCTAATAAAAAATAGACATGATAAAATTGACTATTTTTTGTTAGATCTTGTACAGACTTAGACTTAATTTTTATTTTTATAGGTGTTTGTTTATTTTAATAAAAAAATATATGTAAATATGTTTTCGAGCGTTTAGTTACTAACCTGGTGTCCGAGTTTTTATGCTGCCCATGGGCCTCTGACTTCACATCCTGTTCCATCTCTCAGACGTGCTGGTTTCCTTCACATTTTTTTAAGCAAGTTATAGTTTGTTGAACTTACTCAATCTCCTGGGCTGTAATAATGAAGTGTAACTTTGTCTGGTGAGTATCGACAGGCTAATAGCCACAGGAAACACGGGCTATCATAACGATGAAATACTAACCATTGGTCATACTTCTAAAACCAGAAATGGAAGGAAATTATAAATACAAAATGTCAGTGCCATTGATCCATCAGATTAAGCTACGCTACCGGGGTTGGTCTATGGATGGGTGACCATCTTCAAATATCGAGACTTCTCCGTGCCTCGAAAAGCACGTTAAGCGGTTGGTCCCGGCTGTCATTTGTGGATCTTTGACAATCGTTACGAGTAGTCAGAAGCCCGAAAGTCTGACTCAGTTACTGACTGGGTTGTGGAAGTCAGATAGGCAGTGGCTCCATGTAAATTACTGGTATTCAGATGCATCCAGTTGGACTGGAGGCTGACCCCAATAAAGTTGATATGTGTGCCATTTCAGAATATAAAATAGGCGATATCAAGAATCGCAACAATTTATTATAATGTTACTGACAATAGTAATTACTCCTTCATTTTGAAGCTGTAAAATTCAATTTCAATAATTGTTCCAGACATTGATCCATATCATTTTATTAATGTAATTGTGCTCCAATTGGATGAACTAAACGGCTCACTGTTTGATATCAAAGTCTGAAAAATCTATAATTATTTGTGTCTGGAAGTCAATTCTTTTATTGTAGACAACGGTAGTAATGTATGTTATGTTCAAATGTTTTGATACCATCATTTTTGGATTCATATTGACAGTTAAATATGTATATTTTGTTACCTTCTTCACATAGGCTATAATAATTTTATAATGTTTGAGTGTTCATTTCCTTTATTTTTTCTGCAATAAGGAGTTATTCAGTATTCTAAATCCATCCATGTATGGCCTTTCGCCATCTGTGTTTTAACTTGATCTTAATTTGGCAGCTGTTGTCTCTGACATCATCTGATGATCAATTGTCTCCATTACTCATTCCATGATTCAATGTCTGTTCACTTTGCTCTTTAGAAAATTATTATATGTTTTAACAAAAAAACTAATTAAAAATCAGCTCTTACTTACTGTTTCTACTCAACAGTATCAAGTGATTGTAATGACAAAAGATAGCCGAGCTGAGCCGCGTTACACGCTCGCATAGCCTTTGTCATTCAGATGTTATCGCCACAGATGCTAATGCCGCACGTACAACGCCGTGAAAGCCTTTTCTTGGTTCAATCAACTACTGCTGACCACTATTGTTGCCTGGGGTCCGATGAGAATGAATTTTAGTGAGTCATATGGGGAGGACACGACTTGGCTCTCTTCTGAATTACTAATAGAGTGATTTGCTAATTGAAGTTTATGTTTAGATACTAGGGCTTCTTTTGGGAATCATTTTATGGGTTAAGGAGTGGCACATTTTGGAAGGATTGACATTTGATAGAGAGCTCTAAAATTCAACAATATTTTATTCAAGACACGCACAGGAAATACACAAAACAGAACATTAAAAAAAATTTAAAATTAATTAACAAAAATTAAAAATAAAACAAAAACCTGTGCGAGGCCGAAAAAGTCCCGATCTCAGCATAATGCTGCAATATCTAGGAAAAAAATCCGCAGCGCTGGTATTCTGATAGGGCCCGCTGTGATGCACACCTACGGACAACACATAGTAGAGAGTTCAGTAGGACAGAAGTATAGATAATTATTCCTGTACTATAGAATACATGTGGTTGTTTACAGATCTAAATAAAGCCTAATTGTCCACAAAAAAAAATTACTGTGTAGCAACATTCCCCTTTCTAAATCATGGATCGATAGAATCATAATTAAAATGACGCTCAATGCGTAGATTTTCTTTAGCTCTCTGAAATTATGCAATCTATGCCCATAAGACCCCTTTTAAGCCCTTAATAAGTCACCTGAACTACCATTCCAGCTACTAGCGCCCCATTACCTTAATTTCTCAAAAGAACAAATCCTCAAAAGCCCCTTAATACGTTCCCATTATTTTTGTAAAGTAACTACAAATTACTGACCGAGATGGAACAAAGGGTTTCAAAAAAGTCGTTTAGACACAAAAGGAAGGACACAATATGTGTCAAACTTCTGTTTCGGTAGTAAGTAGTCATAGAGTAGCAAGGTACTCTACATTGCGTGCACGTGAAAGAGTCACATTTGTCATAGGCTTTGTTTTTAGAGGTACCTGCATGACAGGTGTGTGCTACGGTATTAAGCAAACAATTTGTTCAGTTATTTGGAGCTTGGGATGATCTTTGAATATATGGAGGTTTTTACATTGTGTGAAAGATGATATGGTTAGAAAGGGAGTGAGTACAGAGATGACGACTAATTGAGAAGTATGGAAGAATAAGACATGTTGCGCTGACCCCAAATGAATTGGGATAAGGGTAGAAGAGTGATAATGTTAAGATGAAGATCATTTGTGACCAGGTTAAGTATTTTTGGACATACATATTTTTTTGGTAAACTTAAAATCAGAAGCTGTTATCCTCCTTGAAGACATGAAGGTAATTTCAGTAAATTCGCAATAAAAAAATAAATTACTTCAAAGTGAGAATCAATTTGAGTCAAATTAGATCTTTTTTTTATTTTCTTTTATTCTTTGAAACGTGTAGTGGACTGTATAACATGTATAATTACGATATGAGGAATTACAACATGTTATACAGTCCAATACACGTTTCATTTGCTCCACCACGGCCTATCGTCGTGATCAATTATGAACCAGACTTTTTATCCATACTATATGCCAACCCCATCGTACCTTATACACAGTGTAACTTCAATTAAAGTTACCACAAAGCAAAAAAGAATCATTGATTAGGCCTCTTGACCAGGTCACACAACTTCCTTTATCTTGACGATCCAATAATGAGCTGATAGAAAGACAGTAAATAGAGTCAAAGTCAAATCATTTATTTCAAATAGGCACAAGAAAAGCACTTTTGAACGTCAAAATGAACAAGAAATAGAATTGATTCTAGCCGCTCCTTTCAAAATGTAGTTTCGTTTGGAGAAGAATGGACAAGAAACTTCATCGTTACTCTTTTAAAATGTTTTGTATACTTATAATTTTATACTTAATATTATAAAGCAGAAGAGTTTGTTTGTTTAAACGCGCTAATCTCTTTAACTACTGGTCCGAATTGAAAAATTCTTTCTGTGTTGGATAGTCCATTAATCGAGGAAGGCTATAGGCTATGTAACAAGCTACACTCAATAAGAACAGCTAGTGAATTATAAATTATATGTAAAGATGCACAGAGAAAAAAAATACTACTTTACAAAAGGTGAAAGAAGAATGTATTACAGCCACAAGCAACCTTGACCCTCCTTTGCACTAAGTCTCAAAATCGATATCCTCCTCTCGATACTATAATCGATTCTCAACAAACATAAGGGGCGCATCACACAAAAATCGCTGGAGGACCATCGAAATCAGTTCCAATTGAATCTTCACCCCTTAAAACGGATTAATGCAACTCCCTCGTGGAACTTATTGTGTATTCGACTTATCAATGGAAATATTTCCTTGGTAGAGTTACATTGCTGGTCATGTTCGTCTATAAAAATGTTGATTGGATTTCAATTTTAGAATGTTCTTTTTTTAATTTTTTTTTGAGTTAATCTTGAACATTAGTGACATTGGTGGAGGAATATTCTTATTATTCTTCTTCTTCACTATAAGTTCCTTCTTTGTATGAGAAGAGGATTTTCCCTGCAGTGGGACGATAATAGGCTGTTATTATTATTACTTATTATAAATAACTGCACTTTTTAACTAGATAATATTTTTTCTTTAAAGACAAATAAATCACCCTGAATTAACAATGGCCCGAGTTAGTTGAAGCTACACGGATTTATATATGAAAGAGTAAATCTGTCATTTACTAAATTTTTTTTTTTAACTATTGACTAGGTTTTGCAGTCGCATGTAAGGAAATGATGATTTTTTGTGCGTAAAACATAACGAATATGGATGAAAATTTTCCCTTAATTTAAATATCCGTTTTACTATAAATTTTTCATCTGCAGACAAAGTTCCTTTAAGCCAACGTCTTAGTTACATACCTACCCAACAATGTACTCAAAACACACCAAAATCGTCACAATATATTCCCGTAACAAAGGGGGACTATCTATTATTGATGGTAACTTAAACTATGGACCAGACAATATGCTTCTAGCTTCGTTTAGCCCACAAGTGGGACCAACGAGGGTTACGCAGTGAGCGTGGTGATAACTGGCTTGTAAACGATTAGTACGGAGCTTTTTAATTAATTGGCGAGATCTGTTTTGTGTAGTCAGAGGATGATTTTATTGTTTTCAGTATTTAATGTTATTAGTAGTTTCATAATTAATTTTGCGTGGTTGTATTATTGTTGAATGTGATTTAAAATGTTAGTTATTAAAGTGCGATCTTATACCAAATAAAAATTCATGTAAAAATTATTTGCCACTTTTGTACCTACTTCACTTACTAAAATTCCGTTATAATCCCTGAGAATTATCGGAAATAACTATGTGAGAAAATAAATAATACACCGATTAGCATTACACTCCCACCAACCAAAATCACCCACCAAATAATAATATCAGCCCCAAACACCACTTGGCTCTCCTATTTGTAAAACTGCAACGAAAAACCACCCCCGTTAATACGCGATAATCCATCGCACTGTGTTTAATTTTATTTGCGATTTAATTGTCCGCCAGTGTACAGTGCGTGCCAAATAAACTGGCTCGTTGAGTCGAGAGCGGGTGGTGAATGTTCAAGTGTTTGTTGTTCCTAATGAGATTAGATTTTAGGTATTTTTTCCTGCAACTATGTGTAATTTGGTGTAGTGTCGTGCAAATAAACTGGTGAATTGTGAAGTTTTGAGAGTATGTGTAAATGAAAATGTGTTTAGAATATTTTTATTTGCGTTGAAACATGGTACAATAATAGTGTTAATACTAGGGTTCTGCATGTCTCGCCAGTGATTGGCATTCAAATATTTTTAAGAAAACAACTATTTATTTAATAAGTACCTAGTATTAGTTATAACAGTGTTGTCAGGCTAATATTACACTCAGCTCAACTCTTACCAAATTGTTTTTTTTTTTACAATGTAGGGATGGATCGAGCTGGCTCAAGAGAAAGATGTCTGGAAGGATTTGGGGGAGACCTTTGCTCAGCAGTGGGACAGTGTAGGCTAAAAAAAAAATGTAGGTCATAGTTGTATGTAGGACAATATTTGCCACTTACTTTTTATTGTATTGTTGTTACTCGGTGAATAAGAAAGTTTGTTTATTACTCTAGCTATTATTTTGAAGTAAGTGCTGGTTAATGACTGAAGTGTTACTGTATCTTTTTCTAAAAATTTGTGATTTCAGCTGAGTGGGTGACAAAGACGTTTTCTTCCAAATAACATTTAAGAAAACAGTTATATTATTTTAAGTAAACTGGTACAAAATTAATAAACTAAGCCATTGGTATCATGATAAGCAAGTTACAGTAACTATGACCGTTGGTTACAGTATTTTTTTACGGTTATTGAACAATAAACAACAAAATCTATTCATACATTCTATTCTCTAGGACGGGAATCTAAGAATAAGCAACCGACAAAAATAGAAGTAAACCTAATTAAAAATATTATGAACTACACAACAATCTATTTTAATTTACCGTACAATCGCGAACAAAAATGAAAAATACGCGTCATCATTCAGACTAGATTACGTGCAAATAGCGCGACATCAACGGTTCATAAAAAGAAAGAAAAAATAGAAAAAAAATCACAAAAAAAATAACTCATGACAACAATACTTCGTTAGTTTACCCTTTATAAGCAAATGAATAGTTGAACACAATGAGATAGAACGCATCCTTCCACTTACTGTCTCACGTTCGTGTTTACATATATAAATCTTAGAAAAGTACAATTGTAACAAAATGCATGTGTCACCTTCGTAATAATATGTTAATTTATATGTAATGTAATAAGTTCTTGTGTGAATGGGCCCGGGCGAGCGTAAGGGCCGCGTACTGTAAGGGCCCGGTACTGTAAGGGCCTGCTGGAAGCGTAAGGGCAATTCAATTGCGTTAATCCATTTTATTGCGTGTCACGAGCAGTTGGTTTTTTAAATTATATGTACAGTCGTAAAGTTTGGTGTGGTTGGAAAGGCATAAAAATCGGACACAGCGGTAAAAGGGTTGGATAGTGTTTTAATTGTTTGCACAGAAAATATAAATAAAATGAGACACAACTGTTTGTTTTGGACATTAAATCTCACATTCCGAAAACTTGTGTCATTCTTTGAATCATGGACTCATATGTTCGCATGCAGTTTTTTTTTATTTTTGCTTCAAGACAGTTGACGAATTAAAATTAATAAAAAATAAGTATTTTCCCAAAACACTTTCGTGTATAACAGTCCATACTAGACACCTCTTCCTATCCACGGTCCACGGCCAGAATTCCGGTCACCCTAAATCACTCTCAATTGTCCCCAAAAAAACCCCATGCAAATGCCATAGAGCCCTAGTCAAGATTAGTTCACTATGAATCGAGTAATTAGGGGATTTATATGCAAAGTCTTTTCTGTGGTGCACATTATTAGTTCATAAAGGGCTATGGTAACACGGCTTAATGTAATTTTGAGTACGCGATATTGTGGGACGAGGTGGTCACTCCCGTTGTCCTAGATTTATGGTCCGTACTGATTTAATAACTGTATGATAACGGATAATATTTATGGCCCGAAGTGTACTATTCCCAGGATTGTCCGTTGGGTCAGCATCTCATTATGAAATGCATTTTTAAAGATATTTGGAATTTGTATTTCTTGACATTATTTTTAACGTCAGTCCTTTTACCTTTTGAACCTGTAGTCACATGCGTGACAAACAAGCGCCCTGTACGCCAACGACACAAATATGTGACAATGGCAAAAACACTATAACACGAAATAAACAATTATTTTTGTGAGTGTTTATATAGATATCTTAAAAATTGAAGCTCTCGTACCTACGTATTTAATGACATGAAACAAATTAAAAGACACCGTGGATATTGGAAAATTCATGATTACAAGAAGAAATAAAAAGGCGCCTGCATTTATGGTCTGGCGTTCAAAAGGTTAGGTTAGAAAGGGAAAACCGCAATCACAGCGGTGTTTCTTTCATGCATCCATTTATTCGAAGAGTTGACCAGAGCTGTACCAGTAGTACACGCACATTAAGCCAGCTATGGGACTTAACTCCCATTGAATAGGGAGCTAGGCTATTGCCATCAGTTATTCCTTACAATTCCTCAAAAATTACAAGATAATTTTGATTATTTTTATTAAAACCTTCAATGTTTTTTTGGAAACATCGAGCTATTAACAAACTCATACGCATTTCACCGCTTTATCCTCCAAAATAAACACTCAATGTGATATAAAGTAGCGGTTTGATTGTTTTGTTCAAGTCCAATGTATGGAAGTGAACACAATGTCTTAACCTGTTTGTTTTTTTTCCAAATCAAAATTTAGACAGTCCCACTACTGTTTCATTTGGACCCTTTGACCTATATAGCCACTGCTACATTTCAACCACAAAACAAACGAATCGATTAAAATTAGTCCCATTCATAATCTAACTCTCCCATTCATATCAATCTATTGTTCTCCGATTAAGACTCAAGTAATGCATCATAATCGCCACATTCATACGTCCAACATTATTAAACATCGTCCTTGTCAATTTTTTTTCAAACAATGTCTAACAAAATTCGTTTCTTTCTCCTTTATTTCGCCATCTTTGTTCCAAAGCGCGACACTGTCTTTTCTGACAAAAGAAGGTCGGCTCTCTACAGTCAACAAAACGACCTATGAACTCAGCTATTGTCTGAATTCCAAACATTTCTATACACATGTCCACGTCAATCAAAAGTTCCCGTGTCAATTTTTTGCTAATGCGACTTTGATATGAGATGCACACTCTTTGGGGCTGTGAGAAGTTTGCCAAGATTGGGGGATGAATTAAGGAGTATTCATGCATGTAGGGTACATACACAATGTGGATTGTTTGTTAGTTTTGTTAAATCAGATACACAGCGCTTCCTCAATAGTATAACACTGTCTAACTCGCCAGCTATGTAAAGTATGCCATGTTAGATTTAGAAGCAGATTAAGGTAGCAGGAAAAACGTGGCTCGAACATGAATTGAGGACTCCAGAGAAAATAAAACCAAAAAGTAAACTCTTTTGTATCAAGCTCATAGTCAGACTAAACTTATAAGTACGTTTTAGGGCTTCCTATATGAGAGAAACTTCGAGTGCCTTTAAAACTTTAATCCTGAACCAATCCTACGTTTTCTGCAAAAAAGGAGAGAAATTACTTACTCCTGACTCACTTCACGTGGCTGGAGATTAGTAGGCATCGGCGGAACATAGGCTTATCTCCTAACAAGTTTTCTTCCACCAACCAAAACATGGCAGCATTAGTGGTACGAATTTTCTGAAGAACCAATCCGAAAGAATCGACGGCTGTTCGAAAACTTCTGGAACTAAAAAGGGTTCGATCGCAGTCTACGTTTCGCCAACTGGCAACAGTTCCCAGCGAGATCAATGTTTACACAGTAATTACGAGAAAAAAAAGTTTTAAACAAAAAAAAAAAATTGTTCGAACTCGGTTCGAAGTTCGAGAACTTTGTCGTCAAGGCTACTTGTTGTTGGTTAGAATATCGGACTTTGGTTTTAAAATACTTCGTCCGACTTCGTACAAAGGGTCGTACTTAAAATTAAAGGTATTGTCCAGGGGGGCATTGATGTGACTGTCTGATATCATCTGGAGCATTCAAATTAAATATTTCTTGTGGGAAATACATTTTGGATTTGCAGAAATCATTTGGGATAAGGATGTTTTTACGAATCAATTATCTTGATTCAAGTTTATCGATTGACATTTCAGTGACATGTTGATGTTAACTTGAATATTTGACCGTTATTGACAGTTGAGAAAACTGGAAGTCGTAACATTTTTGTTAATAAAAAAAACATTTCACAAGACATTTAAATCTGTGTAAAATATTATTAGTTTGGATCATATGCGTCTTAATCGTAACGTTGTTAATGTTTTGTTTTTAATCTAAACTAATATTATAAAGCTGAAGAGTTTGTTTGTTTGAACGCGCTAATCTCTGGTATTACTAGTCCGAATTGAAAAATTCTTTTTGTGTTGGATAGACCATTTGTCGAGGAAGGCTATAGGCTATGTAACATCACGCTACGACTAATAGGAGCCGAGCCACTGCGGTTTCACCCACTGGTGAAACCGCGCGAGAGCAGCTTGTAACGAAATAAAATTCTGAGCTACATCGCTTTAACTTTTCCCCATATTATGCGCAACGGACACAATGGCTAAGTGTTGCCGCAGTTCTTTATCACACAAACCCTACAGATACGCGGTAACGTATTTCTATGTCCAGTTTTCAATCTATACCAAAGTACTGTCGACATAATACGCACTAACAAACCATCTGTTGTCCTAGTACCTACTATACCCATAGAATCTAAGTACTTGACCACGTTAGACGAATCGAGACATATCAAACACTCAGTTTTCAGATCTCCTTTACTTCACAATACCCTAGGACTGTTTGGTCAACGTGTCCAGTCTAACATGACCCGCGTGTTTCTATGACAAGTTCCCTCCATCAATTGGCCGGCGGATGGCCCAGAAGGGGGTGACAGGTCGTTTGATAGTGGTGCTGTTCGTGTATTTGTCTTTAGGCTTAGACCGGCGAGCACGCTGTATCTGAGACAGGAAATTAGGTTTCGATGTTTGAATGTGGACGGTATCTGGATGGTGTTATGCTGTATGCATGATGAATTCTGTGGTGAATTAAGCGCTGGTTTACGTTAAAGGTAACAGTTAAATCAGTGTTGGTAAATGGATGTTCAGGTACTATGTTTTAAACGGATTCTAAGTTCTGCAAATGTTCAGAGCCTATTTATGTCTGCGCGCTGAGTATTTTTATGTTGTAATCTAGACTATCTACCGAATTTTCTCGTAGCAATTGGCTAGTTACTTGTATCTTTGAACATAAAAAGCAATTAAACATAAACTCACACCTTGTCACGAGGGTAGGCAGAAACTAACGACCAAAATTTAAAAAATAGTCACAACAGAACAGCCTCCTTCTGTTTAAGTATTTAATTTTTTAAATTAAAGTTATGGGTATTAAGTTTCTAACATATTCAAAGGTTTCGAAAAAATTTATTAAAACTAGGCTGAAAATCAGCAGTTTTTGATCGTCAACATTACATAACACAGTTCCCCAAAACACCTGTCCTTCACCACAGTCTAGTGCTTTAGCTGGGAAGAAGAAGTAGCGCAACAAAGCTCCCCAGCAGCACAGCTGTCTGCTATAAGTTATATAATAAACTTTAAAATAAAGGCGATGTGGTACATTCTCAATTAAAATGACTGGTTCCTTCCAACATAAACTCTTCCCATCATTGGACATTCGTCGTCTTTCAACACAACAATGTTTTAGGAGATAGTCGCGTCGGATTACAGACGAACTACATACGTTGTTGCAGTGTTAACTCCGAGTTTGTGAAACTGACATTTAGTTGATTTATATGTACTGTTGAACGTTTAAATTGCACTTTGATTTTTGACAAAAAATATGCACCTATATCTTAATGAAGGAAAAAGACATTCTCTTTTCTTGTAACGGCACGAACGTATGAGAAAAGCTCGAGCCACGATAAGAATATAAAACTGCCGTGGTAGATCTACAATGCCGTTATCCGACATCTGGTCGATTTTTAACTTTTGATGCTATATTAATGAATTATATGTACGATATGAACGGAGAGTCATTCGAAAATATTTAACTGGATCTACGTTTTGGTACCTCCAAGTGTCAAATTGGTGTTGTCATTGAAATATTACATGGGTTTAAATTTTTACCGTGGTTTTTGCATGATATTCAAAACAACGTTTTTGATAGATAACGGCATTATAAATGTATCATGGCAGAAAGTAATATAAGTTAGTCAATATATTTATTTTTATAGTACCCACGAATATGATCAACTTTCACTATTAGACCAACTCTGGAATATCGGCGGCTTTTTCATACAAAAATGCAATATTTAATCGATGAAAATGATGTATATTTGAATGATTTTATTTCGTAGTTGGTCCCATACTGAAAGAAGTTTATAATCATGAGTTCTCTCATATCCTGAAAGGTGAACTGTGAAATAAAAATCACCGTGTATAACATTATTATGTTAGAGCAATTAAATTATAACCTTAAACAAAAGATATAGATAAGTCAATCAATCCAAGTGAAATGCATATCTTATTTATTAAATTGCTTATATTACTATAATTAGGTATCCTACTTCTCTACCCGAATCAAAACTGTGCAGCCTATTATAAACGGTAAAATTAGTTCGCACATTCTACCACATTAGCAACTTAAATCTGAATCATATTTTCAATTAACGCCTCCGACAAAAAAATCACAACAAAATCTATCAAAGCGATAAAATGGCGCTTCGCCTTCAAATTTTAATAACGATATAATTTCCGTGAAATTATGTATCGCCTGCTAATTATTGTTCGAATAACACGTCAGAACAATGACGGTTGGTTAGTGCTGCGTCATTCGGTAGGCGGCATTTTAGAGCCGCCTTTGCCAACCTAATGATGTTTAGTTTTAATGTGTTAATTATTATGTGTGGTCGATCTATCAGATTAAGCTACGCTTGCCGTGGTTGGCCGTGGATGGATCTTTAGATAACGAGACTCCTCCGTGTCTCGGAAAGTACGTTAAGCCGTCGCGTCGGTCCCGGCTGTCATTTGAGCATCTTTGACAGTCGGTACGGGTCGTCAGAAGCCCGAAAAGCTGACAGCCAGTCTTACCAAAGGGTTTCGTATTGCCCAGTTACTGGGTTGTGGAGCTCAGATAGGCAGTCGCTCCATATAAAATACTTTTCATCAACATAGTTGGGAAAAGGCTAGGCCGATAATGAATGTTTTAATTATTAGTAGTGTTACGTGATGGACGTGGTTTTGTTTTTAAAACGTAAGTCGCTTAAGATTTGTGATGAATTTCATCTCCTTTCTTATTGAGTAAATTTTGATATTCCGTGAGTGTTGTTAGTCCTTCAGGTGGACATTGTGCGTGAGCCATGGCGGCCGTTTGGTGGTTATTCTAGTGATGTGACAATTAATTTTGCATTATTTTAAAGGAACATGTTGCGCCGACCCCAAATAAATTGGGATAAGGGCAGGTGAATGATGATGATTTATAGGGTTGCGCTTAAATACGTTTGTAAAAATATTTTCGAACTGTAAGAAATCTACATCATCAATAAATAAATTTAACGAGATACTTTCATAAAAATAATTAAAGTAAAATAATTTCAGTTTTAACAAGAAATTTTTAATAGGTATTGCAAAATTCACGCCAATTACAAGAACGCCACCTGTTTGAAGAATATCCGAAATATAACGATGCTTATAATGAAATATTAGTGAAAATATACCAAGTCACGATACACGCAAATTACTCGATTCTCTAAGTTAATTTAACGGTAGACCATGGGGAGGGCACGGGGAACAAATTAGTTTTGTTGCGCGTTATTATAGCCTGTAAACAAAGCGATCAATTATAGATAGAAAACAGATAAGGGCAGGTTATAAAAAAATGCGTTTTGCCATTGTCTCGTAAAATAACCTAATCTTTGATAATGTAAATGAAACAAAACATAAAAATGTTTTGCTACAAAATCAATTAAACCGGAAAGATATTGTTCATAAAACACTATTTTTATGACATTTTTAATGAAATAGTTTTCTGATTGGACGTTTTTATTTCATTTTATAAATCCATTTGCATACATTTCAACATAAACCTTCAAATTAAATAGATACTAACTACTTAAAAATCTATAAAAAAAGGTATTTACTATGCTCAGTCGAATGTATCAGAATATCACCCCGATTTCATTTATCACACTAATAACACCTTTAATTTTGAATTTGGCACTAGTGTTGTCCATATCGGCGTAAAACGACACTCGTCGGCAATCAACGGCCCCGCAGGGAGTCCCACGTGGATGCATCGACTACCGGGGATGTAAGCATCCACGCGAGACAATCCGCCGATTGTCAAGAATCAAACTAATCTTCACAATAATCGACTCTATAATGAAGACGTTAGAGTCGAAACTGAACTGAACCCAATAATAATCGCTGCGGAGATGAATCCACATCGCACAGAGTTTTCCGCTAATTATCATGGTAATACTCGCTTCAAGTCCCCCCGCTGAGCTGAATTTTAATTTAATGAAGATTACTTATACTCGTACAAAATATTTTGTATAAATTAGAATAATTTACCAATACTCTTTAATACAAAATATAGCCATTATATTTTTATGCGTATCTTAATAGCTTTTTACCTAAATAGGTGTTCGCGTCTTTTATGGGCAAGAATAAAAGGAGTTCCCAAGCATTTCTGCAAGTAACGCACCTAATAAACTAACTGATTACTATTTTGCTCATAATAAAGGGAGTACAATATAAAATAATCTTTTAGAATAGAGGGGAGTGAAGAATGCTATTCATGGCTTGCATAAAAGCGTCTATCAGTCTCAAACCTGCCGTTACAACAGAAGCAATCCAGATAATTCTCATTACACACACTTCACTATTCGATGTTTCTAATATACCATTATGTCGAGCGACGGGAGGTCTCGATTGTGGCAATCGGCGTCTTTGTTGCACATCACTACCGAGTGAACGGATCCCGCCAAAATTTAAATGTCATCGTTCCAATTCGAAATTCAATTACGTGTAATTAATGCGGTGTGTTCCAGTGGCGGAACTGGATCTTTTACCGATTTGAAAACAATGGTTCGAACGTCGTCGGCGACTCAAAGCCGTGGAACGCAACTCATGCCGTGGTTGTTTTTTCTACGTTTTTGTCGATGATAGCTTTTATTATTATGATAAATGTGTAGGCGAAGTTTTTGTGGCGCCTTTTTCTGCTAATAATAAATCTCAATTTATTTAACTCTTTCATTATGTAAAACTATGTATTTCTATTCATGGCGTCGACAATTTAGATGAAATTTGGCTATTTTACGGTTCGCGTTCAACGTGTTATTATTAATTAATTTGCATAGGAAATTAGGCACATTTTTAAATATGGAGACACGACATACAACTATAAATTATTTATTAAGTATATTTTATTAGATATAAACCGTATTTTTAGTTTACTTTCTTAATTTCGTTTTATATAAATTTTCGTAATATTACGCTGGTTTCCAAGGCAACGGTAGCCGGAAAAGTAATTATTCAACGGGCTTGGCCGGAACATAACTATTGAACAGAAGTTTAGTGTTGTAGACAATGATTCATTGTGTGGAACAGGTATAGGTACGCGTCTCTACTTAGGAACACCATCATTTCATAACAGGTGGGATAATGAGCCGAAAGCCAATTAGATGACGGCTCAACGGTTAAGTTAGATTTGGAATATCGATCAATATTATTAAAAGGAAAAGAAGAAAATAGGAGATTACTGTTTCTATTTTTCAAATATTACGCAAGAGTTTTAACGAAAAATGGCGTAATAATCTTTTGTATTTTAGTTTATTTAAGTGTTCTGCAGCCTGTTGTGCTTTTGTCTTTTTTTTTTGAGGGTGGGAAATCATCAAAATGACGCCTCCCGCTCTGGGTGGAGCGGAAGGGAGTGTCAGACTCTTAGTGACTAAAACCCATCCATGTTCCTTCCTTAGCCCTTTATGTTCCGAGGTAACGGTAACCCTTTCGGACAATCCTGCTAACCATGTTGTGCTGGGAGTCGCAACATATTCAGTAATTGGAAGCTTATTTTTTTTCTGCTCTATCAGCCACAATATCAGAGTTATTAGGAAACGGAGGCTTTCCCAAACTCAAACTCAAACCATTTATTTCAAATAAACCAATTAGGTACAGGCCCTTTGAATTGTCATAGGGTCGGTCAGAAAAATTATGATAGTTGCCCATCCAAAGCATAGGCACCTATGGAGAAGAACGGTAAAGAAACTCCACGGACACTCTTTTAAACAAAACATGGTTATAAAAAATTGGTAACTTATTTCATATTATTACTATATGAGAACGATGCAGAACGTTAAAAGCATCCGTTATAAAATATATAAAAACAATTTAAATTAAATTAAAACTAACTAAGAAATGACCAGTCCCTACTGACAGCGCCCGTTCACGAACATGACGCATGGATTAGCACCATTTAGCCAACTAACACTATCGATACAATCCAGGCGCAGAGTCTTTCCAAATTCCCAGATTATTTGGTCTCATGGCTCCCCTAAGCAAGTAGGATCACATATTCTAATAATTTCGTACCGTGGGTGTATGAGGTTCAAGAGTGAACTGGTTGTAACTATGTTTTGAACTAAACAATTGAGGGGCGGAGCTCCTACCACATCCGTCCGACACAGCGAGGTGTTAAAACTATTGTTCCGACTCTTTTTATGCAGTCCGACACATTAATTTTAATAGTTAAGAGAAGCACTTTTTCTTGTTTATGGTATTGTGGCTTCTAGAAAAAGATTTCGTGCGAGAAAGTTGATACAGCATTGTCATATTATCTACTAGCTTCTGCCCGCGGCTTCGCCCGTGTGGATGACGGAAATTGCATGTTATTATACATATGAACCTTCCTCTTGCATCACTCTATCTATTAAAAAAAACTGCATCAAAATCCGTTGTGTACCTAGTTATAAAGATATAAGCATACATACATACCAACATTAGGACGCGGGAAGCGCCTTTGCTTTATAATATGTAGTGATGTATGGCAGCAAGCAGCACTGCTGATCCAGAGAAACGTTTTCACTAGAGATTACAATCAATAAACATTTAGAGAGTTTTAATTCGAAAGCTTCAAATAAAGATATATCGAAGTTTTGTCTAGTTATAAAAACCTTGTAAAGCAGGGGCGGATCGCTAGGACTGTATTAATCCTTAAGTCAAAGGTCAGTACTCCAGAAAATTCCCACCAGGTCAAACCATTGTCCAGTCATTCAGTGAACGTACGAACTGTCACTCCCAAAGTCAATCCAATACTACCCTCGTATGGAATGAAAACTTAACACAATTGTTTTGTTTCTCTATAAATGAAACTACTTCTAAGACTTCGGTTCATATTCGTCAGGTTGTATGACCTCATGTGTCAACGTACTAAGTGCTTAAGATGCCATTGGTCTAAGGATTCATTCATGTTCACTTGAATTGCCTTTAAATTAAAATGACAGAATCTGCATTTAACGTTCCCACTGCTGGAACACAGGCCTCCTTGGTGAGTCTCCACGCGAGTCCCGTGCGAGTTGGTAGATAAATAAATACATTCTTTATTTCACCCAAAACCATCACAGTACAAGAACTAAAATCTAAGGGCATATAAGGCTTATAACTAGGTCACAATAATTTTAATTCCCTGACTCCTAAACTAGGTGTATGATAGATGTCACATGTCTTCAAATGTCTGGTTCTAGATTTCCTCACGATGTTTTCCTACACCGTGTGGAAATCTTAAACCAGAAATTTACCAAGGGGTATCGTATTGCTCAGTTACTGGGTTGTGGAGGTCAGATAGGCAGCCACTCCATGTAAAATACTGGTATTCAGCTGCATCCGGTTAGACTGGAAGCCGACCCCAACATAGTTGGGAAAAGGCTAGGCAGATGATGATGATGATGGTTTGATACCCCGTTTTGGGAGCTGTGGAGATGAAACAATTTACACAAAGTAAAGCGCTTGTCTGGGTTTGAACCCTACAACCTACACCTGTTAAGTCGTGGTTTCTCCACTGGGCTACCACTGTTCTTAAATTAGAATTCATTAATTTGAGAGCAGTGGACTTTAATAGTAAAGAAATAAGGTTATAATTGCGCGAGAGTTTAAGGCACAGGAATGACCGGTCAGCAGTCTTAAAATGAGGTAAGTTTTGGTTGTGACGTAACAGTTTCAAGAAAAGCGAAGTTTCATACATACATAACTGTTTATGGCAAATAATAAAACTAAGTATAATAAGCTATTTAAATTAATAATGGCTTTTATCGGCTCTTGTAATGAATGAACATTGTAGGCATTTTACAACGTCTGTAAATCGAGTACTATTATAAGTTGATATTATTAACTCGAGGTAAAGTGGGTAATTTATTAGGAGTACGTTCACTTGCGTTTTGTTTATTTATCTTTCATTGCAGGCAACGAAGGATTATAAAACACAATACATATACAGGGTCTGTGTTTTGGATACATCTCTACATAGCATAAAACAAAGTCGCTTTCTCTGTCCCTATATCCCTATGTATGCTTAAATCTTTAAAACTACGTAACGGATTTTGATGCGGTTTTTTGAATAGATAGATTAATCAATCTATTCAAAAAACTCAAGAGGAAGGTTTATGTGTATAATTTGTCGACATATTTTGCGGGCGAAGCCGCGGGCGGAAGCTAGTAGTTTATATATTTGGACTTATCTTCCTACCCGTCACTATCTTTATAGCAAACTTTTTAGGGATTCGTACCCAAAGGGTAAAATGGGACCTTTGTCCATCTGTCACCAGGCTGTATCTCATGAACCGTGATAGTAAGATAGTTGAAATTTACACAGATGATGTATTTCTGTTGCCGCTATAACATGAAATACTAAAAAACAGAAAAAAATAAATATTTAAGGAGTCTTCTAAACAAAAAAACATGATTTTTTTGTTGTGTTTATAGATAATGGTACGGAACCCTTCTTGCGCTAGTCCGACTCGTACTTGGTCGGTTTTTTCAATATTAAGATACCATGATACCTTATCCTTCAGACCAAATTTCAATGGTAATCAAATCGGGTTAGGTCAGCTGCTCACTTTAGCTAGCTTTATCTTGATTGATATTCACTGTTTTAAATAAACCAATTATAGGGTCGTTTGAATTGTCAAAGTGTCAATCAGTTGCCCATTCCAAAACGTATAGAGGAGACCGGGCAAGAAACTCCACGAACACTCTTAAACAAAATTAATCAAGTCATCATTTTACGTAGATACTGTCAATTACCTTGCTTATAGCCCTGGCCTAATACTGAGCTCGTTCCTAAATCAAAACTTAGTGCACTAACAACTTCTAGGTACTTTCTTCGTCACAACAAAACTCCGCAGTACCACCAATAAAAAAATACTTTAATTGGCCTCAAAAGCAAACAGCCCAACTTACAACACCCTAAAGAAAAACCTTTACATTTTACAAGATGGCGCGCATAAAGGCGCGACACGACACTCTTCTTTCATCGTGCGAGTACGTCACACCTGCATCAAAGTGCCTTATTACGAGTTTAAGGGTAGTGTAGCTTATCAAGCTTTGAGGGCAAAAGGCTCCGTTTTAGTAAAAAAAAAACATCAAAGCTGGTTGGGAATGTTTTCAGTCGGGCTTTCGCCTTTTTTCAATGGCAATTAGTAAGCGTTTCTACCGACGCTTCCGCCCGCGCCTTGTGCAATTATAGCGTGGAGTAGTGGGGCTGGTGGCGATGTGAACTGCCTGTTGAAGGTGGCATTTTCTACTGTTATCTTCTTCTTCTTTTCGTGTGGTTAGTGACTAACCTGGTGTCAGAGTTTTTAAGCTGCCCATGGGCCTCTGACTTAGCTTCACATGCGGTTGAGAAATATCTCTAAGACATGCTGGTTTCCTCACGATGTTTTCCTTCAACGATTTTTAAGCAAGTCAAAATTATACAATACGCACATGAATCCGTAAAATCAGAGGTGCGTGTCTTGGGTTCGAACTCGAGAACAATGACTTGGCGGTCCGACAGCCACACCACTATAAAAAAAAATAGCCTATCACTGCTATACTGCTATCAATGTTGTCGACAGTCTACACTATTAAAGATCAGGTTTTAAAACAATTATGAGTAGTAGACGTTGACGACCACTGCAAACATCAGAAATCGTATCCAGACTGGAGTATGCGACGGATTCTCGTCATTCAACCAACAGTAGCAACAATTCAAAATCAAAGTCATTTATTCAAATAAGGTAAAAGATTATTGTTTTTTTTTTAATTTTTTCAGCACTTTTTAAACGTTCAAATTACATAACGTCACTCAAAACGACTGCCTTTCACTACTTCCTAGAGCTGTAGCTGGGAAGAAGTGGTGACACAAACTCCCCAGCAGCACAGTTGTCTGTTAAGTTAGAAGGACTTGATGAAGTTGAATTCATGGGCATTATTTGAAGGGAAAAGAAAATCAGCTGTTCTCATTATGCTCGCATAACTCGTCAAAATGTAGAGAACTGCTGATTTTTATTCGCGATTTCAGATTTGTTCCCATATTAAAAGTTGTTCATAATGATGAGTACAATGAACCCTTAAAATAATGCCCATGAATTCAATTTCACCCTGTATATAGCATTGAAAGTAAATAACATTTTGAAACGCAACACACTAATAGAAATAATTAGCCATAAGTTAGTTAGCACACGCCAATATACCAATAAAAACATTTAAAACAAAATTTATGGTTACGCCTGACTGATGACCAGGTAACATCTCAAGGATTGTTTGAAATTCCCACCTGCAAGAAACGGCCTATACCTTAAGATTTGTTGCATTAAAAATTTTCGAACGATACCACTGAATAATTAGAACTGGTATGCAACCATCACGCTTTTTTTTACAAAGTAGATAAGACAGAAATCACGAAGCTCCACGAGCTCCAACTTTTAAACAAAAGAAGAAAACCTGATACAGCTACGAAGTGGATAGCTTTCTACAGTAAGGCTTTTAAAGACTGATAAATTATCATATTAGCCATACCATATCCATTGCTGTGACTCGGAAAGCACGTGAAGCCGTTGGTCCCGGCTGTCATTTGTGGATATTTTACAGTCGTTACGGGTCGTCAGAAGCCCGATAGTTTGACATCCGATCTCACCAAGTATTGTGTTACCCAGTTACTGGGTTGTGGAGGTCAGATAGGCAGTCGCTCCATATAAAAAACGGGTATTCAGCTGCATCCGGTTAGACTGGAAGCCGACCCAACGTAGTTGGGAAAAGGCTAGGCAGATTGATTGATTAGCCATACTATATTACCGTATCCAGTGCACACTAACTACGCGCACCTCCCTTCTACGCTCCATAACCGCAAAGAGGGTGTCTTAAACTAAAAAATTATTGATATTAAAACCTCGCCGCGTTAATTAAGCTTTTCACTCGTTTAATTTTTTACTCAGTTAACCACGGAGTTTTGGTTAGTGCTAATTTATTTCATTAATTAGCAATGGTTTATTTTCATTGGCCAAGCGGTTTGTTAATAAAAGATTATGTTTACGTTCGTTTTGTAGGGAGTTGTTTATTGTAATTCGTTAAATCTGGATTTAAAAAGGCAGTAGCTGCGATATATGTACAGACGTCAGGAAATCAAGCAATCCCAAACTGTCAAATATTTTCAGTTGAACATGAACCTTAGCTTATTTTGATAAAGTTAAAAATCTATAAAAATAATTTGAAAGATTGGGGTAGCTTGATGTGCTGGCCTCTGTATCATTGAAAACTACACAATTTCTGTGTCTCTAGATCTGATCTTCTTTTCTTTTCTGAAGCATATAGTTTGGATTGTGACAAACTTTCGCGTGAAGCTACGAGCTATGTAGAAGCTATGGCTAACTTGCTGTCAAAATTAAAATAGGCAAGATATGTTAAACACATTTACGTTAATTTTGAACATCAATTTTTCACTATACAACGATTTTTGGTAAAATTATAACTAAAAAGCTTTTGAGGCTTTGAATAAACCTCAAAATCAGATAAGATAAAAGAAAAATAATGACTATTAACTTGTACCCGACACCATCCAAACACTTCCTATTAACCGTTGTCTACCCAAAATAAAGGACACAACATTTTTACCCAAAGATAAAATCTCATTAAAATCGTACAATCTAACCATTAACTAATTGGTGAAGGCCCTTGTATTATCCACCTCGTTAGAGACAGACATCTATCCGAAGCAACTTCTAATTAAACAGGACACTTCTCAATTTGTTCTGTTATCATGTACATCAAAGTTGAAGAGAAAATCTTTCAAACAAATTCCAACTTTAACACTCCCTTCATAAGTTTTAATTTTGAAAAGAACATTGGTAAAGTCATTTTAAGAGTTTCGGCGAAGTGACATTGCATCGTCGGCTTCGAACAAAAGTGACTTGAAAAGGCAAATGAGCGTCTTCACAAAGTTGAAGCGATTAGCGTTTTAGGCGAGAAAGTTTGTGGCGGAGGGTGTACAATGAGGGTGTTAAGAGTGTGTGATCCAACACCAGCAATAAAATACCATAAAAGTAAGCAAGAATAGAAAAAGGAACGTGTACAATATTACAAATAAGTACTCAGTTTAATAATGTAAATAGGTACTCTAGGTATTTAAAGAATTAAAAAACTTTTCTTATACTCAGTTTTAAACTACTTATACAGTGTGTTAGGTTAAACGAGGGACATACTTTCGGAGGGTACTATACCCATGAAAATGCCATTTCCAAAAAATCCGTGAGTCACATTTTTATATTTCATACACATCACGAAAAAATGCCGCGTTTTGACAATTCATAAAAAGTTATGTCATTGATTATTGATATTTGCCAGGGTAGCCTATCAAATACCCAATTACTAATGATGCCTGTAGTTTTGAATTTAGGCCAAGAGCCCCCTAGACAAGTTATATTATCATAATTATATAGCTACGTGATAAAAGAGCTTTATTCAATCTAGATTCTGCTTCGTTTTATAATTAACTAGCTTCCACCCGCGGCTTCGCCCGCATAATATGTCGACAAATTATACACATAAACCTTCATCTTCAATCAAAAAAACCGCATCAGAATCCGTTGCGTAGTTATAAAGATTTAAGCATACATAGGGATAGGACAGAGAAAGCGACTTTGTTTTATACTATGTAGTGATTAATTCAAGAACAACGTGACTAAAAAAAAATTACGTTAAATAATTTTCATTCCAATTGCATTTTCTACAAAAAAACAAAACCCTATTCTCCTCATAGTCTTCTTTAAGTCAAAATAATAACAACTATCATTGTGGACTTTTGTATTAACGGCCAGTTCTTTGCAAACACTTCTTTGAAAAATGATTCAATGTGAGCACAACTTGAACAATCACGATTAAAAGTTATTCTCCAAAGAGTTGTGTAATGATAAACAAAAGAAACAGTGACATTTAGCACCACCAGGGTCGGGGACTAAATCGCGGACAATAGAGAAATTCTTATGATTCAACAACTCACCAAGTTGCATAAGTTACTCCAAATTTTTCACAAAAAAAAACTTTGTTTTTTTCTTTCTGTTATGAAATTTGTGTAACCTTTTATGTTTGTTATATAATTTAAAAAGTAGATTAACTCAGGCTGCGTAATACACCTTGAAAAATTTGGTGAAACCGTTCCCTTTGTAATAAATTAGTTTCAAAAAGTTCAACTTTCTTAATTTTTTGTTTTCCAGCAACAAGGTGAGTTTATTTACTTTCAAAAAATTAAAATATGAATCACTGTTAGTGCCTATTTTAGATAAATACATTAATGACATCATACGAAGTTATGTTTATGTCAGCTGTCATTGTTTGATTTCATAGGAAAATGACGGTAAATGGTCCGTAGTACAGAGGCCAGCACATCAAGTTACCACAATCTGTCCAATTTCTTTGATAGTATTTCAACTTTATTGCAAAGACATAAGGTTCATTTTTAATTGAGAAAATTTGACAGTTAGGGATAGCTTGATGTTCTGGCGTCTGTACTATTCTGTAAAAATCCAACCGTTAAATGTTGGTGAAGTCAGTTTACGGTGAGCTATTAATAGTATCAATCCTTGGCATTGAACAACAGCTCATTTCACTTAAGTTTTCACGTTGAGATTTTTACAGAATGGACCAACTGATGACTATATCTGAGGGTTCGGTCTTGCACAACCGCGCCCCCAGATATAAATAGAGCTAAAAATAAAAAGCAAAGACAATAACCTTATATAGAGGGGCTCTACATTATATATGATACATTTTTGCTCGACAGCTCTACAAACCTCATATCTTGGTCAAAATGTATGGCTTGCCCGTTCCATTGAACTGTACATATAGACTTTAAATTTCTTATCGAACTTAGGAGAGTGTGCGTGCTGCGAAACGGCCAAGCCTTACATTTATAGAGTTAAAGGGTTGGCTCTACATAAGATCTTATAACTTTTTAACAGTCACGGCGTTTTTTTGGCATCCTTGCCACGTTAGATCGAACTTGTTTGGTGGGTTGTTTTTTAAAGATGAAATTTCAGTATTTTCTCTCCAAATATTTTAATTACGTCAACACAGATGCTTTATTAAAAATATCGCGTAAATTATCATGGAGTTCAGTAGGACAAGGACAGATGAATAACTTTAGTTTTGATATTGAAAAATTTGAGCATATAAGATATACACAGTTATACACAGGAGAAGCTCGTCACTAAGTAATAACAGCCGCATGGATCGTTCCATCAGGTTAAGCTACTTTTGCCGGGGTTGGTCCGTGGATGGGTAACCATCTTTACATATCGAGACTCCTCCGTGCCTCGGAAAGCACGTTAAGTCGTGACGAGTAGTCAGAAGCCCGAAAGTCTGACAGCCAATCTTACCAAGGAGTATCGTAATACCCATATTACTGACTGGGTTGTGGAGGTCAGATAGGCAGTCGCTCCATGTAAAATACTGGTATTCAGCTGCATTCGGTTAGACCGGAAGCCGACCCTAATATAGGGAAAAGGCTAGGCAGATTGATAGATACACAGTACAAATAAAGATGTCAAAATCTCTCAGCCGACGTCTAACATTAGCAAAGCACCATTCTGTTTACATATAAATGGAATAACTAAACATTGGAGCAGGACAGCACAAAGAGTGATTGTACAGTATTTATTGATCCAGTCATGTATTCGAGCAGAAAGTATTAGAAGCCTTTTACAATTTAACGGTACATTCTAACAGATACATGAATAAGTATAATTACACGCGTAACTATATGATTACACACTGTTCCGGGTTCCGTACGATCAGTCACGAGCCATGAATAGGCAATTTACTTCTGTATGCTGTCTACCTCCTGAGGTCTTCATTCTACTAAATAAACCACACCAATCAACGTTTTCAAAATGCCTTTAAAATACCAAACAATGTTGCATGACTTCGTTTACAACAAACTTAACATTTGCTACTTTAAAAGTCAAAATCTTCGAGGAAGTGAAGTAAATGTAGGTATAGAAAGATGCGTGGAACGGAACGCATAAGTTGGTACTAACGTAAGAACGCGCCAATTCACAATGGAGACTGACAATTGAAAATTTATCGTTTATAAAAACATCAGACATCGCACATAGCTTGAATAGAAACGTCAATAGTAAAGAGCATCATTTGGAAGCGCGCGCGCAAACCTTACTCACCAATCTTTTTTTACTTTCATCTTACTGGAAAAGAACCTTACAATTTTCAATGATAGAGTTCAAAATCCTTCACAATTTACTTTTCAAATATGCAAATAACATAACATTCGCCTGTAACGGCTGATTTATGATGTGGTTCGGACACCCAAGGAACAAAATCTTGGTATCAATAGAACAAGAAACACAAATGAATGCCTGTTACAATACACACTGTAATTGTTTAGACAAAAGCATTAACTTTGAATCGATTGTGCATAACTAATGAACCATTGTTAAATGACTTTAAACCTTAGAAGAAGACCAGAGAGCTTAATTTAAGGGAGTATGAGGAAAGGCTTTGTGATGTTATGGAGTTGGTAGAAGTAAAGTAATATCTTGAACCATCAAAGCTTTCGCCGATGGTTCTAAAGTTAATTTTTATGACATCTATACACAATAGAGGAACATTATGAAAGAAAGACATTCCATGGCCGTGTCAACTATTCTTAACTGTTGTTTTAAGATCCTTTGGCGTTTCCACTGTGCGCTATTGAAATTTTTGGTGACTACATTATTCCTTCATTGTTTTCAACAAAGATGTTTGTGGACATTTAATTATTCTTTCTTTTATATTTCGAAGTTGGAGGCCACAGACTGCAATTTTGACAATTTCGTCTACAGGAATGTATGCTTTATTGTCTGTTGATTTGAAACCATTTTCGGTTGTATTTTGGAAATGTCATGCTGTTTCGGAACCACAGTAATGAGTATTGTATAATATCACTGTCGACATTATGGAAACATTATGGCACACAGAGAATAGTTAATTGCAGTTGGTTCTGGAAAAATTTACAGTTAGGGATACGGTTCCTTGTGAAAAGACTGTATTTGTCGTCTACTTGGTTTATTTAGGGATAATTTATTGAAACCCGTAACCATATTATTTCTTTTGTTTCGTAAATGCGTTTTTAGTGGCATACTTATTACTTTTGAAAAAAGAACGTAATAGTTTTTTGTTTTATTTGTTTTACTGGAAACGAAAGAGTATGTTACCAATATTGTGAAGAAATTAAAAACTGTTTAGAAACGATATGACTATTTTTACAGAAGCCTTATAAATATAGGAATCGTACACGCTTCTGTATCAGGGTTTACCGTATAGATGATTGTTAAATTAAAAAAAATACCAGCAACGTCAGAACAGATTTAAAATAAAATTCTCTTAAATAAAATATACCAACTATTTATTAGCGCACAGACAGCACACAATAGGTCTGTTTTCATTTGCATATTTCCAATCTCGATTTAAATAGTTGAATTCCCAATCATAACTTTGAGAACGGACTCTGAAAGCGATTTTTAAATTTCCCGCCAAGATGTAGGGAAGGAAAAAGAAAATAGAAAAAAAAAACAATCAATTAGGTGAACTGTCATCGGCAGTGGCAAGGGAAAATGATAAAAGTCCAAGTTTCGACAAAGATGTTCGTTATGGCGGGCGATATCATTGATTATTGATTTGTTTGTTTTGTAGGTATTGTTGTAAGTGAATGTTTGTGTAAGTAATTTAGGGTTAGAAAATATTTTTGTATGAATCAGTTCTTGTGTTTGCTTTCTAGAGTTGTCTTTAAATTTTGGCATTTGGGTTAGACATTTTTTTTTACAATCTTGTGTTAATTTTTCTTTAGGAATTTTAAAATAATCGATAGTAGTAAAATAGATTCGAGAACATTTTCAATGCGTGAACAAGACATGGACTGCTCATCCCTTATCCCTCAAACATCAGTGGTCAGAATCAAGATCAGATCGCGCAATAACGCTCAAACTGCCAAAGCAGTTAAAACTTCAAAATGAATTTACATCATCTTTCAAATTTTTTACATCAACAATCCTTGACGTACATTCACACTAAACTATCAGTTAATTGCACAAAACATCCCCAATACAAACAACACAGGAATATAACAAAAGACAGATTAGGGCAGATCCAGATCGTATTTAAGATAAATGAGTATTTTTGCTAAGCGCAGCTTTAGATCAAAGACGATAAAGGGCAGATGTGTACCGGCCGTATGTGACGTCACGAAAAGATATCGGCTTTTTTGGAGTGTGATAAAGACAGAACTATTTGTAGGGATTGGACATTTTTGGAGAAAATTGACCAGCCTTAAATGAAATCGAATGGGTTTCTTTTTTAAGTTTACACCAAAAAGTGACAGTAAATTTAAGTCTACTTTAGTCATTTGTTGTCCTAGATAGGTAAGTACTTTGAGGACATCCACGTGTTGAAAAACTCTCGCTCCACATAATATGTTTTCCTTAATAACTGAGTACACCTACATAAAATATTACGTCAACGCAACATTGTGCCCGTTACAAACATGACCCAAATTCTAAACACAATAGCACAAACATTTTATTAGCACAATAAAGCACAAACGCTCTTTATAATTGAGCTAACAATGGACCAATAGGATTAAGTCTTTTCGATACACTTCACCTAATTGGTAACAATGAACCGCCATATTGGAATCGATTTGAAATTCGAATTTTAAGGCTAGCGTTTTCAACGGTTGGAAAATGGCGCCGAAGAACTGGTATATGTTTGAAAAAAGAAAGCAAGGAAGCGATTTTTAACAGAGGCAATGTCCATTTGTCTATCCCTGTTTAAATGTTACGATAATATGGAACTACGCTGCTTGGAACCATAAATCTTTCCGCATTGGTTATTATCTTGATAGCTTACTAGTATGGTTACCGTTACACATTCTTATCCCTTGAAGAAAAACTGCGGTAAAAGTATGACAGAGCACCAAGTGGCCGTTTAGTTTTGTTACGAAATTACTGGACTCACCGATGAGGTCGGACAAGAGTGATACTGGCTGATGACAATCACTCTAGCTCAGTATCTGTTATCTGACGACAGAGATGATGTAAAGTAGCCTCTATTCTAACACATCCATGATTAACTGCTATATACCACAGTCCTCATGTTATTGAAGCTGTTAGTCCACACAATAAACCGCTAGAACGCTGACCGCTTCTGGCAAAGGCTATTCCAGACCATAACTTAAAAGAATACTTACTACTTACTATATCTGGTATCTATGAACTCGTCTATTCCACTGACCATTAATCTTTTACAAAACGTTACTCACGTAGAATCTTTACAAATCCATTCAGATTCTTAATGAAAAACCTTTAACAGATAGCAAAGCTATCGACATCCATTATAAAATCATTTAAGTTTTGCTCTAGGTACCTTTAAAAGCTTCTATCGTATCATGAAAACCCGTGACCAAACAAATTATTTAGTCAAAAGTTGAATTCGTTTGTACGGTATCATCATCCCCTTCTCTCAAATAGCTTCATCTCTTTCGTGTACACTGGCGGACACATTAAGGGTACATGTATAAGCTGCTTATTGTATTTTTATAGTTATTTTGATCGTCGCACACAGGGTTTATTGTGTGGATTATCCTATATGAATACGGAATAGGGTATTACATTTATTGTGTCCCGATGTACACAGCTGATGTTTTTCGAAACAATAGCCTGCCGTGTTTGCGAATTGCCGGTACAATCTTTTGTTAGCATTTTTATTTTTGTAATAACTTGTAAATGTGTTCTATTCATTTAATTGATAACATATATTTGTATTCGATTAATTGTAGAAGTGTTACATTGCGATTGGCATTTGTTTTTTTGTTTTTGTAAGTCTCCGAGACAATGCACAAAATGGGTTTTCTTCTTTGTTTTGTTATGTTCATGTCCAGCTATGGATACTGGAACGTATATGATGAAAAACTAGTACAGAAAATAATGTGTAGTATGTGAATAAGTTGAAAAGTATGACGATATGAGATAGTTACCCCAATTCGTCAAATTTCTTTGATTTTTCAACTTAATTACAAAAGCATTATTACAAGATTAATTTTCAATTGGGAAAATTTGACAGGGATAACGTAATGTGCTGGCTTGTCTACTCTATTTGTATTGACCAAGTCACAAATAATGTAAAATTTTGATGGATAGAATTATCACAAAAAGAGTGAAAGTAAATCAAACGGTTTTTTTTCTCAATAAATTCAAAACTCAAAGCCTTTCTTTCATATAAACCAATAACTGCTCGGTCAGTAAGTCTAGTTTCTAGGCCATTCAACAACGTAACAGCTACCAATGGAGAAGACCAGAAAGAGACACCACGAACACTTTTTAATTAAAAAATCTATTAAATCTGCATAAAAGACTTCAGAGTTTACTTATAGACAAAATTCCGAATTTAAACGCTCAAAGCCACAACAAAGCGATGGTTTCACACCTATCACTCCTCAAACCAATAAAAATATCTAAAAGCCTAACACATCTAGCGACTTAAAAAAACCCTTTAGCGGCCATAAATCGAATGCAATAAATGCCACTGCCAACAATACCGAATTAAATGTAAACCCGCACGTAGGAACACAAAAAGTAATGGATAACGATACAAATAGAAATATTCTCTTTACACGCATTCAACTATAGACAATTGGAACCTATAAATCATAGACTTGACAAGAAAACACGTCTGTACATACTTATATATTCACCCCAGAAACTAAAACCCATTCAATCTTCAACCTTGACGAGTTTAATATAAGGGTTGTAAATTCAGGTGTGGATGTAAGTTGATTCTATGTAGGCAACACGCATTCGCCGCCCTTGCGTTTAAAAACGACTTCAATCGAGTTTCGCGTAAATTATGGGACAACCCTGAACAATGTGACGAAAAAAGCCCCATTCGCTAATGGATTTTGTTCTCAAAAATTAATTTGGGGGTACTTGACAAAACTGTGTGTACCCAATCAGATGTCACTGTTACTTAGGGTTGAAGTTTTGTTGGAGAATATTCAAAAGGTTAAATATTACGCAACTTTAGGTAAAGAGTAACTTTTTGTTAAAGAGTAACTTTTTATTAAATAACAGTTCCCTTGTTGATATATTTTTTGTTACTGAGACCGCATTGCGTCAGTTTTTTGTTTTGTTTTCCCGTTTGTTTAAAGGATAAGAGAGCAAAGCTACTGAAAAGCGCTTAAAACCTCTTCATTATTATTCTTTTAATCCGTGGAATGAAAAGGCTTTAGGTGTGAAGCTACCCGCAGAAAGAGAAATCTGTTATAGCAATTTTATACATACAAGTCGACATGCGGACATTTACTTCTGTTCAAGATAATGTTTAATTAAGCTTTCCCAAACATTGTTATACAGAACACACGACTAATGAAGTTTCAACGCCGGAAAAGACGAAAAAAGGATACGAAAACCTATATATCAACTTTGCTCTTAAACAACCCATTACAATAGCAGTATTTCAATTCGGTTTGGTTTCATTTATAAAATGGAATGAATAAATCCCCTCAAAAAGATTTTCATTAGTTCTTAATTTATAGCAGCCCTATCTACCCTTATTACCTTAGGGCGACAAAACTTAGATCTCTGGTAACAGGGTGAAGTGGCATTGTTTCACAACCCTAGCTAGCTAACTTTTTAATTTATTAACGAAAGGGGTTGCCACTCGTAAAAATTACTTTTATTGTTTGTAACGACGTCTCGGCCTACGTGATAACAATGTATAATATAATTCACTTTGAGAACACTATATTGTCGACTGCCAGTCTTTCTTGAACCGTGTTTACAAACTTTTTGGTCACTTTGATGGGTTTTTTGGGGTGGTTGATTTTATTAAAGACACCGCGTGTGGCTTATAGATATAATGTCAAGTGTGTTTTGTTATTAAGTTTATGTCCTGCTAAAGGTTGAGACAACGAGGTGCAGAACCTGTTTGTTCCAATGAATCGAGTGATTTAGTGCACTGGGAATGCTTTTTAGTGACGTCTAAATGTGATAGTTAGACAATGATATGGCCATAAATTTAATTTAGGAGTATTCATAGACGTAGATTTAAACCTGCTTGGGAATGATTGTTCGCAGCTTGTTATTAGTAGAGTTACATGTTATTAGGTTTAAAGTTGATATTAAAATATTTAAAACATAATTTGAGGTTAAAATTAACTATGTTTGCTTCGTTGGTATCATTTGTAGATCTTTGACAGTCGTTACGGGTCGTCAGAAGCACGAAAGTCTGACAGGATACCCCTTGGTAAGACTGGACTAACCAAGGGGTATCGTGTTACCCAGTTACTGGGTTGTGGAGGTCAGATAGGCAGTCGCTGCATGTAAAATACTGGTATTCAGCTGCATCTGGTTAGACTGGAAGCTGACCCCAACATAGTTGGGAAAAGGCTAGGCAGATTTATTTGCCTCGTTGGTCCGGTGGTCGCAAGCACTACTTCTGAGCGTCAGGTCCTGGGTTTTGAGCCACTTTCAGGCATTTAATTTCATCATTCAGGCAGTCTGCCAAAAAAATAGGGCCTGAAGTCCCTAGCTTAAATGAAAACAAAACAAACAGTATCACAGAAAAAAAACTAAATAAAATTCCGGTATCCACAAACCCTTCACAAAATAACAATCTATAACTTTTCCGGCGTTGAATTGAAAACGGGAACTTTGGTAAACCGAATTTTACTCCGTATTCAAACGAGTCTAAGAGGGGAAGACATTATCGACACGGCGACACCACTCCACGAGGCCCACTGTTGATTCTATCAAAAATCTACACGAAATCATTCACTCCTGGTAATGTATGGAGATTTGATGGTGGAGAGCGTTGTTATAGAACGAAAAAAATGGTTCTATGGAATATTTGTGGTGGGTATTGGGCAATACTGTGTTTTTATACTAGTTAATCAATCAATTTTGTTAATAGTTAATCAATCATTGTTGGTAAAAGGCTAGGTCGGCTTTCAGTCTAACCGGATGCAGCTGAATACCAGTATTTCACATAGAGCGACTGTCTATATAACCTCCACAACCCAGTAACTGGGTAGTACGATACCCCTTGGAAAGATTGGCTATCAGATTTTTGGGCTTCTGACGACTTTTTATCATAGTTATTGCAGAAGAACTATGTTTATACAATAATAAGAAAAATAATTTACAGTTTCTTAAACTAATTTATTAATTTCATTTTTAGTATCCGTAGTTGCACTATTTGAATCAGTCTCTTGCTCAATTCTTGCTTCGTTGTCAGAATTCGCTTATTTCTTTTCCTCAAGTGCTTCGGCCAGTATAGCCATATCAGCACTATGCTAAGCAATGGCCTTTTTGCTTGGATGTGACGCATTTCTCTCCCAACTGTTTCATTATTTTGGGTTTGGGTTCTTTCTTTGCGTACGCATTTTCTTTCTTTCATACTTCAATGTCTTCATCACAATCTTCAGTCTCATATCCTAATGTTTTTGTTTATTTTAGTATCTAAAGTTATTGCATTAACAGGAGTACGGGTCATCTGGTCCCAAAAGTAAAGTCCTATTCGGGAAAAGGTCAGGTTGATGTGAAATATATTTTTATGTAAATGTCGTCCCGATGTCGGCACAATGCCACTCTCCCTGGATCTCTGTTTAGTGGCAGTCCAGACTAACGACACAAACTTCTATTTTTCCTAAATATAGACTTGCAATGTATTCAAAACAATTTGTCTTCTAACCTAAAAATAACTTTATCTCTCTTGTGAAAAAGTGATTCAACAAAGTCCCCTGTATGCAAAGAGACATGTTGAAAGCTTTTACTTTTAAATACGTTTTCCTGCGATTTTTGATCTCGCTCTTAATATGCTGAAGCAACTGTTTCATCAACCTCTAAACAATTTCCATAATATAACGAATCAACTTCCTCTAAAATCCTATCACCGATGCCCTCAACAGTATTCTCAAGAGACGTTCCATATTTCGCAACGAATCGGCCGTTCCATTTGTAAGGAAAACCTTGCCAGATGTAAATAACATAGGCAGAACTCCGTCCAATTTAAATTGACATTAATGGGGCAACACCACGTTCTAGAGAAGAGGTCGCATTATAATGGCCTATCCACGGTATTATTCAGTCCAATTTAAATTGACCTGGGCATCAAGAAGATGTTAACTCAAGATGGGGTCAAGATACCGTAGATGGAGTCCAGGGTACTTCGTGGTCGATATTTTATTCGTGCTTGTTAAATTTCATTGTGCCTCTGAGATTTTTACGTGCTATTCCTAAGGTTATATTATTTTATTTATGTGTAGAGAATTTCTGTGGAAATGGATATTTTTGAATGCAGTCTAGCTTATGTAACTTAAAGTTATGCAAGTTTTTTTAATGACAAGAAGCAACCGTCAAGTCAGTGCTTTTTTTTTCGAGGGTGGGAAATCATCAAATTACCTCTCGCGCTCTGGTTGGAGCGGAAAGTGTCAAACTCTTACTGAGTACAACTCATCCATGTTCCTCCCTTAGCCCTTTATGTTCCGGAGTAGCGGTAACCCTTTTGGGCAATCCTGCTGTCAAGTCAGTTCTTTCATAAAAGTTCAAACTTGAAGAGAAAAATGCAACAACGCTGACCGATTTTGAAAGCTAGAATGTTAAAATACTGAAGTGTGCAAGTTATTTTAAAAAATGCACAATCACATGATCCTCTTGCCCTTACCCCAATTTATTTACTACGTCGCTGTTAGTCGTCGTCTCACTAAAATTTCACAATACCATTAAGCCAATACTAACAACAAATCAGCCCTTGATTTCCACTAAAAGCCGGAAGTCCAACCAACCGAACAGAACGCACATAAATCACAACACACGATCAACAAAAGTGAAACTGTCCAACATGTTGCGCATGCACACCTTGAATCTGCGCGCGCTACTATTGTTGTACTAATTGTCGTAGACCTGTATTGTTTAGTTAATGTGTAGCTAATGGTGCACCTGCTTTTTTGGTCAAAGAATCTACAAACCTTGTGGAAGCAGATAGAGGAAGGATTTTTGATTCTAGGTTTTACAGAAGTTACTTGAAATCATGTAGATAGTCTAATTACAGACAAACTGATATGAGAGCTCCTTTGCAAAGATGGGCAATGTCCTGAACAAATTGAAGATGGTTTAGATGTTTGAGTGCTGCAAGACGTGATCATGCCTTGTTGTTAGTGGCAGTACTACTAAGTAAACAGAATTGCGTGTCTTAGAACAATTGACATTGTATTCTCACAAATAACGACTTCAAGGCATTAAGTAATACAATAGTGTATTAAATATTGCTGGTTTTATGTTTTAACCACTAAGACTCCCTGCTAAGGTAGACAGCCATGACGATGTATTAACAATAGTTTGGTTTTCCACACAATTTAAACACTGATTGTGAAACAAAACCAAACAGTTATACTTTCTTTCAAGCACAAACGTCTCCCACAGCTATGTGTCGTAAAAATGCTTCAACAATAGCTTTGAGAAAATCAGTAAAAATACAATACAATACAAACAAATTGTGACCAAAATCAACCCGCTGTGACGCCCGCATCTGATGAGTAGGCCACAAAACTAAACACTGTAGGTTAGCGGAAGCCACCCTTTTGTACAATACAATACATTATTTTTGTATTACAAACGACACAAATCGCCGTATCCAGAAAATGTTCGCAAAACAATTGTTGAAGCACCCCGTGGATCTAGCCGTAATGACTAGGAAAGGTGTGGATAAATTACCGTATTTGCTGTTGATGCTAAAGCAATTTGAAACGTACACCGTTGTGATAAGAGCGATGGAGAATTGTGTCAGGTGCCTTTAACAAATTGTCGAAATTCAAAATTGTCAATGCAGTTTTGCGGACAGACAAAATGGAATATGAAATCTTTGCTTCAGATGATAGGGTTGGAAATTAAGAATCAACCAGTAAAGTACATGAGGAATAATGTTTTGTGTATTTATTTTTATTTCTTCACTTGTAAAGGATCATTACCGACCATTGTTGGATAATTTCACGCGTTTGGGCGACACTGCGGGCGTTTGGAGCGAATTTAGCGGGAATTCCATTATAAGGGTTTGTATGAAGGTGAGTATTGTGTACCATTTTTGTTAACAGTGGCATTTGGTCACTGTGAAATTCACAAAGGTGAATGGAGTCATCATTGGAACCTGTATGAAAATGGAGCAGCACTTTTAATAGTAGAAAAGAGCCATTTATGCTGTCAGTCAGTTGTTGTACGTTGATTACGGTGAAATTGCTGATCCAATTGAAATGAAGGTTAACTTTGAAGCTTTCTTATGACGCAAGATTTTTGCATGCATGATTTTTGATGGTTAAGGTCATTTTATTATTTGTGGAATGCACAATCTGATACGAGATTAATGTTATAATTAATGTATACAAAACATTGTAATACATTTTAAAAGAGTAACAGTGGAGTTTCTTGCCCATTCTTCTCGACACGAAAATACCTTTTGGAAGGGGCGACTAGAATGAATTCTATTTCTTGTTCATTTTGACGTTAAAAGTGCCTTACCTGTGCCTATTTGAAATAAATAAATGATTTGACTTCGACTTTGAGAAGAATAATTATTAATAGTAATATTAGAATCAAAGACATTTGTTCCGTAAATTTTCTATTTATGGAATCTATTAATGATAGACACGAAGAATTCAATAAATTTCTTGGAAATTATCACCGTGAATCAGATTCATTCGATGAAGCAACATAAAGCATCAAAACATCATCTAGGTACGCATAACTCATATAAAGTTGAAGCTGGTAAAATGCTAAGGCACACTCCATATTTATGCCGACATGCCGAGACTGGAATTATGCGTGTGAATGCATATTTATGCGAATTTCGCGTGGGCGGCTGTGTTGGTACACAATACCTGTGAAACTTATAAGGATTAATGTTTGAATTAGTAAGTTATTGGCCGTATAACATTTTTGCGACATTAATTTTTCGTTGTGTAAATGTGTGAAATTATTTTAGTGATCGTAATTTTAGTATTGTTGACCCTTGGTTGAATGAGGCTTCCCCAACATAGAGTTTATTTATGACTCAAAATTCAACAATTGTTCCCAGACCTTGCCAAAATTGGTTTAAAAAAATTACACAATTTGCAGTTTTGACTTTTCCGCTGTGTTAGAATATTGCGTATATAAGATGTTAAAAATTAACGTTAAGAATTTTGTGGGAGCATTGTACTCATCGTTACGAACAACTTTTAATATGGGATGAACCCTGAAATTGCGAAAATGCTATGCAATGCTCCCACGAAATTCTTAAAGTTAATTTTTTAACACCTTATAGATTTGCAAACGACATTAACTTTGTTAATCTATATAATTAAGTTTGACGATACCTCACACAATCTAATTTTTAAAACGTTCAAATGAACAAAATGGCCGTTATAGATAATTTACTTCAACTTGGTAGTTTTAATCCCAATCCTGAAACACAACATAAACCTTATCTTTATGACTCACAACAAGGAACCAATCGGATCGCTGTTATAAATTCTGAATTCAAACACCTCTCTGCCTCCCTGCGCGCACGCATGTGTGTGTGCGGCGACGGTGCGTCTGCGCAGTTGCGAAGGAATGCGGCCGCGGGGAGGGGGAGGGATCGAGTCCCGGTTTGAGTAATGTCAACGATTTCTTAAATGGTTTTTTTGTTTCGATTCTGTTCGGTTTGGATGACTTTATCTAATGCAGATCAAAGGTTTCAAGGATTTGATTTTTGTTTTAAACTGGTGTTTTAGAAGAACACGACAGAAATAATGTGATTTTTAATCACTGGTTTTGATGCTTCCAAATTATTTTTATTAAGACATAGAGTCATACGCAGGATACTGATCTATTTCCTTTTAATAACGAACGCATGGATAATGTTTAGCTAACTATCGAGGTTACTGTAGTTACTTTTAAGTGGAATCTTATCTGTATGGATGGGAGAACTTGCCTCATACACTACCCATACTTTTAATTCCCACAATCTCTGGGAACATACAGCACAATTTCCAACAATTTCAAATAAATTCCCCTTAAAAAGGTCAATTTTTCAACATTGGCTCTACTTTATAAGCACATTACCATGAACCTTCCCAAATTAAATCATAATTTAACGTAACCCGACTTTGGACACTTAAGAAATGATTATACTCTTTGAAAGTTTCTCATAAGTAAATTATCTGCTTTGTGATGTCGGCTAGGTGACATACACAGCGCTTGACTATCCAGTGTTACAACTTTAATCTCGGCTTGGACCACAAAATGTTTGTATAGCTTAACTAATAATGGTTAGGGTTCCGTGATGCGGTAGAACCTCGGAGATATGTTGGGAAAATAGTGTTGATTTGTTATAGCAGTAAGTACAGTCGCCAGCACATGTTACCACAAACTGTCAAATTTTCCCATTTGAACATGAACCTTATAGTTTTGGAATAAAGTTGAACATCTATTAAAAAAAAAATGACAAGTTAGGGTAGCATGATACAACTTTAGTAAAAGAATCACTTAGTCTATCAAGAAAGAAAGAAGAAATAAAATATTTTATTTCGGACATGCACAGGAAATAGAAACAGTGAAAATAAAATAAAACATAAAGAAGCAATTAGGACTAACACAGCTAACTTCATGTTCCTTCACCTAAATACGACATAGACATGAAACCGATAAATAGGTTTCATGTCTATGTCGTCTTTGGGTAACGTTTAAAAGACCAAAATGAATATCGGTATAATGACATCTGTTACTGCCCTACTAACTCAAATAGTGCATGGAACAGAAAATTAGATTATCTCTAAGCAACAAATAACTGCAACAATATTCAAAGATAATCCAATTTATATCCTCCACATCCAGAACCCTTTGCACCAAGACGTTCACACTTGACCGCTTTTATTACAATAAGAACTTTACGCTTACTCCTCCACCAACAGAATAGGCTATGATCACCAGCCCACTCGTTCCAAAGCCTCGAATAATAACATTATCATGAGAACCACCACTTTTTCCATTTTACCAGACCTCGGTATCAAAAATCCAATCAAAACCCAACCTTATCTTGATAAGAATAAAGTTGGGAGAAGTTAAAGTCAAGAGAAATTTTAACTTGGTGTATTAGAGTACATTTTTAAGCGTCTTTGTCGTTTGATCACTGCCCGAAGTGCCACAATACTTGCTATAGACGCATTCAACCTTTTTGGTAACAGTTCACCTTATAAAACCTCACAGTGCAGTGAAAAGAAATAAAAGAAAAATCCCGTATCAGAAATATTAGAGTTTGAAACTTATTTAACCACAATAAGCGTGTTTATTATGGCGTGATTTAAAAAGAATAGGGATTTTATCCGGTTTTTATGCAGTTGGGAATCTGTTTTTGAGAGCCTTGTGTTAGGTTTTTAGTCATTTGAAATTTTTACTTGAATTTTTATTACTCTCGTTATTTTTATCAAAATCTTCTCGATGTCTTCTTTTCGTTTCCCACATTGAAATCCCCATTGGCTCAAAGGTATTTTAAAGCACATACAGAAAATAAAAACCTAGTTTCATATATCTTGAAAATCTCTTTGAATCTATTAAAGTACCGACCAAAAAATAAAGCCTTCGCGCCTAAAACCATTATGACAAATAACCCTCATATTTAAAAAGATAATAAAGATGTACTAAAAGAAACGCGATTAGACCCTTTTACATCTAACCGAGATATTCATATAAAGGGAATTGATAAAGTAGATTTCTGTACGAAACAATATGACACTAAACCGAGTCAATGTATCGATTTACAATTGTTTTGGAAATAAAATCGATTGTCATTGGATTGTATCGGTTCATCTCACGACTGTCATTATCTTAGTGTTGCGATCGACGCAAAATATTTACGAAAATAATAATATTATAAAGGTTGAGCGGGACAGCGATGCTGCGGGAACACTTTTGATCTTATTAAGGTGGGGTTTCACTGCAATAGGATTTGAACTAATTTTTTTTTATATTTTTGGTATACCAAAGTTTGTTTCGAGAAATCTATGGAAAACCTACTTATTGATTGTCGCAACGGCCTGCTGACTAAAAGCTCGACCAACTTCATTCAAGGCTCTCTCGTTGGGGAGTTGGATCAAGCGCCTGATTCAGAAGGCTAGTAGGTACTCCTCTAGGTTCCTATCACTGCAGCCTTAACCAGCGGTAGCTAGGACCCCGCTTCCGACACGAGTGGACCACATTTGTTTTATATTATCCAACGATTTTTATATTTTTCAATATTTAAAAATATATTTTCCAGGGAAAAAAATATAAACAAAACAACGGATCATAATTGGCAACAAAACTAATAAAATAGATGAAAAGCAAGGACAATATCTGATTTCTTTATTTCTAGAAGATTGCAGATCAATCTTAATAAAAACAAATGTTAAAATTAATAAAACCACAAAATAAAGCATTAGAACCACACCTGACCGTATCCGTGATAGCGTTGATAAGGCGAGCGCTTAAGATTCACTTATTGTTCGATCAGCTTTTAAGATGCAGCTGATAACACGCCCGATGTTGACAAAAGACGCGGCCGACACCCGCTTTGTCATAATTCAGGGTTCTTTATCAAAATGTACAAGTTTTGTGATCATTTTGACTTGCTTACTGATGGAGATAGAATTTGATAGAAGTCAAAAGGTTAGGACTAAAAGCAGCATCACCAAGTGGATTTGCGTTAAATTCGGTGTTTTTCCACCAGATCCTGGGGATTGACGCTTTTGACAGTTAACTTCCAGTTCATTTCAATTAAGTTTCATGGTGAACTTTTTTACAGAATAGATGGGTAGTAAATAGTTATTGCAATGTTGTAATGTGAGAGGTCTGAAGTCAAAATATATTGCGATGACTTGCTAATTTGTTTTAACGTGTGTTACACTTAATGCTATGTTTGCTCAATCTTTACCCGGCGTAACTAATCATTAACAAGTTTCTATCCACAAACGTACTGAACCCTTTCTCAAGAGGACGTCACACACAAAATCTTTGTCTTACCGCGCCGCCATTATCTCACAACGAACTAATAATTCACCGGACACCGTATGATCCTCTGATTTATAAGTGTTTGTCTTTGTTATTCTACCTGTTTCTGATTCGTTACGTTTTTTATCCACGAGAAGAAATAAATTAACGAGTTGTGACGAATGTGGGACACTTTCAGTTTTATGCGTTGTTCGTGTTAGCTGAAAATGAACAAGGATGTGAACATCCAGTCTGATTATGAAGAATACTTCCGTCATCATTCAAGTAAGCAGTGATAGCCTACTGGCGTGACCGTTGGACTGCCAAGTCATAGGTCTCGAGTTCGAACCCCAGGCACGCACCTTAGATTTTACGGATTCATGTGCGTATTGTATAAATTATCACTTGCTTAAAAATCGGTGAAGGAAAACATCGTGAGAAAACCAGCATGTCTGCGAGATATTTCTCAACAGCATGTGAAGCTAAGTCAGAGGCCCATGGGCAGCATGAAAACTCTGACACCAGGTTAGTCACTAACCAAACGAAAAAGAAAGAAGATCATTCAAGGAATGATCAGATTCAGACAATATCATGAACTTGTTACTACATAGATATTTACCTATATTTTATCTCAACAACTGTTTCTGCATCTCAAAGACAGAATTATGTCAGAATTGGTCCAAAAACATCTTTGTCTCCTTCCATCATTTGTCTGCGAGGGGCTAATAATTCATCACACACTGTATGACCGATTGTGTCCAATGATTTATATGTGTGTGTCTTTTCTTCCACTTGTGGTTTATGTGTCATTTGCTTAGTATCGTCACGGTGTGTTGGTAAAGTGGCGTAAGCAATATGTTTGTCGGGTGTTTTTGTGTCCCTTCCAACCGCGGCAGCGAATATTTGAGTTGATACTGCAGGTTTTGTTGTATGATCGATATCATTAGAATTATTTCAATGTTAATTCATTGTCTCAATCCTTGCTAGTATGTGGCAAACACAGTATACAAAAGAATTGCCGAACTGAACAGTACCGTACCGTACGGAGATACGCGAATTGACGTGAAGTTGCGAACACCAGCCCGTATTAGGTACCTACTGACCAAACGTAAGACACCTTTATTTTGTCTTTCATGATGAAGCAAGCTTCTTGTTTTTCGTGGATCGCTAGCTAGTAATCATCAACCAACTCAGCCTATCGCAATCCACTGCTGGACATGGGCTTCTCTTAGGCTGCGCCACAACACCCTGTCCTCCGACTTACGCATCCAGTCTGTTCCAGACACCTTCTGAAGGTCATCGATCCATCAAGCTGTTGGGCGTCCCACACTACGCTGCCCGATACGCGGTCTCCACTTCAAGACTCGTCTGTTCCAACAGCCATCGGTCCTTCGACAAACACGGCCAGTCCACTGCCACTTGTTTTTTTCGGATAAATTAATTCCTGATTTTATCCTTCAAACGGATTCCAAGCATAGCCGGCTCCATCGTGTGCTCAGCGATTTTGAGTTTGTTGACCAGCCCGACTGTCAGTGTTGACTGGTTGAAAACCTCAGTACCTTAGACCTAGTAACCATATACTTATTTTGGAAATTGCTAACATGTCAACTAATAATGGCCTCTACGTTGATTAAAACCAACGTGGTCATAAAATTAAGTTATTTCTAGCTCAGGAAGATGATTCGCCGACATTCCTACGTCATTGAATACGAACCATAGCTAATAACCAAATTATTATAATTCAAGCGGCTCAACGGTAACTCATAAATCGTATACTAGCCTTCTTTAAAATGACAACCCTTTTCATTTGGATTTTTTATTTTAACGCCAAAAACAAACCGCATTGTGTCCTTGAATCGTAATGATTGAGATTATAATACACTAGCTCTCTGTCCCGGGTTCACTCACACTTTTTTGGATTCTGATTAATTAATAGTCTTGAGGAGCTCGTGGCTAAGTACTAACAGCCGCACAGGTTGATCCTTCAGGTTAAGCTACGCTTGCTGGGGTTGGCCGTGGATGTGTCACCATCTTTACATAACGAGACTCCTCCGTGCCTCGGAAAGCACGTTAAGCCGTTGGTCCCGGCTGTCATTTGTGCATATTTGATAGTCGTTACGGGTCGTCAGAAGCCCGAAAATCTGCCAGCCAGTCTTACCAAGGGGTATCGTATTGCCCAGTTACTGGGTTGTGTAGGTCAAATAGGCAGTCGCTCCATGTAGCTAAAAAAATAATTAGTGGTGTGCAGCGATAACATAAAACAAACTTATTAAGTGTCTCATCTGTCCGATTTATTATTAGTATTGGATATTCAAATAACAGCGAATCTTATGCGTCGTAAAATTTATGAGATGTCCGTATAAATTTTTATGACAAGAGATTTTACGCGGCCTTATTATTGAATGTCGTGTGCGAATTAATTAATTTGCATTCATTTTTATAAAGCTGCTTATGTCGATCAGTGGGACAAAAACACAGGAGAAATGTGTGTTTGATACTTTTGTTAATCATACGCAACTGTCATTTGTTTTCTCCTGCGAATTGGATTTAATGTTTGACTGAGGATCTTCATTTTGAATACAAAGTTATTTCATGTATTCAGACTAACGATATTAATTAAGAACAAATCTTAAATACAACCTAAAAATAAAAAAATATATCTATTATGTACAAGTGGTAAAAAAGGAAGAGAGCTCACAGGGCGTCACAAAATTTAAAATCACCCCATCGCTGTCAGTGGGAAATGTGCCCAAAAGACTGGCAGCGTTTCCAGGTTGGATGGCAATGCTGATTCTCTGGCCTAAGGAGGATTATTCTGCGGATTAATCATGAATAATGTTAATTGATATATCATTTGTGATTTACTTGTTTGAAGCGTCAACTCATCAACCTGCTAAGTAGGCAAGTTTCCCGTATATTTAATATGTTTGCTATGACTAAAGGGTAAAACAGTAGATACTAACATCCCCATTCAAACTTCATGGCGGCTCCGAACATGAGGCGAGTCGCTGCGCAGTAACCAATTAATGTGTCAGCGGAGGTGAGGTGTGGGGTAGTGCGCAACGAGTGGCGCACTTCAGAGCGGCCATAAAGTTTGACTTGAACTTTAAACTACTTAATAATCAGCCTATAATGCTTCCACTGCACAGCACAGGCCTCCTCTGTGTGAGAGGGAGTGGGCCGTCCACGTGTCAGTGCAGGTTGGCAGATACCACAAGTCTTTGAATTTTATGGTTCTAGGACATGCGGGATTCCTCACGATGTTTTCCTTGACCGTTTTGAGAGCAGTGGTGATGAAATAATTTACACAAAGTATAGCGCTTGTCAGGGTTCGAACGCACGACCTACTACTCGTAAGTCGCGGCAGTTACCATTGGGCCACTGCTCCGGGTAATACCAGATGCTTCAAATAAAAACCACTTCAAAAGAAACAATTAATTTCTTAATCAAATCAACTCCATTACCAAAACGAAAGCCTATGATCTACATTCCATAGATATTCGACATTTTTATCGATTCGCTACACTCGTCATCGAGCATCGTTAACAGAATAGACGCTTCTGACGCGAGCCATTGATACCGGGTTTACAACAGGAGGTGTTATGCCAAGAATGTCCGTTCGACTTCTTGTAACAATTAATTTTAATATCAAAACTTTATAGGGAACGCTCAATATGCGGTTTCTGTTGAAGTATATGTAATATTTTCGATAAATAATGTAGGTGTATTGTATATGTTAGATGCTTTTTACGGTTGTCAATTTTTTATGATTTCATTTTTATTGTATGTTTATTTATATTATAGTAGTTTAATAGCTTTGTCGTTTCTACTAAAAATGGGTTTTCTAGACCTCCCCGTATCATGGCGTGGGTGTTATATCGTGCCGACAAAAGGGCTATATTTTGTGATTTTAATACTCGTCCTCATTATCAAGGAACGGTAAACGACTACCTACTCAGTAAATGTTATTTTTACAATCATAACTAAACATAACATACATCACGCCTTGTTTTTTGAACGGCTGGGCAGAGCTGTACCAATAGTACACTCAAATTTCGCCAGTTTTAAAGTCCCATGCAATAGGGATTGAGTCTATTGCCATCAACAGGGCTCAGATCCAAACTCCGGGCTGCTGCTGAGAAATTCCAGATAGAAAAACCCAACAACACTTTGCCCGACACGGGAATCGAACCCAAAACCTCATGCTCAACAGTATTGTTTGCGACCAACGAGACAGCTACGATTAGAGATTATAGTAAGATACCTATTACCAGTAAAAAATATCAAAGATCATTCATTATAATCAGTCTATTAGGGAAATGTTCCCACTGCTCGGACACAGGTCTTCTCTCTGTGAGAGATAGTAGGGCATAATCTATCACACGCACCCAGTGCGGATTGTTGACATGGCTTCAAATTTTTGGTTCCAGGACATGCTTTTTTTTTCGAGGTTGGGAAATCACCAAATGACTCTTCCCGCTCTGGGTGGAGCAGAAGGGAGTGTTTGACTCTTACTTACTAAACCCATCCGTGTTCCTTCCTTAGCCCTTTAAGTTCCGGGGTAGCGGTAACCCTTTCGGACAATCCCGCTGACCTTCTACGCCATCCAGGTTTCCTCACGACGATTTCCTTCACCGTCTTAAGAGAAGCAGTGACAAAATAATTTACACAAAGCAAAGTGTATGCTTGGGTTCGAACCAGTGACCTACAACCTACTCGTAAGTCGCGGCTTTACCTCGGGGCCGTCGCTATATAGTTATGAAGTGGAGGAATATTCAAAGACATTTTTATCATTTTCGATACAGAACTCTATTGATGTTTGGTGGTTGGTCGACCTCATTTAAAGACTTTCCGAGAAACAAAAAGAACACTAATCGTCACTTATTTATTAATGATTTAATACTTTGGTATTTCTATCACTACAATACCACTTTCGAAACGTTCAATTGTATTGACAAAATCGATAAACTATTATAACACAATTCGGAAACTCGGCTCCAATGGTCGGTCCGCCGGGAGGATGGGGGGTGGGGTGACAAGACTGGATAGACCTAACCACTATCCTGATACCACCCCGTACAACTATCACCCCCTTGTTTGTGCCCTATTTTGTGTTGGTCTAATTTAGGTGGCCTCGATTTATCTATTTTGAGAACATAATTAACTTCCGAAACTATAAATTTGACTTAATAAATTGTATTTATCATTGTGACTAAAATAGTCATTGTGTTTGTTCAAATTCAAAATCTTTCTTTTGAACCAAGACTCATCCTTGGTCGCAGAAGCTATAGTTGGGTTTTTTTTTGAGGTTGGGAAATCATCCAATGATTTCTCCCGCTCTGGGTGAAGCGGAAGGGAGCGTCAGACTCTTACTAAATAAAACCCATCAATGTTCGTTCCTTAGCCCTTTATGTTCCGGGGTAGCGGTAACCCTTTCGCACAATCCCGCTTAGAGCTATGGTTGGGCGCGGCTAGGTTTGCGGCCACGACCACGACTGGTTATAAAGCGGACATTTTTCTACATAGAAATTGTGTGCCCATACTTGATGTGGAAAAGAAGTAATACCAAAAGAAGTTATTGGATAAATATCCAATAATATGTTAGCCGCAGCCGGGCCGCATTCGCGGTCTCAGATCTAGTGCGTGAGCGCTCATACCAACTACACGTAAATTGGTTGCAACGACCACTCGAGTCGGCCCAGCGTACGGCCAGTTCGCCGTTGCGGCCAAGTGCACGACGTTCATATGGTTTCTTTAGTTAATCTGGTCGTTGTGGCTACTGGTCGTGGTTGTGGCCGTCTAGTACCCGAGCTGTTACTGACAGCAGTGAACTACATACAGAAAATCGGACAGTCCACTCTGTCAGCAATCATTTCCAGAACCCAGTTAGGGCAGTCCATGACTCGTGCCACCATCGATGCTGCGTGCTTGAGCATTATTGTTGGTTTTAAAACCACCTAAGGGATCAAATCCGGAACGAGGTCATACGGCATAGGACCAAAGTGACAGATATTGTCCAGAAGTGTAGCAAGCTAAAGTGGCAGTAGGCTGGTCTTGTCTGTTGCAGAACCAACGAAGGAGAAGCAGGAAGGTTCTCTAGTGGAGACTGCGCGTAGGTAAACGTAGTGTAGGACGCCCCCAGCTAGATGGACCGATGACCTGAATAAAGAAAGAAAAAACATTTAATCAGCACAGACTAAAAAGGCATACTCATACAACATAATATAACTTAAAACATTAACAACAATTTATCTAAGGTAGCTTGTGAGAGTGGGGTAAAAAAGCGAGAGATCGTGCGGTGTGGCGCGTCGTGGGGTTCCGTGCTCTGAAATGATGAAACATTAAAAAACTTTTTTACAAAAAATAAAACCGACTTCCAAAAAAAACACTACAAAGTGAAAAATAATTTTGATTTCGGAAGTCGGTGTCTTCGGTTTTGTATTTTCATTTTTTGCCACCGACTTCCGAAATCAAAATTATTTTTCACTTTGTAGTGTTTTTTTTGGAAGTCGGTTTTATTTTTTGTAAAAAAGTTTTTATTTTTCACTTTTTAGTTGTGGTAGCTATGCAACCCCCCCCTCCCCCCAAAAGTTTAATACCACTACCTGGTATGTAAAAATGCCTTTAATATTTCAGAAGTTGTTTTGTGGACACATTGATGATAACATCAGTACTAAATTTTCAATGGCACCTTTCATTCAGAATGTATCTTATGACAGTTCTAATAAACCCAAATACTGCTAGGATACATTGTTTTATTTTGAAGTTCTCATGCCAACCTTGCACCTTCCGGCTCCATCATCAGATCAGTTCGATAGTACCTTATAGCCAAAGTGCATTTCATGACAATTCTAATAAGCCCAAACACGGCTAGAATACATTGATTAATTACGGAATTCCGGTGCCTGTCTTCCGGCTCCATCATCATCACCAGATAAGTTCAATGATAAAATTTTCAACAAAACTATTCAGGATTGTATGTTTATTTGTTTTGTCATAGTTGCTTAACTATCTTGATTGTGATATCTATGCGAGTGTCAAGTTCCGTTAGCCATATCTGATCTTCTTCACCAGTTCCACTTCATCAAATGTTACTTTTTGACTGTAAACGCTTGATTTCTCGATAAAAATATTAAAATTACTATATAGTTGCCTATAATATTTGAGGAGTTCCCTCGATTCCTCATGGATCCCATCATCAGAACTGGATTTTGAAAAAAATGGGACCAATCTGGAAGCATATCCTTTAAAGTTTAAAAAAAAAATTGCAAATCCATCCATAAACAACGGAGTTCTGAGGTAACAAACATAAAAAAAAATAAAAAAAATAAAAAAAAAAAATACAACCGAATTGAGAACCTCCTCCTTTTTTTGAAGTCGGTTAAAAATGACTGGCTTTTAGAATTGACATTAAACTGTCACTGTCATTGTTCGAGATTTGAAATGAGGCGCTGAGAATCTCCTGCAACTCCACGAAGTTCAAAACAAAACACTAACTTCCTTCGAAAATAGACCAACTATTGTTTCTTGTAGCATTATTGTAACAGATTACATCTTATAACAAATTGGGGATATAAACAACAAGGGGCTAGAAAGATGTGGAGGTGTTTCAACAACCATATACCCTAATTGGCCGATATAACTCGTAAACAGGCTGACGATCATCGCTTTCAAAACCTTAATTAAAAACTGTTTACTACCTCTATAAATATGTCCGAATGATATAAAGGTTCTGTGAAACTTGGCGTTAGAATGGGCATTTTGAAATAATTATTATAACCAGTGTCGGAGCAAGGTGGAAATGGAAAATTAACATAGAAATTATAAACTATTCCAAGGTTTGAGTTTAAACTAGTATAGTTTGATAATCAGGTTAGTTACTCAATTTACATGCTATCGTATTGATGGTTTTGGTCCTCTGTTTTGTCTTCAACATTTTATCCTTAACTAGTTGACCCAACAGACGTTGTCCTGTCTTAACGATGATACCTACCCTACCTACCTACCCTACCTACCCACCTACCTTTTCTCACCTTTTAAACCTTCCCTGGACTACGACAAACATTTCAACACCAAAATCAGCTAAATCGGCCCTGCCGTTCTCGAGTTTTAGCGAGACTAACGAACAGCAATTGATTTTTATATACACACATCAAAAGTGTCTAGGGATCAACATATATTTTTGCAATAACTTTTCTCTTGATTGATATTAATTTAAATTTTCTTTAAGGATTCATCAAATAAAGTGTTTTCGTTTGTCACAGTAACGATAAACCAAGTCACCTTTGCATTAATAAAGAAATTTGCCATTTTCCTAATAAAGGGATTTTTGACATTTGAACCACTAACATTAAAGTTCGAAAAAAAGACTGAAATAACAGTTTTCTTTAAAATTTTATTGGGTAACTTAAACAATTAATAATCCGTGTTTCTACCGCGAACACTAACAACACAAGAACATCGGTTTGGCATACTCAAAATGAGTTCATCCAAATCACGCTGTGGAATGGCCACCCATGTTCGTTGCAACAACAAAAAAAGGTGTTATCAGTCGACTTTGGACACGTTACCGAAGCACTGGTACCGTGGCTGAGCGCCATGAAGGACGGTATCGCTGCACCACACGGAGACAAGACCGATACATTCAAATCTTAACTCGAAGAGCTCCAACAATAACCGCCATGATGTTAGCCGTGAGGCTTCATCACTCTTCAGGGAACTTAATTAGCGACCAAACAGTCAGAAACCGCTTGCATGAAGTGAACCTTCATTCCCGAAGACCGCTACGGGTACCACCTATAGCAATGCACAATCGTAGGATTCGATATCAATGGGCTCTTGAACACAGAAATTGGGCAGAAGAACAATGGCGTTTCGTGTGCTTTTCTGATGAGTCTCGTTTTGGTATGAGACCGGATACAAGACGTATACGACACTGGAGAACCCCTGGACGCCAACAGCGATTAAAATCCTGCCAGGAAGTCCATCCTTATAGTGGTGGAACCATCATGGTATGGGCGGGTATTTGGATCGGCGGAAGAACTGAGTTGATTTGGATCAGAGGCAACCTCAACGCTCAAATTTATGCTGAGACGATTGTATCTGATGTCATCGTTCCTCTACAAGTGCAAATCGGTCCCTTATTTCAGTTAATGCATGATAATGCACGACCGCACACCGCAAGAGTTGTAAGACAGACTCTCGCCGCAGCTAACATCAATGTCCTGCCCTGGCCTGCTCAGTCGCCAGACTTGAACCCGATTGAGCATGCATGGGATATGCTACAGAGAAGAGCTCTGCCGAATATGGAGGGTATCCAGTTGCAAGAAGACCTTTTTTTGTTGTTGCAACGAACATGGGCGGCCATTCCACAGCGTGATTTGGATGAACTCATTTTGAGTATGCCAAACCGATGTTTTTGTGTTGTTAGTGTTCGCGGTAGAAACACGGATTATTAATTGTTTAAGTTACCCAATAAAATTTTAAAGAAAACTGTTATTTCAGTCTTTTTTTCGAACTTTAATGTTAGTGGTTCAAATGTCAAAAATCCCTTTATTAGGAAAATGGCAAATTTCTTTATTAATGCAAAGGTGACTTGGTTTATCGTTACTGTGACAAACGAAAACACTTTATTTGATGAATCCTTAAAGAAAATTTAAATTAATATCAATCAAGAGAAAAGTTATTGCAAAAATATATGTTGATCCCTAGACACTTTTGATGTGTGTATATAGATATAGATACCTTGGCTAGCATAACCAGTCTATAATGTTCTCACTGCTGGAACACAGGCTTCCTCTCTTCTAGTGCGAGGGGGCTGTAATCTACCGCGGGCCCAGTGCGGGTTACTAGATGTCTCTTGTCTTTGAATTTTTGATTCTAGTTCGTGCCTATTTCCTTACGATGTTTTCCTTCAGCGTTTTAAGAGCAGTGGTAATTAAATTGTTTACACCGAATAAATTACCTGCTTGGGTTTGAACCCACGACCTACAATTTTAAAGTCGGGGCCGTTACCAATAGGCCACCTAGGCTAGAATAGTGCAAACATTTAAATAAATAAAACAAATATGACTATAATGTAATTAAAGGCCATTAAGTATTTAATGAACATGAAAATATGGTAAATATTACAATTATCAATCTTCTTTCTTTTCGTGTGGTTAGTGACTAACCTGGTATCAGAGTTTTATGCTGCCCATGGGCCTCTGACTTAGCTTCACATACTGAAAATAAAAAATAATGATGATACTAAAAACTTTTTAAAAAATTTCCACGAAGGATAACTCTACCCCTTCCCTGGTCTGCGTGGGACCGCCGGTAGCTGTCATTAGTACGGCCGCGAACTTACGACACCAATTTAATTGGTGCCTATATATCATTCAGTCAGTCCGTCCGTCCGTCCGTACCGTTTTATTGTTGGGCACAGTAGCCACTATAAACATGTGAAATGATTGTTATTCGTGTATGTCGTAAATGAGTTGTTCAAGTTTTTTGGTTGACGTAACCTGCTGCTGAAAATGGGATATCAAGGGGTTTACGAAAAAATTGGGTTAGTTATAACTTGGAATTTGCTTAATCCTGGGGGAGGATGTGGGCGAAGGTCACAGTTACAAAAATAGTAGGTAACTGAATAAAATCAGGTTTAACTACCTGGATTTTAAGCCAGGTAGCCAGGTTTACCTACTGCAGGGTCTTGAGACGCAGGCAACTACCTACTGATCTGACCAAGATTATGTCTGGACTTTAAAAAGAGACTTGGAGACCCGTTTGTTTTGCCATCTCCTCACGAAGTTACGCAATAATGACTCCATCTACCTCAACATAATATATTTGTTTTTAAGTGAAAAGTCTAAACAGATCATACAGTTTCTTTTGATTTCATTTCACTAATATTGGTTCGTATTTTGTTTTCTCTTCTACTCTTACAGGCTTTGTTTGGCATCTCTTTTTATCTACTTTCCTATCGCAGGTATGCTGGAAGAGATTTTTCTAGGAATAAGCTTCACCTTTGTACAGACGCCAGCACATCAAGCTATCCCTAACTGTCAAATTTTCTCAATTAAAAATGAACCTATGTCTTTGCAATAAAGTTGAAATACTATCAAAGAAATTTGACAGATTGTGGTAACTTGATGTGCTGGCCTCTGTACGTATTTTATGTTTCTTTCTTCTTGTCTGTTAATACATGGCTAAATTTAAGTCGTTTAAATGCTATTAAGGGGTCATTGTACTCATTACAACAAGCAACTTCTTTTGATATCGCGAAAAAAAAAATCTGCTGTGCAGTTTTTGACAAGTTAGGCGAACATAAATGTATGTAATGTGTCGAATAGTAAAAGTAGCTCGTTATAATGTGTACAATGACTCCTTAAAAGGATTTAAACGACTTAAATTTAACCGTGTATAAAGCCGGTGTAGGTTTTCCTTTACCGTGTGTTTATGGTAGCATAAATGGTAATAAGTAAAATAATATTCAATTATCATTCAACTTCTTAATTAAAGCAATCAAGTTACTGAACCCCACCTCACTTCCACTCAGTTCTTTATCTCCAAAACAAAAGTGTCACAATTACAACATTGTTACACACAATACTAAAATACTTCATTATAAAGCTGGGCACACACGCGATAATACAGCGCGTGTATGGCTTGACACAATGTCTTATTAACAGATACCATCGCTTTCGATTAACATTCCAAGATGGCTTCCGGATGTGTCAGAGTGACGTAAATGTCAAAATGCCATTTTTGTGCCGGCTCAGGAGCGTGAGAGCAGGCTGGTGGTCGGGCAGATTGGTGTGTGATATTAAGGCTTTATTTTTATACTGCACAGATGTACCTAATTGTGAAATGATTTCTTTTTTTTTTGGTGAAGTGGCAAACATCCCGATTTCCCTTTGATAATAACTTTACAAATATTTTATATTTTACTTTATCATTTTTATTTAATATAGCATCGACTTTACCCATTTTTTGCGGGTGGAAAATCATCAAATCAGCTCGCTCTGGGTGCAGCGGACGGGAGTGAAAGACTCTTACTGACTAAAAACCATCCATGTTCCTTCCTAAGCCCTTTATGTTCCGGGGTAGCGGTAATCCTTTCAGACGATCCCACTTACCATAGATATAGATTTTACCCTAAATCAGGCTTTGTTTGTGCTACCAACGATAGAACATCAGAAATATTTTTGAAGGTGATTAAAAATACAAAATTAATCTTTTTACGGTTTTTGGAATAAGACCTCATAAAGTAGATCCTTGTCAGTTTGTGCTTCCTTTCTCATAAACGGGCCTACCAAATTAAATTACCGAAATGATAAATAATAATCTCAATAAATTAAAAGATGACAGAACATTGGTCAGAAGTCAGAACAAGTATTCTAAAAATGTCGCCTCGAATCCATTTCGTGATTAATCAACACAAAGCCGTGCAAATTAAATTAGGTTTAGATACCAACTTTTTTTTACAGCTGTTAAAATATACATAATTCTTATTGCAAGAAGAATAAGGTTGATTTTCAGGTTAATTGATAGCAAATGAACCAAAAGCTTAGGTGTGAACTTTTTTCAGGTCTTAAGTAAAACCGATTTATGTCACGCTAAAGTGTAGCTTAGTAATAATGTTGATTACGAATACAGAGGTGTTGTCATGTCTGTTCATACAACATTATATAAACAACACAATCTTATTGAAGAGGAAAATAAAATGTAAACCAAAAATACAGAACAAGAAAAAGAATCTGTTTGCTTTATTTATTAATATATTCCTCATGTTTTGCGTATTTCAGAAGCCTCATGAATCATAAAATTGGATTTAAACTAGTTCAGAAAGATACCAAATTCTAGGACAAGAATGAATAGTTTTTTAATCTTCAAAAAAGTTTCGACTTCTTTATCAAGTTACATCTCCAAAAAGGCTTGCCTCCCCGGCCACCTGGTGGTAGCTACCGTGTAGTAATGACGTCATGACACCAGTAGGTTGTATCAAGAGCAACCCGCTAATATGTCCCTGTCCTCCGCCAGGAATGATGGCAAACCGCATCATTATGGAGCCATGTGTAAAAGTATGGTTTTTTTTGTGTGTTATTGGTAAAGGTGGTTGTAGATTGATGGAGTTGTTTATGGACTTATCGTGCAGAATTGTGACTTTGTTTCGGGGTGTACAGGAACTGGGTGTGCTTGAAATCTTAAGTTCCTTTTCCTGAGATGTCAGCCTGCATGTGAAGCCCGTTAGAGCCGAAGCTTGCCGGGTAAGCGGGATTGTCCGAAAGGTTTACTGCTACCCTGGAACATAAAGGGCTAAGGAAGGAACATGGATGGGTTTCAGTCAGTAAAAGTCTGGCTCGAATCAGAGCGGGAGGAGTTATTTGATGATTTCCCACCCGCGAAAAAAAAATATATTATGAATATATTGTCTGTGATTTAGACTATGTGCTTGTATGTTGTTTGCCAGAAATACTGCGTCGTATAGAAAAAATACTCTTACAAAAATTGTTTCTTGTCAATGTCAAGTACAACCTTATTTTAAATAAACAGGCCATAAAAATGATGACGCTATTAGTGAGAAGAACCTAACCGGAATTGATTTTAATAACGAACATTGTATTAGAAGGAAAACCTTATCTATATTTTGTTCCAAAACACCGAAAGAGACAGACGCTGTAAATCACGGAACCTTTCTCGAAAAGCAATATGTCATAAACGTCATAATAGTTCCCAAAACACAACATTGTTTCAAGATTTAAAACTATTTCGAAAAACACACAACACATTTTTTTCTATCCGCCATTTCGCACTGGTCTGCGGCGTCCTTTACTTCCATACTTATTTTATTTGTCCCATTATGGCCGACCTAAGGCGAGGAGCGCACGCACAGCGGGGAGGCTCGAAACCACTACAACCGCATAAATTCTACATTTGTCACGGCATTAACACTCGAAAAAGGGTTTTTTAACGTGTCACCCCCGTATCCGGTAATCTTAAACTGATATTATGAATATTTTTGCTTTTTAAAATATGCTTTTGTTGTTTGCCGTGGAAAATGGTGATTGTAGAAGGTTCTTTGAGGTAGCTGATCATTTTTGAGGCTTTTTTTATTTATTTTTCTTAATAAAAATAACTGTTGTATTGTATATTATTGTAATGTTTAATCGTAGAAAGTGAAAAGTTGCATGAATAAAGGAAGGTCTTCTGTGAGAGAGATTTGAGTTTTTGCCTTTTCTCTTATTCCTTTGCAGATTAAGCTGCGACAATTAAAAAGTTTCAGTCAAACATGAATGATAGATAGCCAAAGAAAATAACTAAAATAAATCAAACACTAAAAACATACGAAACAGCAACATTTAATAAATGCTCTCAATACAGATCGTGATTTATCGAAATCGGGTAAACACGACCATTAGCGACCATCTGTACAATAAAAATAATCGAATTTATACGCCGGCAAACTGATATAAAGCTTAGTACAAGCAATATTGTCTATCGAACAATAGTATGAATGAACGCGTTAAAAATCGCGGAAAAAACTGTCGAATCGAGTAAAGAGCGATTGTTGTGCAAACTTATTCGATACGGTTAAATGGGGCGTTGTTAAACGCGACGTCATTTACCCGCGCATGTGAACCATGCTTAATGATTTAGAAGTAATATTTTTCGACGTTACATTGGAATTTGCACTTTATGTTTAGGACATAAGATAGAAGATCGATTAAGATTTAATTTTTTTGAAACCTGAAATTACTATAAAAATGAAATCATACTATTGTGCCTATTAGAAAAAAACAAGTACGTATCAATATTTTTTCATAAACATCGGCGCTATTGATTGCTAAACTACTTCGCATGGATGGATTCGGTTTCTTTGCGCAAATCAACTCATGCGCATGCAAGTAGGGTATTTTGGAGTTATGGATCATAATAGTTTCAGGATATGATATGATATTTCCGTTTAATAAGTGGCGGTGCCTTTAGAAGCATAATTATTTATTTCCTCTTTTGAACTATTGAATAAAATCTATTATAATAATACGTACCTACAGTAATTTTGTAAGAGGTAATTTTTGAATTACCTATTGTATAGGACAGGATAATCCTATTCTGTCCGTATATGATAGATATGTATTTATAAGCTTAAAGATAGTAACCAGCCCCCGTGAAAAATGTACTATTCGAAAAATTAAACAATAGAATTCAAGGATTCAGATATCTACATCTAAATATCTTTACAACACGCTACAAAAAGCGCCAAACCATTTTAATTACGTAAAGATAACGAACAAAAAGAACGACAAAAATAATACATCTATTAAGTTCTATAACACCCATTTTATTGAGATACGATCGAACTACTAACGATAGGACATACATGCAATCAAAAGGAATGCGCCGCTCACATATAGGAAAAAACATATGTATATAATAAAAACAAAATAACATTAAGTAGACAGAAGAGAAAAAACCTTCATTGAGCAAGCGACGTGGACATCACTAGCTTACAACAAAACTGACAAACAAAATAAAACTCTATCATAAGACAACGTAAGTCGAAAATTCTATATTGAGATTGAAAGCGGCAACTGCCTCGTACACCTGTTAAAAACCTTTAAATCCTTTACATATTTTTGTAACGCATTCTTTCGAGCGCATTCTTTGTGTTTATTTTAAAAGAGGGTAGGATGATAAATAACGTATGATATTTGATTAAAATGACACAGCAGTTTGGCGGTGTTACAATGGATCGTCCTGAGCTTCTGAAACATATGACAATGAGCTTGATCATTTCTTTCTTACCTACTGAATTTCTTACTTCCAATGATAATAATATCATAATATCAAGAGAATAATACGAGTTCTAATGAATAAACTCAATTAATTATTAGGTTAAGACATTCCTTTAAGCTTATAAAAGAGTATGACTTAACAATAATTTTGTTTTGTTATAATATATCCATTGATAGAGATGAGTTTCAACATATAGAAGAAACAGTAGGAACAACACTAATAAATCAAATAACGACGATACACTACCAGAGAATACTAAAATAAATGCCGATGAATTGGACGACATTGTGCTAATAGTTAATAAACAGCAAAGACTTATAATCTCATCTACAAAAAAGGCTCATTTGAATATATAAAAACAATCAATCATTGGATTAAGGCATCCTCGATTCATGAAGCGAGAATGGAAAACACATAATCACCAGACTTAAAATTTAATGTTAATGAACAGGCTTTTTAATATTTCAACAAAAACCTATCAACCAGCCTAGAATTTTGGTAAATCTATACTTATACAGTGTGTTAGGTTAATCGAGGGACTTACTTTCAGGGGGTATAGTACTTATGAAAAAGAACAACTTTGACTATGGGACCAACTCCGAAATATGAAAAAAAAATATCAGCTCTTCCATACATTTTGACGAATTATGCGAACATACCAGCTAATTTTTTTTGTGATTTCGGGTTTTGAGCCCAAAGTCAAAGTTGTTCATTTATAAGTACTATACGCCCTTAAAGAAAGTGACTCCAAATTAACCTAACACACTGTATATCCAACGAAAAAAAGAGTTCATACAAAACTCAGTAAGGATTGAAACTTCAATACTCTTAAATGTATCGGGGCGTGTGGCGACGATCAGTCTGGTCCGTTCCTAAACTCGTTTGTGCTACAATACGTTTGTATTACTGGCAACACTCGTGAGCTATTGATGTCCTTTTTTGTTGCCCAAGAAGCTCGGAGACAATCGTCTAGTGAGCGATTGTTAGTGATTGTGAGTGTATTGTTAGCTATGGTATGATTGTAATTAGGCAGGGAAGGTAATTGTGCAATGATAGTGATTGAAATAGTTAAGTTTAATTTATGGTACTTCACTACATAGTATAAAACAAAGTCGCTATTTTTGTCTGTTTGTTTGTCTGTATGCTTAAGTCTTTAAAATTACGCAACGGATTTTGATGCGGTTTTTTGTAATAGGTAGAGTGATTCAAGAGGAAGGTTTATGTGTATAATTTGTTGACATATTTTGCGGGCGAAGCCGCGGGCGGAAGCTAGTAGTCTATATTTATATCTGACAACCAGTCTTACCAAGGGGTATCGTATTGCCCAGTTACTGGGTTGTGTGTCGGATAGTCGCTCCATGTAAAATACTGGAATTCAGCTGCATCCGATTAGAATGGAAGTCGACGACGAGATAAGGCTAGGCAGATGATGATGACACTGTTCCGGCTCAATGAACATATAACTTTTATTTTCTTACATTTCTACATATTAACAAATTATACATACTTAAATTAAATAACTATCTAACTAACTATATACAAATAAATGCAAAAACAAAAAGGTTACTTATGGTGCGTCCACACGACACAGACTTGGTACAGACTTACGTAGACTTTTATAGAATTTAGTCTGTGCGACATAGCAGTGCAGACAAAAGTCGGTGTATTGGAAAAGTCGGAGGTATACGTATGTTCATATATTTGGGTGAACTTTTTTACTCAGACTTTTAAGTCTGTACAGATGTCTGAACGACAAAAGTCTGTGCCGTGTGGACGCTCCATTAGGCGTCGAAGTACGCATCCGCATCGCTGTCGTCCGGAATCGTTCCCAGAAGACTGGCAGCATTGCTACGTTGAATGGCATACTTTTATTACAATAACAGTATTTGTGTATTTTCATAAATATTGCATGAGTAAGAACGACTGCTATAATATATTAGCACAGGTGGTATTAAAACCTATGCTGTTTGATTACAGTCGAAGAATCACCAGATTTAATTAATTAATGATGAATACTAATGCCATATGTGTGCTTGACCAACGATTTCGAAACTCAATTAAAACACAAAGACTAAAACGTTAATAGATAATAAAAGTTTTCACCACACAATGATTCACTCCCACTAATGAATCTATTACGTCATGCATAGAATAAACCAATTCTAAACATACTTACAAAATAACAGAGTCACCATTTTAAAAAGACGAAAGACATTATTCAAATTAAAATACTGAACAGTAGGTACCTACAGATGCCAGCATATCAAGCTACACCAAACTGTCAAATTTTCCCAATTGAAAATGAACCTTATACTTTGGTAATGAAGTTGAAATCTAACAAAGAAATTTGACAGATTGGGGTAGCTTCATGTGCTGTCCTCTGTACAACCATAGTAATTACTGACGGTGAATACGAACAACCGATTTTTAGGTCGACAATTTATCTGACATACTAAACGTCAAATTTAAATAACGCATCTTTCATCACAATGACAACAACACTTTCAAATTCATCTCTTTCCATCCTTATTACATTAACATACGGCTTAGAATCATCTTCGCTAGCAGTATTGTTATCTTTGTCAGCTACTTTACAAGTAAAGACTTTTTCTACCCGAGCCCATTAAACAGTAATGAGTGGACTATGAAGTGGTGCTTTGCGTACTACGTGCCACTCACAATGTACCAAAGAAACCAACTACCGTTCGTTTAATACAATAGTTAAAAATAATTGTACAATTAACGTCTTGGATTGTAAACGAGTGGTTAATGGTTCTTGAGACATTCCCGTATATGTAATTGGAAGTCAAAACCTCTTTTCTTTTTGAAATATTAATTTTAGTTTCAATTATAGTAACTCTTAAAGTCAAGATGTAATTGTAAAGGCATTTCTATTGAAGCTTTTGTGTGTCGCTTTTATATTATTTGTATCGCTAAGTTCATCCAAAAATTCTTAATCAAAAGGAGTACCTTTTGATTACAAGAAAATAAGATCGCTAGAAAATCATTTGTTCTAGGCCTTAAATCTATCGTCACAGTATCATTTGAACCATTGTTACGCATAATTGTAGGTAGTTACTGATTAAGATACAAAAAATATATTATGTAACAGCCCATAACTTTCCCAAAATGGGACTCATATGGATCCCATCTTCAGTCCCCTACTCAAACCATAGAATCACAGTTAAAGTCCAAATTAAAATCCCATTGAAGCCCTTTTGTTATCTGACCACGATCGTAATAAGACAAGAGAAGCTAATTCTATAAAAGCAAAGGGTGTCATACAATAGATAAACGATAACGGAATACCAACATATACTGACAGTCAAAAAAGTTACGATCCTAACGAAACTGAATCTTATACAGACGAAATAGGAGCTAATGCGATGTTTGATGGTAACTAAAGGCCCATGCAACAAAAATGATTCCGTATGTTTTGAGATATAGGATCAGTTAATTTTTCTAGTCTAATGCCTTTTCTGAATTGAATGTTATAGTTTCACGCAAGGGGTGTCTGATTCTACGGATATTCTCACGGCGAATAACATTTTTTTGCTGCCAAACCAATAAATAATACTGTTCCGAATACGTCATCCAAATAAGCCTGTTAGCGATGGTGACAATGAATTAAAACTCAAGCTTAATTTTAGATTCACACAAACAACTCTCAAGGCTTTGGTCTGATCTTCAGAAATTAATGTAGTTGCTGAAAGTTTCTGTTAAATTGAAGTATTAATGGAACATTACACTTCAGACAACAATATTGTAATAGCTATAACGAATGAACTAAGTACATACAACGATCATCACAAAATGGTGGCACACGTAGAAGCACACAAAACCAACAGCGTCATAATTGCTCATGTTTATATAACAGAAGCCATTCACAAACCTACAGAAGCCGAAAGGAGATTTTAAACAAACACACCTTAGAATTTCTTTACATGGCCGTCTGTACAAAGAATGCTTCAAGTGGCCAGGCCGACCAGACACCACAATGGTGGCCAGCTCGTGAAAAAACGAAATATTATCACGCACAGCTTGACTCGAGGTTCTCGCAAACAATACCGGTGAGCAGCTTTACTCCTCTGATAATACAGGGCACATTATCAACCTTTGTCGTTGAAACAAATATTCTGCAAAATTGGCCAATCATTTTTAAGGTCACGATTCTGAACATCTGCGCAAGCCGAGAAAATTGTGCGCCCCAAGCGAACTTCGTTAGCGTACAGAGACAATTCCAGTTTCGCGAATTCCGATGGACACAATAAGACTCCAACAATTCCTTCCGACAACAATAGAGTTATTGTCATAAAATAGCCAATAGGTACGAAAATGACGGGTTGCGAACGGCTTTGTGCGTACCGAACTTTTGGCTATTATGATGGATTCTTTGTTACTGGATATCCTCGGGGAGACGCGAGACAACGTCCATAATACCACCGTGAAACGTATTTATAAACGTTATGATATGAATGGATAATATGCGAGACGCCATTGTGTTATTGTCGCTCGACAATGGTGGCAAATCGAGGCCTTGAGTTTGTACAATTATGAGATTAGACACTCGACGAGCAAGGATGCTGATTTGACACCAGATGTTATAAGAATTGACCCCTTTGTGTGCTAACATCACAATGATGTACTAAACGAACGTTCGCTCTAAACATGATTTTAAGAAGACGCTTATTATTCGCAATAAGTATATCAGGCCAGTATAACTTGTATGGCAAGTCATTAAGTCGTCACGTGTAGTAGTCAACGGTCAATGTTTCTCACAGTTCTAACTCCCTAACTGCCATTTTTTTTAAGAGTTTCACATGCTCCAAATGTGAGAAGCTGGACTTCATGGTAACCTGAGTTGATATTGGTTCCTACAATAATCCACAGATGTCAGGCATGGTGGTTTGTGTTATGATGATTGTAATATGTCATTATTTGTTACTGGCATCTCGCAGTTCAACTATAGGGTTGTCTACTGCTTAACCGGGCTTGAGCATTGTAGTATGTCATGTTTGAATTCGTCTTTTTATTCAAACAATACGTAGAAGGTACGGAATAGTGACTTTAGTTTCCATATTCACAGGTGTAAAAACATAACATATTTTTTACCTCAGCCTGGTAATAAAACTCAACGCCCTCCAAAAACAAAGTGAAAAACATAGGTAAGTAAAATACCACGGGCACAGCGCGCCGCCATTGTCCACAGAATAGAATAAAAGATAAAAGAAAAAGGTAAAAAAAGATGTGTCGTTTCTGTTTGAACAATGACGGTTGTCAGAGGCAGCCATATTGGATTTGACGCGCGTGAGTCTGACAAACGGGATCGCATTCTAAATATAGATGCAGTTATTGTAAAATATATTGTTTGTATTTAAGATTATTTTGTTTAATTAGGCCCAGTTGTTTTTTCTTATTTTTTTAATGTAATCTCTGGGTCTTCCGCCTTGAAAAATATGATTATAATTTTAGTAATAAAATAACAATGTCTTAAGACACAAATTGTCGTAAAATGTGTAACTCCATTGTTAAAGTTGTAAATAGCTTCTAGATCGGCTCCAAAACCTAAAGTTTCAACCATAGCAGATGCTTTACATTAGATAGACTCATTTGGAAGCCAATTTCACTCCATACCAAGAATGATTATTTTACTTTCCAATTCTTGAGTATCTTGTGTTATTATAAAAACTACTTTATCTTAAAAAGTCATTGACAGTAGCAGTACAAAGAGAAATGGCATTATTAAATGTAATGATATAGGTATGTTTTCTTTTGCTCTTAAAACTCTTGAGTACACTGGCTTACGATTCCGTATTTAGCCGACCATTGCTTCATTGGTATGAGACAAATAAATAAAGCCTCTTCCTAATGCAACAATCGATTCTTAACCAATTGTCGAGTATTTGAAGTCAATGGATTTGGTCAGTTTTTACCAAATATCTATCAGAATGTTGACCAATAATGCAAGTTATTTGCTCTTTTTGCCGGATACAAAAATGCAGTCTTCAATTTAAGATCTGATTCGCTCGGACAGACTAATGAAAGAACGTGCTTCACGAATTTATCGATTTACGTTTAATTTCCACTTCGTTAAGCGATTTCGCGAAAACTGATATTTTTGGACACGATTCTTGTTTTCGTTTCATTGTTAGACATTTTGGTTTAGCTGTACTTAAAGAGATATTAGCACGCCTTATATATTTATAAAATACTGCTTTGTTACATAGCTTTGTTTTGGATTTTTATAGTCAGTTGATTTATTCTATAAATCAATAAAATAGCTCCACATAAAGTGTCTGACTGTCTGCAGTCACTTTATATATTCTAAGGAATGAATTTCGTCAATTTCATAATCGTTAAGATTTCTAATTTGGGCAAGAAAAGAATTGCAGTTATTGAAGATGACGCTAGCACGTTTGCGAGAGAACATGACACACAACTTAACAATAAATCAAAGAAAGAAAAGATAAACAAGTGAAATATACATTGTGTTAGGTTAAACGAGGGACATACTTTCAGGTTCTACATTACTCATGAAAATCAACAACTTTGTCCATGAGACCAACTCTGAAATATGAAAAAAAAAATATCAGCTGTGCCATACAATTTTCACGAATTATGCGAACATAAATGTACTTATTGAACGACAGATTTTTTTTATCGTGATTTCTGGTATAGTCCCATAGTCAACGTTGTTCATTTTCAAAACCTCTTCCATATTATTGCAAGTATAAACCCCAACATTGATATCTACAAAAACTATGAATACCTAATTCCTATTCTCACAGTAGCTTTTCTACCAAAAATAACATAGACGATATTGTGTCGCCATATTGGATTCTAAGATTGCGTGCACAAGCCTTTGTATCTTTTTGTTTCTTTTATCTTTTTAGTGACGAAGAGATTTGATACGTCGTCGGATTTCAATGAATGGGTTTCTAGTTTTTTTTTCTTCATTTTTGACACCTGAATCCTGGCATCCCTTTTGGAGTAAACTGCTGATCAATTTTATTTCTTTTGTTGATAGATTGAAGATTTTGTCCGGATGCAAGGCTTTGGTTTACGAAGGAGTATCTTTTCATTGATACCGAAGATTGTTAGTTACCTAGCAACACTGAAAGGAAACAAAAGGAGTGTTTTTGTTGAAATGTCGCGAATGCGCGTTTAATTTTTATTGTATTGTCTATAATGTTTCAATTATTTACTTAGATATGAAAAGTATTTACCACGCATGCAAAATGATATGCAACATACTTATTGGTATTCATTGTTCAAGATAGATTCTTCAATACAAAAGAGAATAGTATAAAGCAAAGTTGCTTCCCGCGTCTGTCCTAATGTCTGTATATATCTTTAAAACTACACCACGGATTTTGATGCAGTTTTTTTGAATAGATAGAGTGATTCAAGAGGAAGGTTTATATGTATAATAGCATGCTTAATATATAAGAGAACTACTGATAATTTCAAGAGTTCTAATGGGAAGTCGTACATAAACACATTTTTTTTGCGCCGGGTCAGCTAGTATATAATATAATTTGTATTAAAAAACTGTACAACATCTGTCCCTGTAGCAAATTCCATTGCTTATTTTAAACGCTTTACATTTGCAAAATTGCTTCACAATAAAACTATTTCAAACTCCAATACCTGGGAACACACAAAACAAGCCTTTCACACTTCGCCATTTTCTTTAACTGCAATTTCATTACTTCCATCAACCCACCCATTTTTCTCATGAACTGTTATTGTTTTCTACTTAACGTGTAACTTGACTTCTAAGTTAGCATTAACAATGTTTGCTACTACCTAGTCCTCAATCTTCTCTGCGTGAAGATACGCCTACCGAGCGAGAGGCGTTGGTAGAGTTGCAAGTTCTGACCAAGAATGGGGGACGCCCCGCTGTCTTGTGCTCAATGGGAATTGATGTACATTATAAAAGTTTAATTTATCGTTTTAAGTGACGAATATATTAATAATATTATGGTTGTGATTATGTGTGTTATGGGATAGGTTACCTAATAGTACAGTAGAAATTTAAGGGTAAAGTTGATGTTGATTTTGATAATTGCGTTTGGTCTCAATTAAATCGAGATTTTAGATTATCATTCCGTATTCAAATTCTTTATTGTTATTATATTTCGTTTCCTGCCAGCCAGAATATGATAGATTAAGAAAATTCTAACCCGGCCAAGTTAGTTAGGTGTTATTTGGAATACCTATGTTACCATCTCTTCCTAGTTTCAATTAAACAAATTAGGCAGTATTCTTAAAAAAAAAAGCGTCATGTATGGTATAACCTCTTCTTATTTAAAAGTCGGTTAAAAAAATTGAACCATTTAAACTTTAAATTTACTAAGACAACCTTTTTAAAGTCAAGCAACTGGCGATAAAGTTTAGATTTTTCGCCAATACAGCATGTTCTCAGGCACCTTGGAGGCACACCCACCACCACGGGAGACCATGGGAGTGGTGTGAAGAACCCACCCAGGTCACATACTGCAGGAATGTGACCAGGAGTGCATGGGAGCGTGGAGGTAAGGCGGTTCGCTCATGCTGGGCGGCCCGCCCATCGCGGTGCCCTAAGAGATTATATTCACACGATTAGTTTTGATAATTCGATTGAATTTAGGGTGTGGGAAGTTAGTTTTTGTGAAGGTAATTGGTGGTTAAGTTTTAAAAACGACTTCGAAGGACCTTGGTATGCGGTGAATTAATTTTATTGGGGTGTAGATTTTAGCGTGGTGAACTGTTGGACGACACAGAATTGAGCTTTCGTGGTATGATGGTTTTCAGGAATATGGATGGATGGACTTACTTGAGACTTTCTGGACGAAACACGTGGCAAGGACAGCCCTTTGCAGACGTCTCACGTGTTCCCTGATTTCTTCCTGCTTCTCCTTGATGCACTATTCACTTGTTTAAATGTCCCACTTGTGTCGGCCAACACTTATTTTATTAGTTATACAGTTTTTGATGCGGATGCGGGTTGAGTAAGCGGTATTAGCGAAGAGCGGTTTGAGGTTATGTAGCGGTTGAATGCGATGATCACACTGATTATGAGCGGCGCGGTGAATCCAAAGAATGGACTTTTTAAGTAAGCTAGACGAGACTAGCTCACTATAATTAGAGGTTATGAGCGGTGAGCGGTTTGAATGCGAAAAACGCACTGACACTTTGGTCGCGCGCAAATGAGCTTCCAATCTCGTTCCGAACGATAAGGAATGTATGGGTAAGGAGAAAGGAATGATTAGCTCAATTCTGTGTTGTAAGCGGAAAAATACTTATAAATAAAAAACTTGCGCGAGCATCCTGCCCGGCTTTGAGGATATGTAATATTCTCAAAAGGAAAGAAATTATATTAAAGCGGACTTATAAAAAAAAGATATTCTAAGCATATTAACTAAAGATAAATTATGGTTTTAATAACGCGGTGATGCTATTGAGAAGGTAAAGGACATAGTTTGACAACGGGTCTCTTGAAAGAGCCACTGCATGTCTTCACCATAGCAACGCGGGTTGTCCTATCCTTGCCGGGAAAAACTTCGGTGATTATACCCAATGGCCAACGTAAAGGAGGGACATCATCCTGATGTATGAGAACCACTGTACCAATCTTAATATCGTCTGCGGCATTCAACCATTTTTGTCTAACTTGAAGATTATGTAAATATTCTATACGCCACCTCTTCCAGAAACTACAAACCATCTGGTCTAGCAATTTCTTGCGGCAAGTCAGAGACTTCGTCGTTTCGGGAACATTCACGACAGGCAACGAAGTTAACGGAGAAGCCATTATAAAATGAGCGGGAGTAAGCGGTTCTGGGTACGGATCCTCATTCAGGACACAGAGCGGTCTGGAATTTAGAACTGCCTCAGTTTCAGTGAGAACAGTCGAAAGCTCCTCGTAGGTAAGAAGCTGAGAACCGATAACACGGTATAAATGCGTTTTAATAGATTTAATATGAGATTCCCACAACCCTCCAAAATGGGGTGCGCGGGGTGGAATCATTTTCCACTCTATGCGGTAGCGGTTAACAAGTAGTTCTTGTTGTTGAGCCTTGGCTCCAACGAAATTTGTTCCGTTGTCGGAAAAGGCAAAATTAAATATTATATTATTAATAACGGTACGAGAGCGGTAAGTGTCATAAACTAATTTAATTAATTTAGACAAAAGAATAGCAGCACAGAGCTCTAAACGAGCTAGAGATATGACCTTAAGAGGTGCAACTTTGGATTTAGCACACACCAAATTTACGTGTGTGTTACCATTTGTATCAGTGACATGTAAGTATATGACGCAGCCATATGCATTCAAGCTGGCATCAGCAAAACCTACTATATTTGTCACGCAACCCATAGTAACGGCTACATGACGAGGTAATTTTAAAGAAGAGAGTAAAGGTAATTGCTCTTTAAATTTTTGTAAGAGCAGTATAATAGAATCGGTAGGAGTTTCATCCTCTGATAGCTGGCGCACAGTGCGCATGGCTAGAAAGGGACCAGGTTTGAAACCAAATGCAACTCGATTAAATTGAAATTCGCGAATAGGTTCAGCGATATTAAAACGAAACAATATTTTTTGGTATCTTCGATGCTCATCAATAACAGCAATTCGAAGATACATCTGTTTTATGTCAGCTGTAACTGCAATAGGGAACAAGCGGAATTTTAAAAGTAATAAAAATATGTCAGCCTGTAAATTCGGCCCTGTGTGTAACAAATCATTCAATGACACGCCATTATGAGACTTAGCGCTTGCATCAAGAACGATGCGAACTTTAGTGGTTTGTTTATCATTCCTAATAACAGGGTGATGCGGTATGTAATAACCTACAGTCTGATTAACAGAACTAGGTGTAGTTTCAGTTAAATAATTTAGATCGATATACTCTTGGATTATTTCATTATAACTAGCGCGCAAAACAGGGTCGCGAAGCTTAGTTTTTTCTAAGTTAATTAAACGTCGATAAGCGACAGCATAAGAATTTCCAAGTGAATCTGGATTTTTACAAAACGGTAACGCGGTACAATACCTACCACTGGAGTCACGTGACACAGTAGAAGCGTACAGCTGTTCACACTCCAGTTCAGCAGGGCTCATAAAATGTTTTGAAGGTATTTCTTCAATGTTCCAAAATTTATGTAAGGATTCGTCTAACGACAGAAAACAATGAAAATTATCTATATTTAGCGCGGTAGAAAAATATGAAACGGTATTTAATTCAGCGGGGCTATAATTGTTATTAGATAAACTAGCGGGTACCTCACCCATAAGAATGTAACCGAACACGGTTTCAATAGCGGATGGAGCGGTAGGTGAGATAATTTTATTGTTGAGTAATAAATACGGGAACAGTTTTGCCCCTTGAAGCAATTCAACCTCACCAGGTACGTGCCACAGTGGGTCAGCGAGCGGTAAATCAAACAAATGTTGCATTGCAGTAGTGTCAACAAAGTGAGATGGTAAGTTATCTGTAATACTATCGATAACTAGTGCGGTAATGTTAAAAGAATTATTTTTAATTTTAGCAGTAACTTTTATCTCAACGTAACCTATAACAGGCCGCGAAGATGATCCGACCCCTTTTATAACGGAGTTTGAAAGTGGTATAATGTTTAATTGAAGTTTTTTACAACAAGCGGAAGTAATTATATTATTTTGCGAAGCGTTATCTATTAAACATCTCACAGAAACGTGTTTGCTATATTTGTTATCAACATAAACTTGGGCAGTAGAAAGCAGTATCGATGTAAGTGGTTTGTTTACATTATTGATACGAGCGGACGCACACAGCGCCACCTGTTGCGAATTTGCGGCAACGTCAGTTGAAACCGGTTGCGACGAGCTATGTTCTAAATGTAAAAGCGAATGATGTCTTTTGTTACACGTCCTACAGTTATGTATAGATTTACACTGTGAAGCAGTGTGCGTTATACTAAGACAGTTTACACATCCACGTTTGTTTTTAATAAAATCCAAACGCGAATTGGCTGAGAGGGATTGAAAGGCTGGACAAGTGTAAAGTTTATAATGATCAACTTTACTGCAATACAAACAACTTTGATTATTATCGCAAGCAACAAAAGTATGCACTGTACTATTACGTGACTGATTACGAGAAGGATTATTTTTATTAGGGTTGTTACTCACTAACGCGGTTCGAGATGAAATAGTGCGATCCAATATTTTAACTTGCGATTTTATAAATTTTACGAAATCCGTATAAGTAGGAATTTCCTCATCTCTCATATGCGCTTCGAATAAATTTACGATTGCGGGGTCTAATTTTTTCAAAGCTAAATTAAGCAAAATGAAATCCTTTAAATCTTTTATTTGTAATTGTTCTAAAGCAGAAACGGACGCGTGAAAACTTTCAATAAAAACATTTAAAGATGCGGAGTTATTAATTGCGGGTTTAATATTTAGTATGTTAGACATGTAATGTGAGCCTAGTGCTCGTTTATCTTGGTACTTTTGAACTAAACTGTTCCAAATAGCGGCATAGTTATCTCCTGAGGGAATAATTCCGGCGGTAATTTGCAATGCGTTTCCCTTTAAATTACCCATCAAATACTGCACACGTTGAGAATCTGTAAGGTTTAAGTTACTATGGATATTTGATTTAAATGATTCATAGAAAACAGGCCAGTTGTCAATCCTACCATCAAAGAAAGGAATTTGAATCGGTGGCAGTTTGACCGTGCCTTTATATTGTTTAGCGTTATCATTAGAATCGCATGAATGTTCTAATGACCTTGTACGGTTCGCGGTGATTAACGAACGCACTCTCTCTATACGAGAATAAACTTCGTAGTAAGATTCCTGACTGCTATAATCAATATTATGATTAGGATTTAATTGCAAGGAGTATGTATTTATTTTATCTAAATTGTTACTAAATTCTTGACGAGTTACTGAGAGAGCCTCAGAGTCTGCCATAAATGATTCCACCGAACGAAGCTCAATACTAGTCGTATTTATTTTCTTAGAAGCCTCGTATAGCGATGTTAAATATTTGAGGATTGAATTATTTTTCGCTTGAAGTAATTTAACTTTCATTTTAAGATCTTCCATGTTGGAGTAGTTCTAGAAAATATAGCGTACAAAATAATAGGTATAGCGGGTAGACTTAGAATAATTGTTTTATTCTAAGCGGGTATACAAAGAAATAAAGTTGAATAAGTTAGTTATACGAGACCAACTCACGATAATAGGTATAGCGGGTAGACTTAGAATAATTATTTTATTCTAAGTGGGTATACAAAAGGAATGCGGATGAATATACGTTGTAAGTAAGTTAGACAAGACTAACTCACGATAATTAGCGGATTGAATATTTACCTATGCTATTTCAATGCAGCAGGCGAAATATTAAGTTGATACAGTAATTCTCAATGAATAATGTACCTAGCGGGGAATGTACGAACGCAAGTAGGTTCGTTCAATATGGCGATTTTACGAACGTTGTATTTTAGGTATTTTAACCTAAATCCTAGGTATGACCTATATTAGGATCGTTGATTCTTTGAATCCGACTCGATTGGACCAAATAACTTATGGTGGTTAAGTTTTAAAAACGACTTCGAAGGACCTTGGTATGCGGTGAATTAATTTTATTGGGGTGTAGATTTTAGCGTGGTGAACTGTTGGACGACACAGAATTGAGCTTTCGTGGTATGATGGTTTTCAGGAATATGGATGGATGGACTTACTTGAGACTTTCTGGACGAAACACGTGGCAAGGACAGCCCTTTGCAGACGTCTCACGTGTTCCCTGATTTCTTCCTGCTTCTCCTTGATGCACTATTCACTTGTTTAAATGTCCCACTTGTGTCGGCCAACACTTATTTTATTAGTTATACAGTTTTTGATGCGGATGCGGGTTGAGTAAGCGGTATTAGCGAAGAGCGGTTTGAGGTTATGTAGCGGTTGAATGCGATGATCACACTGATTATGAGCGGCGCGGTGAATCCAAAGAATGGACTTTTTAAGTAAGCTAGACGAGACTAGCTCACTATAATTAGAGGTTATGAGCGGTGAGCGGTTTGAATGCGAAAAACGCACTGACACTTTGGTCGCGCGCAAATGAGCTTCCAATCTCGTTCCGAACGATAAGGAATGTATGGGTAAGGAGAAAGGAATGATTAGCTCAATTCTGTGTTGTAAGCGGAAAAATACTTATAAATAAAAAACTTGCGCGAGCAGTAATACAATTGCTACTTGTAAGGAAGTAAGTGTGTCGGAAGTTCTTAACAGGGGTTTGCGATGTATAAAATTCTTTGATTTGATTTTGAAAAAGTAATTTCATTTTCTCATTTTAATGTAATTAAAAAAACTATTTTGATTACTTAGTTAAAGTATGTATGTTAGTTAGTAAAAAATCAAGACTTAGGTTTATTTATTCACACAAAACACACACATAAATTAAAATATAACACGGCTAACTATTTACAAAAGGTGAAACCAAATACAAAAAACGAAGTGTAAATGTAACGACTAATTAACTAACAATACAAAAAACAAATACATAATTATATGAGGTCACCGCTGTCACTGAATAGATTAATTATATTTATATTATGGATAATTCCTTCGTAAACTCTATAAAATCTTACTACATAAAGAGTTATTTTATCAGAAAAAATGTCCCCAATTGAACCAAAAACCGTTTAAATTAAACAATGCATAGTCCTTTATACAAAATGTCATTATTAAGAACCATAGTTCGCCAAACATATCCAACTAAGCAAAACCATAAACAAAATTAATCCTTCATAAAAAAATATTTAACAAAAAAAAATGTCATAAAACGACGATCTAAATCAAATAATCCCGCTAATGCAATCACACTGACACTCACCCATTCAAATTCCCATACAGAACTCACTTCCATACAAAAATTATACACCCTTTGCAGGGAATTACACTATGGAATTACCATAGAGCATAATTAGTTGTATTATAACGTAGTTAGTACGGTGGGCAGTTATTTTAATTCAAAAATAGACAAAATGGGACACAATACTTTATGTTTACCTAGTGTATGAATGTATAATTAATAATGATATATTGGTGTGGTCATGAGAAAATGGAGTGAGAGGAGATTACATTAGGCTAAGTGTGCGCAAGAGTTGTTACACGCCCTTTTATGGAAGCTAGTCGGATATGTACGTGTCCTGTGTGCTACTGGACACATAGACGTATAGAATAGGATGATGATTGTTCTAGAAGCTCAGTGGAAGAGAGTTAAGGATATATTGGTACTTTTTTACAACAAAGTGGCACCTCTGACTATTCGGATACATGTGCGAATTGTAAATTATCATTTGCTTAAATAACGGTGAAGGAAAACGTCGGTGAGGAAACCGGCATGTCTGAGAGATATTGCTTAACAGCATGTGAAGCTAAGTCAGAGGCCCATGGGCAGCGAAAAAACTGGGAAACCAGGTTAGTCACTAACCACAGGAAAAGGAAGAAGAAGTGTAACAACGTGCAAATAACGAACGCATTCGCGTTACAATAGCCTTTATTCACCCATTAAACGTTTACAGGCTTGCCTATCACAATAACGAATTTCCAGGCCTATTTAAATAAAAACGAATAATGACAATATACGACTCACAATAAACACTAAATTAAATCCCACAATACAACCCCCCCTATAAACTATTCCTACAATGTATTAAAAACAAGAAAACGTATAAACGTAATCGTTTATTCCAATACGTCACAGCTTCACGCCTTTGCTGTAAGAGTCCAAACAGCAGACAGAATCCTGAATTATGTGCCACAGAGCATGGCCCAGCATGGCCGCACAATGGATGATCAATAACAATTTGAAGACGAAGACGGAAAGTGATTTGTTGGTACACTAAAATGTTAGGACGAGTGCACACTGGAGGGCTGGACGGCTAATGGGCTGCCTATTAAGGAATAATAGGCCAATAGCAACAAAGGAGATACGAGTTATGGCAATTATAAAAACTTAGAGCTCATCAGCTGCATTAATACCCTTCTGTTATTTGTTTGTTATGGCTTGAGATTCTCAATTTAAAAGACACATAGAACAAAAATTAATCAATCTATTTATCATTTCCCAACTATGGTGGGTCGGTTTTCAGTCTAACCAGATGCAGCTGAATACCAGTATTTTATATGGAGCGACTGCTTATCTAACCTCCGCAACACACAACATAGAACAATAAATTTAATTGGCAATTAGCATGTGGCTTGATTGATTGATTGCTTACTTGGATCTTGAAAGCCATTTTCTAACCTTTCTTGTACTGGTTTTAAGTTACCCATTTATTTACTGCCTTTGAGTAGATTTTTTAAATCATAATTTTGTTCAATATTCGCAAACGGTCACGCTTTTTATTTTCATTAAAAATATAAAATTGGCGCACTGCGTATACAAAAACACCAATTGAATTCACTCCTAAACCTCATTCACGATACCAAAGGCAGATCCTTCACAATACTTAAGCCTATAGATATTAACTTTACAGTCAATATTATTTATGTCCTGCCATTAATCGCCGACGCATATATCAGACGCGACCAGTCAACGCACTTGACGTAGCGACTTGCGACTTTGCGACCAAACCCGCCGGTGTGCACACGGCTTTAGGAATTGAAATTTAATTCTGCGTTATGTGCTAGGATCCTAAAAGTTAAGATGAGTGCATATTATTTGGTGGGAATTCCGATTTTGAAAAGTGAAAAGTGTGTATTGATGCTTGCCATGGAAGTCCAAGTTTAAGGATGTGTCAAAGAGATGACCTGTCAAGATATTGGAAAATTGCTTTGTATTAAAGAAGTAGAATTTATGAAAACTATCCAGTGTGGTGCCGTGATGTAGCAACAGCAAAACTCACATTTTTTTAAATCCCAATAGAGAAGCTACCATGTCTCTTAACGATTTTTGGATAGACCAAAACATAAAGTTACAAAAAAAAATCAAAGGAATAAAAACCCCTGGAAAGGATTATACTTATTTAACATGCTTAAAATCATACATCAACAGCGGAAACATAAAAAAAGCACATCCAATAGACTCCGAGCACCAACATAAACTTCCAACTATTTTTTACATGGACTTACATATTTCTTTCCCATTTTATTTCCCACGTCAGTATGGACACTACCGAAGAATATCATGGGCTATCTGGCCGCACCTCAGTAAATCAGGATTAGCGCGCGTCCAAGCAGTCTCATTTGTGCGTTATTTATAAAGTAAATCCGCGCTCCACGCTACGAGGTCACTGCGTGCGGAAAAAATGAATAACTTTGGATTTTTACGATGTCCTCTCACTGTGCTTTTTGTTTTTGGATTTCGATTATGTTTTATTGGATTGAAATGGTTTTATTTAGCTGCTTGAGATATGTAAGTTCGGGTATGCAATGATTTTAAGGTACAGTTTATGGGGTTTACTTAAAGTGAGTTTGTATGACCTCTCTACAAAATCACTACGTGCGGTTGAATAAATAATTCTAATATTTAATATCTTTTATTGCAACGATTTCTTCGTAAGTATGTAATATGTTTGCCTAGTGATTTAACATCAACCAGCTGCTCTCCAAAGCTTCGGCTTGAGACCCTAGTTCTTTTTCTAAAATAAAAGTACTCTAAGTAACCTTATAACATCAGCTATCTGCCAGTTAGTGCCGGAACAATCAGAAAAACAAAAAAAATAATGTTTTGTTTTTTTTAATGTACCGTATATGTATTTACGGTACATATCATGATGTATTTAGTAGTTTTATTTGTATGTATTGTTTAAATGAAAATCGAGTATTTTTTCGCAAATAAACCCTCATTGATTTAAAAGTGGTCGAAACAGCACTGTGCGAACACTATCTATAGTCCTTTGAAAGAATGTACACAATATGTTATGATAGTAAAATCAATATTATATAAAAACCCTTTACAGCCCGTGTTGTTCCAGTTGTAATAAGAAAAATAGCTTCATTTAACAGAGGAGCCCTAAGCGAGAATTAGTGAGACAAAATAAAAAGCATATGGCGTCAATATTATAAAGCAGAAACACATCAATTGTTTATTGTGTGTGCAAATTGCTGTACAAACTATTGTCCAGTGAGTATGTGTGGGTGGTACATTGCAGGAGCGATTAGCGAGTTGACTTTGTTGAAACATTTTGTGGCGCTGGTACCTCGTGATAGCGGCGATAATAACAGTCAACACTAAAAATAATTGAGAAGGAGGAGGTCGTCGCTAAGTAATAACAGCCACACATTTTGATCTATTAGGTTAAGCTGCGCTTGCCGTGGTTTCCTAGTGGATAGGTGAACATCTTTACATGCCTCGGAAAGCACGTTAAGCCATTTGTCCCGACTGTCAGTAGTGGATACATCAGTCGTTACGGGTCGTCAGAAGCCCGAAAGTTTGATAGCCAGTCTTACCAAGGGGTATCGTATTACCCAGTTACTGGGTTGTGGAGGTCATGTCACTTCATGTAAAATAGGTACTTTTATTCACCTGCATCCAGTTTAACTAGAAGCCAACCCCAACTTAGTTGGGAAAAGGCTAGACAAATTGATTGATTAAGTAAAAATAGTTGACAAAACACTTACCAAAACATCGAATAAAATGTTTAAGAAAGACTATTTTATTTGAGGTATTTTAATTGATAAGCAAATACAATATTTTGTCCTAAAGTACATATGCATATACCACAATAATCTGTATTACCAAATTAAGTGCCATCACAATCCGTTAGCGCTCTAATCGCTTCCGCTCTTAACACACACCGACCTCCGCAAGATGCCCTGAAGCCCTGCACATGGCAACTTAAAGCGGATAATGCCTTTTTTCACCAACAATACAGACAAACATACAACGCAAGAGTTTTTTTAGTTATTGTGTAAAGTGATGTTAATTACAATTATTTTTTTTAAGTCTTATTTAATTTTGTTTGTTGAACGAGAACTTATCAATGGTTCTTGGAGATAATTATTATAACGTCTAAAAGGCATTTTTTAAGAATTGTCAATTTTTTTTTGTCGTAATTTGTTCTATTAGCACCATAGCTTTTGTATTAAAAGTTTTATGGAAATTGACAATTTTTTTTTGTGATAGCGGTTTGTATGTATTCTCTAAGGCTCCAAACAGGCGTGACGCGACAACGTGAAGCGACAGCAGTGGAACAATGTCTATGAAAACTTCATGAACAGAATACCTTCTACCAAAATCGCATCGCACCTGTCTTTTTTTTTTGCGGTAGCCTTTATTTAATATGGAGAACTGTACCTTGTCGTGTTGGAAATTATAAAAAAAATCTGCATTAATAGAACTACAGCAGCATTTTCATTAGGTATAAACAGAACAAAGAAACGAAAGCTCTTAGTCCAAGAAAGTTAATCAATGAATTTCGAAAAATCAGACTCTTATTAAATCCAAGTGAATACTCCTTTACACTAAAAAAAGAAATTTCATTGATACAAAAATTTCTTTCATAAATCGAACAATCGAATTCTCAAAAATATGGTGTGTCGGTCGAAATTCAAAATGTTTCGTCCTTTGTGTCGCTAATGTCCGACAATTGGACCTACCGTGGCAAGTTGAGCCCATATTTTGCGCATCTCTGCCTCCGTTTGTGCCAGCGGGAGTATGGCCGATCCGCATGAAAGGGCACATTGTCAGGTGACAAGTAGTTTCGGAAAAATATACCACCCCGTAACTGGTACTAATTTGTACAGGGAAGGATTTTGGTGGAATAGATGCCTGGGTGATTCTTTTCGTGTTCAAATTGGTAATTTTGTTCGAATTATGTGTTAACTTCTGAAAGTTTTATTGTAGCTGCATAATTTTTGAAGACTGAGTTATTATGTTTATTTTGTACTTTAATGACTGTACTTGAAATATTATAAAGAAAAGTTTATATTTGAAGGAAAAAAAACTCAAGAACATTCATAACAAAGGTCATAAAGTATCACAAAAACCATGATATGGGTATTAAAAAGTTTAATAGGTCATCTCAAATATATTCAGTATCACATTTTTAAACACAAAATAAATTTCCAGAATCCGTCACTGCTCACCAAGGTGCAACCCGTTGCAAAAACAGACAGAAATTGTCCAAAAATTCTAAACGTGATCAAGTCATTGTGCGCGCACACCCGCCACAATGGGACACAATAGCCATCCTTAGCCACTCTTTATTCGCAACAATGCCACTTTTACTAACAATAAAAACCCATTCAGTACCACACAGTCCTGTGTCAATTTCAAAATTCGAACTAATATCGACTTTGGATTTTCGATCATAGATATTGATTTCGGAATTTGAATCGATGACTTTTGCGACGTTTTCTAAATGATTGGTGTCCATCGCGTGTTTGCTATAGTTGTCATTGTTACCTACACCTATTGTAGCATTGTTCGTGCTCTATTGAATGGGATCAATGAGAAACATTTTAATATTACTAAATTATAAACGTCTTCCGTGATTTCTGCGAGCAGGAAGTGTGTGGAGTCGCCCACGTTGCGTTTTATTACTTATTTTTAATGTTTTACCTTCTAAAATATGTTTTATCAAGGTATCTTCAACTCTTACACATAAGTTTATGACAGTCTGACATGACAAAGCTCTCAGTGATTTAATTTCCATAGCTTTAACAAGGATAGAATATATATGCATATTATACAGCCTAATTTTACAGCACTAACATTCTAATAATTATGAGAAACATGGTTTTAGTAACTGACATAATTATTATAACCCTTAGCTACATTGTCTTTTACCGTTCTGCACTTCTTGTTCTCCTAAAAATATTTTTTTTTTTGTTTTAGTTTACAGCTACTCCACTGACTTCTCTATCCGCCCACGCATACAATTTATTGCAATACGACACTGTCCCCACATGCATTCATACATCAACGGCTCAAACACTATCCCTGCACGACATATCCGTCCTATACAACCCATACAATATCTTTGCATCACCTTTATTCACTTTACTTTGTTACAATTCTAATTGTTAGGTACTCTCATTTTCTATTTTGACACTATTATCACCTTATCCTTCAACGCTTTAAGAGTCATATTCCTGTGCTTAATTTTCGTCATAATCACCATTCGGTCAATATTTCCACTGATTGCACAATTGAATCTTCTTCGACCGGAAGTTAAGTGGCTGAATTAAAGTGGTTTGTATGGACAGTAAAAGGAAGGAATATTTAGAGTTCTATGAAATTAACTTGTACTGTTGACAGATGTTTCAAAATAGGTGTTGCAAGGTGTCGAATGCATCTGTTTAGTTTCTAATCTAAAGAATCCATAAAAATGAAAGCTATCCACAGTTAAGGTTCATGCGGCATTAGGATAATACGAGTACTTACTAGTACGGTGGACACGCAAAGCTGTTTCTCAACTTTGATGTAAACACAGAATTTCCACCACACTTCTTTCAATTTAAAATATATTTTCAGCAACAACTTTTATATTCAACATGTTTTCATTTATATTGTTCTGCAAATTAAACTTTTTTACCTCACTTCGACTTTTGTTTATTTATCCTTACTTCGATTTGTTAGGTTTCAGTTCAAACAAACAATGTTTTAATATTAGGACTGAATTTACTGTGGAAGTTTAGAAATTATGATGAAGAAAATGAAGAAAAAAAAACTTTTGAAGATTTAGGTGAAATATTTTCACAAAATCCAATAAGAGGAGGGAGTGGCAAATTATTATTATATTGCGTTGTAAGCCATCTGGCACGGCGAATGATTCGAAATTTCTGGTCGCAAAATTTTAATATACTTAACAATAATTAATATTGAAGGACGGGACGGTGGACGTGTGTCGGGCATACCACCGTCCAGGTAAGTCCATCAGACATCTCTGGTTGTTCTCGTTTAGATAACTGCGAGTACTTGCACAGGATAACCAAGTGGCCAGGATTATTCACCAGCGGTGTACAAGTAGGTATGTCAATGACCATGTCACGTTGTACTAGGATCGATCTATCATTACTGACAGGACTATTGTCTCCAATAGACCTGATATAGTAGTGATAGATCGATTAGCGCGCCGTGCAATCCAGTCCATGTTACCATTCCACATGACGAGAATCTTGTGAAAGCTGAGCAAGAGAAAACAAAAAAATATCTCGACTTAGCACACGAGGTTGTTGACATATGGAATGTGAGCTCGGCTATCATTGTACCGATTGTCGTAACAGCCAATAGCCTGATGGCCAAAAGCCTCGACCAACATCTTTCAAGCGTATGAAGAGCCAGATTCAGAAGGCAGTACTCCTCGATACGGCTCGCATTGTGAGGAGGTTCCTTTCTCTATAGCCTTAACCACCGGTTGCTTGGAGCCTGGTCGCGACACCGGCGGACCACTATTTTTTATATTATAAATGTTTTTTTTTCTTTTTTAAAAATATTTAAAAATGTATAAAATAAGGATGTAAATGAATTTTTAGCTAGAGCTCGTGGCTAAGTAATGAAAACCGCAGAGGTCAATCCATTAGGTAAAGCTACGCTTGCCGAGGTTGGCCGTGGATGGGTGACCATTCTAACATACCGAGACTCCTCCGTGCCTCAGAAAGCACGTTAAGCCCTTGGTGCCAGCTGTCATTTGAGCATATTTGACAGTCGTTACGGGCTAACGGTCGTAAGACGCCCGAAAGTCTGACAGCCAGTCTTACCAAGGGGTATTGTATTACCCAGTTACTGGGTTGTGGAGGTCAAATAGGCAGTCACTCCATGTAAAATATTGGTATTCAGCTGCATCCGGTTAGGCTGGAAGCTGACCCCAACATATTTGGGAAAAAGCTAGGCAGATTGATTGATGTACATATTGTTAAGCTGAGTCTGAGGCCCAAGGGCAGCATACAAACTTATACCAGGTTAGTCACTAACCACACGAAATAGAAAGAATATACATAAGTTCTTACAAAACACGTTGCCCATTGTCCATGGTATTCTTTTACAACTACACGAACCAGCAGCCGTTACGTTTCCTTTGATTTTAAGATAACCACAGAACTACTAGTTACTAAGGGAAGCCGAAAGTAACGAGGAATTGCTACTTAGTCTCCTCATGCAAACCCAAAAGTTATTTAACCCATTCAATGCCGTGCCCGCCCATCGGCGGGTGAAAATTTTTAGCTGACACGCCAAGCCCGCCCACCTTTCTCCGCATTGCAAGCGGCTTATTTGAAGCACTACATAAGAACAGATCAGAGAGAGCTTTAAGGAATCCCTTATCTGAAGTTCATTCACAAATATTTACAAATGCGGCTTAATTTATGACAATACTGGAGACCGTTCCGCGGTTCATTCATGAATTTTACATTCAGTTTCATTCATGTTTGTCCTGGATCCTGGATCTAAATGTTGCGTTCCTGTAATCCTGGTATTGTCCGGTCGTTTGTGGATTCATTCATTGAAACTTGTATTTGGATCAGTCTATCTGTGTTTGAGATCTTATCTCTGTGATCAGCTTTATCTGGATAGATTGTGATTGTGGTTTTAGCATCGATGTTCCGTATATCTAAAATGGGAAATATATATTTCACAAGTGTAACAATCACCAAGAACTTATGTTTAATTTTTAGGTATTGTAGATAATGTTCGATACTGATATAATTTTTTTATATAACGCTTTTATCAGAGACCTAACAGGGCACATCACAAGAAAGCTATTAAAACGAGGTGGGATTATATGTAGTCCCGTTAACGTTGAGAATTAATTTAAACACCTTCAGGTACACCTTTCACATTCTATTATCACTATACTCAACTCTGAGTACATGGTCAATAAAACTGTATTTCTACGACTCATTCAATAATTCCAAATCTCTTTTCATGCGACACCTTTCGCGGAACATCATTATGTAGAAGCACTTTCTATTCAGTTGCAATTTTACTCAAAATATCATCGGCCTCAATTCGTTTGTCTGCAGCATCAGACATAGCGGCACCAGGCTTATCCCCATTGTTATCTGAAGTTTCATTAACATCCTCTGGGATATATTTTTTATTCAAAACCTTTATATATCTGTGTACGTTGAAGTGTAAACTTCGTATTGTGTGCAAAGTCGGATTAAGGAAGTCCGTTTGAGTTGCTTTTTTTTTAGTTTCACTTTGAGCTACCGATATGTTTTAAAGAGAATTATGGAATGCAAAGTTCTTACTGAGCGGAAACGACGTTCTTAGTGTTGTATCATTTGTTTTCATATTCTTCTTCTTTTTTTAATGTCGATGTTGAAGATCTTCTACTGGAAGGCTCAGTGGTAGAGCGTGTAATTTGTGTGTATCGGGTTTTTTCTATGCTATGAAAGCAAACACATGGGACGAGAAAAACCTCGTATATTATCTCTTGATTATAACGAATACATCTGCCAAGCCCCGCGGCCTGAGGCCTCTCACTTGTACAAAAAGCCTAACTATTCTAAATATAATTTAAAGGTTCGAATGCCGCAGATTATTACCAGCCATGTTCAACATAAGGTTTCACTCAGGCTCTACAGTAATCTCCTTCGATGTTATCATATTGAGCCCAGAAGGTGGCTAGGTTGATTGCGGCATCAGTGGCATTCTTTAAGTCGTCCGAAGTGCAGGTGAAAGAACACTCCAGCAAGTGGAGCGTGGTCTAATCAGAATCAACGCACTCGCACTGGGTGTTGGGTGGGTCAATAATCAACTATTTATTCATTTTCATATTACAGAGATTTTACAAAATGGATGGATGTTTTTAAAAAAAAAATTAAAAAAATGAGTTCTAGTACATGGAAAAATTGATTTGCCTATCTATCTATTATCTTCCAACCTATCATAATGCAATCCGGTACTTAGGAAATCCCTTTCGCAGGCAAATAAACTACTATTTACTTTCAAAAACAAAATCGTACTTTAAATTAAATTAATTTTCAACGGTCTACCAAAAAAAAACAACAGCCATTGACAACCAGCTTATACGGATCCTATACACACTACCATTTTGTGTGACGTCATTCAGATCTACCCACGCGTGATCATCTAGTCGAGTGACAAAATTAATTGGCTAAAGCCACAATAAAGTGCGTTACACACGATACACGGACAATGACGCTATTGAAACCCGGATTAGTCGGTTCCCGCAGCGACAAATTTTTCGCTTGTGAGAACACAGCTTTTGAGCAGTAGCTGTAATGTATAGCAGTCTTATAAGAATGTGTTCCTGGTTTGAATTCAAGACTCTGCTAAGATTTTAATACTCTGATTAGTGTATGGATGTAGTGTAGACTTCGGCGGGGTTTACCAGTTTTTTTTAAATCACGTAACGTCCGAATAAGTTAAGTACAATGGTTTTGCTATTAGGTAACAGCAGTGGTATTACTAGAAAGGGCATAGTGGATGGTGTGAACACCTTATTAAATTTAAATATAGGAAAGCTGATGTTGTGTGCTTTTCCTTATAGTGATACATTGTCAAATGACGAAAATAATTATATTTATAAATTAAATAATACAATGCACAAACTGACATTATGTCATAGTGACAAATTATTGTACTTTGACACTAACAACTTTGTTAGTGGTTTTAAATTAACTCAGAGAACTTTGTCTCTGTCTTGGGAATGTAGACATCAGATTGCTATGTTGATAGCATATAATATTAATGAGGTTATAGCTAATATAACAAACTCTAGTATTAGGGACGACTCTGTGTTGCCTAGTTATACTAACAACATAGGGATTAATTATTTTTCATCATGTTGTACGAAGGAGGATCTACCTATAGTACCAACAACCTTGGAGGCCATGAACACTCAGGTCGAGCATTCTCTTCCTGCTAGAACTCAAATGGACATTCTAGACTCTTCGGTTGTAGTTGTGGAGGATACTCTGGATAGTTCTTTAAACTAGTCAGTAGGACAACAGAAGTTACCACTTTTAATAACCAGTTATTATTACTACAAAATAATAAAAAGGTATCTTCTGGCAATATAACTCTCAAAAATAATAAACTGAATGGAGTGCAACATACATTAAAATTATTAAATCAAAATATTCAAGGTTGCTCTTCCAAGTTACTGGAAATAGAATTGTTTTTGGAAAATACCAAGTTTGATGTCATTTGTTTAACAGAACATTGGTTAAAAGATCATCAAGTAGTATCAATTAATTATGAAAATTATTGTGTAGTTAGCCATTTCAGCCGAAAACTAATGATACATGGTGGGTCATTAATATTAGTTAAAAATTCAATAAAATCCAAAGAACGAAAAGATATCATCACACTGTCTGTTGAACACACCATTGAATTGTCCTGTGTTGAGCTAGATAAGCATGTTATAGTATGTGTGTACAGACCTCCAAATTACCAGAATCTATCTGTGTTTGATTCTGTATTGGAAGATGTGTTAAAGAAACTTAGTACTAGTAGCAAGTCAATAATCATATGTGGAGATTTTAATATTAATTTACTAGAAAATAACTCGAATACTGTCAGATTATTAAGTCTTTTTAGGTCATTTGATTTATCCAATGTTTTTATGGAACCAACCCGAGTCACTGCTTCTTCTGCCACTTGTATAGATAATATTTTTTGTAACTGTGAATACTTACACAAAGACATTTTAAATAAGTTGCCATCTGACCACAGTGGACAAACAATAACATTTTGTTCCTATATACCTTTACAAAAAATTCAAATAAGATTTAGGCCAATTACATGTACAAATTTAAACAAATTCAATAACTCTTTGGCCAGTAATTTAGGTGTTCACAATTTTAATAACATATCTGACCCAAGTGAGTTCTACACCGAGTTCTTTTTACTATTAAATAAGCAATTTAATGACTCTTTTCCACTACGAACTAAAAGTATTTTCACAAAGTTTTTATTTAGCGATTGGGCTACTCCAGGTATTCAAAAAAGCAGGGCAAAACTTTTTGAACTTTATGGCCTCAAGCAACATATGAATCATACAAATTTTCATCAGTATGTTGCAAAATATTCTAAAACTTTTAAAAGTGTGTGCAAATTAGCTAAATCTCTTTATATAAGCAACAAAATAAAATCAGCTGATGATAGAATAAAAACTACCTGGCAAATAATAAATAATGAAACAGGTAGGAAAAAGCAGCGTAATACTGAGTTTAATTTAGAGACTGCTCATGGCTGCATCAACTCAGATATAGAAATAGCTCAGGAATTTGAAAACTTTTTTGCTAATATTCCTCTTAAAACTACTGCATCTTTAAATTCCTCAGCAGCGCTTTCTGCTGCTTTACTTAGAAAAAATGTAAAGGCATGTCCTATGGAATTTACATTTCAGCATACAAACCCCCAGGCTGTCATAAAAGCTTTTAAAGATCTTAAAATTAAATCAACAGAGGATCTCTGGGGAATGTCTGTTAAAGTCTGTAGTTCTATCATCGAAACCATTGCGCCCTATTTAGCTTTCATATTTAATACTAGTGTGGACCAAGGAGTCTTTCCGGATCTTATGAAACACAGTAAAGTAGTGCCATTGTTCAAATCCGGTGATAGTAAAGAACCCAACAATTATAGGCCTGTGTCAATTCTGCCAGTTCTCAGTAAAGTGTTTGAAAAGTTGATGCTCAATCAAATGTTACGTCACTTTAATAAAAATTCCATCTTGCATGAACAACAGTTTGGTTTCACCAAAGGGCGTTGTACTACTGACGCTGGTGTCACCCTAATAAAGAACATTTTTAACGCCTGGGAAGAAGCACAAGATGCCATTGGAATCTTTTGCGATCTCTCTAAGGCGTTCGATTGCGTAGAACATGAGACGCTTCTGCTGAAACTAGAGCACTATGGGATTAGAAATACAGCCCTTGATTTACTTAGATCGTACCTGAAAGATAGAAAGGTTAAAGTTCAAGTAAATGGTGTGAACTCGCTGGGGTCGGAAAAGACAATGGGCGTTCCTCAGGGTTCGATATTGGGTCCATTCCTATTTTTAGTTTACATTAACGATTTACCCCAATTACTTCAAAATCAACCGAAGATGGTGTTATTTGCAGATGACACGTCATTAATTTTTAAAATTGATCGACGCTCACAAAATCTTGACGACGTGAATAACTCTATTCTTCAGGTCCAAGATTGGGTTACGGTAAATAATTTGGTACTAAATGAAAAAAAAACCAAATGCATTAGATTTAAATTACCTAATGTTAAAAGTAGCGATTGTGACATCATATTGAACGGAGAAAAGCTAGAATTTACTAAGCAGACGGTTTTCCTGGGAATCACGCTAGACGACAAGTTACAATGGGGTCCCCACATAACAACTCTTGCGGGACGGCTAAGCTCGGCCGCTTATGCTGTTAGAAAGATAAGGCAGTTGACAGACGTAGAAACCGCGCGCTTGGTCTACTTTAGTTACTTCCACAGCATTATGTCGTATGGCATTTTACTGTGGGGTCGGGCTGCTGACATTGAATCCATTTTTATTCTGCAAAAGCGAGCTATCAGAGCTATTTACAATCTACGTCGCCGCGAATCGCTTAGGGAACTATTTAAAAGTATTAATATTATGACGGTACCATGCCAATTCATTTATGAAAACATTATGTATGTAAGAAAAAATCGACATCTTTTTAACAAAATAAGTGATAGGCATAACTTTAATACTAGAAATAAAGATAAAATAGATCAACCCTTTTTTAGATTATCAAAAGTACATACATCTTTTATGGGGTTCTGTGTTAAATGTTACAACAAAATACCTTGTGACATTCTGCAATTAAATGAAAGAAAATTTAAAACTCACATTAAAAATACACTTTGTAAACAAGCATATTACAAATTAGAGGATTATATAAAGGATAAGGATGCTTGGAAACATGCTGGTCCTGCTCCACAGGGCAATCTAGTGTCTAGACAAAATCAAACTGGTTGCTAAGTAAATTAGGTAATAATTTATTATTTATAAAATACTATTTTAACATGTTGAAATAACTTCTCACACATTGATTGATTTATTATATATTAACTTTTAGAATGTTTGTAAATATGTGAGCACCATGTACTTTTGACATACTTAAGTTACCTACCATTACTATATGTGTTTTTCTTCTCACCTTTTGTGGTGTAGTGTTTTTATTCTGGGTGCATCGTCTTCACATATAATGTTATAATTCATGTATACAAAACATTGTAAAACATTTTAAAAGAGTAACGGTGGAGTTTCTTGCCCATTCTTCTCCACACGAAACTACCTTTTGGAAGGGGCGACTAGAATCAATTCTATTTCTTGTTCATTTTGACGTTCAAAAGTGCCTTACTTGTGCCTATTTGAAATAAATGATTTGACTTTGACTTCCGGCTTGGGGTTTGCGCAACATTTTGGGCATTAAACGAACCGACCGAATACGAAATACCACGCTGTGGTCCAGAACTAGGATCCTTGACGCTGGCAAAAAGGCTGCCAAGTTAAAATGGGATTGGGTGGGTCACGTTAGCCGCATGCATAGTGACCGCTGGGAAATAGTCGCTACTAGGTACCCACCTTGTAGCGACTATTTCCGTCGGTTGAGGCTGGCTTAGGAAGAGGTGGCGAGACGACCAAGACGCATACCGCAAAGGATGGATCGAGTTGGCTCAAGAGAAAGATGTCTGAAAGGATTTTGGGGAAGCTAAGTTAAAAAAAAATGTCCAAATTAGCAGTAGTGAATGGACATATGACTAATATCTCGTACCAGAGTTTCATCTGTTGTTACTTACAAGTAATTAGTTAAATGTGCTTATTTTACTGCCGATGCCGGTTTGGACATTATGTGATCGGTCGCCTTTCATCGGATCCATCAGAATTAACTTAGGTACAGACGTCAGCACATCAAGCTATACCTAACTGTCAAATTTTCTCAATAAAAAATGAACCTTATATGTCTTTGCAATAAAGTTGAAATATTATCAAAGAAATTTGACAGATTGTGGTAACTTGTGCTGGCCTCTGTACCTAGTGTACCTACTGTCAGGTTATTTAAGCGTTCATACAATTATTTATTTTACATTTAATCATTATTAATACGAATCACAATATTACAATATTTTTTTAATGATTAGTGTGGCAACGTGAAAACTTGCCTGAGCAACCGGCAGCAAGGTCGTCATGCTCTCATAGATGTCGCTGCTTGCGGTAGCATTGGGAGTTGGGTTGCCTCCTTACCTTAAATATGGTGAGGGGGCAATGCCTGGATCTTTGGGTAAGGTTGGTGAACTGAGTGCTGCTGGTGATGACTTGTCGTCTTGTTGACAATAGTTAAGTTATTGTTGTAGGCGATTTATACACGGCACCGCGCTCCACCGCGGTAGGCGTTTGATGCCTAACACACCTACACCGCCCGACCGCGCGGTCGAGCGGTGTACGTGTGTTAATCGCCTTAGTACTTATTAGGAATCAACTGTTAATTGATTTTACTTCGATGGCCCTAGTTTATCATTTACTATTACGAGTTACAACTTTCTGGACATTATCCAGTAATACACAGGTGAACTGGCACGTCTTATATGCCTGAAGATTTTGTCTAGTTGTTTTGTTGCCTTAGTATGTTACTTAATTATGGCAATCAATCTCATTTGTGAACAAACAAAAATGTCCGTGGAGTTTAATGCCCGTTCTTCTCCATAGGACCTACTGATTTGTAATGGGCATTTAGCTTCCTTTTTTTGGCTGACCGACCCTATGACAATTCAAAAGTGCCTGTAATTGGTTTATCTATACATATAATAAAATCGGAGAAAAGTGGTGTCTGTACTAAGTAAATATATTAAAAAAGTAGCAGGAGTTGTTATTATGTCGATGCCGAACCCGAAATTGTAACAATTTTTTTTTGTCTGTTTGTCTGTGTTCACGCTAATATCAGAAACGGCGATATCGATTTAGATTAATATATTGTAGTAAGCTTCACTTAACATTTAGTGTTTATTTCATGTCAATCGGTTAATAAATAAAAAAAGTTATGTCAATTTAAAGAATCACGGCGAACATTTGTTAAGGTATTCTATCTGAGTACGTACACGCCTCGCGCCTGCGCGTCTGTGGCTATATAAAGCACGCTGAGAGCCGCGCCGCTGCCCCCCGACCCTTCCTCGAGCCAGCCCGCGTTGCCGCTGAGCCAGTAGTTCTAAATACCCCCGATCCAGCTGTCCCTTGCTGTCCTCCCCCAGCGACGCCCTAAGCCGAGGTCCGTACCCCACAGGGGGTGCCCATAGCGTGTAGTCGCTTAGTTTGTAAGTTTATTTTTAAGCCCTGGCTGGAGACTGCAATTTTTTTGTGGCATCCACAGGCAAGCCCGGTTAAGCAGTAGACAACCCTATGGTTGAACTGCGAGATGCCAATATAAAAAAAAAACACGCCGCTGCCATAAGGATAAGCACGGTTAAAATATGCTACCCAAAAATTCACTATTCGACGCGGACGAAGTCGCGGGCACAGCTAGTTTGGAATAAATGCTTTGACTTTGAGTTTGATTAAATGTTTTGTATTAATTGTATAAAGTCAAGTTGCAACTGAATCGACTGCTGTACTACTGCTGCGGAGTTACTTTCGCCACTTCTTCTTTCCAGCTGAAACACTAAGAAGTGGTGAAACTAGTAACAGGCTGTCATTTTGGGGGACTGTCTTATATAATTTTGACGTTTAAAAAGTGTTCATTTTCTTCCTAAATATACTATTTTTGATTATACTGTTTTAATTAAAATATTTATACAAAACGCCTGAGAATATTTGCTGGAAATAATTTAAAAATGCAATTACTTACAATCCGCTACTTTTGGGATACCACAAGGCATTGTCGTTGGACCAATAATACTTCAAATAAATAAAAAGTTATATGATGTCAAAATGAACGGTAACTTGCTGGTTTTAACCACTGTGTTATATAGCAACCACGATAAACAATATCTCAAAGACGTAGCCGGTTGTAAACATTTGTAAGTCTTTTCTGTAGGCACAGAGCTAACAGGTAATACATATAACAAATTATTCAAAACCTAAATTAGGTATCCAATGTAAAAGAGAAAAACAGAGTATGATACCAAAAAACTTTATTTTAATTATAAACAAAATACATAGAGACATAGATCAAAATTAATTTAAACAATCGAAAAGTGTAGATGAAATTATAATTTCCTTTTGAAATAATGCTAACTAAGCAAGGATAACGGATGCCATATGGGTATTCTCCAGGACTCCACATGAGTGTACATTTTCACCACGAACCATTCTGAAGTAGCCTTGTTCACCCCACCCTGTGCCCCAAGAATTCTTTACAATCCATATCGGCACGCCTTTGGCTGAAACATTTAGTTAAGTAGTTTGAGTCTACATTTTTTTTAAATGTATTATCTTAATAATCCTAACAATTTTAGATATAAACTACAATAACATGGCCCGCCCCTCCAAAATTTAAAACTTTCTAAAGCATTTGTGAAAGTAATGACATACAACGCGTGTTGCTGCCAGCCTTTTTTTTGTGGGTGGGAAATCATCAAATGACTCCTCCCGCTCTGGGTGGAGCGGAAGGTAGTGTCAAACTCTTACTGACTAAAAGCCATCCATGTTCCTTCCTTAGCTCTTTATGTTCCGGGGTAGCGGTAAAGTGTTACCGCTACAATCCCGCTTATCCGGCAGGCTCGGCCCTAACAGGCCCCTTCGTATGCTGACATCTCTTTGAGGCGCGCGTGGAACACGTACGCACCGTACGGCACGGGCCTGGTCCTGATCGGACGGTGAGCTACCCATTACTCACAGTCCGCAGGCCCGCGCTGCCGGGAGTCGTCACGTGGCGGCTAAGACGGCAGGACCTTTCCTTCTCTCATCCCACCACCTCCATCGCGAGCATGACTGCTTCGCAGAAGGAGGTGACTGTCTCCCACTCCCTCTCGCTATTGACACCATGGTCGGGCGCGATAGGTCGCCACCACTCGCCTCTACGAGGACACGGCGGTGCTCCGTCCAAGCGGGGCAGGTTTCCAATTTTGACACCGACATACAATCTCTTTCGTAAGGATGGACTTTGTAGTCAATGTTTGTTCATCATTGAAACAGTAATTTGGAGGGACGCGCCATAATATAATAGTAGATTATCTATACTGTTTCATTGTCTTGTGCTCCACCATAAGAATAATTCAAGATAAAATCATACGTACGATCTGTTCCATATCCCACCAGTAGGACTGCATGATCGACTGTACCCACATTACATCTTTCATCTGTTACTAAACCGCCATCAAATTCTTTGATACCCAAACTCTGGATCCCTAGAAAAGCATTCTTTTTAGGATTCCGCATCAAAAATAGAAGGATAAAACAGAACATTTCGTCTGTCCATCAGTCCGTCCGTCCGGATGACATACAGACATTTTAATCGGTGACCACTCCTACCAAGAACGAAGGTATGTTTGAGCACTGTTCATTAAACAATTCTGTATTTTTGACAATGGTGTGGAGAAATTTAAAAAATGATAATTAGGGGTGGCAATAATAATGAGGGAAGTTTTGTGGTATCTTTGGATCTCATAATTCAAAATAAGGTGATCTTTCTAAGGGACATTTTTCTTGAAATTAATGTTTGTGAGATATGGTATGTTTCGGTAACAAACGCAGAAATACCTTTGTTTTTCATAGATTAGATATAAGACAGACAGACAGACTTATTTTTGCGGTTTATAAAATATGTTGCCTTTTTTTAGGGTGGGCAATCATCAAACGCGCTTTCCCGCTCTGGGTAGAGCGGAATGGACTCTTACCCATCCATGTTCCTCCGTTCGCCTTTTATGTTCCGGGGTAGCTGTAACCCTTTCGGACAATCCCGCTGACCCGGCAGGCTACAGCCCTAACGGGCCCCTTCACTAATGCTGACATCTCTTTGAGGTGCGCGTGGACAAGTGCCGGCTTGTTTATTTCATGACAAAATAATGGAATACTTGGTTCTCTGCCTTTTCGGCGAAAATTGTTTGCCAGATTTTTACTTGCCAACCAACGTTTCGCTGAATTTTATTTCGCCGAATAATCATTTGCCAACTTATCATATAATTTTGTTTTATTTCCCAACCTCACAGTTACCAACTGTACGTTTGGTCTGCTTTTCATAATGACACTTTTTAAAATGCCAACTTTAAAAAAAATCGTTTTAGTTTGCGGAATATTCATTAAGTTGTTTATTGTTTACCAAATCTAGTTGGGTTTCGTTTAATAATTATGTAATATTATGTGGGTAAGCTAACCTAACTTAACTGTTTCCTATTACAAAAGCGACTCGGTTTTGGCACATCGCCGGCCGCTGCCGCGGCACGCTCGCTTCGCTCGCTCGGCTCGTGCGTTGTTTGTCATATTCTAACCTAACCTAACTTTTTCGTTTTACAAAAGGGATTCGCTTCTGGAACATCGCCGGCCGCTGCCGCGGCACGCTCGCTACGCTCGCTCGGCTCGTGCGTTGTTTGTCATACTCAACCAACCTAACCTATCGTAACCTTAGACTTCTGTTTTATACTTATTTAAGACTAGGAACTGTTACACTGACAAAACGTCATTCGTCTAATAGTTGTGTGGCCTAGTGAAATGATAAATGTCCCAAACGTTTTGTGTCATTACAATAATCAGCCTAACCATAATTCTACCAAATGAAACGTTGTCATACAAAAATTTGCTAATCGTTAGTTGTCAAAGTGAAACATCGGCGAAACGTTGGTTGGCAAGTGATAATCTGGCAAACAATTTTCTGCGAAAAGGCAGGACACCGGAATCCTTATGTTCCATGAGCGATTAACTTACCAATCGAAATAGGTCCGGTCGAGTATACCAATTGCTTCAGTTTTTCTTGAGAGTTTAAAGAGTAAGACCGACAGTCGGCTACCCTGACCACCACTTTACTTGCATCAAACTGGCATGGTCCTGTCTGAGTATCCCGGTACGGATAATCACGTTCGCTCACAGCTCCACCTGACTCCATGAGATACCTGAAAACACGTCAACTTAAACTTAGTCATATTGATCTGTTGTGATGCGCCTGAACGATCCCGTTTAACAACAACTCGGAACAAGGACGATGCCTGGGTACAAAAAAAATATAGTCCTTCAATCAGATAGTTAAAAAAAATACTACAAGAAAAATACGTGTTAATATTTTTTAATAATCTTGCTGACAGACTAAAAAACAAAGTTGTCGTCATCCCTACCTGTTTACCATCAAAATATACTAACCGGAAAACATTTGAGGCCCATCCGCCGCCGCAAGCATTGCATGTTGCATCACAATCAACAATCTGCTGTTCAGCTAAGTCTATCTGCTGACGATGCTTAATGGCGTATTGACTCTCAACGTTCGCTTAAATAAAAACCTTATGATATTAAAATACATTACATCAGCTCTGTCTGTCCTTGAAGGTTAAGGCAGAGGCCCTACAGTACACTCACAGCTCGCAGGTCCCGCATAATGGGGGCGAATTAATTATTTTTAGAAGACGTAAATGCACTACGGAGGCAAAAACGATACTGCCGAAATTGTGTGGTTGAAAAACGGGCAAAGAATACCGTAAGTAGTAGAAAACCAGCTGTACTATAAACGATACAGCCTAGGACGCGCTTATAATCGTCAGAAGTGAAAATCCATCTACCAACCAAGGGCACTAAATGCATAGCAAGATCCACAATTCATTTGAGTCTTAATAGGGGTAACAGCATTTTGTTCACGCCAATCAAATGAGTCAGGGGCATCGACATCTTCGATGTCCTCGTCAGAGGCGTAAGTACAGCTGCGATAGTTAGTTAAATTTTGTCCCAAACCCGTATACTGTCTTTGGAACTCCTCTGTTGTCAGATCCATAAACGGGGATAGTCCTGTAAGAAAATACATTCATTATATGAAATAACCTTAGCTTTCGCTATTTCCCCTGTCATCTACCCAGAATTCTCCCAACAATTTTAGGGTTGACTTGGAAACTGGTTAGGCAGTATCACACCTTGCAGCAACTGCATCTAACCTCTACAACCCAGTTATTGGGTAACAGAAGCACAACCTCTTGGTAAGACTGGTTGTCAGACTTTTAAGATGCTGACTACCCTTAATGACTGTCAAATATCTACGAATGACAGTCGAGACGAATGGCTACGTACGTAAGATGTTTACGGACCAACCTTGGCAAATGTACCTTAACCTAATCGACGGACCCGTGCGGCTAATGTTAGGTACTTAGATCAGCTTGCTTTCTTTTAAGAATGGGAAATATTTGAATGACTCCTCCCGCTGCGAGTGAAGCGGAAGGGAGTGTCAGACTCTTACTGACTAAACCCATACATTCTTAACCCTATGTGTTCTGGGGCAGCGGTAACGCATTCTAACAATCCCGCTGTAACTTGCTTAGCGATATAATAAGTATTTAAATGTTCGTTTATACCAAATATAGCGTCGTCCTGCCCATCGTTCAATCGATTGACCTTCTCCAAGTTCACTTTGAATATTTCGAACCGAGCCTGCTTCTCATTGTCGTCTGTATATTGCTTGCCATGTCTTTGTATGAAGTTTTCAAAGTGTAGTTCCGCGTCTTCGAGTTCGAAAATTGGCGCGGACCGTATGGCCCAGGCTGCAGAGATGCAAAGTGCACATAAGAACAATGACAACGACATAGTTGCTTCAAATAATGTATAATCAAACAAAATGCTCAGTTTTATAGTAAGTTGCTATCAAACTATTTTGCAAAGAATTTAAAGTAGATATAAAAGTGCATAGTTAGTTACGAAAGGTTTGCAAAGTATTTAAAAAAAATGTTTTGCGTTTAAGTAAGTTATAATTATTGAAATACATAGATAAGTTAAGTACGTCGTTGACACGTGAAAGACGGCCATAAAACCGTATGAGAACAATATTCTTTTCAGCTTCACTCGGGAGTTATTAATACAGACATATTTCCATTCCATTTCCATTCCATTTTATATAAGAACATACTTCCGTTTATCAACGATGTATTTCTTGCCAGAATATGAATGAATTAATAAAACTGAACCTTTACTGAACGAAAAATTTTAAATTCAGGTTAGGATCAAGTCAAAAAAAAACATAATACATAATCAAAACAAACGTACAAAATGCATAATTATATTTGAACGCCTACTTATGACATACAGGAATGCCAAGTTTATTTTTTGGAGTTATTAAAATTCGGTAAAAAGTATTTTCGTTTGACATATTTTCCAAACGATAAGTGTGATTGCTGAATATTTTACCTACCAAACGGGTATAAATGGCTTCAGTCTTTCTTTGCTAAACTATCTTAGGGCCTGTCTCTTTCCGAGCGACAATGTCACCGTTGATATTTTTGTTTTGTTTTTGTCTAGCTGCGCTTGCGGCGACCAAGTCCGCGCCCGAGTTGTTCCTCCGCGAACATGCCGAACTGCACTTTGAACGCTTCATCCAAGAACACGACAAACAATACATCGACGAAGAAGAAAAGCAAGCCAGACTCGAAATATTCAAAGAAAACTTAGAAAGGGCTAACGTTCTGAATCAACAAAGTGAACACGCTGTATTTGGTACGTAAATAACGAGCATAGCTTGACATGTCATTTTATGAAAGAAGTAAAAATTTGTTATATGTGCTAAATACATGTTTTATTTCAGGTATAACAAAATTTAGTGATCTTACTCCTGATGAATTCGTCAGGCATTTCACTGGTTTGGGAGATACACGTCATTTAAATTTGACTGGGCTAGGATGCACCGAGGTATTTGATGGTCACATTCCCAATTACAATGCGCCTGAGTCGCACGACTGGCGTCAACATAACGCTGTCACTCGCGTCAAGAACCAACTACAATGTGGAGGGTGCTACGCTTTTAGTGCCAGTGGTGAGTATATACTTTTTAATATGTGACAAGTATTACTAATTATTCACCATCCCCCAAAAACTTTCATTTAAGTCTTTCGCTAAGGCCCTAGACGGAATGGCTAAGTAGCAGTAATAACGATGATGGAAAAAGTCAAAGATGAAATTTAACATTAACACAAACTACCGAAAATCTTTTAGAAAAGCTTGTAGAAAGCCGTAGAAGAAATACGCTTTGTAAGCGAAACCAAAGAGCAAAAAAACAAATAATTTCTAAACATTTTTTCTGTTTTCAATTTGTTTTTGACTGTGATATAAACAGTAATATTTATTTTGATGAATTCCCCTTACAGGCAATATCGAGGGGCAATACGCAATCAAGCATGGGAGTACGATAGAACTATCTGAACAGCAGACTGTTGACTGCGATAGGAATTCAAATGGATGTCGAGGTGGATATATGACTGGTGCTTTTCGGTAAATACAAAATTTTTACTTGCTATGCAAACAATTATGTTTATACAAAAAATAAGTCGTCCCATACATTTTGTCAAGTAGGTATACAAGTTTTGTATAGGACGACTTATTTTTTTTTCAATTACGATGTTGGTCCCCGGGAAAAAGTTGTTCCGTTTGATGGTCTGTACCACACGCTTACTTTTCGCTACACCTTCCTCAGACACCCTGTATAATCTGGGTTGTTTTGGCACGTTTCATTCTGGCATGTGGCAAGAACAGACCTACTACCTACCATAAAATATTAGAGTTTCAAGTATTACTTAAATTTCGCCAGATCCTATTGGGTTATCTTGCCTCCTTTTTTATTGTTTGTCAAACGTTTTGCTAGTGTGGGCTGCTGCTTTTACATGCCGTTCTCTTCAGAGTTTTCCTCCATCTAGTTTTGGCTGCACTGCTGGGACATAGACGTGTGGCAGTAATCCACTCCGCGGGCTATAGGTACTTATCATATCGCCAGCAGGCAATCACCCATCGACTATCAAATTCTAGTTCTCCCCTCCAGCTACATCTGCCATCAGTTTGGGACATTTGTGGGTCAAAGTCAAAGTCAAATCATTTATTTCAAATAGGCACAAGTAAGGCACTTTTGAACGTCAAAATGTACAAGAAATAGAATTGATTCTAGTCGTGGGTTGGATTGCACCATGTATAAAATCTTCATCCAAAAAATATGGATCGCTGATTTGGATTGGGATGAGAAACTGCCTGAGAATCTTCTAACAGAATGGCAGGCTTATCATAGTCGATTAGACACACTCATCTTAGGGACATATCATAAACAAGGATTGTTCGAAAGAGTTACCGCTACCCTGGAACATAAAGGGCTAAGGAAGGAACATGGATGGGTTTTAGTCATTAAGAGTCTGACACTCCCTTCCGTTCTACCCAGACAAAGCAGAGAGAAGTCATTGGATGATTTCCCAACCCTCAAAAAAAAAGGGGGAAATGTCATAACAACGTGTATTTTTAAAATGATTAATCTTGTTCACAGATCAATTATTGAGCAGGGTGGTATCCAGAGAGAAGCTGACTACCCGTACGTGGGTAGACAGCAAGTCTGTCGATTTATTCCAGGCAAAGCAGCAGTAAGGCTTACCGACTGCACCCAATACAATGTCGCTTCACAAGAAAAAGTTAAACAAATAGTGTACAAGGTTGGACCTATAAGTGTTGGTAAGTTATATGGACAAACACACCCGGTGAATCGCCATAGATCTTAATATTAACGAGGAACTAAAATTACCTACTCCTGCTTTTCCTATAGGGTTAAAGGCTAGCAACTTTCAAGCTTATCGTGGAGGCATAATGCGGGATCAAGAATGCAATTCTGGCGAAGTAAACCATGCTGTTCTTCTGGTGGGCTACGGTACAGGTAGGAACACTAGTCCTGGACTTTTATTGTGTTAAAATGTACCAACCTACTAACTAATTGTAATTTAACTAACAAATTCGTTTCAGAAAACGGCATTCCGTACTGGATTATTAAGAATTCGTGGGGTGGAAGCTTTGGTGAACAGGGCTACATCAGAATACAACGCGGGGAACGCGCTGCCTCATGTGGAATGATAAACAATGGATTCATGTCATCATCCATAATCATGTAATTGTCCCGTTTGTAATGCGTATTACAAGATGAAAAGACAAGATTAAGCGTATTTTCGATTTTGTGAACATATATCATATATATAAAAGTAATAAAGTATATCAAGCATTGCAATTTATGGTTTCATTTTATTAAGAAATCGCTTTATTTTCTATCGTGTGAACTAAAATAGAATGCAGCAGGATAGTATTACTTGTAATATCAATATGTTTGCGTATCTAAGCTACGTGTAAAAAGGTCACATAATGATCGGTCAATGATTTATAGAAAAAAAAAGCCAAATAAATACTCCACTATATATATCGTGATTTAAAAAAACGCTTGTTATAAATATCTACAGTGGTTCACTAACATATGAACCAGAAAGATGATTGTCACCACTAGCCTACGACAGTCCACTGCTGGACACAGGCCTCTCCAGTTCCCAGAGGACAAGGTGGAGCACACGGTGGAAACCTGCTCCACTTGGGCGAAGCACCGCCGTGTCCTCGTAGAGGCGATTGGCGGCGACCTCTCGCGCCCGGCGTTGGTGCAAGCCATGATCCGGAGCAGTCACCTCCTTCTGCGAAGCAGTCATGCTGGCGAAGGAGGTGGCAGGATACCCCATAAAAACGTGATTGATCTAATTTGTTTTTATTTCTAGTGCCTAGTTTATATTATACCAGTCAGTCATCCTACTACTTTATCACCGCCGTGGTTCCCGCTATTTAAGACCCCAATGGCTTGGCATATGGCGGTGGAAAGAGCCATAATGATTGGAAGTTGGATAGGCTATGATGTGCAAATAATATGATCTGAATTAATTGAAATGAATATATTTTTAATTGATGTGATTACAGTTTGTATTTCCTGTGCGTGTCCTAAATCAAATATTTTTCCTTCTTTTTTCCGTTCCTATTTTTTATCTTCTGCTTGTTCTAAAACTTTGGAAAATATCTGCAAACCGGCTAAAGTCCTTTTACTAATTTATGAAACAGCAACAAGGTCAAATCAGCCGATAATAAAATAAAGACAGTTTAGCAAATGATTTACAACAACAAGAACTGAAACAAAAAATACTGATTACACACTGGAAACATTCCATGGACTCACATTAGCGATAACATAGACCTTGCTCAGGAATTGTAACATTCTTTTAAAAAAATATTCCAATTCATAATAATAAAAATAATAATAAATAATAAACATGTTCGTATTATTTATATTTTCTACAGAAACTTTAAATTCATCAATTGATTTTTTCTTAAAGGAAATAAAGTGTTTATTTATGTAACTAGATGGCGCTGGAAATGTCCTAGCTGACTGATTCCTGAGAAGAAATGCTAAAAAAAACTCGGAAGTAAAGACCAAACAACAAACTGCCAATCTGCCTAGCCTTTTCCCTATATTTGGGTCGGCTTCCAGTCTAACCGGATGCAACTGAATACCGGCGAGCATTACATAGAGCGACTGCCTATCAGACTACCACAACCCAGTAAGTGGGTAATGCGATACCCCTTGAGAGAGTTGGCTGTCAGATTTTCGGGCTTCTGACGACCCGTAACAACTGTCAAAGATGCACAAATGACAGCCGGGACCAATGGCTTAACGTGCTTTCCGAGGCATGGAGGAGCCTCGGTCACTCATCTACGGCCTACCCTGGCAAGCGCAGCTTAACCTGATGGTTCAACCTGTGCGGCTGTTATTACTTAGCCATGAGCCCCTCAAACAACAAACTATAGGGATTTTATGGAGTCTTACAATGCAGGGTCATAATTATTATCTGAAGTGGCATTTTAAAGAAAGCTTCATTGCTGGTGTAAGTTAAGCTGTACCAACAGACGGCATGCCCATCGGTCATCGCGTAGCTTAACACTATTTTAGGAAACTCAAAGATCCGTCATACGAACACTACCAGATCTGCAGGATATTTGCGTTGGTCATATACAAAATACTCCAGAGCAAATGTTTCAACCGCAACTTAGGATCAAAAGATCTTGAGAAACTAATTCAAATAAACCAGTCTCCCAAACATTGCAACACATTTACCAAACAGCGTAAACAGCTGAACTTAGCCGCCCTGCAAGTGATGTTATATGCATTCAAGCGTAATTGGCTATTTGACACGGGCAAAATAAAATATGAAATCACAGAAAAAAGACCGCTCGTATTAAAAACTTCCTTCATCGTGCAGAAATGAACATGATGCGAGGATATAATTATAAATTTGAATTTAATGTTACTATGGGTTACATTTGATTTAAAAAATCTGTGACGTCACATTTCAATATTTCATACAAATCACGTACAAAATCCGCGTTTTGACAATTCATATAAAGTAACGTTATTGACTACCCTTTTAAATACCCAATTCCCAAGCAAATCGCCTTTTCGATGAATTGTAGTATACGTAGAATGCGACATTCCCTACTTCTGACGTTCGGTACTCTCGAGTCTTAGGTATGTATTTAGTAGTCTTCTCATTTAATCTATGAACTTTAAGCATAGCCTTATTAATGTCGTCAAGCTTGTGTGCAAGGCGGTTTACATTGCAAATAAGCAAATAACACATTGTTTGATCGGTTTTTCAGTAACTGAGGTAAAACATTTTTACAGTGTGTTAGGTTAAACGAGGGACATACTTTCAGGGGGTACTGTACTCATGGAAATGAACATGGAACTACAACTGAAATCACAAAAAACAAATCAGCTGTTCAGTACATTTAAGTTCGCATAAGTCGTCAAAATGTACAGAACAGCTGATATTTTTTCCGTGATTTCAGGTATAATTCCTAAGTCTAAGTTGTTCATTTTCATGAGTACTATACAACCTGGAAGTATATCCCTCGTTTAACCTGATACATTGTATATAGGTACTAAAAAGAGGACGGTCCCAATATGCAGCCCTTTTTTTTTTTTTTTTTTTTAAGGCTGGGAAATCATCCAATGACTGCTCCCGCTCTGGGTGGAGCGGAAGGGAGTGTCAGACTCTTACTGACTAAAACCCATCCCTGCGGTACACCTAATGAAAGTCTCTAAGACTACAGTTGAATAACCTTTCCCTGCATGGGAGATACCTAGGTCTAACAGTTGACTGCGATAGGTTGATATGATTGACATTTACTATTAAGTTACAGCAATCAAAGTGTTCTGCCAGGAATTTAAAAATTCAGTTGTGAAACAGATTTTCTAATAATTCACACTGGCTACATATTTTTTTATGTCCATTAGGTATTAGTATATTAATGTTATAGATAAGTATACGTATACACGTGTTAGCGCCAAACTCAATTATACTTTGCTCGGGTGCTAATACATTTATGACTAGCTTCTGTCCGCGACTACGTGCAATTTTGGCTCTAACCAATTGCATCGCATCGCATCGTCCGCCTACACTATTACTTCGTTTTTGCTTAGCGTCCTAAGCCGTCCTAGCCGGGAGTCGTCACGCGGATCCCGACGCCCGGGGCGCCTCCCGTGGCGAGCTTAACTGCTTCGCAGAAGGTGATTGCCACCTACTCCCTCTCGCTCCGAACCATGGCTTGCACCAGGGCTGGATGCGAGATCTCGCAGCCGCCGCCAATCGCCTCTACGAAGACACGGCGGTGCTCCGCCCACGCTGGGCAGATCTCCATCGTATCCTCTGGGCGATCCTCACAGTGGTGACACCCGGGCGTTTCCACCTGCCTGATGATGTGCAGGAACCTCCCGAAACATCCATGTCCGGTGAGGACCTGCGTCAGGCGGTAGGTGAGGGCGCCGTGATGCCTCTCTAGCCACTCCTCAAAGAGGGGTCTTACCGCCACTATCGTACCGCGCCCTATGAATAACATACGTACCTACTACAAGATTTGTAATTTTAAAAAATAGGATGAATAAAACGCAAAATAATACTTAATCAGACTCGGATCAAGTTCGCCACATAAACAAACGAACAGCCTCATAATATATAATATGAATACGAAATATGATAACAGAAATCTGAGTTTATCTGAGGGAATATGAACGTTTGAAGTTCTGTTAAATGTATTTTGCTTTTACATTATTTTCGCAATTTTTTGGAGTAATTTTTCGAATATTTGTTTAACCCAACGGATATAAGGGCTTCAGTTTTCTTTAGTAAACTAGATTCATAAGATCTATCGAGCGACAATGTCACCATTGTTGTGTTCTAGTTTAGCGGCGCTTGCGGCGACCAAGTCCGCGCCCGAGCTGTTCCTGCGCGAACATGCTCGAACAGCTACACTTTGAACGATTCATCCAAGAACACAACAAACAATACATCGACGAAGAAGAAAAACAAGCCAGACTCGAAATATTCAAAGAAAACTTAGAAAGGGCCAACGTTTTGAATCAACAAAGTGATCACGCTGTATTTGGTACGTAGTTAATAATTGCAGCTTGACTTGGTATTTTATACAAAAAAAAAATATGTGGTTAAACCAACTTTACTTCAAGTATAACAAAATTTAGCGACCTAACTTCTGATGAATTTGTCCAACGTTTCACCGGTTTGGGAGTACCTAATTCAAATTTGACAGCGTATGGATGCACTGAACTATCCGATGGTCACATTCCCAATTACAATGTGCCTGAGTCGCACGACTGGCGTCAACATAACGCTGTCACTCGCGTCAAGAACCAACTACAATATGGAGGGTGCTACGCTTTTAGTGCCAGTGGTGAGTATCTAATTAAATTAGTGACTAGAATTACTGTTAATCCACCTACCCCTTATTCTCATCATTCTCCTGCCCTTATCCCAATTTATTTGGGGTCGGCGCAACATGTCTTTTTCTTCCATACTTCTCTATTAGTCGTCATCTCGGCAGTCACACCCTTTCAAACTCAAACTCAAAGTATTTATTTCAAATAAACCAATTACAGGCACTTTTGAATTGTCAAGGTGTCGGTCAGTCAGAGAGATGAAGCTAGTTGCCCATTCCAAAGCCGTAGGTACCTATGGAGAAGAACGGGCAAGAAACTCCATGGACACTCTTTCTAGCCAAATCATCTTTCACACAATCCATCCATCGTTTCTTTGGTCTCTTTCTACTTGTATAGCCATCCACATTCATACTCACAACTTTCCTGACAACATTTTAGTCATTCCTCCGCATAACATGCCCATACCATGACAACCGATTTCCGCACAACTTTTCAGTCACCGGTGTCACTTTTAGACTCCCTATTATATACTCATTCCGTATTCTATCGATTCGTGTAACACCACATCCCTCTTAGCATTCTCATCTCAGCTGGATGCAATAGACTTTCATTCATTCCTTTTGTGGCACAACACTCTGATCCATACAGGATACACTTATTTGCCTTATAAAATATGTTTATTATATTTATATAGTAGAGCAACGTCACCCTTGAGCCGCTTTCCTACTTTCCTTTTCTTTCTACCTGTCCAATAATTAGGTATAAGTGAATATCAATATTTTCAAGCAGTCGGATAGCTCCCCGGCGATATGTTCAAAGTGTTGCGACAATTTCTGGAAGCAATAAAAGTCTTACAGCTACATATACTAACGTACTGCTATTTCTTTGTTGCTGACCATTTAAATGTCTTTTTTTTAAGGCAGGGAAATCATCCAATGACTTCTCCCACTCTGACTGTCAGACTCTTACTGACTAAAACCCATCCATGTTCCTTCCTTAGCCCTTTATGTTCCGGGGTAGCGGTAACCCTTTCGGACAATCCTGTTTCCTGTAAAATGCAGACCTCGGACATTTACATAAGAGATGTCAGCATATGAAGGGGCCCCCCAGGGCCAAGCCTGCCGGGTAAGCGGGATTGTCCGAAAGGGTTACCGCTACCCCGGAACATAAAGGGCTACGGAAGGAACATGGATGGGTTTTAGTCAGTAAGAGTCTGACACTCCCTTCCACTCCACCCAGAGCGGGAGCAGTCATTGGATGATTTCCCAGCCTTAAAAAAAAAAAAAAGGTGGATATATGACTGCGGCTTTCCGGTAAATTCATAGTTTCATAGAGTCCTTCTATAAGAGGCTCGACAGTGCTTATTCATAGGTATACATGGTGGAAGGGACACCGTGAATCCGGTGGCCATGGATTCAATACATGATTCTTAACCTGAAATTTTTCGGCAGTTATAAAAAAATAGTTGTTTAATAAAAAGTGCAATAAAATCTATGGAACGGCATTTTTTTTTTCACAACCGACGAATAATTTCAGCGCAGAGAGGGTTAGAATCATGTACTGAATCCACAGTAACTGGTGCCGCGTCGATGTCCCTTCCACCCTGAATAAATCAAGCATCTATGTCTTTTTCAAAAGCGTATACAGAAGTGCATATACATATACAACATGTCCCAAAATTCAACGATAAGCCGGCACCAGAGGATGGACCTACTAATGACTACTCGAGAAAAAAAAAGAAAAAAAAAATACCTCTACTTTTTTTTAAATTACTTAAAAAAAATGGAAATTCTTCGAAAATGTATACCCCTTATGACACTTTTAACTACCATGACCACAATTTTTCAAATATTTCAGTTTTTTTGTTTGTATCGGCAACCTAAGTAGTACTACTATTCACCATAATCTTTGAAAATTACAGAATTTTCGTAGTTTTATACAAAAAAAACAACCAAAAAAAATTATTTCCCTATAATTTTGAAAGATTTTAACGTTCAGTACACTTTAAGTCATCGTAGTGTAAAAAAAAATATGGACACCACTATGGCAAGTTTTTTAAAAAATTAGCGCAACTAACCTAGATTTTAAAATGGTATAATACTTTATTAAAACTAGCCACAAAAAATAAATAATGATACTTTTTCTAATCAAGAACCAAATTTTATAAGTTGTTGTTAATAGTAATTACTTCTACTATGTGCCCAAAATAGATTTCTTTCGCAAATTCTTAGAATTTGGAAGGGACATGTGCGTAGTCAGTGAAGTTCAGAAGTCAGAAAGAGATAGATAGTATACGTTAGAGAGAGATAGATAGAGAGCGATTATACGTTAGAGAGAGATAGATAGATGTTTGTTGTTAAATAACAATAGGGCAGGTAGGAATGTTGCTGTTCTCTACAAAGTACAAAGTCAGTACGCTCTGCTTCTTTGTTTACTGTGCACCGTTTCGTATTCAATTGATGTGACTCTCGTACTAACGACTTTTGGCTTGGCTTTTTGGACTGGATTAAGTGATCTGCAAACTGTACTAACCTGGCATTATTTTGAACTGGACTGTGTTTTGTGAATTGGACTTTTGGCGTATTTTGGACTGTTTTGGCGTTTATCATGCCGCTACCATACACACCGTTGGAATACGCTAATATGCACCTCATTTATGGAGAGTGCCGATGCAATGGTAGTGCTGCTAGCAGATTATATCGAGAAAGGTACCCAAATGCTCAAAGATACCCGAATTATCGAGTATTTATTAACGTGCATCAAGCGTTTTCGGAGGGCCGTTTACCATCTGACAGGAGAAATGCTGGAAGACCTAGATCGGAACGCGACGAAGACGTTCTCAATGAAATTGAAAATGATTCAACTACCTCGGTACGTGCCATAGAAATAGCTACGGGAATCCCGAAAAGTACTGCACATCGAATCCTAAAACGTCACAGACTTCACCCATATCACTACAGGCGTGTGCAGACGTTATTACCGCGGGACTATCCACTACGAGTCGCATTTTGCCGTGTGATGCTGCAAAAGCACAGAGAAGATCCCCAATTCTTGGATAATATTCTATGGTCGGATGAATCAACCTGCAAGAGAGATGGCTATTTAAATCTTCACAACCTACATAGCTGGAGCAATGAAAATCCGCACCTGATGAGACAAGACAAATCCCAATATCAATTCAAGGTTAACCTATGGACGGGCATATTAAACGGAAAAGTGATTGGGCCTTTTGAATTACAAGGAAACTTGGATGGCAATAGTTACTTGAACTTTTTACAAAATGACTTGCCAGTATTATTAGAAGACATGCCCATTAGTGATCCACAAAACATATGGTTCCAAAATGATGGCTGCCCAGCTCACTATGCCCGTCCTGTGCGAGAATACTTAAACCAAGAGTATCCAGGGCGTTGGATAGGGCGACTTGGTCCTATTTTATGGCCACCCCGTTCACCCGATCTAAACCCCCTGGACTTCTTCTATTGGGGTTGTCTCAAAGACAGAGTCTACTCGAAACCCATTGCAACACTGAACGACCTTCGCCAAAAAATCACTCAGGCTGCGGATCATATCAATAGTAGAAGATATGCACGACGAATAAAACGATCTTTTTTAAGGCGATGTCATGCTTGTATTAATGCCGGTGGTAAACAGTTCGAACATTTATTATAATATTATTAATAATGCAATAAATTTACATTTATTGACACCATTTGTTTCATTCATTCAACATTTTCCAACAACAAAAATCTATTTTGGGCACATAGTAGAAGTGATTACTATTAACAACAACTTATGAAATTTGGTTCTTGATTAGAAAAAGTGTCATTATTTTTTTTTTGTGGCTAGTTTTCCTAAAGTATTATACCATTTTAAAATCTAGGTTAGTTGCGCTAATTTTTAAAAAAACTTGCCATAGTAGTGCCCATATTTTTTTTTTACACTACGATGACTTAAAGTGTACTGAACGTTAAAATCTTTCAAAATTTTAGGGAAATAATTTTTTTTGGTTGTTTTTTTGTATAAAACTACGAAAATTCTGTAATTTTCAAAGATTATGGTGAATAGTAGTACTACTTAGGTTGCCGATACAAACAAAAAAACTGAAAAATTTGAAAAATTGTGGTCATGGTAGTTAAAAGTGTCATAAGGGGTATACATTTTCGAAGAATTTCCATTTTTTTTAAGTAATTTAAAAAAAAGTAGAGGTATTTTTTTTTTCTTTTTTTTTCTCGAGTAGTCATTAGTAGGTCCATCCTCTGGTGCCGGCTTATCGTTGAATTTTGGGACATGTTGTATAATACCATCTCCCATACGTATTAGTAATTATATTTATAAGTGCCTTGTTTAAAAACCAGCTTCTAAATTTTCAGCTTTTGTTCAACCAATGGCCTGACTCTTCAGCACGCTTTTATTCTTGAAAATAACCTTTCTCATCTGGTTTTTCTTCTTTCATCGTTAAATTACGTTGTATCATGGGATTAACCTATACAACTTATAAATTAATCATTAAACTTGTTGACAGATCATTTATTGACCAGGGTGGTGTGGAGAAAGAAGCTGATTATCCGTACGTGGGTGTACAACAAGCCTGTCAGTTTAACGCTGGCAAAGCAGCAGTAAGGCTTACCGACTGCACCCAATACAATGTCGCCTCACAAGAAAAACTAAAACAAATAGTGTACAAGGTTGGGCCTATAGAGCTGTTGGTAAGTTACCATATACTGGGTGTAACCAAAAGGGTATACAAAAGGATATGCTACAGACCACCAAACTGAACAACTTTTACTACGGGACCAACTCCGAAATCGTGAAAAAAAAATCTGGAACAGCAGATTTTTTTTCACGATTTCGGAGTTGGTCATGTCGGTACATGTCGACGAGACACGTGACCAAAATGTATGAAAAGCTGACTATTTTTTGAGTTTTCGTTTTTTTTTTTGTTTAATTGTCCCATACTAAAAGTTGTTCAGTTTGGTTCAGTTTCTGTAGCATATGCTTTTGTATGTACCTGTATTGACAAACCCACCCAATGAATCGCCATAAATCTTAATAATTGAAAAGAAAGAATTGGCATAAGCTTTCGAAATGTCACGTGGTCAATCGTTTTCGATCGCTAAGTGCTAGACAATGTGTGACAAATTGTGTAACGAAACTCGATCAATATTCCCATACAAATGCGTTGACAAGTGGCTTTCTTGACAATCCGAATCGCTAATATAACGAATTTTTGATCAACAATTTACTAAATCTAATCGACATGGAGCCATTGACACTTGTCTAGGCCCCCATCTTATCGTTAAGTCGAAAGAGTCAAAAAATCACACCAACACATCATCACATTCACAATATTTTAAATAATAAAATTGTAATACTTTACAAAGTAAATATTCATGTTTATAATGAGGTATATAAAAAAAACAATATACAGGGCGAATCTGTGCCTCATCCAAATCCATTTAGCCGTTTTTGTGTCATCTGGAACTTACATATAGACAGACAAATAGACACAGACAAACATGCACCTACCCACGATAACGAAACAAACAGCAAGTTTACAACACACACAAAATACACAACTTTTTTTATTTCTATATAGTAATTAATGGGTGTACCTCAAGGGTTCTCCCTAAGCCCTTTCTTCTACTGAAAATAGTGAGCAATTTTCACTTTAACTTTCTATTTATCAAATGCTTTCCAATTTAATATGTAATCACTACAGTAGTAAACCGTGATATATATAAAATAATGAAACCAAGATAGCATTGCCCAGTAAATATATATTTCTATGTAAGTACCCAAAACCCGAAAAATATATAAATTGAAGTTTGTAATCTTGTGGCCCTTGTTAATTTTGGGACAATAGCATGTTACATGATTGTAGCTGATGCCATTAATCCATTGTTCATCATTCCACACGAGGAAGCTCTTTCTCCACGTTGTATTCTGATGTAGCCCTGTTCCCCGAAAGAAACGTCCCATGAGTTCTTAATGAGCCAGTATGGCAAGCCGTTATCTGAAAAGATATTTGTAATAAATTTACTTATCATATCACGACTGTATACCTCTAAGGGATAGGCAGGAGTACACCCACAATTCGCAAGTTTCGTTCAGGCTACTACTAAGCATATAAAATATTTCCAAGAATCAAATTCAGGACCACACGCTCAACGTTATAAATAGCGCTTGCGCATCGAGGGGAGAAAATAAGTTGTAATAAAAATAATCATAAAAAATCTGATCTAAAATTAGGTTCTCTGCCTGTTCGCCGAAAATTGTTTGCCAAATTTTCACTTGCCAACCAACGTTTCGCAGAATTTTATTCCGCCGAATAATCATTTGCCAACTTATCATTTTATTTTCTTTTATTTCCCAACCTCACAGTTACCAACTGTACGTTTGGTCTACTTTTCATAATGACACTTTTTAAAATGCCAACTTTCATTTAGCCGAATTTTTTGCAATTAGTTATTGTAATTATTATTTTTACTTTATCTTTAATATGACCTAACCTAACTGTTTCCTTTTACAAAAGCGATTCGCTTCTGGCACATCGCCGGCCGCTGCCGCGGCACGCTCGCTTCGCTCGCTCGGCTCGTGCGTTGTTTGTCATAGTCTAACCTAACCTAACAACCTTAGACTTCTATTGTAACGAGTCTGTGTGTGTCACGAGCCGAGCGAGCGTAGTGAGCGTGCCGCGGCAGCGGCCGGCGATGTGCCAGAAGCGAATCGCTTTTGTAAAAGGAAACAGTTAAGTTAGGTTAGGTTAGAGTATGACAAACAACGCACGAGCCGAGCGAGCGAAGCGAGCGTGCCGCGGCAGCGGCCGGCGATGTGCCAGAAGCGAATCGCTTTTGTAAAAGGAAACAGTTAGGTTAGGTCATATTAAAGATAAAGTAAAAATAATAATTACAATAACTAATTGCAAAAAATTCGGCTAAATGAAAGTTGGCATTTTAAAAAGTGTCATTATGAAAAGTAGACCAAACGTACAGTTGGTAACTGTGAGGTTGGGAAATAAAACAAAATAATATGATAAGTTGGCAAATGATTATTCGGCGGAATAAAATTCTGCGAAACGTTGGTTGGCAAGTGAATATTTGGCAAACAATTTTCGGCGAACAGGCAGAGAACCTAATTTTAGATCAGATTTTTTATGATTATTTTTATTACAACTTATTTTCTCCCCTCGATGCGCAAGCGCTATTTATAACGTTGAGCGTGTGGTCCTGAATTTGATTCTTGGAAATATTTTATATGCTTAGTAGTAGCCTGAACATAACTTGCGAATTGTGGGTGTACTCCTGCCTATCCCTTAGAGGTATACAGTCGTGATATGATAAGTAAATTTATTACAAATATCTTTTCAGATAACGGCTTGCCATACTGGCTCATTAAGAACTCATGGGACGTTTCTTTCGGGGAACAGGGCTACATCAGAATACAACGTGGAGAAAGAGCTTCCTCGTGTGGAATGATGAACAATGGATTAATGGCATCAGCTACAATCATGTAACATGCTATTGTCCCAAAATTAACAAGGGCCACAAGATTACAAACTTCAATTTATATATTTTTCGGGTTTTGGGTACTTACATAGAAATATATATTTACTGGGCAATGCTATCTTGGTTTCATTTTTTTATATATATCACGGTTTACTACTGTAGTGATTACATATTAAATTGGAAAGCATTTGATAAATAGAAAGTTAAAGTGAAAATTGCTCACTATTTTCAGTAGAAGAAAGGGCTTAGGGAGAACCCTTGAGGTACACCCATTAATTACTATATAGAAATAAAAAAAGTTGTGTATTTTGTGTGTGTTGTAAACTTGCTGTTTGTTTCGTTATCGTGGGTAGGTGCATGTTTGTCTGTGTCTATTTGTCTGTCTATATGTAAGTTCCAGATGACACAAAAACGGCTAAATGGATTTGGATGAGGCACAGATTCGCCCTGTATATTGTTTTTTTTTTATATACCTCATTATAAACATGAATATTTACTTTGTAAAGTATTACAATTTTATTATTTAAAATATTGTGAATGTGATGATGTGTTGGTGTGATTTTTTGACTCTTTCGACTTAACGATAAGATGGGGGCCTAGACAAGTGTCAATGGCTCCATGTCGATTAGATTTAGTAAATTGTTGATCAAAAATTCGTTATATTAGCGATTCGGATTGTCAAGAAAGCCACTTGTCAACGCATTTGTATGGGAATATTGATCGAGTTTCGTTACACAATTTGTCACACATTGTCTAGCACTTAGCGATCGAAAACGATTGACCACGTGACATTTCGAAAGCTTATGCCAATTCCATATTTTTTCGATTTATCTAATTTCGTTAATGAAAATGTGACTTTGTATAGGCCCCCTGGTAGCTTGAGAACTTTATGTGATCTACCCAAATGTCCATTCTTTGAAATGTTCGTTGAGTTGTTGAATTCTTTAAATCCCGAGTTGAGTTATATGATCACTGACAATATGCACTGAATGAACAGGTCCACTAAATTGTATGTGGTTCTTTCTAAAAAAATCATCTCAGACATTATTCCTCACATGACCTGACAGATTACGTGTGGTTAGTGACTAACCTGGTGTCTAGAGTTTTAATACTGCCCATAGGTTCTGACTTAGCTTCACATACTGTTGAGAAATATCTCTCTGGCATACCGGTTTTCTCACGATGTTTCCCTTCATATTTTTTTAAGCAAGTGATAACTATACAAGACGCACATGAATCTGTACAGTCAGAGGTGCGTGCCTTGCCTTATAAGTTAATTTGAACCAAGTTACAAAAATATAATTTCATTTATATTATAACTAGCTGACCCGACAGACGTTGTCCTGTCTTAACTGTGTTACCTACCCTACCTACCTACCTACCTGCCTACCTACCTAGCTACCTACCCTACCTACCCTACCTTCCCTACCCACCCTACCTACCCTACCTAGCTACCTACCCTACGCACCCTACCTACCTACCCTACCTACCCACCCTACCTACCCTACCTACCCTACATACCTACCCTACCTACCCACCCTACCTAACCTACCTACCTACCTACCCTACCTACCTACCTACCCTACCCCACCTACCTACCCTACCCTACCTACCCTATAGGAGGAAAATCAGCAGCTGATCGAAAAAAAAAAAATATTCTGCTATTCAGGGCGGAGACAAATCCAACGAAACAAAAACCATGAAAATTGGTCCAGCAGATCTCGAGTTATAATGGAGGGAACAAACCCGACTTTCTTTTATATATATAGATTTGGTTCAGGCACAAGTTTGCCAGGTGGATTTTAAACTAGAAATGGATGTTAAGTTTAGCAGTGGTATATAACGACCAAGTGGTGGTGTAGACAAGATGGTGAAACAATAAAAAAGTGGCAGTTATTAACAAGATTTTATTTCTCAGATTTAAACGCTGCCAAAGACTTAGTATTAGATATCGGTCGAATAAAAAACTACAATGTACATAGTGAAGTAACTAGAACTTAAGCTGTTATAACATGTACAGACGCCAGCACATCAAGCTATCCCTAACCGTCAAATTTTCCCAATTGAAAATGAACCCTAAATTTTTATAATAAGGTTGAAAATCTATCAAAGAAATTTGACAGATTGAGGTAACTTGATGTGCTGGCCTCTGTACAGTCACGAGCACCAATATGTATACACCAGGCAAAATTCAGAAGCGATTTTCTCTTAAAAGACCTATCTCAACTTTGAGATATATGACTGTTTTGGTAAATCTACGGATTCGAAAATGCAATGTGTGGAACAATAACCGATTTCATGCACTAATTAAGAAGAAAACCACTTTTGAACTGGCTGACTGTATACATATTTTTGCTCGTGACTGAACATAGTGTGTACATCATGTGTATAGATGTACAGCACTATGAGACGATGGCTGTAGCCATGGCATCATTCATCATGCCACATGAATCTGCACCTTCACCACGGTGCATCCTGAAGTAGCCTTCTTCCCCAAATCTCGTGCTCCAAGAATTCTTGACGATCCAAAATGGTTTACCATTCTCTGAAATAAATATAATATTATCAACATGTTATTATACTATCCAAGAATTTATGAAAGATAAAATTTTAAAATAGAATTGATCAATATCTGTCTGTTCATTATATTATATAATATGTTATTTATAGAGCTAGATATAAGTTTCATTAATACTACATTATTTTAATTCTGAAAGTCCCTAACGTGATAATTGATATACACACATCAAAAGTGTCTAGGGATCAACAATATTTTTGCAATAACTTTTCTCTTGATTGATATTAATTTAAATTTTCTTTAAGGATTCATCAAATAAAGTGTTTTCGTTTGTCACAGTAACGATAAACCAAGTCACCTTTGCATTAATAAAGAAATTTGCCATTTTCCTAATAAAGGGATTTTTGACATTTGAACCACTAACATTAAAGTTCGAAAAAAAGACTGAAATAACAGTTTTCTTTAAAATTTTATTGGGTAACTTAAACAATTAATAATCCGTGTTTCTACCGCGAACACTAACAACACAAGAACATCGGTTTGGCATACTCAAAATGAGTTCATCCAAATCACGCTGTGGAATGGCCGCCCATGTTCGTTGCAACAACAAAAAAAGGTCTTCTTGCAACTGGATACCCTCCATATTCGGCAGAGCTCTTCTCTGTAGCATATCCCATGCATGCTCAATCGGGTTCAAGTCTGGCGACTGAGCAGGCCAGGGCAGGACATTGATGTTAGCTGCGGCGAGAGTCTGTCTTACAACTCTTGCGGTGTGCGGTCGTGCATTATCATGCATTAACTGAAATAAGGGACCGATTTGCACTTGTAGAGGAACGATGACGTCAGATACAATCGTCTCAGCATAAATTTGAGCGTTGAGGTTGCCTCTGATCCAAATCAACTCAGTTCTTCCGCCGATCCAAATACCCGCCCATACCATGATGGTTCCACCACTATAAGGATGGACTTCCTGGCAGGATTTTAATCGCTGTTGGCGTCCAGGGGTTCTCCAGGGGGTCTGCTATAGGTGGTACCCGTAGCGGTCTTCGGGAATGAAGGTTCACTTCATGCAAGCGGTTTCTGACTGTTTGGTCGCTAATTAAGTTCCCTGAAGAGTGATGAAGCCTCACGGCTAACATCATGGCGGTTATTGTTGGAGCTCTTCGAGTTAAGATTTGAATGTATCGGTCTTGTCTCCGTGTGGTGCAGCGATACCGTCCTTCATGGCGCTCAGCCACGGTACCAGTGCTTCGGTAACGTGTCCAAAGTCGACTGATAACACCTTTTTTTGTTGTTGCAACGAACATGGGCGGCCATTCCACAGCGTGATTTGGATGAACTCATTTTGAGTATGCCAAACCGATGTTCTTGTGTTGTTAGTGTTCGCGGTAGAAACACGGATTATTAATTGTTTAAGTTACCCAATAAAATTTTAAAGAAAACTGTTATTTCAGTCTTTTTTTCGAACTTTAATGTTAGTGGTTCAAATGTCAAAAATCCCTTTATTAGGAAAATGGCAAATTTCTTTATTAATGCAAAGGTGACTTGGTTTATCGTTACTGTGACAAACGAAAACACTTTATTTGATGAATCCTTAAAGAAAATTTAAATTAATATCAATCAAGAGAAAAGTTATTGCAAAAATATATGTTGATCCCTAGACACTTTTGATGTGTGTATATATAGATACTTGCATACTGCAATTATTTTATTTGTTTTAAGTTATCTTGCTGCGCCCTAATAGGGTCATGTACCGTGACGAAACTTTAAAAGCGATATAAAGCATTAAATAATTATAGTTTGTGGCCAAGAAGGACTCGTAATGAGTTTACTATATAATAATTAATGATCAATTGATCTGGTTGGCAACAAGCTATATTATTTTAATGTTAAAATACAATTTATAAGTTTCGTTCCGATTCACTCCTGCATCCCTATTCACCATGTTTACCATTACTTACTAGTTTTATGCCCAGCGTATAACTATGGTTGTGTACATTGTGCAATAAACAAATAAATAAATACATGTCCGGAGTTATGCAAAGAAAAGTCTGTAAGTGACTCCGGTGGCTGAAAAGTTGTGTAAAAAAAAGGTAAAGCATCTGGCAATACTAAGGCCAGACGAGAGCTCAATCTGCCCAGCCTTTTCCCAACTATGTTGGGGTCGAATTCCAGTCAAACCAGATGCAGCTGAATACCAGTATTTTACATGGAGCGACTGCCTATCTGACCTCAACAACCCAATAACTGGGTAGACTGGCTGCCAGATTTTTGGCCATCTGTTAACCCGTAACGACTCTCAAAGATGCACAAATGACAGCCGGGTTCAACGGCTTAACGTGCTTTCCGAGACACGGAGGAGACTTGGAATGTAAAGATGGTCACCCATCCACGGCCAACTCCGGCAAGCGTAGCTTAACCTGATGGATTGACCTGTGCAGCTGTTATGACTTAGCCACGAGTGCGCACAATTATTAAATGTAAAACAAAAAATTCCCGTACCTGATCCGTATCCTACCAATAGGACTGCATGATCTATGTCTCCCGCTTTGCATATCTCGTCAGAAATGATTCCTTTAACGTAACCCTTCAATCCATGAGAATTGATACCTTCAAGCAAGAAAGACACATAAAAATGACTAAATAAGTTGCTAAGAACAAAATGACCTTTAAATGTTCTGTGATTGAAAGACACTTTAAGCAGTTATCTTCTATCTATAGTCTTGCTGACTTCCTTTTATTTTTATTATGTCATCCTATTTTTTTAAATTCGTGCAGAAACATTCTTCTAGCAAATTTATTTACTCTGACCAATTAGACTTCATTCCGAAACTTAAGGACTACTATCATTAAGCGGGATTGTCGGAAAGGGTTACCGCTACCCCGGAACATAAAGGGCTACGGAAGGAACATGGATGGGTTTTAGTCAGTAAGAGTCTGACACTCCCTTCCGCTTCACCCAAAGCGGGAGCAGTCATTGGATGATTTCCCAGCCTTAAAAAAAAAAAAAAAAACGACTAGGTACTATTATAATTAACCCTTTAACGCACACCCTAACTTTTTTTTGAAATCTTAATATTTTGTGATAAATACCTATTCTGTGCCGTAAATCATAATGACATCTTTTTGAAAAAAGACCTGAAATCCTTTGTTTTTCGAGAAAACCATGAAAATCATATGGCCAGTAAACTGGCCATTGAATGTTCTGCGTCACTAACCATCACAGCAATATCACTGGCCAGTAAAATGGACACTAATGAAATCTATTTTATTTTTAGGAAAAGATGATAATAATAATAAAATAAATGTATTTCCTAATCAATCTTTAATAATAGAACATATAATTGACAATCAGTTTTAATTACAGATAGAATTAACTTAACATATTAATTTCTTCTAAAACAAAACTTCTTCATTGTGAATTTAGATCTACTTCAGTTTTTGTGCCCACGTAATTATTGAATGTACTATTCTTGTAGACTGGGTTCTCGAAATCTTTTATTACTCCACTTACTAAGATCTTCATGCATTATATTCTCTTGAGGAGCTGCGTCTTCGGGAGAAATTATCTCGTGATACCTGGTCGGGTTTGGTGATAGCGGCTGTGGCGGTGGAGATGGCGGTGGCTGCAGAGGTGTCGATAGTGGTAGAAACAAAAACTCCTGTGGTGTGGTTGTGATGAAGACGATGTTCCAGAACATGATCCTTGATTTCGACTACGTGTGCTCAGGGTGCTGGAACTAAAACTTTCGTCGAAGCAATCATCAGCATCGGAATCACCACCGATGTCTGATTTTGTGGCCTGGTCATCAGTAATACCCACGAAGTCCATTCCATTGGTCCTCATCTAGTGACTCCAACTCCCGATAAGTCCATGTGTGTCTAAAACAATGAGAAAATTACAAGGAAAAACGATCACATTACGATTTTCATAAGGACCCACACATCTGCAAAAAAAAAACTGAAAAAAACCCCCAAACTTTCATAATAATAGGTTATAACTACCGACCAAGATGGTTTATCGCAAATTTATTATTATATTATAACACATGCTTATATACCTGTTGTAAAACAATATGGTTCATAGGGATTACTCGAAAATAAATACTCAATGCAACATCTCAAAGTTAGGTAGGCAATTTTTAGCTTATCATTTTTCAACAAACCGGTTTATATTCAATCCCAAATAATATATGTTTTTCTTATTATCCTCGATTAGATTTGCACATAACAACGAAGTATATACTATAAATGAATAGTTTCACTTACCTTTTCCAAGAAGACATGATTTTTTATTACCATAAAACTTGTAAACACATAACGTACACACGCGATGACAACAAATGTTCCTGCGCGGGTGCACGATGGCCAGTTCACAGGCCAGTTCACAGGTCATTCTTGAAAAAAGGCGCGAATTTAAAATGTCGCGCGGCGAACTTGAATGCTGGCCAGTTAGCGGGCCAGTGTGCTCTAACGCGGGTCGTAAATGTTCATAAGGTTCAATATATAAACAAAAATCTATGAGATAACGACCTTGAAGTGACTGTCCAGTTTACTGGCCATTTTGTATGAGCCGTCCTATAAAGGGTTAACTGATTGATTTGCATGATTGTTACTATCAATTTTAACCGGTTTTACAAAATGACAGGTTTGGTTTCTTCTTCGGGGGTACGAAGGGCTTTAAAGGCTGTAAATACCTTGGGGCCTAGCCAAAGTCACATTTTCATTACCGATAGCGAAACTAAATAAATCCGAAATATTTGGAATTGGCATAAGCTTTCGAAATGTCACGTGATCAATTGTTTTCGATCGCTAAGTACTAGACTATATCAAATATAACGAAACTCGATCAATATTCCCATACAAATGTGTTGACAATCTGAATCGCTGAGATAACGAATTGTTCAATCAACAATTTTCGAAATCGAACCGACACGGAGCCATTGACGCTTGTCTAGGCCCCTTTATTAGATTCTCCTTTGGAAGCTTATTTGTATTCACTAATAACTGATTCGATACAGAAGCAACAATAATAATCGATCCACTATCAAATTCAAGTTAAATTGCTTACCGATGGCAATGGGTCCGGTATGGTACAGCACTTCTTTCAGTTTATCTTGCGAGGTAAGGTTATAGGAGCGGCAGTCGGATACATGGACCTTAACTCGTCTTTTATTCAAGCAGTGATTCTCTTTTCCACTATATGGATATTCAGCTTCAGATTCACATCCTCCTTGCACGATAAGCGACCTTTTAACATGATCATCAAATACAGTTTCTATAAATACAGGGCAATGATTAAGTTCCCACTGATATAAAGGATGAAAAGAAGTTGTGTCGCCACCTTAAAAAAATAATTTGTGACTATTTTCGCGATCAGTATCAAACAGCCACAAGGCCCCACAGTCTGGTCCATGGACGGCGGCGCTGACAGCGAACCAATTTAATTGTTTTACTCTAGGAATTTCGTGGGAGCATTGTACTCATCGTTACGAATAACTTTTAAACCCTGAAATTATGCACACGTAACTCAATAAAATATATGGAACGGCTCATATTTTTTTCTTAAGAGTTAATTTTTTAACACTTTATGTAGTATTGAAACCTTGCACAAAAATTTTGTTTTCACTATATTTCATAAAATAAATCGTTTTTGTAAGAAAGACATTAAAATATAGTAGGTACTCACCATATTATGGTGATAAAAAAAAATTTGATCATGTTTTTGCGACGTCGTTTTAGGGGCAAGTTTTTCCTCACTGTTTTCACAATAAACCGTGAAAAAAACATGCAAACCGTGCAAACGAATCATTGACGCTTAATGACAATACACTAGCGAAAATCAGTTCCACATAACATTAGATTTCAGATGGGTGACTGAATCATTGAATCAAAGAAAGATTTAGAATTACCGCATTGCAACATCCATATATCCACCACCACATCCATAATTATATTCGTCGCAGTCTATAACCTGCTGTTCAGATAACTCTATGAGCTCCTCGTGCTTGATGGCGAACGCGCCCTCAATACTACCTGTAATATTATTCAAAACATTAATTATACACAGTTTTACTGTTTCAGAAAGTTAAAAACAATTCTCGTACGCTCTTACCAATTGCGCTAAACGCATAACAACTTTGGCAATTCATTTGGTTTTTAACGGGGGTGACGACACCTTGTTCGCGCCAATCGAGCGACTCCGGCGCATCGTTGCTGTTGATGTCTTTATCATATAAGAATTTACAATTCTCCCTGCCAATTGATCTAGAGCCAGGTGAATATCGCAAACCGGTGAATTTTGATTTGAATTCTTCTTGAGTAAGATCCGAAAATTGTGTTATACCTGAAGGAAACTCGAACTGTTGTATAGAGTGTGTTAGGTTAGACAAGGGTCATACTTTCAGGGGGTATAGTACCTATGCGTGAAAATGAACAACCTTGTCTATGGGACAATCTCTGAAGTATGAAAAAAATATCAGCTGTTCCATACGTTTCGACGAATTATGCGAACATAAATGTACTGAACAGCAGATTTTTCGTGATTTGAGTTTTGGTCCCAAAGTCAAAGTTCATTTTCATGAGTACTTAATACCCGTTGAAAGTATGCAATTACATTTTAATATATGAAATCAAATAAATCGAAAATAAATGTACCGAAAACAGCGTCATTGCTGTTTTCGTTCAATCTGTTTATGGTTTGCAAATGTTCTTTGAATATTTGGAGCCTGGCTCGCTTCTCGTGGTCGTCGGCGTAGTTTCTTTCATACTTCTGTATGAAACGCTCGAAGTGCAGTTCGGCGTCTTCGAGCGCGTACGGCGCGGGCGCAGGGGCGGCTGACCACGCAGCCGCGAGCGCAAACCAACTGGCACACAACAACAGCAACATTGATGCCATGATAGTTACTAATGAGAACAACTGCTTTACAATCACATCCCACAGTACTCCTTAATAGTACAATCGCAGTATTATATACCATGTTTCTAAGCTAAAGAATTTTAAACGTTGGCATTTAGGAATAAAAATATTTGAATTCCATGATTTAATTATTAAAACTAAAGAGAATGTTATAAAAGAAAATAAACGTTTTAACGATTGTTTTATTGCAGACAAAAAAGCATTGCAACAAAAATTTCCTTTATATCTACCTATCGGTATTTTCTTAGTAATGTCGACATTTTTAAATATTTGTTTGTTCGAATTAATAATAAAAATATACTTGTCTGTTGCTGATTGTCTTATAATGTTATTTACTCTCATTTTTGTGTTAAGTGTAAATGTGGCTCGTATAGATTTACCTGAAGGTCGATGTTCAAATGCTCTGTTCTGAAGGCGAATTTGAGCGGTTCCTGCTATTTTTTATTTAAACTATCACCTACTATTCTTACAGGACACTCTAAAACAATAGTAGGCGGGTTGACTAACCTATCACAGGTACAAAAAATATCAACTAATAATACTTAAAAATCTACTTAAACTAAATTATAAAAATAATCTTACTATGAGTAAAATTAAATGAAATTGTTTATTCTGTAAAAAGAATATCGGGTAAAGAAACACTGAAACAAACTCAGTGGTAAATTTATGAAGTCCAGACATAAACTTGTAGGATAACTATTCTACATGGATGATTAGTATATTTTATAGATTATTAGTAAAAGAGTCAAAAGGCTAAGCGTGCCCGCCTGCTGGCTGTGGGTGAATGGGAGTCGGGCCTCTGGCTTCAGACACTTCCGTCAAAGTGGTGCACTTTCCGGAAAGTGGTGTCACCCAGCATAGTGCCTATGTTGGGTGACACCACTTTCCGGCTCGCTACATGTTAGCGTCTGGGCGCTCCTTGCGTGGCTCCACATCGCTGCTAATGCGGTGAAGTTGTCGACTGCCTCGGACACCATGGTCTATCCTGCAGTAAGAGCGCAGGCCGGTTAGCACGGCACGCCAGCATCAATGACATAATCCGTCGTTCTCTTGTCACCGGGGTTCCAGCTGTTTTGGACCCAAAGGCTTGGCACGCGACGATGGGAAGAGACCAGATGGAATGACACTAATGCCTTGGAAGGTAGGTAGGCCGTTGGTGTGGGATGCAACGTGTGTCGACAGCCTTGCACCATCCCATCTTCCTTGCACGGCGGGTTGTGCTGGGGCAGCTGCTGCAGAAAACCTCAAACGGCGCAAGTATAACAACCTTATTGGAAGTTATATATTCAAGCCGTTTGGGGTTGAAACACTAGGGCCATGGGGTCCGAGTGCCCACTATGTTTATCGAGACATCGCCAAGCGATTGGTCAACTCTTCACGTGACCAGAGGGCTGGCCTATTTTTCGGTCAAAGAATCAGCCAAGGTCAGCCATACATCGTGGCAATGCTGCCAGCCGTTTGGGAACTTTTCCTGTTGACAGCAATGTGGACGAATTTTTTGATGCCCTTTGATTTATTTTTCCCTCCTGTTATACATAATTTATTGTACTTAGTTATTAATATTTTTTTAGGTATGTCAATATTAAGTTTAAGGTTGTATATTGTACATATTGAAATGAACCGTACATTAAATAGTTAAAAGGCTTAATTATTATTTTCACTACAAATAGGGACCAATAAGTTCAACTGGGTTTCAGGCTGGCTAAAGTAGATTCATCTTTCATGGGGTACTGTTTAAAATGTTACGTCCCCACATTCTTGAACTTAATAAAACAAAATTTAAATGTTGTATGAAACGCACACTACGCCGCCAAGTATATTATAAATTGGGAGATTACATCGCTGATAAAAATGCTTGGGTCTATGCTAGTCCTGCTGCACAAGGGCGCATCAACTAATTGATTAGACTTCTAAAAACTGTTGGAGCTGCGGAAGATCAACAACAAAAAAACGATCTTTGCATTGTATAAATTCAATCTTAATATTGTATTATTGCTTAGCACATATGCAAGTACTATGTACCTACGATAAAGCGACCATTTACTGCAATGGCTACGTCTTTTATTGACTTGAATGTGCCCTGGCGGCTGAGAGTATGCCATGCTCACTTTAATGTCTTGCTGATGGTGGCGTGTGTGTTAGATCATTTAGCTCCCTTAAAAATGGTTGAGCTGAATGGTGCTAATCCATGCGTCTTGTTCGTGAACGGGCGCTGGCCGTAGAGACTGGTCATCTCTTAGCGGCTATGGCTTGTTTTAATTTAATTTTTGAATTGTTTTTACATATTTTATATCGGATGCTTTTAACGTTTTGGATCGTTTTCACATGTATAATATTAATATGAACTATGTAACCATATTTTGTTTAAAAGACTGTCCATGGAGTTTATTGCACGTTCTGCTCCATATGTAACTTCTTCAAAAGTGCCTGTAATTGGTTTATTTGAAATAAATATTTTGGGTTTGAGTTTGAGTCTGAAATGGTCTTTTGAGGCAATCACAAAGGCTTCAATGGACTTTTCCAGTCAGTGCACGCATTTGTCAGTAAGCTCAACTCAGAACTAAAGGAGCTCAACTCGACAAACAATACCAAATAAAGGAATTCGAGTAGGTCACATTAAAAAGATACACAATCTGCCAGATCAACATTTAAACTAGAATTCGCTGATTCAAAAACATAATTTTAACAATCAATAAATTACTACGTACGTGGGTCAATATGAATTGAATGAAAATTAATATAACAACGCTAGACAAAAAACTTCAATTTGGATTAACTTTTCCGAATTCACCAAATGAAGTTTATTTCTACGACATTAAATTAATCCATATCCACAATTATTAATAACAAAGGTCTTAACAACCCATCCCATCTTGCACCGCATGCCCCGACACATGCACACGTGAGGACCTAATGGCTGCGTCAGTGAACGGTATTAGCGTTGCTGAATTTTGGGCCAAACTAATTTAAAATATTAATACATTTATTTAAGTACTATTTTTGCCATCGACACGCTATGAAGAGAAGAACAACTATTTAAGTCAGTACTAAAAGTAACACCAAATCAAATTATCATTCATGTATAAAATACTCAAAATAATAAATTAAAAAAAATCATGTCAACCAATTAAAATGATTATCGATGACGTGTCATCTTGCCACGTGAACCTGGATGAATCTCCCCAGCATAAAGCGCCCCAATGGAAAGCAATTGCACGCAGCTAAGATGATCATGCTAAGAGGGATTTGTGGTGTTACGCGAATGAATAAAATAAAGAATGAGTATATAAGAGGAAGTCGGAAAGTGACACCGGTGATTGAAATTTGTGTGGAAATTGGTTGTTCCAAAGCATAACATGCCCGTACCATATGAGCATGTTATGCGGAGGAGAGGGAAATGTTATCAGGAAAGTTTTGAGTATGAATGTGGATGGCTATAAAAGTAGAGGAAGACCAAAGAAACGATGCATGGGTTGTGTGAAAGATGATATGGCTAGAAAGGGAGTGACTACGAGATGACGGCTAATAGAGAAGTATGGAAGGAAAAGACATGTTGCGCCGACCCCAAATAAATTGGGATAAGGGCAGGAGAATTATGAGATTGCACGCCAATGTAAACCGCGATATATCACACCCAAAAATAAAGTCCTTTCCCAGTTATTTATTATACAATGCTATAGAACTGTACGGAGCAGGCGACTTAGTTCGATTGTACAGAATTTATAGATATAAAGTAAGGCCAACGAGAAGCGATACGAAAGATCATTAACCTAAAAAACAACTGTGGCGTTGACAATCTAATATCTATCTCTTTCCATCTTGCGCCTTTGTCGTAATGTCTCGTTCTCACGGCAAAAACATGACAACGTCAAGACGGGTTCGCCAACATTCGGGCGGCCATTTTTTTGCCGTTTTTCCATTTACATTTGGTATCGCTTCTCGTTGGCCGTACTTTATTGTGATGGGTCCGGCCCATATGACTATTTCGCTTCCTCTTCTCCATCTTAATAAGCCTTGATGTTATTTGATGTATTTATAATACAGTTAATGAATATTGAACATTTTTGCTGATATTGTTAAAAAAGATAACAAATAACTTGTTATCTTTGTTCTAATAAGTTGCTTATCTTATGGAATTTAACTGTGCGACAGTCGTTAAAAAAATTCATTTATCACAAACTATAAAATTCAAATACTTTCAAGTGAATGCCAATGTTTAGAATTCTTTCGACCAGAAACATGGTATATAATACTGCGATTGTACTATTAAGGAGTACTGTGGGACGTGATTGTAAAGCAGTTGTTCTTATTAGTAACTATCATGGCATCAATGTTGCTGTTGTTGTGTGCCAGTTGGTTTGCGCTCGCGGCTGCGTGGTCAGCCGCCCCTGCGCCCGCGCCGTACGCGCTCGAAGACGCCGAACTGCACTTCGAGCGTTTCATACAGAAGTATGAAAGAAACTACGCCGACGACAACGAGAAGCGAGCCAGGCTCCAAATATTCAAAGAAAATTTGCAAACCATAAACAGATTGAACGAAAACAGCGAACATGCTGTTTACGGTACATTTATTACGTATTTTTTTGTTTTTTCGATCAACAGTCTATTCTATTTCTGTTTGGTATCGATATAACAATATTTCGAGTTTCTTTCAGGTATAACAAAATTTTCGGATCTGTCTCAAAAAGAATTCGAATCAAAAATCACCTGTTTGAAAACTAGAGATGAATCTCATTCCATTCATAAAGAGAATGCTTGCGAATTCATATATGATGAAGATGTTGACTACAATGATGCGCCGGAGTCGTTTGATTGGCGCGAACACGGTGTCGTCACCCCCGTTAAAGACCAACAGTATTGTGGAAGCTGTTATGCGTTTAGCGCAATTGGTAAGAATTTTTGAGTATTGTTCTCAACTTTCTGAAACCTGAAACAGTTAAAACTGAGTATAATTATGTTTTGAACAATATTACAGGTAGTATTGAGGGCCAGTATGCCATCAAACACGAGGAGCTCATCGCTTTATCTGAACAGCAGATTGTAGACTGCGACAAAGAAGATTTTGGATGTAATGGTGGATATATGGACGTTGCAATGCGGTAATTTAAAATCTTTTAAGAAGGAAGGAGAGCCGAGAAGGAAGTCTATTGACCTCCAAAAAAATGTTTTTATTACAGAATTGTGTTCAGTGTGTTGTATCTGTGAAAATCATGAATTACGCGCCGTGCTTATCCGCAATCAGGTCTTAGATATTTTTTTCAGAACCCGACGTCCCATGGTCATCGGTAAAGAGACTGTATATCCCGCGAGAGTATGGAGGTTAAAGGGATTTTAAACGTTAAGACTCTTCACAATCGCGAGATATGCAGTTTCAGGAATATTTTCTAGAAGATGATTGACGATGATGATGACGTGGCGATGCATTGAAATGTGGCCACGAAGGACAAGGGCTTCACCCTACTCTCTTTGGCAAAAAATAACTGGTGCAAACCTGTAGTGCTAGACACTGATTATTGCAAGAAAGTATGACAGAATATGAAGCTTCACGGACGCTTTTTCATTTATTGCATAGACACTTGTAGCCAGGATTACCCATCGGCAACTTGCTCTAAAATATAGGCTTATGGAAATGGATGCGCCGTACTACAGGTATATGCCCGACCCAGTTCAGTCGATCCAGCATCACTGATGGGCGACTGGCAAAGATCGTTGACGTAACGGGAGCCTCGTGAAAGCCGAGAAAGATAAAAAAAATCTTGAAAAAGTATCTTGAAATGGCTCGCGAAGTTGTCGACATGTGGGATGTGGACTCGTGACAGTTAATGGCTTAAAAGCCAAGAGCCTCTACCAACACCTGAGGACACTGTCGTTGGGCAGCTGGATCAAGGCAACGATTCAAAAGCAGTACTTATGGACATGACTCGTGTTGTTAGGAGGTTCCTTTCTCTGGAGCCTTTTTTTTTTAAGGCTGGAAAATCATCCAATGACTTCTCCCGCTCTGGGTGGAGCGGAAGGGAGTGTCAGACTCTTACTGACTAAAACCCATCCATGTTCCTTCCTTAGCCCTTTGTGTTCCGGGGTAGCGGTAAGCCTTTCGGACAATCCCGCTTACCCGGCAGGCTTGGCCCTGAGGGGCCCCTTCATATGCTGACATCTCTTAGAGGCGCGCGTGGAACATATACGCGCCGTCCGGCACGGGCCTGGTGCTGATCGGACGGTGAGTCACCCATTACTCACCGTCCGCAAGCCCGCGCCTACGGTGGCCGACAGTCGTCACGTGTCTCTGGAGCCTTGACTTAAATTATTTTAAAGTCCTATTTTTTTATGTGGTGTCTCTACTGCATGTCGGTCTTGACTCTGTAATTGATGCTTACGTTGACAGCTCCCTGATCAAGCAAGGAGGCTGCGAGACTGAAGCTGACTATCCATACAAAGGAAAGAGGAACAATTGCAGTTTCGATGCAAACAAAGTGAAGGTCCAAATAACCGACTGCCGCTCCTATAATCTTACCTCACAAGAGAAGGTGAAGCAAGTGCTGTACCACACCGGACCCATCGCAATTGGTGAATTATATTATTTAATTTTTATTTGACGGTTTTCGGTTTTATTGAACTGTATCGAGCCAGACTACCCATCACTCTATGAACTACCAAAAGATGGTTTAGTTCGACGTATGCGCCTTTTAAAGCAATAGTACCTAGAATATGTTTGACCAATGTATATTTGCAGGCCTAGCACGTACATACGAAGTAATAGTTACGTAATTCCGAAGAATTTTTAGTTAAAAATACACGTAATTTTGACTTAGTTGGAAGACTTCATTCAATATGTATGATACCTACTTGTTCTTGTCGCGTAAACAAAAATGTTATTATGACAGTTGTCTTTTCGATTTCAAAACCATTTGAATACGTTTTATTTACTCCGTATGCTCGTGCTGGACTATCTGTTGTAAAAGGGATAACATTTTTACAGATGCACTTGAGTGTCTAAATTACTAGAATTTACAATAAATTTTAAGACTGCACTTGAGTGTCTAAATTACTAGAATTTACAATAAATTTTAAGACGAAATCGTCGATGCAATCTCGGAGTGAAATGAAAAGATTTGGGCTCAAGACAGATCGGCATAGACAGTCACTGTGGACACCCTCTGCCCCATTAAGGGGACATAGGATCTTAAATCATTTTACGATGCCAATGGGAAAATATTATTATTTTTGCTTTTCTAAAGAATGCAAGCTGACCTTAGAGCAATCTTTCGGGGGGCGAATCTTTAAAATGCGACACTTCATTCATCCATGAAGTCGTTTTTAATAGTTAAAACTAAAAACCTAAAATGTTTGTTTTTTTTTCTTGAAGGTATCAAGGGTCTCGGTTTATCTTTGTATTCAGAAGGAATCATATCCGATGAAGACTGTGATATAGGTGGTATTAATCATGGAGTCCTACTGGTAGGATATGGATCAGGTACGATTGTTTTACATATATCACTTATATTTTCGCACCAACTTGAACTTTTGTGTTCTTTCTGCGTTACATAATCAGTCTATAATGCTGCCTGCCACTGCTGGGCCATAGTCCTCCTCTCAGTCAGAGGGAGTGGGTTGTCATGTACCACGCGTGCTGGTAGGTGTCACATCGAATTGTTGATTCTAGGACGAGTCGATTTCCTCACAATGTTTTCCTTCATCGTTAAGAGTAGTACAAAGTAAAGTGCCGACTGAGTTCGATTCTCGCAGTCGGGGTCAAAACCACTGGGTCACAACTACTCTGTCGCGACATGTTTGCTGCAAATACCTAACCGTTTTTTCTTCCTATGCATTTGACAATTATGCCCCGTTTGGCCGCTGTATCATCAAACGTTTTGCGATAGTGTAGCTGATGAAACTAGCCTTTGTGATTTAAGTACACACAAGCTACTTATCGCGAGAGTGCCATTCAGTGTCTGTAACATTAAACGTTTCATGTTCATTAATGTATTGCTGAAATTTATTCTATTTCAGAGGATGGTAAGGAATTTTGGATCGCCAAGAATTCTTGGAACGTAGACTTTGGGGAAGATGGCTACTTCAGAATGCAACGCGGAGAAAATGCACTTTCTTGTGAAATGATGAATGAGTTCATGGCGACATCCATCGTCGCTTAATGCCTCACATCGGCATACAATAAATACTACACATTATTGTAATTTATTAAGCAACCGATGTTGAATATACTGGGTTATTGGCTACATTTTACTTTTATTTTATCCTGACTACCTCAGAAAGAGGGTGATGTTTTTCTAGAGTATGTTTTTGTCTATTTAATTGGCACGGTATGTAGCCTAAACAGCTTGATCGATTTTAACATTTAAGGTGTCTTAAATGGGGGAGTGACATAGGCTATCATTATAAATATTATATTTTGCTTTTGGAAATTCCATAAAGAAGGTTTTTTAAAAGAAATTATGTATAATGATATTGGCATCAAATAAAGACTATTAATGAGTCTATTCCATATTATGGTATATCATAATATATTTATACTATTTCGATACAAACTAAAGAAAGTTTAAAATTAAAAAAAACACCCATGCAAAAAATAAAAGCAGGCATTTAAAAAGTCAAAAATAATATCACACACACACATTAGAATACTTAGAAACTTTATCGTTACATCTGTCATTGTCTAAAATTATAATACGACATATGAAAGATGTTTTTATATTCTGTTGAATTTACTCCTTAAAGGCCGTCAGAGATCGATGGAACTGGCCATTGTACAAATATGTTAGTCATTTCTGTATCCTGTGGTGTGGTGCAAATCACCATCATGGTGTTAGTCAAGTAATAATCTCTACTTACCGTATCATATCCGTAAACATATAGGTATATCATCATCTGCCTAGCCTTTTCCCAACTATGTTGGGGTCGGCTTCCAGTCTAACCGGATGCAGGTGAATACCAGTATTTAACATGGAGCGACTGCCTATCTGACCTCCTCAACCCAGTAATTGGGCCATACGATACATAAAGGTATATCTTGTCGATAATAAATTCTTGATAATTCAAAAGTGCCTGTAATTGGTTTATTAGAAATAAATTCTTTGAGTTTGAGTTTGAACTAAGTAACAGAATGTACAGACGCCAGTACATCAAGCTATCCCTAACTGTCATAATTTCTCAATTAAAAATGAACTTTATGTCTTTGCAATAAAGTTGAAATACCTACTATCAAAGAAATTTGACAGATTGTGGTAACTTGATGTGCTGGCCTCTGTACATAATCAGCCTATAATGCTCTCACTGCTGGGACACAGGCCTCCTCACTTGGCGAAGGAGTGGACCGTCATCCACCACGCCAGCTCGAATTGGGGTTGGTGGATGTCATTATGTCTTCAAATTTTTGGTTCTGGGACATACCGGTTTCCACACGATGATTTCCTTCACCGTTCTGTAAGCCGTGGTGATGGAATTATCTACACAAATTAAAGCACCTGCCTAGGTTCGAACCCGCGACATCCAACTCGTAAATCAGGGCAGTCACCACTAGGCCACCACTGCAGCTACAGAATAGTTTACTGAAATAACCACCTAAAACTGCTATATTCAACAGCCCACATTCAAACTCTGTTATATTTCTCTCAATTCTTCATCTCGAACCAAAGTAAAAAAGTAACAATTCTAATATAATTTTCGATACCAATTCATGATATCAAACGCATTAATATCGAACCAGCATTATAGCAACACAAAGTTTAATTTAACTCACAATACATTTTCAAGTAACAAACGCCATTATTGGCTAAACATCGTCCAAAGAACCCGCTCTTGTGTCAGTTTCATTTGATATTTCCATTAAATTTCAATTTCGAGACTCATCTCAGCTGACAATGGAATATTCCACAAAGGCTTTCGGCTGCTACTGTTGCACGTCAGTATTTGTCTTCAATGTAATGAGAGAGTGGGTACCGAGAAAGAGCAAATTTCACGCCAGTCTGTGTATGGTGTAAATCCAGAATTTCTGGGTAAGGTATTGTTGCTCGTTCATTGATGATTTTTTTGTCACTCCTCCCAACCGGCTATTGTGGGCAGCAATGGCGGTGGAAACAAATTCCCTCACATCTTTGGGGTTCTGTAAGTAATGGTTCCTATAATATTTAACATAGTATTTACGTTTCTTAATGGGATAAACAAGACAATGTTAATACAATCATTAATAATGCATATAGGTACAGAAGACGTTATTCAATTTTGATTTCTGCCGATGACGATTGCCCGTGATTGACCGCTTCTGAGTCCGGGACGAAAGAAATAAATTAAAATAAATTATATCGATTTTCGAAATTTTAGGTTACAGTATATTGAGTACTAATCCAAGAATAATAATGAAAATAAAATCGTACAGAACCTTGGGAATCCTCAGCCTATACCCGCTGTTACCAACAATACCCCTCCATTGTTACATTTGTATTTTAATACACACGACAAAATCGTTATAGATAAATAACGTTTAGTTTTTTTCTTCATTTCTTAGTGAATGGTCGGTTCCAGCGAGTCTGGCCTGACCGCCACTAGCGTTCATTCATCATCAGCCAGGAATATATTCATCATGTAATGTACCACAAAAGTCCATTGTATCTTGCTTTATTTGGTCCATATGTATTGTGGGTCTTTTTGGAAATTATGTATTTGAGTCGAGTGGACGGTCTCTTGGAATTAGTATAGATTCGATTCCTTGTTGAATGTACTAATATTAGTACCGTACGTAACGTCTGACAAAATTATCATACCATCTACTTCTTCATTTCGTGTGGTTAATGAATAACCTGGTGTCAGAATTTTTATGCTGTCCATGGGCTTCTGACTTAGCTTCACAAGCTGTTGAGAAATATCTCTCAGACACACTGTTGTCCTCACAATGTTTACTATCCAGTTGTATATAAGTGTACGTTACCACGTCTGTCTTATTTCTATTAGTGATAACTACCTCTCAATTAAAGTTCGTTCAAGGATATCAAACATGAAAAGATCTCAGCATCTTCCTGCAACTTGAAAAAAGGTGTCTCAAAATCGGTATGAAATTCAATCACAGGGTGTGAACCTCCCCTGTTCATATCTTTATTATCATACACATCCTGTTGCCGCCCACCAGTCGCATAAGTAATGTTATCCGAACATTGCTCACAATGTGTTACACCTTACGTTTTTTGTCCATGTAAAACGATATTGTAATCGGCTTTGTTATCGTCTTGTCAGTGTTTAATAGGTAAGGTGTTAGCTCAGTCTTCGTAAGAATAGTAATCGATTTCGTTTTGGTTATCGTTTTCTTTATTCCTAACTGTTTTGTAATGCGGTTGCAGTAAGTTCGGAAGGTTGGTTGCTATGTCCGGTAAATAACTTATCCCCTTTTTATTATAACATGGTGGGAAATTATATCTAAAAAAAATTATCCAGTATGACTCAGACTTTAGAGATGGAACACAATGCTTCGCATTTTGGCATAACAATATAATCTTTTGTTACCGTCACTAAGCAAACTTTGACTTCTAATAATACCTCTCACACAACGAAATCAAGTTTATTAAGAAAACAACGTTATGCGTAAAGGGTGCTTATCATATTTATCAATGTCTGGTCACCCCCTTAAAGATAGGCGTCGGACCGTGTCAGATCCTAACCAAACTGCCCGCGGCAAAGATTAGGAAACGAGTTATATCTACTGTCCTGTTCTAAATTCTCTTAAAAGAAAGAGAGAGGTGGATACTGCGACAGGGTATGAGCAGGTTTCGAAAAATCCAATGTTACTTGTTCGACAGGTTATAACAAGGAACGTGGGTGCCATTGTGCATTTAGTAACCGATTGTTATGGACTTAAGGAATTGAGGGTCGCCCTGAATGGTGAAGGACATTAGGAAGCATCATGTGAATGTTACAGAAAATTGTTCGGCGTGTATGTAGATGACTTGCTGACCTCGCGAGCATCTAAATTGTAGATATTATATCGAATAGGGAAGTTTTTCTAGAGGTCGGAATGTTGTGTTTGGTCCTGATCTCGCATAAAAAATATTACTCATACACGTATGAATGGTACGTTTTTTCCATACTTGACACTGTTTTTAAAGTAATGACCGACTAATATTTTTTTCTGTAAATCATTATACAAATTATAATTCTCATAATTTTAAATTGTAATTTTGAATAATGAATAAAAAAAAAGTGAAATCATCGTCCATAACATACCTTAATTGCTTATAGAAAAACAGCTTGCCTTTGAAGTTTACACCTTTACAATCGGTCCAGCGATTCCAAAGCGACTGGACACCAGACCTCAAGAGCCCTTATATTCAGAGAAGGGGCTTGTTCCAAATACCCCATAGATTTTCCATATAGATCAAAAGCCTCTATGGAAAGCCACTTGGCTATAAACGCCACTCATACAGCTTTGATTTTCTGAATGGGGCCTATTATGGCAAACGTTGTTCGTGTGTTATTTCAATTTGATCGTTTGTAGGTCTTGGGAATAAAAGGGATCTATTTTGAGATGAAAAGCATCGAGCGTGTGTGGTTATTTTTTAGGTTATTATCAAGTATAAATTAGTCGTCTACAAAGGTCTTTCTTTGAATAACGTAATATGTTTTCTAATGACATATCTTGTTCACTACATTTTCAATAATTTTCGCTCTATTGCCAATCAAAACAACCTCGCTCCGGTTGTCTATTTTGCGACAAATAAGTCTTAAAATAGAATATTCATCGCCCACAGTGGTGACAGTAATCCTTTTCTATCATTTTCCTTTTATATAAAAATAAATTACTACCAATATACTTTTAATACATCCATAAGAGCTTTGAATGTTGGATAACAATATTGCCGATACGAAAATAGACATTTGTGTGATCGTATCAAAGGCAAACAGTGGCATATGGTGCGTGACGTCACGGCCGCCATTTAATTTGTAATTTGATTTGATTACGATTGTGTTACATTAGGATGGCACCGTTTTGGGTTATTGAAGCCGCGTTTAATGACAGTTGCAGTCATGCATGGGTAATGTCACTAATATTTTATGGTGTATTTAGGTTATAAATTTTGTTCTTCTTTTGTGCTTTGGGCTTTAATGAATCAAACTGTTTCTAAGGCTCCTCTGAAAAGGCAACTTCTCTTACTCTGCTTGTCCAAAGTTTACTTCAGGAGCATTCTTCTAACTTAAGATCTTCTCGGATCAGTCGATTCCGTGAACTTCCGAACTTAGGTGAAGTGAGCTGTGATTTCACCTAATGCTAGGGATTGACACTATTAACAGCTCACTTTAAACTCACTTCACCTACCTTATCACGGTGAGATTTTTACAGAATAGCAACACTGATTGACTTATCGTAGACGCTGCTGTGTCACTGTTCACCATGTTCTCGTGCTAGTGATAGCTACAACTTAAATCTGCAAATAACCAAAAGCAAAGCCTACGAACAATACACATGTAAGTATACCTACATAAAACAATTTCGTTTCTGATATAAACTAAGTGTTTCCATAACCCATTTCAATCAAAATACTTATATTACAATCCAATTAATAATATCATAGATAACCCAAAAAATATTCCAGAATTTAAATCCAAATGCTGGTGCCATTCTGTCTGCCGTGGCAGACGTTACGGCACCTACCTGGCCTCCAATCCCACTTCCTTCTCGCTTACACACACACGTTTGTTGTATGAGTGAATGAAACATCAACATACCATTCCTTTCATTTGAATGAAAAGGTGAAAAAAACCATGGCGCGAGTACGATTTTGTTTGTTCTAGCCGCCCGAACTGACCCACGTCATTATAAAGTGTTATCTCAGATGAATATATTTTTAATGCAGGCTTTTTTTCTTTTTTAAATGTGTGAGGAATGATATTTCTGAATATATCGAGTATGAAGTGCAGTATATGTATGGTTTTTGTATAATTTACGTGTTTGTTGATGGTTCATGAGTTACTCGAAGTTTTATTACTAGTTTTCTGATATCTTTAATGTCACCAATATTGCATAACCGCGTGGAAATAAACGATTTTGGTGTAACTCCGCTTCGGTCATCACTACATAGTAAAAAACAAAGTCGCTTTCTCTGTCCCTATATCCCTATGTATGCTTAAATCTTCAAATCTACGCAACGGATTTTGATGCGGTTTCTAATAGATAGAGTGATTCAAGAGGAAGGTTTATGTGTATAATTTGTCGACATATTATGCGGGCGAAGCCGCGGGCGGAAGCTATAGTCTACAATAAAATCATTTTTTTCAATACAATATTAACCGGGGCTGATTCCTATAAACCTTTGAAGTATTTTATTAATGAGATAACTCATTGCTTTATGTTCAAAAAACAAGCATATAAGAATGAAACAAATTAATGTACTTTTCCTATTTAAATAAAGTTTAACTCAAGAAACAAAAATGTTATCTGAAAATTTTCCACATACTACGGCCACCAGCGCCCGCGCATCGCAAAGTGATCGAACTCCATTTTATTAAAGGTTTTATTAATGTACCAGGATGGTCGGAGGCATTTTTATATCCCTGCCTTGCTCCTGAACGAGCTGGCGTGACGTGGGAACTGTGAGCGGTGACTTTTCATTTTTTAGTGTTATAAAAATAATATCGCGTTTTTAAATGTATCTCTGTTAGTAGTTTGAGCAAGGACGAACCACATGTAGTAGATAGAAATTCTTAGTGGTCTTCTTCTTCTTTATCGGTGGTAAGTGACTCACCTGGTGTCAGATTTTTTATGCTGTCCATGGGCCTCTGACTGAGCATCGCATTCTGTTGAGATATATCTCTCAGACATGGCGGTTTCCTCACGATGTTTTCCTTCACCGATTTAAGCAAGTAATAATTATACAATGCAATAGTTAGTTTAGCATAATGTTATTAGATACTGCTGTTTCTAAACCCGCATGCAGTTGGTTGCTTTAAAACTCTCACCCTGAAAATTAAGCTGTCATTCTGATGATTGGGATCGATGCTACTGACAGCTCAGTTCAAGCCTACTTCACCTATGTTTTCACCTTGAGATTTCACGGAAAAAGTCGGCTGGAATAACCAAATAAGTAGTTCTATCATGAAAATCTAGATTTGTTGAGTGAATTCACTCTGATCATAAAATATAACAAAAGTGAAAGTTTGTGAGGATGTATGGATGTTTGTATCACTTTCACGCAAAAACTACAAAACGGAGTTTATAACCTGGATTAACACATAAGATACTTTATACCCCGGTAGTTCCCCTTGGATAATATCAGACATCCGTGCGGGAGAAGCCGCGGGCAGAAGCTAGTATTATATTACCACTAATATTTAGAAGGTAACAAAGACTTAGAAGAGATCAATTTATAAAGAAGTGAATACCAGAGTAAATATGAACCATGAAGCTATAAAATCACGCGATGATTTACACTACCAACGAAATTAGACCTAGGGTTGAAAGTGTCATTTTGTCACACCAAGGGGCGGCACTGACCATGTCAAATTAAATTGCTCCACACAAAGCAACAACAATGAATAATAAGGTAAACATTATTTATGGAGCATGTTTTAAATCTTATTTTATGGGAAATGTGGTCGGAAAGCTTAACGGTAGCTTAGCAGGTGAGGGGACGATGTCCTGTGTCCGGTTCTGTCCGGTTTTGTCCGGTTTGCCTAGAGAAGTCACTAGGGGACTTTTTGCTAGGTCATTGTGACGTTACAATTAGGAAAACTTTGTATTGACGACATTGTTGGTAGCGGTTCGGTCCGTTTTTGCATTGGTGGGAGCTGTGTTTTCGGTTTTGTGTTTGAGAGTTGGTGTAGTATCGTTATTAGGCAAGTTTTTGTTAAAGATATTAAGGGCTTACAATCTGTAAACTTTATTTCTGAACCGTGGAATATTATCAAAACATAGTTTTTATTCATATCAAACCTGCGATAGAATAAAATAGAATAGAATAATTATTTATTTCCATAGAAAGTAGGTTAAAAAAATGCAAATGGTTTTATAATTAAGATATCCTTATACATTCTACCTTTAAATGAGGCATGCAAACATTTAGCATAAGTGCTAAATAGTCTAAAATAATGTCAACATCAATATTTTCTTATAATACCTGCAGTCCATAAAATAAAATAAAGAATTAAAGATGTCAGAATTAATTAGGTGACTATAAAGTTTTATTATATAAAATTCAAAATCTGACATCGATATCTGTTAGGTATAATTATAGACTTACTTCTACCCACGACTTCGTATGAGTGAAAATTCATGTTTTAACTGAAAATATATCCTATAAAACTCGGAAATACTAGTAGCGTTGCAGTAATGAAAGAACTTTCCAAATCAGATCAGTTGTGCCGAAGATTACCTCAACATACAAACTCAAAACATGTACCTCTACATATATAAGGTAATTTACTCTAAGAATCGCGAGAAAATTATGAGCTGTTCCATATATTTTATTGAGATAAATTATGTAAAAGTTGTTCGTAACGATGAGTACAATGCTCCCACGAAATTCTTAGAGTTTTTTTTTTACACCTTATTTAAATAATACGTAGTGTAAATTGCATTCAAGGAGACAATCATTCAAAATACTTGTACAAATCTAAGATATACTATCGAACTATGACGAACGTTAAAAGTGATGTCCACATCAAACTTAAAACAGTTTTTAATAAATAAAAAAATTAATATATTTAGTCATCGTGAGGAAACCGGCATGCCTAGAGATATTTCTCAACAGCATATGAAGCTAAGTCATAGGCCCATGGGCAGCATAAAACTCTGACACCAGGTTAGTCACTAACTACACGAAGAAGAAAGAAGAAGTTTTTTAGTTTTAATTTACATAAGCAGACGCACCGTCTGCCGTGTCTGAGAGTTCGGTGTTGTTTACGGCACCTACCAATTATAAGAAATGTAGAGTGATGGTACAATGTATACGCTGATGGCGATAAAGACGAATCCGAATCTAAACACCTTGCAGCGGGATTGACCGAAAGGGTATATCACACTAATTATTTTACGTTTCAGCTTTTCAAAGAGGATTTTTAAAATAATAGATCGAAGTTCAGAAGTTGGCGGTGTACACTCGTGCTTAAGAAAGCACGTTAAGCCGTTGGCTTTGTTTTTGTTTGTTTAAGCGGAACTGCCCGAAAGAGTTACCGCTACACCGGAAAAGTAAAAGGCTAAGGAAGGAACATGGATGGGTTTTAGTCAGTCAGAGTCTGACACTCCCTTCCGCTCCACCTAAAGAGGTCATTTGATGATTTCCCACCGTCAAAAAAAAACCTTACAGATGATATTAAGCAACAAAAAACAAAGCATTAGATATTAATATGGTAATTGTCACAAAAATGTGGCAGATCTTGTAATAATAGAATCAGTTATGGTTCACTCTTAATTAATACGAAAACTTTTGCTGTATCACTGCAAGTACCTATTCGCTTTATAAGAATATAAATAAAATCTTCTCTGCGTCACTTGTTCATAAGGAAGCTAACAAAGTGGTTACTGATACTAAAAAAAATGTCAAATAGAATATAATCACTAGTATTTCGCTGTCTTTTACAACTTAGACTTATATTTTTTTAGACTTAGACTCTTCCCGCAGACAACGGTTGATATTTACGACTCAAACCAATAAACTTAACATAAATTCCACTCTACGCAATATAATTAACTGGTTGACGCTCAATAACTTAATTATCAATTTAGAAAAAACAAAATTAGTCAATTTCGGGCGTAATAATAAAACTAACAATAATATTAATTATAATGGGACGAAAATTGAACAAGTTGACTGCGTTAAATTTCTAGGGCTTTGGATAGATAATGATTTGACTTGGCAAACACACATTGACACAGTATGTAATAAACTAAATCAGTACTCATATGCTTTATATAAATTATCGAAAATTGTTGATCAATCAGTTCTTCTGACCGCATACCATGCTTATGTTTCGTCGACACTAAGGTATGCAGTCATATACTGGGGAAATGCCACTAATAGGGATTTAGTGTTTAAAGCGCAAAAAAGGTGTATACGTGCGATTGCCGGTATTCGTGTTCCTGATTCATGTGAACCATATTTCAAAAAATATAAAATATTGACCTTTCCTTCAATTTACATTTATGAAGTAGCCGTATTTATAAAGACAAATAATAGTCTATTTCCTACACTCAAATCGAGAAGATATATGTTAAAAATATCGAATGTACCACATAAAACTGCTCTATTTAACAAAAGCTTCTTTGGCATGGCATCAAAAATATACAACAAAATACCTATTGACATTCTGAGCACTAAGGAACTTCCCGAATTTAAAAATAAATTACGTAAATTTTTAATTGAGAAAGCATACTACACGATCCAAAATTTCTTAAATCATTGATTGATTGTAGACCATGTATTAATTGTACTGTATATTGATATTTTGACATTTTAATTGTACTGTATATTGAGATCTAAAATAACTAAATTTGACATATTAAATAATTTTAAATGTAATGCCACCACATAATTATTGTATGCCTACTAAGCAGGACATATTGGAACTTTAATTTATTGTTTACACCTGTAACTAACATATGCCCACAATAAAATATTTGAATTTTAATTTGAATTTGAATAAAGCATCAGTTGTTTATGATTTCCAAAAAAATATGGAAAATGTGTGACTGTTAAAATTGGCAGTGTTAACTAATAATGAACTTAATCAGGTTGAAATTGAGTCTGATTTCGTTTATTTGAGTTTGAACCGGATACCGTATGTGTGATGCATATAGAAAGCGATTCATTAGTGAATTGTTTGGAAGGCTACTTATTGAATTAGCCCCAAAAGGAAATAATGCCGTTTGATTGTTTTTAAGTCATTGACTGCCGCGCAGCAGACACAATAGAAAAACTATTGTTTGTCGGACACACGGTGACCGCGTTGGCGTTCAACGTGTAATGATTATAATTATCAAAATGTATTAAACTATTTACTATATAACTAAATATACAAATAAATACGAAAGCAAAAGGACACTTTAGGGCAAATTTCACCCATAAAACTGAACGCGTATAAACCACGTTTAAGAGCTGTCAGTGTCAAATTTTCTCAATTAAAAATGAACCTTATATCTTTGCAATAAAGTTGAAATACTATCAAAGAAATTTGACAGATTGTGGTAACTTGATGTGCTGGCCTTTGTAAAATTGTTTAGGATACGATGGGACTGACATACGCTATGCGTAAAAGCCTATGCGTAAAGAATAAAAATAACAATAATAAGCATGTCACCAGAATGATGATTCAAGGATAATGAGATAGGAAGTTAGTAGTTACATTTCAGAATGACATAAATAATATAAATAGTACTGGAATCAATGAAAGAACATTTCGTGCTTTCATATTTTAATAATGAACCATAAAGATATTTGATCAATTTCTGACATGCGTTTGTCATCTCTCTCAGCTGACTGTCATATTTTTCTTATTCTTAATTTAAATTAACGCTTGTCTCCAATACTGCCATCTACTTTGAAATCAATTCACGGAGGTTTTATGCTAGAACTATTTTAGAATAATTATATTTATACAGCCTCTACAGTCCTCTTATCAGAAAAACAGTTCTAATTAAATTCTAACTTGAATCTGAGCCCCTAACATTTTCCGGGAAGGGGAGATTTTCTATAATAAACGTTTTAATATGACTTTATAAGCCTAACAGAGTATAGTGTATTGATTTGAATGATCATGCTTACACAATCATCATCATCTGCCTAGCCTTTTCCCAGCTATGCTCGGTCGCGGTCCAGTCTAACCGGATGCAGCTGAATACCAGTATTTTACATGGAGCGACTGCCTAATCTGACCTCCACAACCCAGTAACTGGGCAATACGATACCCGTTGGTAAGACTGGCTGTCAGATTTTCGGGCTTCTGGCGACCCGTAATAACTGTCAAAGATGCACAAATGACAGCCGGGAACAACGGCTTAACGTGCTTCCGAGGCACGGGGGAGTCTCGGTATGTAAAAACCCATCCACGGCCGACCCCGGCAAACGTAGCTTAACAATGTCATGCTTACACAATATGAAGATTATCATTGGAAGGTGGCAATGTCTTCATGTTGACAGTTCATCAACATTAATTTCGTTAAGTAGGTACCTTGTTGACCAGTAAATTTTTTCGAACATAAGAAGCAATGGATAAGAAATAATTATCCTTCAAAATAATTCAGATTGTGATTGACGCAGTTAGGGTGCTGGTCTTACTTAAATTACAAGTACACAAGCCAGGACATCAAGTTACCCCAATCTGTCAAAATTCTTTGATAGTTTATCAACTTTATTTCAAAAGCATATGGTTCATTTTAAATTGGGAAATTTTGATAGTTAGGGATAGCTTGATGTGCATCTGTACCTAGTTATAACTTCCAATAGGTTTGACAATTAAAAACACAACTTGCATTTAAAAACCTTGATTAATGATAACTTAAACGATCCTATTAATTGAATCATTGACAGAATTTATGACCCAATACAATACATTACAATATTTTATCCTGATAGTACCTTACAAAGTGGTTCACAGTAAAAAATATATCAGACAACTTTATCTTCCACTCGATTTATTAAAACTGACATTAAGTTACGCCCACTTTAACCCTAACGTGGTGCAAATTTACTAATAGTTACCCTTTTACTGCAATTTTATATAACTGTCCTTTTCTAATGTATAGAGTAAGAGAGGGAGGTGGATATATATATCCCTTGAAGCCATAAAGTTGTCAGCGCATAGTCACAAATTTGACGTTTATTGCTAAATTATACAGGAGCACTTCCTATTAGCTCTTTTGTTGATTTGTGTTATTGATATTCTATACGTATGTTTTGCTTTGAGTTTCGCTGCTTTGAGGATTATATAAAGGATAAGGATGCTTGGAAACATGCTGGTCCTGCTCCACAGGGCAATCTAGTGTCTAGACAAAATCAAACTGGTTGCTAAGTAAATTAGGTAATAATTTATTATTTATAAAATACTATTTTAACATGTTGAAATAACTTCTCACACATTGATTGATTTATTATATATTAACTTTTAGAATGTTTGTAAATATGTGAGCACCATGTACTTTTAACATACTTAAGTTACCTACCATTACTATATGTGTTTTTCTTCTCACCTTTTGTGGTGTAGTGTTTTTATTCTGGGTGCATCGTCTTCACATATAATGTTATAATAAATGTATACAAAACATTGTAAAACATTTTAAAAGAGTAACGGTGGAGTTTCTTGCCCATTCTTCTCCACACGAAACTACCTTTTGGAAGAGGCGACTAGAATCAATTCTATTTCTTGTTCATTTTGACGTTCAAAAGTGCCTTACTTGTGCCTATTTGAAATAAATGATTTGACTTTGACTTTGTTAGCATCAAGTTTATTAAACTTAACCTTGTAATGATACTGATCATGAGTGTCTTAAGATGTGTTCATCTAAACGCGTTCAAGAGCTGTCACTGTCAATATTCCATAGAAAAAAAATGACACAGCTATTAAACGTGGTTTATGCGCTGATCGCGTTTAGTTTTATGGGGAAAATTCATCCTCAAATCAAGTGTCCTTTTGATTTCGTATTTATTTGTTTTTTTAGTTAGATTGTAAAAAGTTAATTAATTTTATTTAATGAATATACTTGCAGATTGTGTATTGTGATTGTGCCCAACTTTATTATTACATATACATATACAATGAGATGAATATTTACTTTATAGAGTAATAACATATTTTAATTATATGGGATACAAATTTATTAAAAATAGAATAATAATAATAATAATATCCTTGGACATTTCACACAGTGCCATAGGTATCGTCCCAAGCTAAGCAACCTAATGCTTGTGTTATGGTAACGAGATGGCTGATATGCTACTTATATACATTTTTTTTTGTAAATACATACATATTATAGATAGAAAAACACCCAGACTCGTAACAAATACTTGCAGGTCGTACAAATATTTGTTCCGTGCGGGAATCGAACCTGCGACATAGTGCGCAGCAGTCAATCGCTCAACCACTGCGCCAACCGTGTCGTCAAACATGAATAGAAATGATGAGCATTTGAGCATCTTCTGCTTCTTTTCGTGTGGTTAGTGACTATCCTGGTATCAGAGTTTTTATGCTCTCCATGGGCTTTTAGGGCATTAGCTTCACATGCTGTTGAGAAATATCTCTCAGACATGCTGGTTGCGCATCTTCATATTACCGGATACTGGACTAAAGCCAGATCTGTACCTCGAACACAATTCTCACAAAATTAAAAATATTAACATCATCTCATTATGTAAAACCACAGATCAACTCCGATGAAAGCAGAATACTAACAAATGTCAAAAATAGAGAACATAACGAAATAAATTATGTTAAACGTAACTTTTAAGCCTGTCTTAAGCTGAGATTATTTAAACCATACGTTGTCAGATTACTTTTACTTTGGAACTGAGAGTGAAAGTGTCAATTTCGGTTTTTTTATTTATTTTAGTAAATTGAGATGAGTTTTCTGACCTGATTTAAAACTTTGACCTATAACCTGGTTGATTCAAATTCGCTTTTGTTTTTGTTTATAAATCTTCGTTGATAGCTTCAATCGATACAAGAGTGTTATTTATTCACGAATCGTCAAATCAATGGCGTTTTATAACGTGTTTTTTTAAACAATTAGATTAGATTAGTATGGTAACACACTAAAATCTGTAAGTTTCGTACCCCAAAAGACCATTTCAGATGTTAATCTGCGTGGTCGTCATGGCTGGACTAAGATTGTGTCTGACCTTTAAAAGTGACTGTGACCTCTAACTTTGTCTCGGTCAGTAGTAGTAACACCGAACTCATCAAGTTTTAACACATAATTTAATTTTGACGACTAAGGGTGAATGTCAAAAAGAACACGATCAGCACATCTAAGCTGTGTTTAGGAGTTGTCAATGTCAATAGTCTCCAACAAATGGTGACACTGACACTCTGACAGCTCTTAAACGTAGTTTACAAGTGCTGTTCGCATTCAGTGCCATTGGTGAAATCGGCCCTTCAAGTGTTTGTTTTTAACAAATTTACTGAAATAAATGTCACTTTTGATTAAGTTTCTGGTACATGACGAAGTCTACTTAAATTGTAAATTCTATATTAAACATCAATCAAGACAAACTCCTCGGAAAAGAAGAATATAATTTACAAACACTTTCTATAAAAAATATATTCAAATCCATGATTTATTATAATTATAAAAAATTAATATACAATTTAAAAACAAAGAATTAACTACTTTCACTGATTCTAGACAAAAAACGTATGGCAAATCTAATTTATTTGAATGAAAGAATATCTATTCGTTTTAAATTAGGTTAAATAAGTAGTAAGGTTTTAATATTCATTGGAAAATTAATATGACGATCATTTTAATAGCTTTGTGTAATATATGGGACTGCTTCTAGAGAGGAATTCAGTTGGAGTCTGTTTTTAATAAAATGTATGCTGTATTCTTGTATAGTTAATCAATCTGCCTAGCCTTTACCAACTATGTTGGGGTCAGCTTTCAGTCTAACCGGATGCAGCTGAATACCAGTATTATACATGGAATGACTGCCTATTTGACCTCCACAACCCAGTAACTGGGTAACATGACACCCCTTGGTAAGACTGGATGTCAGACTTTCGGGCTTCTGACGACTATGTATCGACTGTCAAAGATCCACAAATGACACCCGGGAGCAACGACTTAACATGCTTTGCGAGGTTCGGAGGAGTTTCGTTAATACGTAAAGATAGTACGTTACTTACCCATCCACGGACCAACCCCGGCAAGCGTAGCTTAACCAGATGGATCGATCCATATGGCTGTTATTTGACGACCCGTATGGGTGGGAACATTACAAGTTGATTAAATTATGCTCAAAGATTGTTCATAGACTTTTTATGACTTGGTAATTTCATCGGAATAATGATATTACACAGGTACACAACAGTAAATGCTCAACTTTATACGATTAATTAACGGTCTTTTAATTTTAGTGGATTGATAAGTTGTCTTGTTTGTTTATAGTTTAGTTAGTCCTATCTTTGACTAGCTCTGCCAGCGGCTTCGCCCGCGTGGATGCCGAAAATTATATCAAGGCAACGTACTATGGGAGTAACAAGTCCAATAAAAAAATCTATGTGTTAATCCAGGTCATAAACTACCTCTATGCCAAGTTTCATCCAGATCCGTTCAGCCGATTGAGCGTGAAGGACGGACAAACATACAAACACACACTCACTCATAAACTTTCACCTTTATAATAGGTACTATTGTGATTATTGTTGTGTTTTTGTTTCAAAACGTATCTTGTTAGCTCCTACGATTAGTTAACGGGTAACTGTAACATGATCTGACGGTGGGTTCTGTACAAATCTCACCATGATAATGTAGGTGAAGTGACTTCAAAATGAGCATTAGGTGGAACTGCAGCTCACTGCATCTTAGATTTCACGGTAAGGTTTTTACAGAATCCGCCAAAGATAGATTTAGATAGCACTACTGTGATTACAACTAAACAACATGACCACTCGTTAAGAAATTATGTTGTTTGCTATTTATAAAATACTTAAGTTAGCATTGTGTTCGGATTTAGTCTATTCCTAAATGAAGAATGTTGGTTTTGTAATATGGCAAGAATATTTTTGGAGAGAGAAGCGGTGATCTATGGTCATTGATTTGGTTTGGCATGATGTTGGCGGGCTTTTGGAAAAGAGAAATATAATATACTAGCTTCTGCCCGCGGCTTCGCCCACGTGGATGACCGAAATTGCATGTTATAATACATATAAACTTTCCTCTTGAATCACTCTATCTATTAAAAAAAACTGCATCAAAATCCGTTGTGTAGTTTTAAAGATCTAAGCATACATACAGACATTAGGACGCGGGAAGCGACTTTGCTTTATACTATGTAGTGTTTTTACGGGAACACCGTTTGATTGAATAAAGTGAGTTTTATTTTAAAACACTTGACTACAAGGGCTTCAGTTAGTTATATAAGACTTCCACAGAACCGGCTACAAAGTCGACCATCCAGCATCTAAAATACAAAACATACAGCCTACCGGTCGCAATTATACGACCGATCACATACATAATCCTTAAGCTGTCTTTACACTTTCGCTACCAACCGATGATTTCTCCCGCTATGCCTCATAACGCATAATCTTAAGTAAGCAGGGAACCTATTAACTTTTATGGCATATTAACGAGGTAACATAACTAAAGATTAACTGAAGATTAGCGTTTATGTAACGGAGGATTAAACGCTGGTTAATGAGGTATCGATTTAATGTATGGTGATGGAACTGATGGACTTATTTAGTGTTTCTTTGGTTAAGGAGGATTGGTTTTGTTTTTTTTTTTAATTAATTGTGAATAGGTTTATTAGATGATTCTCCCAGAAATATAATTACTGGCCTGTGGAGCTGACGAGACCTGGAGTGGTGATCGCTTAGTGTGCAGGAAGATGGCCCGAGGATCTTAGAGGAGGCGAAGGAAGGGTGTTATGAGGCAGCCTAGGAGAAGCCTATGTCCAGTTGACTGCGAAAGGCTAAGTTAATTGATTGAAACATTAAATTTTGTTCGGCGGTATGCAATAGAAATATCATTTCATTAATATGCTATGTTTTTTACACATATTTTGAACCTTCGAAAAAAATAATCTCAAGCATTTGAACTTCTTGCAGTAGCGTTTTTCAAAATATGTAACTGGCCAGTATTTTGTGCACAGATTTTTCGATGATATTAAAACTCCTTGACGACATAAACCCATTGGTTAACGGAAAAAAGTGCAATAAAAAGAATACTTGAGAATTTTATTAAAAAAAAAAAACTACATAAATGTTATTGAACAACCATGAATCAGGGATGATTATGTTTTCTATACACACGCCTCAAAAAGGGTGAAAATCACAGAAAATTGTCTTTACCAATTCTTCATTTTTTGCCTCAATACAAAGGACAAATAAGAAATTGAGGACAGATGCGATTGTATGTAAGATCTGACAATGCGCAAAGACAGAAAAAAAAATCGCACAATCGAAAAGAATTCACAGTTCTAGTCTTTGTGTTCCCCCAATCGAAGTTATATTAAATTTAAAACCCTTTTTAAATACAATCGAATGATATTTATTGCGTTTTTTTTTTCGAATCGATTCGATTTCAGCGTGTAATGCTCTAGATACGGACAATTGGAAGAAAAAAATCCGTAAGGGTGCGTTATGGGTAACTTGAGGTCATACTTGCTCACACCCCTATACTTCCTGTTTAAAGACACAGGGCTGCCACTAAAGGTTTTCTATACCGTATTATTATAATACAAATTTAAAACATTTATTTCATTTTAAAAAGTTTTTCAAAATATAAATCAGAAAAATCACAACAGCTGTTTGATTTTTTATCAACAGAAAAGTGAAATATTTTTTGTAAAAGGCTTACTGAAATAATAAAAGAAGTAATGATTGAAAATTCTGTATTATTAAATAGAAATAAGCTCTTGAAAGAGAATATTATCTATAATCTCGTCTTCAAAAGATCCCATCTCTGAAGATTCCACTTTGATTATATGCTTTTTTATTAAACCACAATAACATATTATATTTTTCCCCTGTAACTATAATCTAATTTATTCCCACAATACCTACTCATCAAAAATAGTCTGCTTTAGTTATAATAACGTCATTTTAATAATAAAATAATTTAATATCATAGATATTAGTATTTTACGACCACACAATCTTCGTATCTATCAATGATATTAAGTTTATTTATAGTGAAAACGAACTAAAGGTAAACGTCCATTGAGCCGCTTCAATCGCAACGCACCGTTGTTCCACAATATAAATATTTTATATTGTGGTTGTTCGTTGTTTTGTTTATAAATGGAAAGAAAAGAAAGAAAAAATGTTTATTCTGCACAAACAAAACTAACATTTATAAAAAAAAATACTTAGTAGTAACTAAATACACCCGTGCAAAGCAGCTAAATGAGGTGGGAACCGCCAAAAACTTTGTAAAATGGATGACTCAATTTCAATTGAACTAGTAGAAAGCTACAAGGAATTATATACCATCGAAAACATTCGAATTTGCGAAGAAGAGGTGATATACGGTTATAGTAGACGCATATATGCCATCGACAAATCCGTTCAATACGTTGCGTACCGTTTATGCGTTGCGGTCGGTGCGGACCAGTTGACGCTCACCTTAAAACTGGTTCGACGCTTGAGAAGACTATAGCATAAATCAAAACGGCTTTTATTAATTACAGTAGAATGGAACACATTCTCTTTTAATATAAAAGACAATTTAAATATAAATAAGAAATTATGTGAGGTTTGTTTTTGGGAAATCCAAATTTTTACCTACTGTGGTTTTCTACGTGGGATAAATAATTAATTAAATGTTATTTTTTATTTCCAATTGTCAATTAATATCAACTTATTTAAATATCGTGGTATTTACAATTAATAAAATAACTTACTTAAATATTAAATGAATACATACGTAAAATATTTTTAAACTTTAAATTGTTTAATCTTGTTTTGCCAACCCTAGCCATAACAATCGCATCGCAATTCGCAAGTACAGTAATTCCGCGACAGGTCACACATACGACAGCTCGTGAGAATGCGCGTACGCAGCTGACAGAGACACCCGAATCGAACCGATGACAGCCGAAGAATGATCCGTATTGTTCGAATTGTAATAGTAATTTTGTTTATTTGGTAAATGGCTTTTGATTATTACTTGAGGAGGCAAACAGAGGATTATATTATGAATGATCCCGTAATGGAAGAAAAATAGAGTTGATGATACAGCTGCTTTTAGTCAAGTTGGAGTTGAAAGAGTCAAATGATTGGGTTATAGTGGTGTTTTCTTTTGGTTGTCTTGTCTTAGCTTTTGCATAACCACTTCTTTCTCTCAACCCTTTCTTCTGTACCTTCTTCTTCTTGTGTTGATAACTCATAATTTTCCCGACCCTGTGCGTAGCGACTCGGACCAGCCTTAAGAAGACAAGCCGGTGACATCGGCATCAAAGCTTCTTCCGCAAGCTGGCTGACCTTATATATATAGACGCCAGCACATCAAGCTATCCCAAATTGTCAAATATTCTCAATTGAAAATGAACCTTAACGTTTTGTAATAAAGTTGAAAATCTTTCAAAGAAATTTGACAGGTTGGGGTAGCTTGATGTGCTGGCATCTGTACATAACCAGATAGGAAGTCTCTATTAGTTTTGGTGTGTTGGATAGAACTATCTGCTATCTATACTAAAAGAAGGAAAGAAAAATCTTTATTAATCAATTGAACAAAATAATATACTTACTTTTATGTGCAAAACGCGTTGCACAGTATAAGCATCAGTGCTTAGATAGGCAACTCATTATTAGTTTTGGTAATTTTCCAAGAGTATCGCGGGATATTCCGAAATGCTTACCGCTACCCCGGTACATAAAGGACTAAGGAAAGAACATGGATGGGTTTTAGTCAGAGTCGAACACTCCCTTCCGCTCCACCCAGAGCGGGAGGAGTCATTTGATGATATCCCACCCTCAAAAAAAAGTCTTTCTTTCAATCCTCCATCATCTTAAAAAACGTGTTCGAACACACTACATGAAACTATTTACCAGTCAATTTGTATTACAATTAGTAATTAAACTTATCAAAGAACGTGTTTTACACACAACATGAAACTTCTACACGAGTTTATTGGTATTACAGACTTATGTAATTAAACTAATTACAGTTATTGAACTCTATTAAGTCTTTAACCGATACGTTTGACCGAACAACATTTACTGACCGACCCTGACTGTAACTTGGACAGCAAACTGAACTTCAGAATAGAATAGAATAGAATTGTCTTTATTTGCCTAGAATGTATTCCCCTGACCTTTTAGCAAGAACAACACCAATTTCATCACCATATTGTCCCCATAGAGAGGAGAGGTGCCCCAATGGTATCGGCTTCGACTTACGAATTGTAGGTCGTATGTTCGAACCCAAGCGTTGTAATTTGTGTATTTAATGTAATAACCACTGCTCTCAAAACGGTGAAGAAAAACTTCGTGAGGTAACCGGTATGACGTGGAACCAAAAAATAGAAGGCATGTGACTTCCGCCAAACCGCACAGGGGTTGCCTGGTGGATTGTGGCCAACTCCCTCTCTTAGGCTTGTGTCCCACTCCTGGAAACATTATAGGCTGATTATGTAATCAACTGCGTAGTAATTGATCTAAAGGACGGAAAGTCACATGCAGAAATACTGTTTTTATCCAGTTCAATCAATCTGCCAAGCCTTTTCCCAACTATGTTGGAGTAGACTTCCAGTTTAACCGGATGCAGCTGAATACCAGTATTTTACATGGAGCGACTGCCTATCTGACCTCCACAACCCAGTTACTGTTTAACACGATACTCCTTGGTAAGACTGGCTGTCAGACTTTCGGGTTTCTGACTACCCGTAATGACTGTCAAAGATCCACGAATAACAGCCGGGACCAACGGCTTAGCGAGCTTTCCGAGGCACGGAGGAGTCGATATCTTAAGATGGTCACCCATCCAAGGACTAACCCCGGGAACTGGCGCATGAAATGATCCTTCAGGTTAAGTTACGCTAACCTGAAGGATCATTTCATGCGCCAGTTCCATGAACTTAAAACATTATAAGTGTTCAACTAAGTACCAGGCACACAGATTAGTAAGGAGTTCGAACGCTTCTCGGAACTGAAACCCTTTCATACACCGGAACATCATGCAGTCGGAACAACGATGTTCTTCAAAGGCCACAAAACCTGACATCCGACATTCTTGCTAGCATTGTACACCACTCAACTAAATATTATAATATCTACTCACCCACTTCCGTTCACAGCGTTATACTAATCATTAACAATGACTTTCTCGTTGCTGTCCTTAAGCCTTCCTGGCAGATTTTGTTGAACAAAGGAAAAAATTCTTTATCCCAATAACTATAAAGTCGATTTTCTGTTATTATCGGATCCAGATTAGTTTCCAACACATATCAAAGGAATTTAGAATGTAAAATTAGGGGATACGGTTGAATTTGGATTGTTGGAGCGATAAAAGTTTATTGATGAATTTGCGTGTTTTTTTGTAAGTTTTAATTTTTTTTTTGGTGGTTTAAATCTGTTGGATTGTATTTATATAGAGTATTAAGTGGTTTTGTCAATAGTGGTTTAATAAAGATGCAAGGGTTGATTTTCTAAAGTCTGATGGCATGATACTTAGTAATTGATGGTTCCGCATGTATTACCTATTTTATGCTGTCCAACTATTTGGATTATTTTGATAATCCGTGTGACCTAGGTTCCCTATATTTAGAGATGTGTGGTTAAACAAGTCCTTATTTCCAAAAATTCTATGGCAAGAAGTTTACCAAGCGCAGCTCAATTTTTTTTTCAAAAATCTGGGTTGAGTAAAAATAATAATAATAAAATAAAAAGGTTCTGACGTTGTAACAATAGTTATTTGTTATGCAAGGCTGGAAAGTTGATTTTTGGCTCGAGTACTTCTATTGAAACCTGAGTAAGCGAAGGATTCTAGGGTTGAACCATGAGCGAAGCGAGTGGTTCAAATATAGAATCCTGAGCGTAACGAAGGTTTCAAAGGTACGAGACGCAGAAAAGCTTTGCTGCCGAGCGCAACACACAATTTTTCACCTCACTACAGCGAGGAAACTGCTAGGTGCAAGAAAACAGGTGTTGTTGAGTTTTATTTTGTTCGAGCGTCTCAGAAACATTAACTCATGTGAAAAAAATAACAGATACTTGGCAATGTATCTTATGAGTTACATAGAATATCTCCAAAATTAAATACCCTGTACTTTGTTCTATATCCTACTTGTCCTCTAAGGAGAATGAAAGAAAAAAACTAATTTAATACAAATAACTAACTAATTTAATTGAATACATATTTATTTTTGCCAAGCAAAGGATTAAATAACATATTATATTAGTATTTATTTTATTTAAAAAATTAAACTTAAATTACTACACAATTGGGTATTTGACAGGGTAGTATTTTTATGGCATACTAGCTTCTGCCCGCGGCTTCGCTCGCGTGGAGGTCGGAAATTATCCCACAGGAATGTTCTACCGGGATAAAAAATATCCTATGTGTTAATCCAGGATATAAACCATCTCTGTGTCAAATTTCATCCAAATCTATACAGTAGTTTTTACGTGAAAGAGTAACAAACATCCATACATCCATACTTACAAACTTTCGCCTTTATAATAGTAGTAGGATTCAAATGTGACGTCACAGATTTTTTTAATCAAATGGAATACTTATTAACATTAATTCAAATTTTACAATTATATCCTCGCAAAATATTTAATTTCTGTACTGTGATGGAAGTTTTTAAGGTAAGCGGTATTATTTAATATTTTATTTTAGACCGTGTCATACATTTTCAGTGGACTGGCAGTATAGAAAATTATTAAATAGAAAGGTTCGAATTTTAAAAACTCTTTCCACGCTAGAGAGCAAAAATCGATTTTCGGCTCAGATTTCGAATGACAAACAGACTCCTTCCGAGCCTGTGAGGTGAAAAAACATTTCGTCATCTAAAATCTGAATATTCGTAGTTCACACACATTCAAACAAAAGGGAACCAGCTGTACATTCCTGTAACAATACGCAACACCATGTATACCGTCAAAGCTGCCGATACAAACAAAACCTCTGGGAATCTTTAACGAAAATCGGACATCGATAATCCTCCCAATGAACGAAGCTATATACCAACTTATTGTACAGTTAAACATGGGATATTAAACCTTATCTCAATGAAAAAACAGTCCATTGTAATACTTAAGATACCTTTGGCACACCAAAAGCTCAGTAGAAAATCACAAACTTTTGTTATACGTTTGTTAAAACATTTTCCATTCAAAAATGAACTGTACACCTGCGTAATAAGAGTTAGGGCTTCCAATGAGGAAGAATAATTAAAAACCAGTAGTCGTCCGTCAATAGAATGCAATCCCGCAAATCTGCATTCAAAATTAGATTGTTATCTGTTAATGTGGCCGGTTCCACAATATCCGGTTGGAACCAGTTATTGTTGGTAAATTCTACGGTAAATAAAATCGGGATTAACGAAAGAAAGTCCTTACATTTTTATAATGAAGTACTTAATCTTCTGTTAATTGAATTGTGAGAGTTAAGTGGTGTCATCTGCCCCTTTCGGAGCACCATTCACCTTACGACTTATTGAGTACAAAAGGTTGCTTGAATAACATTCTCGAGTCGGAAGTCCTGTACTTCCATGCAGAAGAAAGTCCTATTCATTAAGATCTTAACAGATTGTATCTTATTTATAGGAATTACACGCTTGGTTAACACATTTCGTCGCATTTCAGAAGTAAGTACTTAATTCTTTGATTAGGACAATAGTTTGCGACTAATCGGAAGATGAATGGAGCATACAGCTTCAGTAACTTTGGCGAATTTTGGTTTTGTTTTCTTTATGAGAAACGGACAGATGGACATCACTCATTGTGAAGTATTGAGGTCATGAGAAAATGGCTAACGGATGAGTTTGACTGTCCATTGAGTACTTATTTACATTATTATCTTATTTTTTTTAATTCCAGCCAAAAGAAATCTTACTCCACTGCATCCCTTAAGGTAAATGCGCAAAGGTAGTCAGCGAAATTAAAATGTTCTTGATTTTTTAGCACTTTGCTAATGAATTTAGTAATGAATAATTATAGTAATGAAGAAGTTATTAGAATTTTTATACAAGATAAAGCTTATGTGTGCCTTTTTTCTGAGGGATGGAAATCATCAAATGTCTCCTCTAGGTGGTCGCGGAAGAGAGTGTCAGAGTCTTGCTGACTAAAATCCATCCATATTCCTTCCTTAGCCTTGCTGCCACTGCTTTCGAAACGGTGAGGATTAACCTTACAACCAAAAATTCAAAGACATGTGACTTCTATCAACCCGCAATGGGCGTGGTGGATTATGTCCCACTTGTTGGTACACGTGGGTGTACCAACCATAAGTACCACTCTGCCTAACCCTTCAGGGAAACAAGGCGTGATGCCATGTTTAATAAAGTATAGAGCTTCACTTTTTTGCTAAATTTGTCATCTATCTCAGGGAGATCAGCAGCCAATTGTATGGTTTCCTTAACCCTCAGATCAGCATACATTGACAACCGACAGGTTTCGGGACCAAAAACGATCTTCCACTGGATTTAACTCGGTTTAAATTCATTGGACTATTTGATCTTTATCTTTGCACCTAAACAAATACAGTACGGGGCTATTTCAATTGAGATTTATTAAATGGGATTTTATATTTAATCGTAATGAAGGTAAGGTTTAGATTTGCGTGGTGGTTTGGTGTCGGAAAGGTGGAAAAATTGTCTCATTATGTTATTTTATTAACGTGTTGTGTGGTCTAATTAAAAGCTGAAGCGGTTTATTTCACTGTTGAATTAAAAGTATTTTAGAACGCAACACTGGAAGTGGGGAACGTGTTCGAATTGGTAAGATATTGTTCTAGAAAATGAAAGTGTTTATAGACTTCATAGAAACTTCTGGATACCTAATCCCTGAATGACCTGATAATCTATCTTAATCAGTAATCCCATAATGTTCTCACTGCTGGGATATAAGCTTCCTCTCTTCAAATTCAAAATAATACAACTAAATATAACTTCACGCTCCCATCTTCCTTCTCACACCACACCACAATTTCGCACATCCAAATGATCAGCACGTCGTATTCAGTGCAGATTAAGTCTCAGGTCTTTCGCTCGACGGAGTGCGAATGCCCACTCGATCGAAGTCCCATACCCTATTGTTGGAAGGTAAAAACGATGATGTCTGCGAACTTTTGTCGCATTGTTTGCGCACTGATCGAATTAGTGATGTGCGCTTTCGCTGTGGGCTTTCGCAGTGAGGATTATGTCAGTGTAGTTTTATTGAGCTTGATTTTTGGAGCGTTTTGTTTGAGGTTAGGTTCGGTTGTCATTTGTTTGTGTTCAGTTTGGGAGATAGCTTTTTGAGGTGATGGTGATTGGTGGTACTTACTTTGTTACTTAGCAACTTACTGATAGTTTGGTTTGATAGCTTATTCTATAATGTAGGACTTACTGAACTACTAAACTTTTCTTAAGACTGCGAACCTTTACTTCGTGTCTATTGCCACTCCCAGTACTATTATTTCTTGATTGCACAAATTATTATTTACGTACCTAGTTTGTTATTTTTAAGAATTCTGTTTGTACCTATCCATTGCTTTTCTATATACAAATGTTAGTCTATATAATATATGAGCGCAACATAATGTTATTGATTCTTATAATATTATAATATTTATAAGTCATTAAATTATAATTTCGATGTACTAATATCTAACCTATAACTTGTATGTTTAGTGCACACTGTTAATATAAGTTGGTTATTAAATAAATAAATAAATAATAATAATAAAACTTACTGAAGGTCGTTTACTGATGCTTCAGCTTCTTGTTTTTAAAACTTCTTTTTTTCGGTTCTTTAAAAAAAAATCATCGCAGACATTAATCCTCACATGACCTGACAGATTACGTGTGGCTAGTGACCAACTTGGTGTCAGAGTTTTTATGCTACCCATGGGCCTCTGACTTAGCTTCACATGCTGTTCACAAAAATATATCTGAGACATGCTGCGTGCCTTGGGTTCGAACTCGAGACCTATGACTTAGCAGTCCGACCTTCACACCACTAGGCTATCATTGCTGTCAACTTACTTCAGTAGGTACTTAAATTAATAAGTAGTTGGTAGCTACCATTTCGACACCAGCAATTTATACTACGCTAACTCAAAAAAGCGTACTTTACAGTAGAGGCACTTAATGGAAAAAACGTGATAACTTTTACATTAATTAAGATACTGATTTGAAATTTGGTATGCTTAATAGTTAATTTATTCATTGTATATATCTCATATTTATTTTTCCTTAATTATTTATATTTTTAGGGTTCCGTACCTCAAAAGGTAAAAACGGAACCCTTATAGGATCACTTTGTTGTCCGTCTGTCTGTCTGTCTGTCTGTCTGTCTGTCAAGACCTTTTTTCTCAGGAACGCGTGGAGGTATCAAGCTGAAATTCATATCAAATACTCAAGTCTATGGTCTCTTGGAGCTGTGAAAAAATCAAACTTCTAAGTCAACGCGATCAAAAGATACTCCCGTTTATGCCGCAAATTTTCGACACTCGCAAGGGAATCAAAACCTACAGGGTACTTCCCGTGAACTCAGAATCTTGAAATTTGGTACGAAGCAACGTCTTATAACACAGATAAAGGAAAAATTGCGAAAAGCATAAATTTTTAGTTACATCATATAATAAAAATATTTTTAATAATTTTAAACTTATTACCCCTTTACTCATGAACGCGTAGTGGTATTATATTGAAATTCTTAACAAATACTCAAGTCTATAATATCTTTAAGCTGTAACAAAATCAAACTTCTACGTCAACGCAATCAAAAGATACAGCAATTAAAGCCGCATATTTTGAAACTCGCAACTACTCGCAAGGGAATCAAAACCTAAAGGATACTTCCAGACGACCTGGAATCTTGAAATTTGGCATGAAGCAACGTTATAAAGTACACATATAGGAAAAATTCCGAAAATCTTAAATTTTTAGTTACATCACATAGTATATTTTTTTTAATAATCATAAACTTACTAGCTGACCCAGCAAACGTTGTTCAGCGATTAAAAAAAAAAAACAGATGTTGGCCGATTCTCAGACCTACCCGATATGCACACAAAATTTCATGCAAATCGGTTCAGCCGTTTCGGAGGAGTTTGGAAACAAACACCGCAACACGAGAATTTTATATATTAGACTTGCTGACCCAGCAAACGTTGTTATGCGATTAACAAAAAAAAATAAAAAAATAGATTTTGGCCGATTCTCAGACCTACCCGATATGCACACAAAATTTCATGCAAATTGGTTCAGCCATTTCGGAGGAGTTTGGAAACAAACACCGCGACACGAGAATTTTGCTTCCCATTCCCTCTCGCTCCACACCATGGTCTGAACCAGGGGCCCGGCCCTACGAGAGGTCGCTGCCGCCGATACCATAACTTTTACTTATATACCTACAGGTTTGTACGGAACCCTCGGTGCGCGAGTCTGACTCGCACTTGGCCGGTTTTTTTTTATTTAGCGCGACTTAGTCGTTTATAAACGTAATTCATCAATAAAATGTTACATGTTATACACGTCTAACTAATGTTAGCGTATTTTAGTAGGTACGGGTGGTTGATCATATTCAATATTTTTATAAAGAACATGTACTTACAAAAATAAAATAGTCAACGTACCATTAAAAAAAGAATTAATACGATAACACATAAGTATTTGCTACGTAAAAGTCGCTAAGTAGTTAATTTTACAAACGAACAAGTATACACACGAACGCACTAAACTACGCTAACTATGAGTTAGCGTAGTGTTGCACGGACATTGACCAAAGTGGCTCCAATTTTCAAAAAAACCTAGCCTATTACTATTAACCATACTTTAACATACGTTAGTAGTCCTTAATAACACATTCAACAAACCTCGAAGTGATATCTCACTATTTTTATCAACACTCATTAATGACTATTCTTCCTTTTTTGTTAATTCCACTAAATGTTCTCGAGCTCGTTGTCGAGACATTTTTGTAATAGTAAAATAACACTAATAATAGTTTAAATAACTGGTTACAATAACAGTATATATTATGATTAACTGCAAAAGTTATAAAATCGCGAAATCGCGTACACTCCGCTGTTAATAGTTGGCGTAATATAAATCGAGTGATTTCAAGAAGTACCTTTACTTAGCTTTTTATAAGATTTGTAACTTTCTTATTTTTGTATATTTCTTCACAATTTTTTTATGACATATGTATAAACACATTTTAAGCAACTTGGCATAAAAAAACGTTTTTACCTAATTTTCGAGTTAGCGTAGTATAAATTGCTGGTGTCGATTTGTTTGCACAACAATGACAACGTTCACATCACCCACAGCCATCGTGAATCTGACATAATTACACTCTAGCAGATCAGACAGTAAAAATTATCCACCCCAAAAAGACGCGTCAGTAAGTATCATCAATCGAATCAATCAGACGCACGTCCACTCGACGTACCGCCATTATATCGATAGGTAGTCGATGGCGGGCTCCGATTATGAGACGAAATTGAGTGGTTGCAGTGTGGTAATCTGCAATTCTGCGATCGAAGTCTATCGGACTAATTATTTTACGTTTCAGCTTTTCAAAGAGGATTTATTTTTAATATCTATTATTAAGATCGCAGAAGTTGGCGGTGTACCCCGTGCCTAAGCAAGCACGTTAAGCCGTTGGCCCGGGATTGTCCGAAAGGGTTACCGCTACCCCGGAACATAAGGGGCTAAGAAAGGAACATGGATAGGTTTTAGTCAGTAAGAGTCTAACACTCCCTACCGCCCCACCCAGAGCGGGAAGGGTCATTTGATGATTTCCCATCTTCAAAAAAAAGCCGTTGGCCCTGCGCTTGATCTGTCTCCGGTCATATTGGATTGGAATATGAGAGTGAAGGTAGAGAGAGTGGACCTGTGTCTGCGCATTAACTTGTGCACTACAGTATCTTCGTCGTCATGGGCTGTTCACGTCTGATATTGGTCGCCATAGCTGAAATGTAGTCTGGAAGAGGACTAATAAGTGGCAGGAAGCTTATATATCTTCAACCAGGGCTCGGAAACCGGTTGAAATTCTTAATTCTAAACCGAAATCGATTTAGGTTAAGGTTTGCACTTTACCGGTTTTTACCGGTATATGTGGGAAACCGGTTTTTAATGAATTTTGGTTTTGAAAGTGAAAATTAACCGGTTAAAACCAAATTTGAACACCCCCGCCCCCGCCACTCACAAGCACGGTCAAGACGTTGCGATGTCATTTAGTTACAAAATAGTCGCATCAAGTCGCATGCAAGTTCTCAACGTCGCCGCCACCGTCTTCCTTCACCAAATTTCGTAACTTGTTGGAAGTGTTAAAAAAGTAGACGAAAAATATTTACGACTTACGGAATTAACCGGTTAATTCGGGTGTCAAAACCGTTTGTGCTTATGTAACCGGTAACCTTTATCATTTGGGTTACATATGAACAGTTCACTTGTTTAACCGGTTAATAAAGGAACGATATATTTACCGGTATTTCATCGAAATTAACCGCTCTTTTTAAACCGGTTCAGAGCCCTGTCTTCAACAACGTGAAGTTAACTCAAAAACTTGGTAGTAAGTAAAGTTAGTTAAGTAGATACTAATTAATGGGGCTACCACGCAACCTTCATCTATCAAATGAAAAATTAATTCGTAAATCGGCCCAGCAATCCTGGAGAAATGACGTTGTATAGAAAACTTACAGACGAACATACCTACCACTTTCTCGACCATTTTAAACGGGGACCATTTTAAATTTTCACTGGGTCTAACAGCAATACACAAAACGCAGATTACACGCATTAAAAGTAATAAACATTGTGTTCAATGATTTTAGTACCTACACAGAATAATCTTTTATTAAAATGACAAACTTCTTCAGTAGCCTATAATTGAATTCAAGCGAGATAATCCAATCACACAATATCACGCGCATATTTAAATATCAATTAATCAGCTACAATAACGAATCGATCACATTGGCGTTTGATCCTCAAACTTTTGCATAAGAAAGCTTCAATCAATCAAAAAATCGAATTCGGAACGTTTCTAAATTCAAATTTAAATTTCCAAAATAGAGCAATTCGAACACGCCTGTTCATGTACAAAGGAACCATCGTGTTGTATCGATTTTTAAATTGTAAAAAAAATTATTAGCATGAAAATATCGATATAACGGATTTGTTCGTAGTACAATGTGTGACAAATACGCGAAATGGTATCCCTTTGTAAACCAAATAAATTAACATAAATGACATTGTGTCATGTGCATAGGCAGTGTGCGATATGCTAATTATATTTTATTGTGATCGGTGTGGTGAATCGCTTAGGAATCGAAATCATTTGTCGATACGCGATTTCGTGGAAAATCTGATAGCTTTATAGCTAACTTATGGCGTATTACGAATTTCTTGAACAGTAATGTGATACTTTTATAGAATACTTACAAAGGAGAATAATATTAAATGCAATGAGTTTCTTTTTTGTGTATTGAGACAAACAAACTACATTGTATTACGTTATTGTGATGTGGAACAAAAGAGGGTTTAATTAAAACATTAATTTCTATTTTGATTCGAAGACAAGAATTTAAGTTCCCAATTGTTTTATTTAATTAAATATTGTGTACGCAATACTTACTACTCTCTGTTGTATTTTCCTACATAAAATTTTTCTCATATTACGATTATCCTTGAATCCGCCATTAAACTGATGAAGATATTAAATCCTCTAACACTAACCGGATTACGAATCGTTTATGAATTTATTTGCTTTATTATAGGGGAATTGGCAATTCAAGTGTGAACTTTATTACATGACACATTAGTTAAAATCTAGACATATTTCTATTGATAAAATCAATAACATATTCCATAAAGACAGGCACACATAAATTTCATGCTCCAATAAAAAGTTGCTGATGATATTATTAGATTTGATACGTATAATTGAAAGAGTTTTCATTAATGGGCCATTTGCCTATCCTAAATTAAGTATTTATAACACTTTGCCAATAAACGAATTTGTAACGGTCTGTTGAGTTCCATTGTGCATCGTATCATGCAATTTAAATCACAGTAGCTGAAGCAATAAAAATAATAAAGCTACCTGCATTTACACATGTTACAAAATCTGCATACATATTTTCGTGCCCCAGTCATATGTAAAAATCATTTATCGACATTTTAAATTCTTTTATCAACGGCACATGTACACTGCGACGCGAATCGCTCAATAGATTTTTTATTGCCAATAAAATGTGTACGTAGTTAATTTGCGTATGTTGCATTGTAGACCGCACATTGTGCGTACACGTCACTCCACCGCCCTTAGGGCGCGACCCGCTGCCCTCGTGTCGCCAACATTTCACACAACGTTACAATTCAATTATCGAATGCTTTCATTGTGTCATATTCATATTTTTAAATGGCCTTCTACGTTTTGGTGGCCATGTCGATTTCTCGACAAAACCTCATTTGAATTTGAAGCAAACGGTTGACATTTTTGAATTTTTTTGCGATTTCGATAAGGAACATCTTGTATCACTTACGAATTTGCATTTAACTTTGTATTGTAGTTTTATTGGATCATATCGTACATGATAGACATATGCTAATTCTCATTGAAATTATATTGATCCTTAGCCGTTGGAATTATTGCCTCCTTTGATACGACAGAATGTTATTCTTCAATCTAGCTTCCGTTATGATTTCTATTGATGTTAAAATTGCATTATTATGGATCAATTCTTGACCTTAAAATATTCCAACGGTCTTCTAGCTTAGAAATCGATACGTGATTGTGTTTTTTAAGTAGATATTGTGTGAAAAAAGAATTTACATTCGATTCAGTTGTTATGCTACCGTATGCAGAGCTTCTTACAATATTCGAGTATTTAAAGATGGGTGCAATTGGATATTTTAAAAAGAAAAAAATATAGCATTTTTGCGAAATGTTTAGCTTTTCATTGTAATTCCAACACGGAATAACATAACCTAACAACACGTTTATATCCTCCGAAGGGTTGGGAAGATTTATATATCTAGCTTGTAGTATAGGTACCCACATTTCACCAGTTATGTTTAGGCTTCATGTAATGGGGGGCGAACCGATTTCCCTTTTTTTCCCAGAATTGTTTATTAACGGAGCACAAATACAAAATACGTAATACCAAATGTTGGTTTTTAATTCGATTTGTACACAAATTAGGTACTATGAAACATTTATCAAGCTGCGTTACCTATGTAATACTGAGAAAGACGAAATAAACTGAGTACCGAACCCTTATTTCTCTTAGTCTTTTTGGGTACTTTACGATGTATTGCAATTGGAAAAATTTACTATTAAAAAAAAGCTCAAGCAAAGAAACAATTCCAATAACAGTAGGTAAGTTACTTCATTTTCTGCGCAAGTATTTGAATTGAGTCGCAGAAGTTACAAAACGAGTCGTGTATTGGTATTTTTGTATATTTCCAATAGGTATACTGTCAGTGTATTTATGTATACGCATTTTCGTTAAGAATTAAGATGGGTCTTGCAAGATTTACCTATAATTTTTTTTTTTATTTTCTTCGAATGTCCAGTCACTATTATTAATTATTTAACCGACATCAAATAAGGATATTGTATTTTTTATGATTCATCCAGGTCATTATTTATAACGTATAAATGTTTACTAATTGTAAAATATAAAATGATGGCTTTCTTATTTATCAGGCGTGAGTGTGACACAAGGAAAATATATTATTTTCTACTTAGACATAAATCTTGTTTGACTTTACACCACAGTTTTGTTCAGTTTGACTTAAAGTTGCCTACTTTGCTCATTGCTGATCAATTACCTCTCTATAGCTGTAAGTTACAGGGTCTCGTGTTTGACCCCGCCTTAAGCAATATGTCTTAATAGTGTAGGGAATATAACACAACACAATATTAGTTATATATTTTTTTTAAAGACACAAAGGAAGCTTTTTTATGCCTTGATTTTACTTAACTTGTCAAAACCATTAATTTATGTAATAAATAATTTCCTCTCGAATTAAACATGGTTACGCAGATAGGTACCTAAATAAGATAAAACATAAAACATGCCTATAAATACTTTGTTTTCTCAATGAGCAGTACAACGAAATATCGCTAAGTGGCCATCTGAGTGGTTCAGGTGAGACGACCGCGGGCTGTCATACGAATTTATTCTTGTTTCATACACCAACTCATCATAAACAAAAAGACGAAGCATCAGAGTGAGACCGTGGCGCAGAACGCGCGCAACCAATTTGCATTGTACGCCCGGCTAGTAAACGTTTAAAATTCTTATTTCGAACTGTTGGTCTCGTTCTGCATAATAACATCCGTAAGGCAATGGCAGTTACTTGGCCAATGGGGAGGCGCAGTGCGCACTCGTGGGCGTAGTGGAGCGCGCGGATTGGTCCGCTCGCTCGGGTTTATCACTCGATTTGTCGGTAGCGGCGTCACCGCAGCCGCGCGGCGCGCGATTGTCGATTGTCGCCATTGTGTCGAAGGAGCGACGGACGCGCGGAGCTCGCGCTGCTTTGATTTGCAACACGCGATACGATAACGCAAATCAACTAAATCGATCGTGTAATAACAGTTACGTACACAATGACAACAGTTTATAATTTTTGAGAATTTGTTTATTTTTGCGATAAAGATTTGTGTGTGTAGTGCCGGCGGACTTTGTTTTGGAACGTGATTGAAAGGCTTCATTCTGGATCTGGAGTTACACCAACGTGCCAGCGGTCACTTTATGAGGTAAACATAGTTTTCTTAGTACAAAAAACCTGTGGTCGGACGTTTTTATGATGGCGGCTGTTCGCTGAGGTCGAAACACTGACGATGGTCGATGAACTTGTGACCAATCGATTTGTTTTGCTGTTTGTTCCACGATTGTAGTTTCCTGCTTTATGTCTAGTAAGTAAAAATACCCTCGATCATTTTTCTTGGTAAAGAATGTCAAGGCCGGAGTGTTACAGATTACCAGCTGCTGAAACCGAATGAAGTAAGCTAGATATTCTGTTATATTTATTTAATGTACCTCCTACCTATTGGATATGTCTGCTTAACTCTGCTTTTGTTTTTGGTTCTTACTTTTTGCAATCATGTAGGCGTTATCAGTTTCAGCCGGTGGATTCTTTAAAAATGTCACCGTGTTATCTGACGTGAAGTGAGTTTACGGCGTGCTGACAGTAGTGTCAATCTGGCAGCACCTGATGTCACTTCACCTAAATTGTCACGGTGAGATATTTACAGAATCGACTGGCTGGTAGGTACATACCTACTGTAACATTTCGGTACATTAAGGTATTGTGTACCTACTTGCCTACATAAGGTATGTGGGTAGGTAGAAAGTGGGAGCCCATATCAGTAAAAAATTGATGTTACCTATTATCCATTTATTTTTGTATACCTACCTACGGGCGAAGAACCCTTCCACACTAATAAAATTCAGGGCGTGTCCACTTTTATTAGTATTTATAACTGAGGCGGCTTATAAAAATATGTAAGAATCTGTTGCAAATCTTTGTGTCCATCTAGAACATTAATTCATTACATAAGTTCAAGTAGGTAGTTACTTTATTATATTTAAGTACCTACTTCACGCAATAAATAATATTTAATAATAAATAACAGTCTACAAGTACCTAGGTAGGATAGGTTAGACCTACCTAGGTATATCCAATCGAAAATTTATAAATCCCTTGATCTGTTCCTACCCGTCCAGATTCAAAGTTTTTTTTTAAAATTAGAATTACGTAATGTACCTATTTACCTATTCATAAATTGGTAGGCAGGGAGCTGATGGACTAATAAAACCTTATTAGCATCCGACCTTCCGTCTTCTTATGATAAGAAATATAAGAAGAGGAGCTGCGCCCTTCTAACTAGACGCCGCGCGCCGTCCCTGAGTCGATCCTCTGACTTGGCAGACAGACGCTGTTCATTACATCCCCTGCTATCTGTGAACGTGCCGTAGATAGGTACCTAGCTACTAGGGTAAATAACTTTTTCACCTCACAGGCTCGGAAAGAGTCTGTTTGTCATTCGAAATCTGAGCCGAAAATCGATTTTTGCTCTCTAGCGTGGAAAGAGTTTTTAAAATTCGAACCTTGCTATTTAATAATTTTCTATACTGCCAGTCCACTGAAAATGCATGACACGGTCTAAAATAAAATATTGAATAATACCGCTCACCTTAAAAACTTCCATCACAGTACAGAAATTAAATATTTTGCGAGGATATAATTGTAAAATTGGAATTAATGTTAATAAGTATTCCATTTGATTAAAAAAATCTGTGACGTCACATTTGAATATGCCATAAAAAACTACCCTGTCAAATACCCAATTGTGTAGTAATTTAAGTTTAATTTTTTAAATAAATAAATACTAATAAATTAAATAAATACTAATATAATATATGTTATTTAATCCTTTGCTTGGCAAAAATAAATATGTATTAAATTAAATTAGTTAGTTATTTGTATTAAATTAGTTTTTTTCTTTCATTCTCCTTAGAGGACAAGTAGGATATAGAACAAAATACAGGGTATTTAATTTTGGAGATATTATATGTAACTCATAAGATACATTGCCAAGTATCTGTTATTTTCTTCACATGAGTAAATGTATCTGAGACGCTCGAACAAAATAAAACTCAACAACACCTGTTTTCTTGCACCTATCAGTTTCCTCGCTGTAGTGAGGTGAAAAATTGTGTGTTGCGCTCGGCAGCAAAGCTTTTCTGCGTCTCGTATCTTTGAAACCTTCGTTACGCTCAGGATTCTATATAATCCTTCGCTTACTCAGGTTTCAATAGAAGTACTCGCGCCAAAAATCAACTTTCCAGCCTTGCATAACAAATAACTATTATATATCTAGGTTTGTAGGTACCTGCTTAGTATTACCGTCACTATTATGAAGTACACAATATGAAGACAATTCAATTCCTGATCTCGAAGATCTTGTACTATTTAAGAGGCTTTTTTCATGCAGCAGTGGAACAGTTAGGAAGATACAAATGCGTTGACAAGTGGCGTTCTTGACAATCCGAAACGCTGAGATAACGAATTGTTCGATTAACAATTTTAGAATTCAAATCGACGCAGAGCGATTGACACTTGTCTAGGCCCCTGGTAGTGGTCAATGTGATCAGATTCTCTTCTTCGGCTTGTCGAAGGCACGACAGTATTAAATTTTGCTGGCCCAAATCTCCGCAACTTCCTCGACACCGTCTGTGGTAGCAAAGAGGTCGCTGTGCCTGAATTTTTTTGAACCAAGAAGGCAGAATATGGGGTACCATAAATTTACTCTGTGGGACGTGCATAATGGAACATCAATAAATGTTATTCTCATAAAGTTACAGTTACCTACCTAACTTCTTATAAAAATGGAGACTGTGGTTGAGTACCGACGCCGACGCCGGCCGTCGCCATTTTTGGTGCGTAAGAGTATCTTATGCATGTTGCGCAGATCCCCGGTCAAAATAAACATTTAAAATCATGGAGGTATTCAAATTAGGCTTTTTTTGAGGGTGGAAAATCATCAAATGACTCCTCCCACTCTGGGTGGAGCGAAAAAGTGTGTAAGACTCTTACTGACTAAAACCCATCCATGTTCCTTCCTTAACCCTTTATGTAATAGGGTAGTGGTAACCCGTCCGGACAATCCCGCTGAATTCAAAGCAGGCTGTGAATCAGTACTTCTTGAAATGCCAAAATTACGACATAGACATGCCCCCAAAGCTCCCCAGCAGCACAGCTGACTGTTCAGTTATCAAGGCTTGATTCTATAATATAATAGGACTCATAGTAATTAATTTAAATTATTAGCCGTATGTCTTAGCTTTAGGTAGGTTGTTACGGACAACAAACAATGCCGAAAAATAATAATAAATATCTAATTTATGTTTCTCCTGTCTTACAAGATTCCAGCTCGTAGACCATTCTATTATTTTTTAGTTCCAGTTCTTCAAGAATCTCTTACTGTACTTCTAATAATAATAGGTATAGGGGTGGGGGGGGGGGGTAGGTAAAGGTCAATCAATCTGCCTAGCTTTTCCCAAATATGCTGGGGTCGGCTTCCAGTCTAACCGGATGCAGCTGAATACCAGTTTTACATGGAGTGACTGCCTATCTGATCGCCCCAACCCAGTACGTAACTGGGAAATACGAAACCCCTTGGTAAGACTGGCTGTTAGACTTTCTTGCTTCTTACTGCCCGTAACGACTGTCAAAGGTCCACGAATGACAGCTGGGACCAACGTGCGTTTCGAGGCACGGAGGAGTCTCGATGTGTAAAGATGGTCACCCATCTACCGACCTACTCCGGCAACCGTAGCTTAACCTGATGGATTTACCTGTGCGGCTGTTATAACTTAACCACGAGCTCTAAAGTTATTGTAATAATTGGACGCAAAAATAAACTAATTAGAATTTGGATTCGAAATCAGACATTGTCACGAAAGAAATGCCAGATGGAATTTGTTGATTCTTAAACTTCATCATGCAGAGGAAAATCGTCCAATTTATAAATCAATTCATTGCCATGGATTAGGAAAAGTTAAAAAACCGACTGCAGCAGAGTGATGCCGAAAATACCCGATTCAGCGCCACTGACTCGAGCGCTTCACTGTTCAGAAAAAAAAAGTTATCATTTCAACAACTGCATTAGTATCAAGAATAAAAGTCCCCATGACACATATGCTGGCCCCTAAAAATCGGCAATGTCTTATAAAACCAATTAGTCCCTGAACTGATGGCCTAATGAGCGCACAATCGCCTCTCCTTTACAGCGGGTCGTAAAGACCCTGTATTTACACGTTTATAATAGTGATTACCCTTTGTTGGAAGCCGACGATTTTTATTCTGTTGTGAGTTGTTTAGATTAATATGTAGGAATGTAGGGAGTTCTTGCTTTGTTTGGTTGATAATGATGACGTCACTGAGATATGGGGACAGGTCGAAGACCCTTCAGGAGTGTGGACAGCAAGCATAAATCATAGCACAAAAATACATTGTATTGTAATCAGCAAGAAACGGTCAAATTCGGCCAAATTATTATTTCTTATTGGTGTCCTTAGGGTGGGTTTCCAAAACCTCCCGAAACATCTATGTCCGGTGAGGACCTGCGTCAGGCGGTATGTGAGGGCGCCGTGGCGCCTTGCTAGCCACTCCTCAAAGAGGGGCCTTACCGCCACTACTGGGTTTTAGTCAGTAAGAGTCTGACACTCCCTTCCGCTCCACCCAGAGCGGGAGAAGTCATTGGATGATTTCCCAGCCTCAAAAAAAAGGGTGTTTTTCCACCACATATGCGCGAGGATGAGTAGCGGCGACTGTGCATAAAAAAAATGAAGAGCTCCTATTGGTGGCTATTCTCGCACATCTACTGTGAAAACGCACCCTAACAGTGTTGTCTACGATAGATGTAAACTTGCTTGTTACTTCAAATCATTCCTTACCCATCGGAAACATCAAGCCCTTCATCTCTTATTAGCATACAATTTAACTCCAATGACATAAAGAACTTCGAAATCAATACACGAACCATCACTAATTCTGATTACCACCTCTTCGGAGTCGGTTACATTTTAACATGAGCTTGTGTTCTCGCCGGCAGCAAACAGTAGATCATGCGTGCGTTTGCGCATCGAATTAGTACCTCTCAACGAGCGCCGATTTCACTTAGGTACCTACTGACAGACGACTGTTTTTTTTTTTGGGTGAGACAAAAGGTCGTGGTGTTTTTAAGGTTGCTTGTAAGAAATGACAGTTTTTCAAACTCAAAGTATTTATTTCGAATAAACCAGTTACAGGCAGTTTTGAATTGTCAAGGGCAACCCCGGAACATAAAGGGCTAAGGAAGGAACATGGATGGGTTTTACTCAGTAAGAGTCTGACACTCCCTTCCGCTCCACCCAGAGCGGGAGAAGTCATAGGATGATTTTCCAGCCTTAAAAAAAAAAGTGTCGAACAGTCAGAGAGATGAAGCTAGTTGCCCATTCCAAAGCAGTAGGTACCTATGGAGAAGAACGGGCAAGAAACTCCATGGGCACTCTTTTAAACAAAATATGGTTACAAAATATTGGTTACATAGTTCGTATTAATATTATACATGTGAGAACGATGCAGAACGTTAAAAGCATCCGATAGAAAATATGTAAAAATAGTTCAAAAATGTAATTAAAACAACCAGTCCCTACTGACAGCGCCCGTTTTGATGTTCGTGATCCTAGTTTTTGACATAGAAGTTTCATGCAGTGCCGTTTGTGATATATTCATGACTGGATCATCAGGTGTGCTGCTCATGTCAATTTACATAACCAGCCTATAATGTTCTTGCCGCTGGGAGACAGGCCTCTTTACTGTGAGAGGCCCTAATCCATCACGCGGGCCCAGTGCGGCTTGGAAGATATCACGTCATCACGTGTCTTTGAGTTTTTGGTTCTGGGACATGGTGGTTTCCTCACGATCTATTTCTTCACCGTTTTGAGAGCAGTAGTGAAGAAATGATTTGCTAAAAGTAAAGCTAGCTTTATTTTTTGCCGAGGCCGGCCCGGGAAGAGGTGGCGAGGCGACGACTTAGACGCATAAGCAATGGATGGAATGGAATAGATGGATCGAACTGGCTCAAAAGAAAGATTTCTGGAAGGATTTGGGGGAGGCCATTGCTCAGCAGTGGGACAGTTACTTAGGCTAAGAAAAAAAGAGCTAGCTTTTACCTTTAGCTTAAGTTTCCCATAAAATATAAAGAATCGACGGAACCATCACAGTCCTCACACAAAGAATGTAAGCGCATTTTTCGAGCGTCCAAGCGAAATCACTAAGGTTCAACGTCTGGTCGTTAATTGTCAGAACAAATTCTCTCGTTGTTTGCATCGGTGATGTCTTACGACTCGTAAGTAGTTTACAGTAGCCTGTTTGTTCACCAATGCGGTTTAGTTTGGTCTTTCGACAGGTTGTTGAAATGAAACTGAGGGTTTTGTCCGGTCATTCCAAAAACAATTGAATAACGCTAAATTATGTTTCCAAGGGCAGGTATACTACCTCCTTATAGAGCAGTATTATTTTAATATTACTTCAGTGCGAGAAAGAGATGAAGGAATACAGGAGGTATAGCTCCATTTCTTTCCCAAAGGCAAAGTGCGATTTACTGTCAACTGTCACACGATCAAAGACTGTCAAAGATTTACGAATAACAGCCGGGACCAACTTCATAACGTGCTTTCAGAGACACGGAGGGTTCTCGATATGTAATAAACGGTCACCCATCCATAAATCGACCTCGACAAGCGTAGCTTAACCTTCGATCGACTGTTATCAATTATCATTTAGCCACGAGCCCTGTACCTTTAACAGTCTATAAGAACTTATGTATGAAATCATACTCCTGCACTCCTAAGTCTAGCTAGACCTTTTATTTTTATGGTTTAGGCCTCGCAAAGAGCAATTCCATTTCACTCACAAAGACAGTCTATTCAAAACAACCTTTATTAAAATAAAAATCTGGCCCAATTGGAGTGCATTTGCCAAGTACCTTATTGGGAACACAATTGTTGCTGGTGTAATGAGTCCCGTATAATTCAAATCTACGTATTCCAATTAGATTGGAAAAATCGTAAAGTTGTTAATGTCAGACGTCAGAAAAAAACTCCTGCGCTAGCTAATGAGCGATAATGACAGGTCAGGTGTCAGAATCACACCTTATTCAAACCCTCATTACGGTTTTTCAATTTACACGGGGGAGCAACTGCTGAAATTCATAAATGTACATATTTTGTCGAGAAGCTGGTTCAATGAAAGTGGATATGTATTTCTCATACTTTTTGGTGAACCTATTTGGATGCTACAGCCTTGTAGGTAAAGCTAAACGACGATAATATCATGGCCCGCCTTTCCAAATTCAAAATTTTAAAAATATTTGTGAAACTTATTACAAAGCGTCACCAAGATTCACAACGCATGTTGCTACTGGCCGGCTACTGAAAACGAATACTTACAACTACATACAAACTCTTTCGTATGGATGTGACTACAATCATTGAAACAGTAATTTGGAAGGGCGCCATGATATCGTAGTTTATCTATAGCTGCTTGTAACTTTAACAGCCTCCTTCAGTAGCTACCTACACGGTAATTGTCAATATTTGGTGACATATTCACGGGCTACTGTCAAATCGTTGGCCTTGCAGGAAGCCATCGGCGTTTTGTTTTTTAAAACAAACTAATAATGACGTCAAGTGGGTTAATGTTTTTATTTTTTTAATTTGAGGATATGGTATTCTGTGCTTCTTTGAACAATAAAAGCATGGTAGATTTATTTTTCTGCAAAAGAAGTTAGCTATTTATAATTTGCAAAAAAACAGCCGAAGCCAGACTAAATTTGCAGGTTCACTGCGATCTGTACCTTTCTGCACTTGGTACAAGTTTTTTTTCTCATTGAGGAAGATTGAGGTGTGTTAAGGTTATATTTTTTATTGTGTCAACTATTATTATAATTAGATAGAACACCTTAATTATATCGTAAAAAAACCTCTGACAGAAACATCAAATAATTGATAGAAATATAAACTGTTATTGTTTCTTGAATGACATTGATGTCTATGGCAAAAAAACACGAATATATTTTACATAATTTTTTTTGGCCTAAAATTCAGCAATGCGAATACCGTTCGGTCCTCCTTTGATTCTGGCTCTGAGACGAGAATACAAGTAAACAGCAAATCCATTACTCATTTTAAAACGCACATAAGGAAGCTATAAAACAATACTACTCGCAGTCATAAACGACGTTCAAACTAGAAAAACAATCCTGTAGTTACGTTAATTGCTGTTAAAACCTCATAATGCCTTCTAAAATAGCGTCTGGAATTAAGAATAACAGCCGAAGCAGTCAGTGGCACACGGTTGCATGGTGACAAATATTGACACATTCCGTTGACAAACACACAGACACACACCCTTTTTGACCCAAATACAGCCTTCCAGGAACATGAAAGTTTAAATTTTAAAAAGAAAAACGTTCTACGTTTGAATTTGAAATAAAATTCGTTCGATTATCCGGGATTTATGAGTGGGTCACCCTAGGTCAGAGAAGCTCGTGGCTAAGTTTGTACTAACAGCCGCACAGGTCGATAAGGTTCAGCTACGCTAGCCGGGGTTGGCCGTGGATGGGTGATCATCTTTTCATAAGGAGACTCCTCCGGGCCACGGAAAGCACGTTAAGCCGTTGGTCCCGGCTGTCATTTGTGCATATTTGACAGTCGTTACGGGCCAGAAAACCCCAAGGGGTATCGTATTGCCTAGTTACTGGGTTGCGGAGGTCAGATAGGCAGTCGCTCCATGTAAAATACTGGTATTCAGCTGCATCCGGTTAGACTGGAAGCCGACCCCAACATAGATGGGAAAAGGCTAGGCAGATGATGATGAGTGGGTTACCCTAGTAGCGCACATGTATTTTACGCACACATTAATTAGAGCGTGCCGGTGGTGTTTTCCTAAAGTGCCACTGTGTTTTTCTTGAATGTGACACTTTGTTTTGATACAGTGTCAAAGTCATTACGTAAACGCATGTCATTATTATGTCTCGTCTTGTTATTATTGGTGTGCAAGGTATTATTTTGTTTATAGTAGAGAGACCGATTTGATAGATTGAAACATAATTTATTTTCATACACATATTGTACGTTGTTTATTTTGTAAAAATTAAAATAGATAAGTAACAACGTTATTTTCTGTCATGTGTATTTTTTTACTATATTTCATAACTTACCCGTGTATTGCCTACAATGAAGTGAGAATGTCATAATGCAGCAATACCAAACATTATCCACCCTATCAGCCATACAGACAAACAAACAAACACATCTACTTACTACCAATCGCCAACCCTAGCACTAGGGTGACCATCAATTGTGTCGGACATACGTTTTCATACATTTTGTCATGTACACCCGTTATAAATGATTGCACCACCCTACGTCGTTGGGTTTGTGGTTAAAGCTGTTTTCTATACAAATCCCTGTATTGATTTGTATCATACAATCGTTTTGCTTGTATCTGTTTAGTGGTGATTGGATGGTTGGCCAAAATTAGGTTTTTGTGGTGTTATTATACATAGTGTTATTCATCATCATTATTGTAGTATTCTCTTGTCCAAGTTAGGTTTCAAGGTTCAATAAGAGAGTTTCACAAATTGATAAATGATCGTACGTCATATTATTTTATTATTAAATAGTTCAATTTTTATTAAAAATTATATGTCGACGGAAAAACAAACCATTGGTACCTTCTTGTCATTTACATTCTACTAAATCCTCATCGCCAACAGATTAAGACCCTTATCAATTTAACATAGTGGAAATACATTATTTTATTGTGTACAGGCGGCTTCCGCGCGGTTTCACCCGGTCCTATTGCTCGTAGCGTGATGTTACATAACCTAAAAAGCATATAACCTTCCTCGGATAAATGGACTATCCAACACAACAAGAATTTTTCAATTCGGACCAGTAGTTCCTGAGATTAGCGCGTTCAAACAAACAAACTCTTCAGCTGTATAATGTTAGTATAGATTTTAATTCACATTTAAAGCGTTTTCTTCCCTAATTCGCTTTCTTCCTCTCACACCCTTAACAACATAAGCTTTTCATTACTTCCACTGCGCATTTCACTTCTTACCGTCTTACTTAAGGAAACACCGGCTCGAGGGGAGAGCCAATCAGGAGCGAGGTCTTTAAAACCATCCCCGCGTCATAAGCCATTATAACACCCTCCTTAATATTAATATTTTCCACATTTTTGAACACAATAATTGTCAGCCATATTAAAAGTTGGAAGCACGTGGTGGACCGTGTATTGGGGCACTAATGCTCGTGTTGTAACGTGGAAACGTTTATTAATTTTTTAGGGTGTCTTTTAAATTTTTTTGAAATTAATAACATGATTTTGCAGTTAGTAGGTAGTGTAATAATTGATGTGAAACTCCGGTTGTTGAGTTTAGGGTGATAGACTAATAAATAATAAGCTACTGTAATTTTTGAATCAGGTTGTCTAATCATTGGATTGGATAAAATGATTGAAGACAACAGTTAAGGAACACAAAAATACTCTCGTATTCCAAACAATATAAAATGTTGTGTCATTATTTTCCTTGTATACTACTATGTTCGCTTTCACAACGTCCCCGGGTGGTCCGAAGCCCGAAAACTTAAAATTTTCATAAACCTTTGATTATCAGACTTCTCCAGCAACTAGGTAATTAGTGTTCAGGTGCATTTCAAATACTGATTTACTAAAATGAGAGCCACAACTAGACGGATCATCGCATTTCATCAACTTAATCAAAAATCATTCTGTTTCCAGTGCCGCTGGTGCGATGTGCGACCGGACCGGATTCGGGACGTCCATGGGCCACTTCCCCATGGGTCCCATGTCCGCGATGGGGGCCATCGGGTCCATGGGCTCGATCTCCGCCATGAACGGGCCCCAACAGAAGAAGGTTCAGGAGGAGCATATAAAAAGACCCATGAATGCTTTTATGGTGTGGTCGAGGCTACAAAGGCGGAAGATCGCGCAGGATAACCCCAAGATGCATAATTCAGAGATTTCGAAGAGATTAGGTGAGTTGCACAATTAATTTTCCTATACTGAGTACCAATTAGATGTTCGCCTATTGGAAGCCGTTTACTTATAAAAGCTCAACGATTTTTTCGGTTTTGTTTATTGTGGTTTGGAGAGAATTTTTCTTATGAGCATATGGGGTTCATACGACGTTTGAGGGGTTTTTTTTTTGAGGGTGGCAAAGCATCCCATGACTTCTCCCGCTCTGGGTGGAGCGGAAGGGAGTGTTAGACTCTTACGTACTAAAACCCATCCATGTTCTTTCCTTAGCCTTTTATGTTCCGGGGTAGCGGTAACCCTTTCGGACAATCCCGCTTACCCGGCAGTCGTTTGAGGGAAATATCAAACACTCAATCATCTCATAGCTAGTGTTTTCAATTTACTTTAAGGAGGTTGTTCTTGTCAGGGATCCTAGCGGTAAAACCTGGGAAGTCGTTTGATCGTTTTAGTAGTGCTACCATGAGTTTGGTAGGAAAAATCAGGACACAGTCATCCATAACAGCAATCCATACCAATATTTTTACTAAATATTTAATGTCAATTTGTACGAGCACAGTATATAATATGGCCGTGTTTAACGTATGTAAAACAGTAACTGTTTGATCATCACTACAAACATAGCGTATGCTATTGTGTACTGATCTTATTTGAATGTAGATCTTAATGTATGACGGTTATTTCAGAAGGGAGAGGCAATATATTGTGATGTCTTGTTAATATACTAGCTTTTGCCAGTGGCTTCGCCCGCGTGTATGTAGGAAATAATCCCACGGGGACCGTACATTTTTCCGGGCTAAATAGTTTATATGTTATTTCAGACTATAATCTATCTTTGTGCCAAGTTTCATCCAGATTCGTTAAGTAGTTTTTGAGTTTATTCGTTACAAACATACCTACATACAAATCCTCCTCTTTATAATAATAGTATATATAACTTATATTTCAAACAGGAGCCCATAGGGTTACCTAATGACAATTTCGCTTAGCTCTTGTGTTGGTAGTTTACAAACAGAGATAAACAACTATAATTAAATTTCAACGTGGAACTGCATCCAGTCATCCACCTCCGCAACAACGGGGAATCCCACCGATCTTCGAACCCACTGAGAATACTGTTTCGAATTAAAGCAAAACCGAAACAGATCAAACAAAACCGTTACACAGCACGATTTACCGTTTCTAAATTAACGTTGTGAGTAACAAAACACCTTTGTGCTATAACTATAGTAATATACGATTACGTCACTCCTCTAAGACGCCATTGTTTTCCACAATCCATTCAATTCGGCACAAGTAAATTACTATTATGGTAAGCGATGGATCCCACTCTGTAGTTTGTAAAGGGCTCATTTTGATTGCAAATTGATCATTCTGGGATCTCGTGTGGATTATGATTTATTGAATCAATTTAATATTAATTTATGAAGTGAGAAGTGGTTTCGTAGGTGGATTGTTTGACAGTATTGTCTAGCTCATTGGCGCTATTCTGTTCTTTGAGCTAAGTTAAGATGACAAGCGCTTGACGGGTAGACTGTTGCATTGTTGTAAGCTGGCAATGTCAAATGTCAAAAAATATTGCGTAGGTACTTGTAATTGTACTTTGCCAACTTGCTGTAACAAAACGAACGTCTAAAATACGTCCTAATTTAAACTATTCTCACACTCACTTCCTACTGGTTATGTTAAGCAAAAACAGCTTGAAAACAAGTTAAACCCAACATCCACTCACGAACAGTCCATCGCCCTTTCACAGAAACGAGTCCAGAACTCTGAAGCACAAATTAAAAATAAACTGCAACCTAAAGACGAAAGAAAAAAAATGCCCGCAATCAGCCAACAGAAGCTTACACAGCGGGGTATTCTCGAAAATAATCAACAGCTCAAATGTAAGCACAGTTTCGTATTCGAAATTTAAAAACGCCCAGAAATAGGGATGGGAGGACACGAGCGGAAGAGTATGGAAATACGAGCAAAACCGGCCATGGCCATTCTGGCGGTGACGGCGAGAGGAAACGACATTTTCTATTTTTTCCCCCCTCGGCTTTTTTTCAACTCGCCCGGCCCGTGCGGTGCGGTGTGTAGGTAGAGGTACTCCGTTTTAGACACCTATTTGTTAATATTGAAGATGGGGTTTTTTATACGGTGCGGTGTTCGGTTTTTGATTTGAAGGAATATATTTTTAAACAGAAGTATAAAATAATATGTCTTTCGGCGTGATTAAGATGGAAGGTTAAAGTCAAATCATTTATTTCAAATATGTTACATACACAAGAAAGGCAATTTCGAACGTCAAAATGAGCAAGAAATAGAATTGAGTCTAGTCCCAAAATATAGTTTTGTATGGAGAAGACTGGGCAAAAACCTCCACCTTTACTCTTTTAAAATACCTATGTAACAATGTTTTGTACCTGTACATGAATTATAAAATTATATGTGAAGATGATGCACCCAGAATAGAAATACTACACCACAAAAGATGAAAAAAAAAGCAAACATAACAATGGCAGGTAAAATTAATTATGTCATAAATACATGCTCACATATTTACAAACATTCTAAAAGTTAAGTTAATAATAAATCATCAACACGCTACAGGTTAGCCCGCGAATATCAGTATCAGGTTTTATGTTGATCAAAATATGATAGGTACGCGACCTTAACAAATGTTTGTATTTAAATAATCATTTGAACCAGTAAAATTAATATGTACAACTCTTGAAGTACAAGGTACTCTCTTGAATGACTATTACATGAAGTGACATTTCAGGTGAATAGCTTAACCTGAGCTGAATAGCTTATATGACGTCCACAACCCAGTAACTGGGCAATACGATACGATACTCGATGAGACGTTAAGGTTAATACTTAGAGTTGACGATAAATTAAATGATTTTAATTCTATAATACTGAAGCAGTGATCAATATACGACCTGCAAATGCAAAAAACTTAAGAAAATTTGAATTCCACGGGCTATATCATCGCATTCTTTAAAGAACAAGGAGCAACAATTAGAATCCAGTTATTTATAAGCTTTTCAGTTTTTAAAAATACTTAAAATATTGATAATAACTATGTACGCTTATATTAGGAAACTAGGGGCCATGGTCAACCATGCTGGGGAGTTTGTTGCGCCACTTCTTCCCAGCTAAAGCACTGGGAAGTGGTGAAGGATGGGCGGCGTTTTTCGGGGACTGTCTTATGTAACTTTGACCTTCAAAAAGTGCTGATTTTCAGCCTAGTTCGAATAAATGACTTTTGATTTTGATTTTCAGCCATCAAAGGTGTTCTGGAACATGAAAATCAAACGAGAAAATCACAAACCGTATTTTGAACCGCATTCTCACTTAGTAAAACAACTTCATTCGCCTAAATTAGTATTACGACCACATCCCTCTTCAAAATTCACTGAACAGCCAACGCCATCTATTGTCGAAAGAAAACAACGCGTTCAATATTAGTTTTTCCTTTTGCAAGTGAAGTGAGGGCGACAAGGCTTTACGTAAAACTGTATTGTCCTGTTCAAATACATGGCATGCATTATTCATAGGGGCACGTTTTCGTCTTGCGTTTTGTCGTATGTTTGGATTATAGGGTGGGGATTCAAAATGTAGGTATTTTTATTTGTGACGTCTTAGAAGTTTAGTTAATGTGAATAATAATAAAATTAGGTATGAGATTTTTTTAACTGTTTAAGTACTTCAGTCAATCTGCCTAGACATTTTCAACTATATTGGGGTCGGCTTCAAGCCTCGATATGTAAAGTTGTCACCCATCCACGGACCAACCCTGGCAAGCGTAGCTTAACTTGATGGATCGATCCGTGCGGCTTTTATTACTTAGCCACGAGCTCCATAAGTAGGTACCTACTTATTTAAATTAATAAAAAAAGTGTAGGTAATTCATTAATTATCTTGCAATTACTATAACCTGCTTAGTTACCTAATATATACATTATACTGCCCTTGTCTCTCTCTTATTCTTATCGCCTAAAACACTTAATTAGTTGAGGGATAAAAAAAAATTTACATTTCGCAAATTGTTGTGATAATTATACGCTTCGACATCAAATCAATCATTCCAATCAAAAATATTTTCTACCCCTCAATTGAAGACAAAACACACAAAACACGAGATATCGTATTCCCCAAACATGTGTAAACGCATCTGCGTTGTGCGTTATGCGCAACCTGTCGACAAAACGCGCATTGTTTCCCGATCGCACAAGCAAGTGCGCGTTTTGTACTTACGTCAAATCAATCGTTATGTCGATCGGTACAAAGGTACGGTGCACAATGGCGCGAAAGTTTTGGCGTGATTCAGTGTGTCGATGGTTGGCGAGTGGGATCGCGAGCTTGTTGATGTGGGCTGATATATGATGGAATAGTATTAAGTAGTTGGGCATCACGATTAAAATAAAATAGTTTAATTAAAGTTGAACATCCCGAAAATAAAATTGAAAATTATTTCGATTTTTTTGAAGTAAAACTTCTTTGTTGGAAAAAAAATTACCGTCACATTTTTCGGTTACGCGTCACATTTTTCCGTTACGCGCCATCTTTTTCTTGCCCCTACCACGGTCGATTCGAACGAGGTGTGCTTTTTTGTATTCATGTCTATGATAATAAAAGCCTTTTGTTTAAACTTTATCTAATTTAACTTTATTTAACCAATTTCTGTAAAGTTGCATATATTCTGTATAATTGCATTTTTCGAAAAATAAGGTCATAACGAAGTTTCACTTCTTACGGGTGGGTGTACACTAGTAGGTACACGCACACATTTTTTTTTCCAACATTCACTTGTACTGCCAAGTTATTCAACACTGTCAATCACCAGCACCAGAAGGGATCTGTCTGCCTTTTCCCAACTATGTTGAAGTCGACTTCCAGGCGAACCGCATGCAGCTGAATACCAGTATTTTACTTGGAGCGACAGCCTATCTGACCTCCACAACCCAGTAAGTAACTGTGTAATACGATACCCCTAGGTAAGACTGGCTGTCAGACTTTCAGGCTTCTGACTACCCGTAACGACTGTCAAAGATCCACGAATGACAGCCGGTAGGAACGGCTTAAGGTGCTTAGGTGCCGTAGAAAGAAACAAGAAGAAAGACTAAGAATTAGTTGAATTAAATACGAAAGCGCTATGTGAGACGTTACTGCAAAGATAATTAGACTTTCCTAAATACGGTGTGATTGTGTTTTCTCAATCAATATATCACAATTTACTGTCTTTCCAAGAATCCCATGAATGCCTTTAGTTAATAGAAGAAGGGGAAATGGGCTCATGAACACTGGGTCAATCATATCGCGCCGCTGAACCTCGTTGCTAAGGAGAAATTATTTTGATTGGCTTTTTAAGTTCTTAGCTTTAAGTGTGCCGGCCATGTTTACCTGCCACCTACGGACAAGTGGCTGTCTCCGGCAGAAATGCGTACAATTTCTTATGAAACCGGCACTTTGTCATCATATCTTCCTAAAAATTATTTTGTACGAATATTAGTGTACAAAAACTAACTCAATCTGCCTAGCCTTTTCCAAACTTAAATATTTATTTTATTCTGTTTTTTTTGTATTTTGTTGTTATAGCGGCAACATAAATAATAATACCTTATAATATCCTTGCACATTTCACACAGCGCCATATAGTACCAAAGTAAGCAACCTAATGCTTGTGTTATGGTAACGAGATGGCTGATAACCTACTTATATACATTTATTTTTGTAAATACATACATATTATAGATAGAAAAACACCCAGACCTGGAACAAATACTTGCAGGTCGTACAAAAATTTATAAATACATCATCTGTGAAAATCACGGTTCATGATATACTGCCTACTGACAAACGGACATACTGACGGACTTACGGACAGCGGAGTCTTAGTAACAAGGTCCCGCCCGTTTCACCCTTTGGGTACGGAACCCAAAAAAACGTTTTATTAGCATTTGTTTTTACCACACAACAAATTCAATTAATTGCTCACAATCCTACTCCCCCGTATGTCACATGTGTTTGTTTTCATCAGTGACTGATGCATAGCCTTAAGAGTTTACACGTAGGTGCGTTGCAACCCAGTTAATATTAATTAAGGTAGGGAGTGGGCCATTGTGTGATGTGTAATGGGGGTCCAACTATCGCCTGGTGTCGTGTATTGCTTGATGACTATGTAATGCTTATAAATTGTAAGTAGAACTTACAATTTCACTTTGTTGGTTGGATGTTACTTTTACACACTGAAAAGGCTGTCACAGTTCAATTTGGTACTGAAAATGCTGAAAGAAATTTCGAAATTGGAACTATTGAGCTTGAATTGACGTGAAAGATGTCAATTGTTCGACTATTTGTGATAAACACTCAATTGAGTTTACAATACCTTAGTATTTCAGCTTCTGGAGTTTTTATTCTAATCAGCACCACAGACAATCAAGAAGGAAATTGATGATAATCTATGTTAAAAAATAGTAACAAAGTCAAATTAAGTGCACCTACTTTGAATATTTTTGAAAAAACAAAAAAACATTGTTATATAGAGTGCAGGGCGCAAATCGAATGCCGAAAATATAGTTTTTACCATTTTGCCCGTTTGTCTGTATGTATGTGCCGGATTGGTCCATAAACGGCTAAACGGATTTGGATGAAACTTTGCACACAGATAGTTTACATTCTGGATCAACACCTATGGTAGTACGTTTCCATGGACTATTTTCCGACATCCTCGCGGACGAAGCTGCAGGCAAAAGCTTGTCAAACAAGATTTGGAATACAGTTCTGCCAGCGACGCGAAGAAGAAGAGAAAAGTTGCTTATAATATTTATGTTACTGAACATAAGAATCCAAATGGTTGAAGGCCAACATAATCCCTCTCCAATACTACACGATCTTCGTAATGAATCCTGTACAAAAGCGAACAAGGCCTTCTATTAACGATTCTGAACTGTAATAATAATTCATTTGGTAACGTTGCCTTGACTATACTCAGACGACGACATGAAACCACAAACAACCATCGGACAGAGCCAATAATTTAAAAAAAACGTTCCAATCAGTTACACATCCGCCATTTTGTGAAATTGAATTCACAAGAGGACTTTCCGCCACCTCATTATAATTAAAAACACATGTCTTTACCGCCCTATCCCCATTTTTTAAGAAATAAATATCACAACAGATGCCTCATTGTATTACATAACAACAACACATAGCTAATACCTAATTTACGTCGATTTTCCTCGCTCCAACTATCGTAGGCGTATCGGAGTTTTTTCCACAACTTTTTTGTTTTCAAACCTTTTTTGTTAGATGCAAGTAATTACTGACTACTATTGGATATTTTGGTATGAGTACAACAGGGGCACGGCCAATCGTAGCACCGTGACGAATCTCCACAAAGAATTCTCCTTTCATATAAAAGTTGGAAGTTTTTTTCCAACAAGACAGCGTATAGTCCGCACAAATAACCTATACTCTTTGTAAAGAATCTATTAAAGTGATACTATAGTAAATTTTGTGAGAATGACTCTTCCGTTTGTAGTCCAGGAGCTCATCTATTATAAGTAACTGATACAAATTGCATAATCCTTTTTTATTCTGTCCAAAAAGGATGAGTTATTCATGTCTCGACTGGTTTTGTGTTTAAATTGATTTAAAAGGTTATTGTACTTTTGATGTCCGGTATTGATGCCGTCTTTAGATCTGATAGGAGATGCCACGTTTTTTACTAATTAACTACGAGTTTTTATTAGGTCGAATTTGAGATTTGGATGATAATTTAACGTTATGACGTTCTTCTTTGAAGGTTTACAAGAGCTTTCAGTTTTTTTTATCATCCATTATTTATTACAAAGAAGCCTTGCTAGCTTTATCTAATAGATCATACTCATATGGGTTTAAAGTAACTTCAGCACGTGGCTCACATGGCTCTCGGTGTCTATCTTCAACACATGTTCATCTGTTGGTAAAATCTTTAAGTAGGTATGTCTTTGTCTTTTCACTATTAGAAAATAATAGGAAGACAAGACGAAAAACTGTTTACAGTAATTGTCATAGAGTTGAATGAACTTGTTTGAGGTAGGTATTTAATTTCATGCCCATGCGCCGTGAAATCTTGTTTTTTAGGACGAGCAGTACTCGTACATACGATTTCTTATAGAGCGATCAGAAAACTTTTTATGACAAATATCTTTTACTGTTAAAAGCTTCTAAGTTCTTCTTTACAAAGACTGTTATCCTGCGGGTTCGCTGCTGGGCATAAAATGATAAAATCTTTAAATGCACTCGACCGTCATTCAAAAGGTTTCATTGAAAGTTTTGACACTTGAGACTGAATATTTACCTATTTCGATGGAATGTAGCTACGACAAGAAAATCATTTGCAACCTATAATTATTCTTTATTAAACATTTACGAGATCAAAATTTTGGTAAGTTACTTTCTTGTATGCTAACAATACCTTCATATTTATTTACTTCATTACTTTTCTATTCCCGTTAAAAATACAACTTTTTCTCAATCCCTCATTAAATAAAAAATGAGACAACGTTACCGAGGACTTTGTAAGATAAACTGCCTTTACTTAAATTCTACTTTTCCATACGGGAGAACTCGTAACAATAAACCTACTCCAGCCTGAAACCAGAGATTGATGTTAGTTTAAAAACGCTACCTAGTACACACGTAATACATAGTTATGTGCTTGAAACGGGGCGCTTATCGCTCCGTCGCAGGCACTCCGCCCTGCCGGGGGTGTTCGCAACAAAAATACTGTTGTTTCCTTATTGTTGCTGACTGTTGTCGTTGTTGCCGGCAAGGGCCCCCGTTGTTTGCTGTTGTTTAATTACTAGCGTTTTTGTGACGCTGTGTAAACGATGTTATATTTTTGTTGAGTTGAGCTCCTGGTCTAGTGGGTTTATTCTTTTTGATGGCTTAATTTGTTGAATTATGTAAAGCCTCGATTGTGTCTGGTTGATTGTTGTGTACAGTCAGAGTTTGTATTTGTTTGAGATGAAAAGTGCTTGAACCTTGTGTAACTAAAGTCTATTAATAGCTACGAGGTCTACAGTTCAGAACTTACTTTACCTTTGATGTAACATATAACATTCAACGTTGTATGAACTCCTGGAACTAGCAAGAACTAGCGCAATAACCGACTTCGATGCAACAAAGTAACAAGTTTAATACCCCAATAAAAGTACAACTATCAAACATAATCCCCTAAGCGACACCCCTCGAAAAAAAAAAATCTATTAACATTTAATAAAATCATGACCTAAATAACGTTTCTTACCATTTCAATTTTACGGACGAAAGGGTGGTGGGTGCTCCTTCGCCATGCGTCTTTGTAAACCGCCCCCGACTCCTGGTTCTTCCCCCCTCCCCCTCCTTCATCCCCCCGCTTCACCATTGTCGCACGGCACACAAGCTTTCAGAGTAATGAAGAGCATTTTCGTCCGATTCTGAACACAATAGCCTCTTTAATACTAGGTAGAGAGGAAAGTTCTTTGTTGACGAGAGTATTGTACCTACCATGTGTGTTTGGTGTACGCTTTGTTTTTTGTTATGTTTGTTTGCGTGATTGTTGCTGACAATGCTGTTATGTATGATCTGTCTAATGTTAGGTGTTTGATGTTTTGTGTGTGTCCTAAATTTAGAGGTGGCATTGTCATGGGGTACAATGATGGGAAATGTTTCTAGTTTTCAGTCGAAGTTTTAATTTGATTTGCTATTTAATGCGGAAAATCATGCGATACTTAGCTCCTAAACTGCCCTTTCTACGATTATAACTAAATTATCCTATACAATGATAGTTTGCAAACCAATCTGTGGGCGATTCTGCACAAATTGCGTGAAAACTTAGTGAAGTCAGCTGTCAATAGTCACAGGCACCATATTGACAGGTCACTTCACCCCAAGTTTTCACGTTGAGATTTTTAAAGAATAGCTTTTCTAAACAAGCCTTCCATTTGGTTCCTGAATAAGCTCATATTTTTTGTACAATAAGAAGATCAGACACATGTTCTTCCAAACAGAAATGAAAACATCGGAAAGGAAATCAATAAATATCTGTCAAATGATAAAATGACATTGTAAACGAAAATATTTGGCACACTGTGCAGTTCTTACTTGGTCTTGTTTACTGGTAACCCCAATTTTTCCATCATATTGAGAATCTTTGCATCTTATTTGAAAGGAAATTGTATTTTCCGTGAATAAATGCAAAAAAAGAGCTGAAAATAATAGCAAACATTAATTAAATACATTTTCAATATCTCAATTCCAATTAAAACACAAATAAGTAATAACCATTTATACCTAATTCCACAACTGAATACCGGACAATGTTCAGTGTTGCCATGCCATTGCCATTGTTTCCCCGTAACGAACGGGCGCTGTAGGAAATAATTATTTGTAGTGGCAACACTTTAGTAGTATCGACACGTGTTTATTGTTACTACGACTGTTAGTATGGCCGTTAATTAAGAATAAATAAATACCTGCGGGGTTGGGAGACCGGAAAATGTGGGGATTGAATTGTATAGCAAGGATTGTCATTATGAACTGGCCTTTTGAATTTGAACTTTAATAATGTGATCATTACCATTATTATTGATTATTGATCATATTAATAAAGATTGTTTCATAATATGCTTTGTCTTTCCACGGCAATGTAAATGCACTCCTGAAAGGCGAATAAGCATAATTTCTGCTTGAGAACTAAAAAAAATGACTGTCAAACTTCGACGACACGGTTGGCGCAGCGGTTGAGCGATTGACTGCTGCGCAGCATGTCGCTGGTTCGATTCCCGTACGGAACAAATACTTGTCGGACCTGCAAGTATTTGTTACGGGTCTGGGTGTTTTTCTATCTATAATATGTATGTATTTACAAAAAAAAACTGTATATAAGTAGTTTATCAGCCATCTCGTTACCATAACACAAGCATTAGGTTGCTTAGCTTGGGACTATATGGCGTTGTGTGAAATGTCCAAGGATATTATATTATTAAACTTACACAAGCATAGCTTTGTATAATCCGTCTATAACGTTCTCACTGCTGGGTCACAGGACTCCTATCTGTGAGTGGGACTGGGCTGTCATCCACCACGCATAGTTTATGCAATAGTTTCAGCTAGTTTAAACCACTGACATTCGCAAAAACACCAAAAAACATTAACACATTAAGCTCGTCAGAAAAACTTTCACGAAACATAAGAATTACGTGTCGAACAACAAAAACATGCAGTAGCTATTCACATTATAATTTGACATTGTCTTAGCAACAATACGTAAGGAAAAAAAATCTTACGCTCCACAGCTTTCAGACACAATATGCACAGTGTTACACCTGTAAAGAAATTGTGACACTTGTGCGCACAAAATGGAGGTGACAGCCGTGCACTGTGGCCTGTTGGAAAGCTACTCGATAGTGACAAAAGTATTTGTTCTACAGTTCTGCTGTGTTGAAAGGTTTGTTTTTCGCTTTGTCGTATGCAAATGAATGATGCAGTTGTAATTAGCTAATATTGAATGTGTGTTTTGCGTTCAAAAATGGTAGGCAATTGAATAAATACAGCATGGAATTTGTTATTGTTCGAAGTTTCTGTTCAACGGAAAATAGTGTCACACGTTTGTGGTTTAATTAGGTGATTAAATTAGTCTACCGGAGAACTAGAAGGTTTTGTTAATTTTGCTACGTCAAGTTGATAAGCGTACGTTTGTATAAGCTTTGGTTATATCGATGAAAAAATTACCATGCCTTCTTCTATCTTTTGCGTGTAGTTAACCTGGTGTCAGAGATTCTATGCTGCCATTGGCCTCTGACTAAGCTTCACATCCAGTTCAGAAATATCTCTCAGACATGCCGGTTTCCTCACGTTTTTCTTCACCGTTTTTTAAGTATGTGATAATTACACAGCATGCACATGAATTCGAAAATCAGAGGTGCGTGGCCTGGGTTTGAACTCTAGACTGATGACTTAGCAGTCCGACGGTCATACCACTAGGCTATCACTGCCTGTAGTTAAAATTAAGGAATTAAATATTTTTCTAGAGCCTAGCTGTGCCCAACATAATCTGAAATCCAGGCCATTGTTCATAAGCGGGATACGGAAGGAACATGGATGGGTTTTAGTCAGTAAGAGTCTGACACTCCCTTCCGCTCCACCCAGAGCGGGAGAAGACATTGGAGGATTTCCCAGCCTGAAAAAAAAAAGGCCATTATTCAAGAAAAAGTTTGGGTCATCAATGTTCTCTTAATGACATGAATAACACTTGAACATTTCCATCAATGAATACTTAATTAAATCATTAATTAAATTACATAATAGGTCGCGTAATTACAAATACCAGACGAACTTTTCCAACTATTGAACTTGTGAAAACCTATTCGATTCGAGCGCAGACAATGCTTGCAATGCGCGGCCACAATCGAATAGTATCAATCATTGTTCTCGATGCTTTGTTTCAGACTCAGTTAATCGACCTTTGCGAATTAAATTTATATTTAGAACGAGCGCTCTGATGTAAAACTGTACGCTCTGATAAGATTATGAATGATTGTTATCAAAAACTAATATAATGGAACTCTTAATTTTGGCGTGGACATTTCGCAACAGTCTCGTTGCGAAATGTCCACGCCAAAATTGTGGCTAAGTAATAACTGCCGCACGGATCGATCCTTCAGGTTAAGCTACGCTTGCCGAGGTTGGTCCGCGGATGGGTGGCCATTTTTACATACCAAGACTCCTCCGTGCCTCGGAGAGCACGTTTAGTCGTTAGTCCCGGCTGTCATTTGTGCATCTTTGACAGTCGTTACGGGTCGATAGAAGCCTGAAAAACTGATAGCAGTAACTGGGTAATACGATACCCCTTGGGTCTTACCAAGGGGTATCGTATTACCCAGTTACTGGGTTGTGGAGGTCACCTAGGCAGTCGCTCCATGCAAAATACTGGTATTCAGCTGCATCCGGTTAGACTGGAAGCCGACCCAACATAGTTGGGAAAAAGCAGGCAGATTGATTTTTGATTTCGCAACGAGGCGCACTGTGCGATTTTTCCAAAGATATTTTCTGTTAAATTCATGTGTAGGTATGATAAAGATGTGTAAAAGCTTAGTAGAATATAACTTACCCTCAAAATACAGCAAAGCAATTTGAGCTTTTCAGACTAATGCGACATTTTCTTCTCATCAGAAAAAAATAAAGCCGATTTTTCCGGACAATCCCAAAACCGTCAACGTAATTTTAATAGAACATTAGTCTTTTATGCCATTGTCGTTACTAAGCACACGATCCTATCATCCGCGCCGACAAAAGATACCAACCCACCCCAAAGTATCGACATAATAATGAGGAACCGGGAAAAACTTCTGTTGTGGAATGAAAAGCGCAAATTCGTCATTAGGCGGCGCTTTCCGCCATTGTTGTTCCTATCTCTTTTACTCACAGGCACATTTACCCGCGAGAGAGAGAGACTACCGCTGGTCCTCCGAGCCGGATTGTTCCTTTCTATGTTAGCGACATTGTTTTCGCTTTTATACCCGCCTGAATTGTGATTGTCTTGTCTGTTTGAATGGACGATGGCGCCCCTCCACGGTGGATGAATACAACCTTCTATAAATGGGGGGAGACAAAGGGTTGGTCTCTTGAATCGCGCAGGGAGACAGGTCGTTGGTGCCTTCGATTATATTGTATCGATTCAATGCCATTGTTTCAGCAATGAAGGATGGTTAGGGCAAATTACTTTTCTGTTTTGTATTATGCTTTTATAGTTTATGTCTGTTGATGTAAAGTATGATAGACACTATTGATGATATCAGATTCCTTTCCCCTTTTGTTGCTGATCAGATCTGGTCACGCAAGTTTAGTAACAAAACCGAGAAAACGATTTGGACGTCTCGACTCGGTTAAAATATTGGCTTGAAATATCGATGTGGCATGGTAGCAACGTTTTACGTCTTCAATAATCAATACTAACTCTTTCTAAGTGATCTTTAAGGCAATGTATAGAATTCCTGTCTTCTCTTTTCGAGTCAAAACTCAAAGGTAAAAATATCCTTTGTGCTATTGTAAACTATAATCCATCTCCGTGCCAAATTTCGTCTAGATCTGTTCAGTAGTTTTTGCGTGAAATAGAATATTCAGTAGGATGAGTTGGGTCCAGTATGTGACCACGCCAGTCCCGGCATCACCAGCGTGTTTTAGATCCTCGGATGTACTGCACTGAGTGTCTGTTGAGCCAGTAATCCTTAATTTCCTTTGATTGTGCTTGCAACAGCCAAGGAGGCCGACATCCCCCGTCGATTGGTTCCTCGCGATTCCTGTCCTCATCAACAAAAAAAACGTATTAAAAAAAAATTTACTCTTCAAAATCGTAGGCTCAGTAAAACTCTATTAAAACAGTAAATTTTATAATATCTAATGTTCAAATAATATAGAAGATTAGTGCTAATGGCAACATTACACACTGTGCTGTGAATTGGGCAATAATCGTGTGAATATGTCATTGGTGTGAGTGCGAAAAGTTACGAAACTGTTTAAAAATTGAACGTAGGTGTGAAACTTTTGGTTAGCGCTGTGCAAAGAGTTTTCAACTGAAAAATGCTGTTCTCGTTAGGTTTGTGAACCGTACTGAATTTTTTTTTGGGTGGGTTCGTCATGTAAGTTCTCCCACTCTGGGCGGCACGGGGTAGTATCACACTCTTACTGACTAAAAATCACCCGTGTTCCTTTAGTTGCCTGTGCCAGAAGCCACGGTATCTCTTCAAACATACCCTCGACCCGTTTTTGTGAGGGTGGGAAATCATCCTTTGACTTCTCCCGCTCTGGGTTGAGCGGAAGGCTGTGTCAGACTCTTACTGACTAAAACCCACCCATAATCCTTTCTAAGCCCTTTATGTTCCAGGGTAGCGGTAACCCTTTCGGACAATCCCGCTTATAACCTCGACCTTGGCAGGAGCTTTCGTACCTGCCTTTTACGAACCTGTTTTTTTTTTAATTAATTACGATGTTTTTGAAGTGGTTTGCTTCGGTACTTCTCAGAGTAGATTACAGGAATGGTCGAGTGGTCGTGAGCGCTACTGTGTTCGCTGATTATGAATTCCTGGGTTCGATACCCGGGTTGGCAAAAGTGTTATTGGGTGTTTCCATCTGGAATTTCTCAGTAGCTGTCGGACGGATTAGTGGTTGATAGTAATAAACTCCCCCCTATTTTATGGGACTTAAACATAACTGGCAATGTGTTCTATAGGTGTATCTCTGCTTCATACTTCGAGGATTATAGGCTTTAAGTGTTGCATCCTTAACAATAAAACTATTTGTCTCCCCAGGTGCTGAATGGAAGCTTCTCTCCGAAGACGAGAAGCGACCCTTCATCGATGAAGCGAAGCGCATCAGAGCGATGCACATGAAGGAGCACCCAGACTACAAGTACAGGCCCAGGAGGAAGCCCAAGACCCTGAGGAAGGAGGGGTACCCCTACTCCATACCGTACCCCAGCGTGCCCATGGATGCGTTGAGAGCTGGTGAGGCACTTTGTATTACTTCTGTTTTATGATGATGATGATGAGGTTTCCGATGGGGATGTCTGTGTCTCGGAGTTTGTCGGCTGTAAGGAGATTTCATAGGCAACACATAGAAAAAAAAGAATTAATAAAAAAAACGGAATATTTAAAAATAACAATTAAATTTTAAGGCAAAAATTTTAAAAAACATAGGCTGGGAAATCATCCAATGACTTCTCCCGTTCTGGGTGGAGCGGAAGGGAGTGTCAGGCTCTTACTGACTAAAACCCATACATGTTCCTTCCTTAGCCCTTTATTTTCCGGGGTAGCGGTAACCCTTTCTAATATTGTATACAGGTAAAGTTTGTGAGGTTGTAGGGGGTTATCTCTGGATCTACTGAACCGATTTAAAGAATTCTTTCACTGATGGGAACCTACATTATCCCTTAGTGTTAAATACTATATCAAAAGTGGACAAAGTCGCGGGCGGAATGCTAGTTAAACATATTTCCTTGATTTCTGATCATGTTCCCGAACACCACGTTAAAGTTCGAAGAAACAAAAAAATAAAACTCGTAACACACCTTACACACCAGCCAGCAACATAGTCGCTAATTACGAACTAATCGCCATTGTGTTAAAAAAAAGTAATATTTTGTCGAGAGCTGTCATTATGCGTTGTAAAACCTTTGTTGATTGCATTTGATTGTTGCCGCGGCCTGATGGACGGATTACACGATTGTTACATTGATATGTAGTTACAAAATGTTTCGTGAAAACCGTAGAAATGACAATTCAAAAGAGTTATTTCTATTGATGCTTGTGGCTGTTAAACTGACTTTGTTAGGCTGTCTGTCCCGGTTCGGGCTTAGATTTTCTTTCATAGCTTTTGTTTTTAGTTTATTGTCCCTCTTTCATCGCTAAATCGAACAATGGCCGGTTGATATATAAGGAGACTTTAGAAACGATATTTATATACAAGATCTCTTGTTAGATCCGTTTCAATAAAATGCTATTGACTACGTACCTAGATTCTCTTTGTTTTCTTCGGTCAAAAAGGCCGGAAAATGACAATGAAAAACCATAATTTTATAAAGCATTATCTTTTGCTCGCGACTTCGTCCGCGTGGAGTTCAGTCATATCACAATATCGAAATAAAAGAAGTGTTTTAGTGTTTTATCAAGTATCTAATTGTATCTACGAAACTTATGAACTACATTCTATACTAATCTATTAGTGGGCGTCAACCTTACGCACGTAGAATTGCTCGTGTGAAAAACTATTTAGGTAGGTATTCCAATTTTTATGTTAGTTAAGAAACGCAGTAAAATCCCCTTTAAAATTAACTCATCTATTTTCCCCTTAGGGGTAGATTTCTTAAAATCCGTCCTTAGTGGATGCTTACGTTATATAAGGTGTCTATGCGCAAAATTTCAAGCCTTAGGTCTTGCGGTTTGGGCTGTGCGTTCATCACCCAGTCAGTTTACCATTTTATACATTATATTATATAGATACTTACTGCTTACGTAACCCTGCAACTTCAACACACTAATATCACAATACCTTAACAATAAACGTTTAATTAAAAAACCAAACTCAACAAAAACCACACGCCTCAGATACCACCATTTTTTTTCTATAATTATTTTTCTCCTATCACCGTCCTAAGTTCGTTCCAAAACCAAATCACGCTAAACTGTCGTTCCGCGCCAGTCCACAATCCAATATCGTATTCGAATTTCGAATACAATTTTTTCAAACGGAAACAATTCTGTTATGTAGTGAATGTTATAAAACTTTCTGTATACAAATAGGTACATGGAGGCGCACAAAGGGCTGGTTGTACTGACGTTATCAGGCTATTCACCGAATGTCATCGGATCCGCTAGTCGAATTGGGATTACACAATCGCTGTGCCTCGTTTTGACGCAGTGGACGAGATAGTGGATTGAGTCGAGTAGGTATTTGTAGTCGCTATTGTGCGAGCTTTAAGAATGGCTGTTGTTAAAAGAAATTACTGTTAGTGTTATCGGCGGTTGATATCTTTTTCAGGTTAGTATTGCGGAAAAAAAACTGCTAGTGTACTTTCCTTAACGAACAAGCTCATGTCACCTGTATCAATTTGTTTGGCTTATTGGACGACTCGCACGAATTTAACTCGCACAAAACGTGCGAATCGACTCCTTTAAAAAATATTATTTTTTCTGTAGTCGATTCGCACAAATTTTATTTATTGGCGTGCAAATCGACACCCTCACAAAAATGTAGTAGGCTATTCGCTCCCCATTAAATAAACTTTGTGCGAATCGACTGCAGAAAAAAATAATATTTTTTAAAGGAGTCGATTCGCACGTTTTGTGCGAGTTAAATTCGTGCGAGTCGTCCAATAAACCATTTGTTTTAGTTGACTGTTTTGCTTGGATTGTTACGTTTACGTTGGAAGTGAATTGCATTTAACTTATTTAAAATCATATAGCTTAACGGATACGTAATAAAAAAACCGCGAATTTATTATTTATTTTCTCTTAATTTCTCTATATGTTATTTAATTAAGTAAAAAAAAAACAGATTATGTTGTAAAGGTAATTCAATTACAAACACTTTATTTTCCTGATTTTCCAATCCGATCACTATCTTCCAGTAGCAACAATTACAATCAACTGGCTCCTAAACTACCCACTGAAGCAAGCAGGTCAATCGCCTAGTCCCGACAAAAAACGCCCACAATCACGATCATACCTCGTGACTCCTAAAATAAAACGAACAAACGTTAAATTATTACACGTACACTATATAAAAACCTTTTATATCAAAACTATATATATTTGATACGCTATTTACTGAAATGTATACCAGCACATAAATATCATTATTTACGACACCTCGCGATAGTTTTTAATTCGACGGCATCCAAGACTTGTATCGTTTTATTAGAAAGTTTTGGAACGTCCCCTTGAAACTCGATGTTTGACAAAAATGTTTATTTGTTGTCATCAAAACGTGAAATGTCCATATATCCAATATTTTTCATTGGATCGAAGGCTGTGATGGCCGTGCGTTTGTTGGTTGCTTTGAAGTTTGACGGCCGTAACAATTCAGTAGGTTTTTCTTGTTAATATTGTCTTACTGTAGAGTTTAACGTGTGGTCAATCTGTCCTAAAGAAAATTTTGTTTTTAACTCAATGTTTTCTAACTTCTTCTTTTTTTCGTGAGGTTAGTGACTAACCTGGTGTCAGAGTTTTTGGCTTATTGGACGATTCGCACGAATTTAACTCGCACAAAACGTGCGAATCGACTCCTTTAAAACATATAATTTTTTCTGTAGTCGATTCGCACAAATTTTATTTATTGGCGTGCGAATCGACATCCTCACAAAAATGTAGTAGGCTATTCGCACACATTTCATTTTAAGGAATAAAAAAATTAAAGTACAGTCGTATTCAGCCATCACTGAACTAAAACTAAAAAATAATCGAAGTTTAAATAACAAATATTTACTTGAAAGTAAGAAAAATCTGTATTATAATTATATTATTTGTATTGATTTGTTTAGTACTTAGTTTTAATTTTAATACAGATATTTTTTATTATAGATTGTGTTTTTATGATCTATCTATTACGAGTAAAACACATTTGACCTTACACTTCTGTATTCAAGTGTACTTTATCTTAACTGCATTTCATAAAAAAACATTATGTGTGCGAATAGCCTACTACATATTTGTGAAGGTGTCGATTCGCACCCCATTTAATGAACTTTGTGCGAATCGACTACAGAAAAAATTATATTTTTTAAAGGAGTCGATTCGCACGTTTTGTGCGAGTTCAATTCGTGCGAATCGTCCAATAAGCCGAGTTTTTATGCTACTCATGGGCCACTGACTTAGCTTCACATGCTGTTGAGAAATATCTCTCAGACATGCTGGTTTCCTCACAATGTTTTCCTTCACCGATTTTTAAGCAAGTGATAATTATACAAAACGCACATGTTTCCTAACTAATCGCTATAACATAATCCACAATACGCTTTCTATCCGTCGATACTTTCCTTTTAATAAGTAATTATAAAAAGCAGCAAGAAAGACTGATATCGTAAGCAAAAAAAAAACAATTTAAAAACACGCCACACTTAAATAAAGCTCAGTACACATAATCGAAAAAGCGCTTACATCGTCACATAAGAGCGCCCGCCGCGCACACAACAAAAGATTTCCAAATATGAAAAGCGAAAATGGAACGCATAGTTTAAACCGTCTTGGCTGCTTTTGACAGTTGACAGTTTTCACTGTCAATGTGAAAGTGACAATAGGGTTAGTTGGGGTGCGTCAAGCCTCGTCCGTTTGGGGTTGCTCCATTGACATGCGATTAAAATTATTGAAAGATTTCGCTTTTTAAACGATAGGCTTGTGTTGTTATTGAATTTTTTAAAGGGTTGTTTGTGGCTTACTTTGTAAGTTTGTAAGGTTTCTTGAGTTTGGTATAAAATTAAAAGTGAAAGCTCAAAAGTTTTAAAACGGTTACGAATTTGATTAGTGTAGCAAAAGGTTCTTATTCTTATTAGATAATCAAAACAGTGTATTATACAATAGAAACCCCTTTGAATCTCCATTTAAAGGGCTTTCTATTGTATTTTATTTTAATTTATTTCGTAATGATAAACGACTAAACGTACTTTTAGTCACAAAATAAACAATTTAATGGTGTTGTGAAGCAGATATGTAAGTCTTAGTCTCATTAATTGACAGATGGGTAGGAATATCTATGGTCAACTAGTCGGCAACACCATGTCAATCACATTTATTCCTCATCCTGCCTGGAACCACGTCCCATCCATGTTTGAACAAAAATAAACACCACTTTTTACATACCATTCGTAAATTACCCAATTCACACAATTTTTCACTCGCCGTCAACATTGCGGTCGCCGAACTAAACGTGGGCGGAGTCGGCACGTGTGTCGTGACCCTTATTTAAGGGTCGCGCCATACTTTGCACTAACATGGCTTTTAAGTTAATTGCAGCAGTGAATTTATGTTCTGAAATAAAACTGGGGGTGAATAATTACTTCGCGAGTTCGAAATCATTTTTAATATGTTCGTGGATGTTTTAATTAGTAATATTTTTTGTTTTGTGTAAGTACTTCGCGGGTTTTTTTTATACGAGTTCATGTAATTAAATATTTGAGTTTGATGAATATGAGCATGTGGGGTGGTAATTAGTCAAAAAAGAAGCTCTTTCAAAATGCTAGCAAATAAATAAGTGTTACACACTATAATCTGACAACTAAAAATCTACGCATTTATTTACTTAACTAACTTAATGCGCTAACAAGGTGTAATAAATGGTGCTTATTCCCCATGTACCAATGTATCTTGGCCTAACATGAAACATTAAAAAAAAATATTTATTGTAACAAGAAGTTAATTTATATTTGTTAGTCACCAGCAACAAATCAAAAACAAAATACAATCGCAACAACCATTCTCGACAAGAAAACTCACAAAAATATATTTATTAACTAAAAGCCCTTTAACTCTAACGCCACGCGGCCAGCACGTGACGTCACTGACATTAGGGCTCCACACTTCGACCTAAGAGCCTGCGCACGCGCCGGACACGCCCATTACTGGGTAATTTGACCAACACTTGATAGGTTCATGTTGGTGTTTTGGTCACAAATTGTGGCAATTGGTCTGATGCCATTAGTTGTTTGAAGGTTATGGTTACGCGTGTTGGGTTCAAACATTGGTATCAATGTTGGTTATTAGTGTCTTTTTGAACGTATATTGGATCAGTATTATTTGGTTAAAGACCAATTAGCTCATGCTGTAGTAAAAATTTGACGACAAAATAATGAGTAGGTATCTAAAGATATATCTACCTACATAATATATGTATATTATCTTCGTGGGAGGATGAGAAACTCCGTGGAGTTTCTTGCCCGTTCTTCTCCATAGATAAGTCCTTCTCTTCTCCCTCTACGGAACGGACATCATCTTTCTGACTGACCGACTTCTTAACAATTAAAAAGTGCCTGTAATTTGAAATAAATGCTGGAGTATATATCATATTTTTAGTTTTAGTGTTACATTGTTTATTGTAGTATGTACTTAACTGTTTGTAAGTTTGTAAATAAATGACCTTCACACTAAAACAAAATGCTTGAGCTTGAGTTCGCATTTTTTTGTATCTAAGAGGATGATAATAAAATGACATGGACACAATAACCACTAAAGAAACAATAAGTGTAGGTGACATGACAGACAAAAGAATAAATAACAAGAAAAATCAACATGCTACCTAGTATTTAGGCATAATAAATTAAATCAAGCAACCAATGAGAAGCATTTATGTCGAAGATATTATTACTGAGACAAATAGTGACGTAGGTGCGATACGATAGCGTTTGTGTTTCAATACAGAATAAGGCATGTAATAGACTGCTGATTTGCACCCTATACCTACATAATCTAGGTGCTTTTTTAGCTTACTACCTATGCAGCCAGGGCAAAAAACTCCAAATATATCTGGCCCAAAACTCAGTGTGGGTCGCTGATGTTGATAATTTAGATAAGCCTTGGATTGGACAGGCTACCAGGGGTGGGCAAGACTGCCGGCCACCGTAGATGCGGACGCGGTAGCTCACCGTCCGATCAGGCCCAGACCCGTGCCAGACGGCCGGCATCGGCACCTCAAAGAGATGCCAGCAGTAAGGAAGGGGCTCCGTAGGAACATGGATGGGTTTTAGTCAGTAAGAGTCTGACACTCCCTTCCGCTCCACCCAGAGCGGGAGCAGTCATTGGATGATTTCCCAGCCTTAAAAAAAAAAAGGGCCAAGCCTGCCGGGTAAGCGAGATTGTCCGAAAAGTTTACCGCTACCCCGGAACATAAAGGACTAAGTAAGGAACATGGATGGGTTTTAGTCAGTAAGCGTAAAACACTCCCTCCGCTCCACCCAGAGCGGGAGGAGTCATTTGAAAATTCCCATCCTCAAAAAAAAACATGTTAGGCAGACACAATGATGCACAGCTAGGCTGAATGTCAGCACTTTTTGAACATCAAAATTACTTAAGAAAGTCCCACAAAATGCGCTTTATCTGGGAGGAAGTAGCATAACAAACTCCCCAACCATCTTCACAATAATATCTAAAAAACACAATTCCACACACATATCTACCAGTGATGTTCCCAATCATAATCAGACATTGTGCAGAAGTAGCGAAGCAGAGGGATTCATTCCATCGGACATTGTTGTTGGCACAATACGGACAGGGCTCCGCACGAATTATGTTGAACACAGCGGTGGAATCTCTTGAACAAATAGTGTTGGGACGTGGTCAGTGTGAAGGCGGGGAAAAATCTTCACCCTGATTGCGTAACACTAACATTTTGACAGTTCAACAACATTTATTGCGTCATTAACGCTGTTAACAGACAATTTTTCTACATGGAAAGCAATGGATTATCAATATTCTTCTAGATTTAGGTTGTGATTGATAGTCAATCAATCGGCCTAGCCTTTTCCCAACTATGTTGGCTTCCAGTCTAACCGGATGCAGCTGAATACCAATATTTTACACAGAGCGACTGCCTATCTGACCTCCATAACCCAGTAACTAGGTAATACGATACCCTTTGGTAAGACTGGCTGTCAGATTTTCGGGCTTCTGACGACCCGTAACGACTGTCAAAGATGCACAAGTCGTGCTTTCCGAGGCACGGAGAAGTCTCGGTATGTAAAGATTGTCAGACTTTCGGACTTACGTAACGACTGTCAATGTTCCACGACGTATGACAGCCAGAACCAACGGCTTAACGTGCTTTCCGAGTCACGGAGGAATGGTGTAAAAGGTAAAAGGGTATGTAAAAATGGTCAGCTATCTACGGGCCAACCCCGGCAAGCGTAGCGCACACTGCTCCGCATTACGTAGCATAGCGCAAGAGTGCGTGTTGTAACGTTGCTTGAAAGTATCTCTCGTTGAATTTTTCTTCTTAGTGTGTCGATGGCAATTTAAATGTACACGGCCCAGAATTCGGCTACGTGTTTGGTGCCATCACTAGCGTCCATCAGTTCCTGTAACGTGCATACGGCAGGACACACAGGGCGGGGCAGGGGAATTCAAGAATTCCTATCAGTACCTAATACCTACTAAGTAAAGCTTTCCGCTGTCAGTAACACATGGACCTCACACGAGCACCTACTTAAATACAAGGACAATGTGAACACGTGTTACAGATTACGTAAAGAACTGTTATATAAATTAACTGAATGAAAACCTTGGTCAGTTTTGAAATATTTAATTAAAAACAAACCTTCGGTTTTACCTGTTGTAAAACATGATTTTGATAAAATATTATTTATATATAATGATTATCATTACAGCAGTGATAGCCTAGTGGTGTGACTGTCGGACTGCCAATTCATAGGTCTCGAGTTCGAACCCAAGGCACGCACCTCTGATTTTATGGATCCATGTCCGTGTTATATAATTTTAACTTGCTTAGAAATCGGTGAAAGAAAACATTGTGTGGAAACCACCAGCATGTCTGAAGATATTTCTCAACAGTATGTGGAGCTAAATCAGACGCCCATGGGCAGTATAAAAACTCTGACACCAGGTTAGTCACTAACCACACGAAAAGAAAGAAGTTCATTACTTGCATCTCATCTTGTTTACCCAAAGGGGTTAGATAGAGGTATATATAGGATGCTCAACATTTCGCTAGTTATGCTCATGTCTCATGTAATAGGGGGCGAGCCTATTGCCATTAACCGGGTACAGAGGCCAGCACATCAAGTTACCACAATCTGTCAAATTTCTTTGATAGTATTTCAACTTTATTGCAAAGACATAAGGCTCATTTTTAATTGAGAAAATTTGACAGCTAGGGATGCTTGATGTGCTGGCGTCTGTACAATCCAGACTCCGGGCTGCTACTGAGAAATTCCAAATAGAAAAACCCAAAAACACTTGGCCCGACATGGGCTTCGAGACTAGGATTTCATGCCCAGCTGAAGCGCTTGCGATCACTAGAACAACGAGGGAGAAAATAGTTTATTTATTTGACGACACGGTTGGCGCAGTAGTTGAGCGATTGACTGCTGCGCAGCATGTCGCGGGTTCGATTCAAGCACGGAACAAATATTTGTACGACCTGCAAGTATTTTTGTATCTATAATATGTATGTACACACATCAAAAGTGTCTAGGGATCAACATATATTTTTGCAATAACTTTTCTCTTGATTGATATTAATTTAAATTTTCTTTAAGGATTCATCAAATAAAGTGTTTTCGTTTGTCACAGTAACGATAAACCAAGTCACCTTTGCATTAATAAAGAAATTTGCCATTTTCCTAATAAAGGGATTTTTGACATTTGAACCACTAACATTAAAGTTCGAAAAAAAGACTGAAATAACAGTTTTCTTTAAAATTTTATTGGGTAACTTAAACAATTAATAATCCGTGTTTCTACCGCGAACACTAACAACACAAGAACATCGGTTTGGCATACTCAAAATGAGTTCATCCAAATCACGCTGTGGAATGGCCGCCCATGTTCGTTGCGACAACAAAAAAAGGTCTTCTTGCAACTGGATACCCTCCATATTCGGCAGAGCTCTTCTCTGTAGCATATCCCATGCATGCTCAATCGGGTTCAAGTCTGGCGACTGAGCAGGCCAGGGCAGGACATTGATGTTAGCTGCGGCGAGAGTCTGTCTTACAACTCTTGCGGTGTGCGGTCGTGCATTATCATGCATTAACTGAAATAAGGGACCGATTTGCACTTGTAGAGGAACGATGACGTCAGATACAATCGTCTCAGCATAAATTTGAGCGTTGAGGTTGCCTCTGATCCAAATCAACTCAGTTCTTCCGCCGATCCAAATACCCGCCCATACCATGATGGTTCCACCACTATAAGGATGGACTTCCTGGCAGGATTTTAATCGCTGTTGGCGTCCAGGGGTTCTCCAGTGTCGTATACGTCTTGTATCCGGTCTCATACCAAAACGAGACTCATCAGAAAAGCACACGAAACGCCATTGTTCTTCTGCCCAATTTCTGTGTTCAAGAGCCCATTGATATCGAATCCTACGATTGTGCATTGCTATAGGTGGTACCCGTAGCGGTCTTCGGGAATGAAGGTTCACTTCATGCAAGCGGTTTCTGACTGTTTGGTCGCTAATTAAGTTCCCTGAAGAGTGATGAAGCCTCACGGCTAACATCATGGCGGTTATTGTTGGAGCTCTTCGAGTTAAGATTTGAATGTCTTGTCTCCGTGTGGTGCAGCGATACCGTCCTTCATGGCGCTCAGCCACGGTACCAGTGCTTCGGTAACGTGTCCAAAGTCGACTGATAACACTCTGACTTGTATTCAGAGCTAAAGCCACAGTACGTTGCCGGGAACCAGCTTCTATCATTCCCACGGCTCTGAGCATTTCTTCCCTGCTTAAATGACGTCGCCGCTCCATAATAACGTTGGTTTTAATCAGTAGTAGGGAAACAGTAGCACTAATAATGTCTTCAATGCGTTGTATGTTTTTATAGGGAAAATATTGACAGCTGATTTTCATCTTTTACTCGAATTTGATTGACAGTTCCTGTTTCAAATTATGAAATGCACCAAAAAGGATCCATATAAATTTATAAAATCATAAATTTATTACAAAGCCACATCTCAATCTCAAGAAATCCGCATAAAAATGCTTGATCCCTAGACACTTTTGATGTGTGTATTTACAAAAAAAAATGTATATATAATTAGTTTATCAGCCATCTCGTTTCCATAACTCAAGCATTAGGTTGCTTAGCTTGGGACTATATTATGGCGTTGTGTGGTATGTCCAAAGATATTAGTATTATTTATCTAGATCATGGAGGACTTACTGGTAACAAAAATATACAAAAAAGAAAATGAAAGTCACCAAAAAGTCAAAGACAAATCAGCGCAAAAACTAAACAAAAAAAAAACTAAAAATATATCTAAAATTTAAGAGATCCCCCTGATGAAGAACCCAATGTGAAGCAGTATTATTTTAATACTATAAGAAGCGGTGTTTGGCCCCCTGATCTATCCGGTCAAGGGACCAGTTTTTATATAAATGAAAGTCTTGGGATAAGAAACGAAGAACAACATTGTTAAATGTTACTGCTTTGTTAATGCAACATTGTTATTTCTTTAAAAATCCATAATCTAGCTGGTTCTTGAAGCAAACCATTCGAATTGACTCAACTGTATTTAATCCTATGCATAGATAATTGTGCAATTATTTTGTATGCTTTTGTTTCATCGGTATTGCAACAATTTAAAGGAGTGTACTCACTTTTTTTTTTTTTTTTTTTCTTAAGGCTGGGAAATCATCCAATGACTGCTCCCGCTCTGGGTGGAGCGGAAGGGAGTGTCAGACTCTTACTGACTAAAACCCATCCATGTTCCTTCCATAGCCCTTTATGTTCCGGGGTAGCGGTAACCCTTTCGGACAATCCCGCTTACCCGGCAGGCTTGGCCCTGAGGGGCCCCTTCATATGCTGACATCTCTTTGAGGCGCGCGTGGAACATATACGCGCCGTACGGCACGGGTCTGGTGCTGATCGGACGGTGAGTCACCCATTACTCACCGTCCGCAGGCCCGCGCCTACGGTGGCCGGGAGTCGTCACGTGGCTCCCGACGCCCGGGGCGTCTCCTGCGGCGGCTGGGACGGGAGGACCTTTCTCTCTCCCATCCCGCCACCTCCTTCGCGAGCATAACTTTTTCGCAGAAGGAGGTGACTGCCTCCCACTCCCTCTCGCCCCGGACCATGGCTTGCACCAGGGCCGGGCGCGAGAGGTCGCCGCCGCCGATCGCCTCTACGAGGACACGGCGGTGCTCTGCCCATGCTGGGCAGGTTTGCACCGTGTGCTCTACCGTGTCCTCTGGGCGATCCTCGCAGTGGTGACACCCGGGCGTTTCCTCCCGCCTGATGATGTGCAGGAACCTCCCGAAACATCCATGTCCGGTGAGGAACTGCGTCAGGCGGTAGGTGAGGGCGCCGTGACGCCTCTCTAGCCACTCCTCAAAGAGGGGCCTTACCGCCACTATCGTGGCGTGCCCGAGTGTACTCACTTAAGATCGTCAAACACTCTCTGCTCGTTTTTTGCTCTAAACCTCTTTAGTTTTCAAACATTTGTCAATCAAATGCATAGAACTCGAAATACGTCAATTATATGTAAACTATTACTACTAGATACTGGTTGTCAATTTTCTATTCAAATGAACCGAAGAAACTGCCATATTAGATTTAATTATTAGTAGACAGCAGATGTCTAAAATTAGTCACATTACATATTTAGGCAGCTTCTATATACCTGTCATAGAATCGCCGCTGCTTGTTAATGTGTCGTCTCCTTTACAAGAGACAAGCGAATCCGTCAAAAATCAATACTAACATTACCATTTTAAAATTCGAACGCAGACATAAGTCTTATGCTACACAAACAAAATGAATGACGAAACAGAATAGCAAATAATTCCTGACAAGCATTGCTTATATTTTAACAACTGTGTATATCAGCCTTATTGTCACATACAGCGTGTTTCATAAAATTAGTCTGTTGTGTCGCAACGCCCATATATAAATGCTTTATTATATCTACAAGTTAAACTATATTAATTGTTATGTAAATTAGAATGTGACAATGCCATCTTTTCATACAATTTACGTTTACACATTGGTTATACATGTTTTTCATTTTATTGTTTCATACAGCTATTAATAATGCTAATAATCATTGACGCAGATATTCCATTGTTTTCTTGTTTGTATTGGACGGGTATTTTATATGTGGTACATAGTTGGTGTAATAACTATATTGTTGCGTCGTTATTTTGGTATTGAAACAGGTAATTTTCCAAGGGTTCCACTAAAAATGTACTTACTTACTAATATGGGATTTATTACCCGTAATATATACCTGTTATGGTTCTACTGTACGTGAATAGACATACCCTTTACTTATATGCGCTAGCTGTTGTTTTTTTTTTGTTGAGGTAGGTGGCTTTATGGCCTCGCACATGCTTTTTTTTAATTTTGTTTTTTATTACCATTTTCTGTTGTATTTCCGGAGCATGTCCTGAATAAAATATTTTTCTTTCTTTCTTTATTTTTTAAAAGCACAGCCAGCACTGATTGTAGGTCGTGGGTATAATAAGTGAAACACATTTAAAAATGATCATGTGTAAGATTCTATCTAAGCATTTAATTTCATCAGTAGGGAGCAGTGGTATCGGCCCCAAATAACGAGTTGTAGGTCGTGAGTTCGAACCGAGGCAGACACTTTACTTTGTGTATTTAATTTCATCACCACTGCTCTCAAAACGGTGAAGGAAAACATCGTGAGAAAACCGGCATAACCTAGAACCAAAAAGACATGTGACATTAACCAATCCGCACAAGCCCGCGTGGTTGATTATGGCCCATTCACTCTCATAGAGAGGAGGCCAGTGTTCCAGCAATGGGATCATAAAAGGCCGATTATGGTTAAAAGGTTGTCAGAAAAAATACACTTTGACAAAAACAATCACTCGATTTAGGCCATTGTATCTTAGGGCTCCTACGCACTATGCGGTTAGCCGGAATGCGGCCAACCGTCCGGCTAACCGCAGGACGCGGTTGCGCTTGCGGTTAGCCGGCACCCGGCTAACCGCAAGCGCAACCGGAACGTGCGGTTAGAAACCGTCGTGGTTTTACGGTTGGATCGACTCATTTCCAAGATGGACGTCGAAGAAGTCGCAGCTATTTATTATATTTACTCGCGGTATATAAAGAAAAAGAAACAGAAAAAAAGGTTTTCGGTATCGAATTCCATTTTACCAGACGTACCACGTGCACACACTCACTCAATGGCGGGCAGCCGCAGACTGAACCGCACAGTGCGTATAGCAACCGTCCGGCTGGCCGTCACTCGGGCCGCAGCCCTCCGAGCGACCGGAGCGGTCTGCGGGTAGCCGCATCGCAGTGCGCATAGAAATGAATATTACGTACATAATTGTGCTTGCGGTCAGCCGGACGGCTAGCCGCAATGCGGCTACCCGCATAGTGCGTATGAACCCTTATAACACCGATTAAAAAAGTTCGCCAAGTTCGTTACAGATGTCTTCCTTTGTTCTTATTCACAGCATTCATAATTAAAAACCATGAAGAGTTTTTTTAAGCAAATGATGGGCGACACCTTTTTTTTGCTCGCCAGTTTATTTTTCTTAGGAAATTCTCGTTTGTTCGGCTAATGATGTTGCATTTTCCTCAACTTTGAGTGTAACAAAAAAAAAAAGATTTCTCTCTTTTTTTGTCGAAAAACATGAATCTTTTGCACGTGTTTTGTTAATTATGTGTCAAATACGTGCCTAAAAACGAGATGAAACCGGTAAAATCTAGTTTATTTATTTACGGTGGCAACCAAATTCAATATTACGGAATAGTCAAGGTATTCTAAAAAAAGTACTAGTGTTACGGTAAATTAATTAAACGACAATAGTTCTCGGTACTATTTGCAAAAAAATCAAACCATTCTGTTTTTGTAGTTACACGTGTATGTATCTTATGGCAATCGTTTTTGCGGAACTTCCGTCTCTTGATTGGCTGTGACAAAGTAAACACGTGTACCTCTTGCAAAAAAAACTGTTACAATAATTAAATTACTACACAATGAGAGTTTAATTTCGTTACAGAGAAAGTAATTACAGTCACTTTAAATGACCCACAAAGCGTGCGAAACGAAATAAAGAAAAGGTATGTAAAAATGTTCGATAAAAACCAAAATCTGTGAACATAATATTACCGGAATATTTAATTAGCTTTATCTTCGTATAAGGTACAACAAAGTTCTTGTTATTTCCAAAAAATCCAACATAATCCTCACTAACAGGCAAAACAGGCAACGCTAATCCGTACAATAATCCAATAAATTGCTTATTCATGATTAGCATATTATATACCAGCAGTTTGTTACCGAACGGAAGTGTCCAATCGCGTGCGTCGCCGGAAGACCCTCCCCCCGCCAAACTGCTTCCGGTCACGTGACGTCATTTACATGACAGTTGAGCGCGGGACGTTAGGGAGAACGGACGTGTGGACCGAGAAATTTTTGTTTATGGCTCTAGGAAATGACTCGCCGTTTTGTTTATATTTTTGCTTTGATTTTTTTTTGGGTTTACGACTCATTGATGGCATATACGTGAGAACTTTGGTTTATACTCTTTTATGTTATGGAGAAAACAATAGTCTAATAAAGCGTTTTTACCGGCTCGGTTTCTTAATATTATTCTCGTGTTACTACTAAACTCTTTGAGAGGCTATCTACAACGCACACTATAGCACACGCCGCATAAAATCGTTTAAAACTAGCTCCAGCAGCCATTATGAATCACTTCAAATCTACATTATTACCTACCATAATCCCAACGGGATAATTCTATCACTCAACCAAAATCCATATCACTTAACTCATAACTGCAAACAAGCAAAAACGATGATTTGCACAAATTGTGGCTAATCTATCAATTTAACCACGGTTTGTTAAGTACGTCTGCGGACAACCCTCCCCATGCTATGAAACGGCGAAAATATACCCCTTGTCATTTGTTCCGATCGTTTTTCGTTTTTGAAGGATAAATGGAACTGCTGAAGGATGTTTTAGGGTTCCACGGGATTATGTCGTGAGCTTGTGATCTATTTTTATTAGGGGCTTAGTATTTCTGCGAAAAAAGAAATGAGATTTTTACAGAAAACTTTACAACTAAAGTCGAAATTCAGTTACAGATCTTTATTATTAGTTCTTACGGTGTTAGCCGGAATGGGACATTTTATGTCCAATTCGGATTTTATTTTACTACCTCGATCCAAATAAATGAATCCAAAATTGTACGAACAATTCGCCAGCCTAAAACTCATTTCCACAAAACTCCTGAAATAAGCCACACATTCACCCATTGATACCATCTAAGGTCACTCTATAAATCACCTTACCCACCTGACGGGACAGAAAATAAGCATTTTTCCGAGAAATTTAACACATTCAAATATAAAGGAAAGAAAAAACCGGGGCATTGAAAAGGAAACCCGTACGAAAATCCCATTTAGCCGGTGTCCGACCTTTCTGTCGATCCTCACAATGCAGGGGCTATATTTACATATTCAGGGGCCGGTCGGAAGATGGTCATTATGGATGATATGGATTGTGACGGAGGTGAATCGTGTTTGAAATTACGTCCATTGTGGGGTAGCTTTTAATTTTTGTGGACTTCGATTCATGAAAAAGAATTGTGGAAACAATTCTTTTGTACGCTCTTATTTTCCTTAAATATTACAGTAGGTACTAAATATTACACGGACTTCTTCTCCCGTGATATTTTCAACTTCTAAGCTGATTGGTGCATTCCTATGTTTCCCACGTGGAAGTTTTTCCTCGAATTTCGTACAATTTATTTTTTTCTCTATTCAAAGTTTACATTTATAACCAAGGCAGGTTGCTTTTCTTTTACTTTCCAAACTTCCACAAAGTAACAAAAATCGCCTATTTTAATAACCCTTTTTAACCCTTTCAGGGACTTTCCAACTTCCAAACCAAGTTTCGAGTCGAACAAGTCCCACGTAACGACTCTTTAAGGAAATTTTCGTTTGTTTTTTTTAATTAAAATGAGTCGTTTACAGTTTAGATGTTGCATTTAAGCGGTTTCTGTGTAAACCGTTTGTAGAAATTAATTGGGTTTTTGTTGTCGGTCTGTTCGAAAAACATTGAGTTAATTTAGGGTTAGGTATGTGTGGAGCCTTTGATGAACTTGTGAGGGTTCGTTTCGAGAAAATCTGATGGAAACGCCACGTGAGGTAAGAGATTAAGCATTCATGAACCCTTGTAGTTTTTCTTCTTTGAAGTTACGAGGTAGATAGGTAGACGTTAAAGGGTAGATGTAATTGACGCGTTATAGGGCTCACACCAACGTATAGCGGGCCACAATAAATTTTCATAAAACTAGCCTTTATAGTATTCATGGCCAAGGCGATTTTCACACGGCACCGCGCTCCGCCGCGGTAGGCGGTGAAGCGGATCTCATGTCGCATTGGTCTCTAAGAAATCCGTTGGTGCCAAACACACGTACATCGCCCGACTGCGCGGTCGAGCGGTCTTCGTTTTTACCACAAACTGCTCCTACCGCGCGGTCGAGCGGTGTCGTGTGTTAACCGCCTTAATTGGAAAGTAGATACAATTTTCATCACCCTATAGCAGTCCAATGCTGGACATAAGCCTCTTCAGTTGCACGCTATTCAGCTCAATTCTCAGCAACTTTCATCCAGCTGCTACCAGCCACCCTGCGAAGATCGTCGCTCCACCAAGCCTGAGGGCGTCCTACCTTACCTTTGCCAATTCGCGGTCTTCACTCAAGAACACGTCTACCTCAACGGGCATCGGTTATATACGGCTACGGCTTATATGACGGTTCATTGCCAGTTCAGCTTGCTTATTCTGTTTTCATTACTTGAACAAAAAATCTTGTCCACACACACAATAAAGTCGTCAACATCATTCCACACACACCTGCACTGTGGTACGCATTAACACTGTTTTGTTCTTTCATACTCTGATGAGCGTGTAAACGGCCGTTTAGCTATAATTTATAAGCACGTTGGGTGTCAGCAGTCACTACCCAGCACATTGTATGTCAGTTACATGTAACTGATAATTCCAGTATAAATACCGTTTCCTTTGAACGTTTCAGCATTTATACTTGAATAAATCTGCCATTTACTAAGGTATAATTAATGATGGGCAAGCCGTCAATCAGAGGCATTATTAGCAGTCTGAATTCATTCGTATTTTCTACGAATTGAAAACTTGGGAAATATAAAAATTGAAATCCATCGCGCGAACGCCAATACCAGGAGGCCAGATATCTAAAAGAGATGACAGGGAATTTAATTATAAATATAATAAAAAAATCTCGATCGTCCCTTTCTAAAAATCTTGACGTTACCTATTTGCGTCCCTGAAAATAAACTCCCAAGCGATATCGCACCTTATTGCTTTGGTGGAGAATTCATTGTCCTTTTAATAAACTGCTTTATAATTTTGCTGCGGTTTATAATATATTGTAGATTCGACTGACGTAACCACAATAGGGGTGTCTCATATATTTTTTATTTAAATTCTATATTCGAATATTTCACGCGGGACATGAAGTGTATTTCGATTTTCACGTAATAGCATCACGAGTGGTTAGATTGTCATGACATCCTAATTTGGTTGTATTATAAATATTTTTTGCCGCGAGATTTGACAGTTCCATTTTACTTCTCTGACGTGGATTGCTGACGTAATTTATAGGTTTTAATTTAATCAAATAAATATTATTCATACTGATCCGTCGTACAATATTAAAATCGCCATTTTCAAATAAAATTGAATTTTATTGTGTCTTACTACACTGTATTTCATTTTAAGATGTACATAATTTATAGTCCATATATAGATCAGTAGGAAAATCATATTAAAAAACGAAATAAAACCAGATTTGTACCTAATAAATCAGTTGCTCTAAATTAAATTCATAATCCGAATTCATTAGTTATCAATAAGCGAGTAAACTTGTCCCGTTGAGGCGTATTTAATAAACACGTCTAAGGAACTGACCGTTAGTTAATAGCACTCGATGGCGGGATTATTCGTGGCACAATGAAATAATTAATTGGTGCTCGAATCAGAGTTCCCGGAGCGCCATTATGAATGTGCGTCGGTCTATAGAGTACTGTCCATTACGGCGGCCACTTGCCTACTGGTGTGAATTAGACATTCCGTTCTAGCGTCTATGAATGTTTTGAATTTAGAACTGTTGTGGAATTTGTTTTGAATTGTTCGTTGGGATTGGTTGACCGTTTATGATGCTGTTGGGTTGTAAGCTCAAAAATTGGTTACCTATTCATAATAATGAAAAAAAATGTTGTCACTTCATTAATTAGGTAAGCTTTTTACTTAGATTTTAGTCGATAAATGTGAAAGATCACTCATTCATACATTCACTCACTCACTGATTAAACACGAAATCTCAAAACTAAGTACCTAACTGTACCTACCTACGAAGGTTAAAAAGCAGCGTCAGGTAAGATAGGATTTTAGGAAACTCACCTCCATAAAGGGTTAAAATAGGGGGTGGAAATATGTATGAAAATTTTTAAACATTGACGCAGGCGGGGCCTTTAAACAAATAAAATAAATTTATAAATAAAAATACAAACAAACCACATACTTACTTATAATAATGACTGCTATGACTGACACTTTGCCCTATGGAAGTCATTCAAGTTTGAACCTTTGTTTCTTCTACATCTTGGTGCAGTGACCTAAATATGAAAGAAGCGCAACAAAGTTTCAAATGAGAAATTATGAAAAAGTTTCCTTACAATAAAGTCCTAACTCTTTGAAAAGCTGCATTGACGTCACTACAGTTTTGTTTTTTTTTTTGTTGTACAGGTATGGCAGGTGGAGGCATGGGTCAAGCGATGGGAGGGTACTACGGAGCTGCGTATGGGCCACTGGGTGCAAGTATGGCGGCCGCGGCGGCTGCTGCAGCTCAGCAGAACGCTATCAATGCTGCTTTAACACCAAATCCACAGGTAAGATTCAGGTTAATAGTAAATGCAGCTATGAGTGCGTTTAATGGTTTGAAGTCTAAGTCAAATCATTTATTTCAAATAGGCACAAGAAAGGCACACATTACAACAAAGGACTAGAATCAATTCTATTTCTTGTTAGTTTTTCAACATCAAAAAGTAACGGGAAAGAGAATTGATTCTAGTCGCCCCTTCCAAAGGGTAGTTTCGTGTGAAGAAGAATGGGCAAGAAACTCCTTGCACCTATCCGGATAAATTTTCGTCCTATAATGATGCTCAAATGCCCAAGCCTTCACCGGTTGGTTTTATCAATAGCCGTGCCCCCAGCGCCCAACTTAGAAAAAAAAACTTTATTTCAGATGAATAGAGTCTTGCAATTACATAAAAAACGAGAACTGAACAAAGATCAAAGATCAGTCGTATAACACGACTCAGGCGGCACGGACACGAAAACATTTGTCGTATTAATCCGACAGGGGCGGTTAGAAGGTTAACCAGAACCCAATTATTTCAAAATTTGGGTTGTGGCGGTTAGGTACTTCAGCACCATTTTTGCGTAACACACTAACGGTAGCAATGAATTCCATTTTGATAGTTCAACAACATTCATTGCGTTATTTACGTTGTTGAGCAGACAAATCTTTCGAACATATGAAGCAATGGATTAGCAGTATCTTTCAAAATAATTCAGATTGTGATTAATAAGTGCTGATCTTTAAATTAACTGGCTAATAATCTACATAGTTTACAACTAAAGATAAACAAGTTCAACGAAAACGTTCTAAAATTCCAACGAAAAAAAACAACAACAAAATTACCGAAGATTACCGAGAAATGCCGAAGCATCTCCGAATCTAGGCGCTAATTATATGATCAGCTAGTTAGCGCGAGAGCATGAAATCTTTAACGTTTTGCTTAAACCTATTAACACCATGAAATAAGATCATCGTGCGGGAAGAAAAATTAAAAAAAAAAATGCTGACACATTGTTATTAGGAACCGTGTTAATAGTTTTATCAAATTTTCGAAAATTTGCTACTCGTTAAGTGTAGGTAAAAAAACTACGGCGGTGCTAGATCAGCGTATAATACGCTTGGAATTGGTAAACCATATGTTAGAAATTGATGGTTTTATGAAGGATAGGAAATTCAATTTGTAAGGGGTGTGGTTTTAACACCGTAGATATTAATTTGAAAATTAATTTTAACGCTTTTTAGTATCTGGTAAAATGTTCTGTTTTTGACGGAAGATAAGATTAAGCTTCTGCAATAACGTGGATCTTATTCTTTTCGTGTGGTTAGTGGCTAACCTGGTGTCAGAGTTTTCATGCTGCCCATAGGCCTCTGACTCAGCGTCACATGCTGTTGAGAAATATCTCTCAGACATGCTGGTTTCCTCACGATGTTTTTCTTCACCGATTTTTAAATAAATAAATAAAATAACCTTTATTTCGGACAAGTACCATCCATATTGGGTTTCAAGCAAGTGATAATTATACAATATGCACTTGCATCCGTAAAAACAGAGGTGCCTTGGGTTCGAACTCGAGACCTATGATTTGGCAGTCCGACGGTCACACCATTAGGCTATCACTGCTAATAATGAGGATAATTTTAGCAATTTAAGTTACAACAATTTCATCGTCCTCAACAAAACCTAACCAGAACACCTGAGAATCATAATATAGGTATTTACAATGTCTATAACTTATTATTGCATTTTAATTAAAACGTAAAAGATACAAAGATTAATATCACACAACTGAATCGAATTCCTGCCGTCATGCCATAGTAGGTACAGAGGCCAGCACATCAAATTATCGCAATCTATCAAATTTCTTTGATAGTTTTTCAACTTTATAACAAAGGCTTAAGGTTCATTTTCAATTGGGAAAATTTGACACTTAGGGATAACTGGATATGTTGGCGTCTGTACAAATCTACCCCTGTGCGTAACGGCGGGTAGTCGCGAAATAATTAGTGGTCGAGGGGTTGTTTGTGATGTTGTAATAAACAGATATTTATGATTTGGATTGGAACCGTGTGATTAGTTTCGAAGACTTAAACTAGGGATTGCTTATAGCCTCAAAGTTTTCTGTTTCTTCGGATTACTCCTTACGTCGGTGTTCTTTGCTAGACAGGGGCTCAATGATTCCGCGGGATTGTCCAAAAGGATACATAAAGGGATAAGGAAGGAACATTGATGGGTTTTAGTCAGTAGGAGTTTGACTCCCGCTCCACACCACACAGAACGAGAGGGGTCATTTGATGATTTCCCACCCTCAAAAAAAGGGGCCCAACAACCACCTGAAAAGCAGTATGATTTAATATTACTTCAGCGTGAGAACGACATGAAGCTTTGCAAGCAGTTATAGATCCATCTCTTTCCCAATCGAGAAGGTGGTGGTTGACCCCCTTTTTTTGACTTCTGTGTCACTTTTACTGACTAAAACCCATCCATGTTCCTTCAGTTGCCCGTGCTAGGGGCTTGGGGTAGTCTTTCGAACAAACCCGTGTGATTGACCATCTGACCTGGGAGGGCAATGTGCCAACATCTTCGTTCTATCACTAATTGCACTTACATAACCATATTCTGCGGTCTTTCCGTTAAGTACCTTATATTTTTGAGATCACTTGATGGATTCTCTAAAAATCCCACCGTTAAAACTCAGGTGAAGTAAGCGTGAAGCGAGCTGTCGTTCGACCTTATGATAGGGGGATTGACACTATTTGATTGACAGGTCACTTTAAACTCACCTCACCTACGTTTTCACGATGAGATTTTTAACAGAATATCACTACTGATATTATCCAAACCAACCCAGATTCAGCACAAAGTAAACATTTACACGTAACATCCAAATCTTCTTTTGCAAATAATGACAAACCCTGCCTACGCAAACAAGCAACCCTTCTTCAATCACACGTCAAAAAAATAAAAGATTACGTCATATGAACGCCCACTTATTTAGCACATCTCATTGAATCTTGATCTTCCCCCAATCTCCTCCGGTAGTTGAAACTGAACACCCTGCAAACAACTCGCTCCCTAGAACAAATTGGCGAATTAACACAGTACTTGACACGCGAGCACCCTGTGAGGATGAAAACACATGACGTCATTATGGTGTATGTGATCTTACTCTTTTTTGGTCAGATTTTTCTGTCGAAAATATTCTTAGCCGGATATTTCTATCGAAAACATTTTTGGCCAGTTATTTCTGTTGAAAATAATGTTTTCCAGGAATTTCTGTAGAAATATTTTTTGGCCAGATATTTCTATCGAAAACATTTTTGGTCAGATATATCTTTCGAAAATAATGTTGGCTTGGCCAGATATTTCTATCGAAAACATTTTTGGCCAGATATTTCTATCGAAAAGAATTTTGGTCAGATATATCTTTCGAAAATAATGTTGGCTTGGCCAGATATTTCTATCGAAAACATTTTTGGCCTGATATTTCCGTCGAAAATAATGTTCACCAGAAATTTCTGTGAGAAATATTTTTGGCCGAATATTTCTATCGAAAACAATTTTGGTCAGATATTTCTATCAAAATTAATATTGGCCAGGAATTTCTCAGAATCACAGATTTTTTCAGAATAGCACTACCGTTACATTAACAACACAGGAGGAAACTTAGTCACGTGGTCGTTGACGATTTTTTTTTTCTAAAATGTACCTATATAATTACGCCAAAGAACAAAACAAGGACATGGCAGTAGTCGATATACAACACATAGTATTGTAAAAAAATATATTTGGACTAGTATAATTAACATGAGGGAGAATACATTGTACCAGAAAACACCACACAGAATTCGCAATCTTCACCATATTATGACAACACCCTAATCGCTTGCCCCTGGGACTTGGCCCTCCGATTTAAAAACCTCATTCCCTCTTCTATTTGACGTTTAATCTTGTGAAAGTGACGTCTATGTTGGGGGCGGAGGGTGATCGTTGTTTCAGCTTTATTGCATTATGTCGGGATTATAAAATTATTTGTTTGTAAGTACGTGATACAATTAGAGATGTAGGGGAATGATGTGGGAGAAAGTTAAGTCGTGGTTGATGTTATAATAATAATAATATCCTTGGACATTTCACACAGCGCCATATCGACCCAAGCTAAGCAACCTAATGCTTGTGTTATGGTAACGAGATGGCTGATATACTACTTATATACAGTTTTTTTTTGTAAATACATACATATTATAGATAGAAAAACACCCAGACTCGTAACAAATACTTGCAGGTCGTACAAATATTTGTTCCGTGCGGGAATCGAACCCGCGACATAGTGCGCACCAGTCAATCGCTCAACCATTGCGCCAACCGTGGCGTCTAAACTATACTGTTATACTAGCGACCCGCCCCGACTTCGCTCGGATGCGATGTACGCGCGGGCGAAAGATAGTCTTCTCCTTTCTTTTTCGTGTGGTTAATGACTAAGTGTCAGAGTTTTTATGCTGCCCATGGGCCTCTGACTTAGCTTCACGTGTTGTTGAGAAATATTTCTCTAGGCATGTCTTTTTCCTCATGAAGTTTTCTTTTGCCGATCTTTTAAACAAGTCATCTTCTTCTTCTTCTTCTTCTTCGTGTGGTTAGTGAGTAACCAAGTGAGTAAGTAATAATTCCACAAAACGAACATCAATCCGAAAAGTCAGAGGTAGCCTTTTTTTTTTAAGGCTGGGAAATCATCCAATGACTGCTCCCGCTCTAGGTGGAGCGGAAGGGAGTGTCAAACTCTTACTGACTAAAACCCATCCATGTTCCTTCCGTAGCCCTTTATGTTACGGGGTAGCGGTAACCCTTTCGGACAATCCCGCTTACCCGGCAGGCTTGGCCCTGAGGGGCCCCTTCATATGCTGACATCTCTTTGAGGCGCGCGTTGAACATATACGCGCCGTCCGGCACGGGTCTGGTGCTGATCGGACGGTGAGTCACCCATTACTCAACCCTTGGGTACGAACTCGAGATCTATGACTTGGCTGTCCGACGGTCACACCATTAGGCTATCACTGCTTTTAAAAGCTAGTTAAACTAATAAATATATGTATATACTTTCTTGAATCACTCTATTGATGAAAACCGCATTAGTCTGTTGCGTAGTTTTAAAAATCGTAGCGTACATAGGGACAGGTGGCGGGAAGCGACTTTTGTTTTATACTAATAACTAGAGTAATAAAGTGTTTGCACTGTACAATGCATTAGGTATCTATCTTCGGTAAATTAAATCTTACTATTTTATTGCTATGAGTAAAATAAGATTATACGAAAGATACGCATACGAATTTTTTTTTAATCGCTGTCATAAGCTAGCAAAGAAAACAAATTAAAAGAACAAGATAACCTACCTACCTGCGCTAAAATAGTTGAGTCTACTTGCGCGCGCGCCTAGTTTTTTTCGCCCTACTCAGACTTTACACCTAAGTAGACCGAAAACTTGAAACAAAAGATTCTTAAAAAAAAACTGGTATTCATACTCCTTACGACACATAACGTCACATTTCAACATGAATAACTTTTTAGTGAAAGTACCAACTGTCTTGATAACCGTTGTCTGTAAAGAATTCAATTAGTTGATCACATTCACTGATAACACGTGTTTGGGTAAATGCTTTTAGCTCCAACACGAGCTTTCTTGAGTTATCAATCTCAATCAAGCAATCAAGCTGTAAGATATTGTTTTGAAATCTTTACAATCAATTTATTAATGTTGTCTTCTGTCTTCTGTGACGTCCCACTCATGCGCACTGAACGATTTGGGAATACTTTTATAATGCGTACAGTTATGGCATTTAATTCTCTGCTCCAGCTACAGTCTAGGGGTTTTAGTCATAAGCGGGATTGTCTGAAAAAGTTACCGCTACCATCATCATGATCATCTGCCTAGCCACTCTCGACTATGTTGGGGTCGGCTTCCAGTCTTACCGCATGCAGCTGAACACCAGTAGGTATTTTACATGGTGCGACTGCCTATCTGACCTCCACAACCGTTACACGTAAGGGTTACCACTACCCCGGAACATAAGGGGCTAAGGAAGGAATTTGGATAGGTTTTAGTCAGTAAGTCTGACACTTCCTTCCGCTCCACCCAGAGCGGGAAGAAAATGACTCATTTATTTGATGATTTCCCACCCTAAAAAAAAGGGTTTTAGTCAAGAGTGTTCTTCTAGGTAAGCGTGCTCCACCGTCGACCACATCATTGCTTACCATCAGGTGAGATAGTGGTTAAGCGCGAGCCTATTGTTAATACATTTTCTAGGTTCTGATTTATGTTTGATCAAACACTTCTTTTGGGGTGTGAAGACTTTAAAGATATTAATTGTTCTGTTTTCAAAAATACGAATTAAGCTGTATTCCACTTTTTTGATTTACCTACACTCTTACCCATTCTTCTCCATACGAAACTACCTTTTGGAAGTTGGCTACTAGAATCAATTCTATTTCTTGTTCATTTTGACGTTCAAAAGTGCTTTCCTTGTGCATATTTGAAATACCTAAATGATTTAACTTTGTCTTTCTCTTAGGTACGGAACTATGGGACCCAATGTCCCATTGACAACTCAAAACATTTCTATCATTCGTACAACATCCTTATCAAAATCAAAAGTCATTTATTCAAATTAGGCTCAAAATCAGCACTTTTTGAAGGTCAAAGTTACATAAGACAGTCCCCCAAAAACGCCCACCCTCCACCACTTCCTAGAGCTTTACCTGGGTAGAAGAAGTAGCGCAACAAACTTCCCAGCAGGGAATCATCATCCTAATCCTAATATTATAAATTCGAAAGTAAGTTTGTTTGTTGCCTTTTCACGCCTAAACAACTGAACATGGAAATTTTGCATATACGTTGTCCTTGTACAGAGGCCAGCACATCAAGTTACCACAATCTGTCAAATTTCTTTGATAGTATTTCAACTATATTGCAAAACAATAAGGTTCGTTTTTAATTGAGAAAATTTGACAGTTAGGGATAGCTTGATGTGCTGGCGTCTGTACCTTTCATTTTGAAAAAAAGGTCTGTTCCCAAAAAAAACAATAATAACGTTCTTATGATAATAGATGGCGCCACGTGTGTGTTCAAAACGTAATTGAATTATTAACCCCCGACGCAAAAAGAGAAGTCTAACGTGTCTGTCTGTGGTACTGAGCTCCCAAACGGATGAACCGATTTTCGTTTAGTTTTTTTGTGTCGTAGATAATTTTATATGAATGTAGACTCGAATTGATTGTTAAATTATAAATTAATGCGAGCGAAGCTGCGGCCAAAGCTAGTAGTTGAATAGTGAGAAATACGTTTGCTTACCAAAATAATTGAATGAATGAATGAAAAGGCTGAGTCAACAATGACATGTCTTTTGACATTGACACGAATCTGCTAACATAATTAAATTAAATGATGCATTGATTGAAAATGTTTCCAAATTAGGAATTTAATGATTGTAATGGTTTAATTATTTTTTTGGGGATTGCTTCTTATTCTTTATATTATATAACATCACGCCTGTATTCTACGAAGTACTTTTAGTCCAGTTAGTGTTTCTATCAACCGGGCACCATCCAGGCTCTGGACTGCGATGCGGACTGAGATATTCCAGATAGAAAAACTCACTAATTTGTACAGACGCCAGCACATCAAGCTTTCCCAAACTGTAAAAATTTCACAATTGAACATTGACAATGATTTTCAAATTAATTATTAGAAAAGAATAATGAACCTTATTATTTTCTAATAAATTTGAAAAATAATTGTCAGTCTGCATCATCCAACTGAACAAACTCCGTGAGACCGAGTCATTCCAGTTCAGAATTAGGTGTGCAATAATAACTGTTATTATAAGGTTTTAACCTATTTATGTACCCATTTTATTCAAGTCTCAATGTTTTGTATGTTCCTACTATTTAAAGCACCTGCCATCTAATCTCTTCACCACCCTTGGTTGACTGGTAGAGAATGCCTAAGGCTTTAAGTCCGCCTTTGTACCTTTATTGTGTGCGAAAAGTTTAAATAAATAAATAAATAAATAACCATGACATCAAAATCACCAACAATTCGACCACCTTAAGGGTTAAAACGGCCAACAAGATTCTACACCCCAAAAAAACACTTCAAATACTTATTACGTCTGTAGAAAAACATCTGAACATCATAACTCACACTTCATACAAAAAACCTAACCTAAAACTGCCGAGGTGTGACCAAAACATTTAATTAACCCCGCACCCGTCGGCGTCGGTCTTTCGCACCCCCTTTAATAGACCAACTATTGGATGATACCGCAGTTTTCCGATTACCGTGACGAATGCCCACGATACCGATACCGGTACCGGTAGTAAACAATATAATCAGCCACTATTCATATCAACAACTGCAACTTTACCTGTGTTATATTAAAAATGGTGATTGGGCGTTTTTGGCTCATTAGGGTTGGCTGTTTTCTGAAAATGTTCTAGTGATAGCGTTTTGCTTATTGCATCTAAGTTAGCAGAAATGTTTAGTCTGAAGATATTATTCCTTTTCATTTACCTATAGCTTTGTCTGTGTCTATGATCAAGTGCCAATTTCACCAATGAAACTAAACGCGATCACCACTTCTAAACCGCGTTCAAGAGCTGACACGGACTGACACTGACAGAGCTCTTTAACGCTGTTTAGATGTACTGATTAAGTTAAGTACCATTAGTGAAATCCACCTAGAAGATCCATGGGTTAGACTTAAAGTAAAACAAATAAAAATGACCCAATGTCGCAATTGAGTTTTCTACATAGCACAACGGAAGGTAGGTATGTAGGTAAAAATCACAATAGTTATATAATTAGCGGTAGGGTAATAAAAAAAAGCAACGGTAGCAGCCCTACCTTATATTTCCTACCGCCAAATGTTGAGTTCTTTAACGAACCATTGTGATTTCAGTATTCGATTATGTTGATAGATGATTTACCCATGGTTATCGACGGGTGATAATATGGGTTACTTTTACGGTGGCTGGTCAGCTGGCGACTCATTAGTGACTTGATGCAGTGTGAAATCAGTTTTAAAGTAATTTGCTAGTTTGCTACTTTAAAAAAAAAAAAATTGTTGCATTTTTCGGTAACTTTTTTGTCATAATTACGAATTTGAACGAATTATGAGGTCTTCTTTAGATCATTGTGGATCCTCCTGAACGATGCGAGTCGAATATGTAGTTATAGTCCAAAAATAATGTAGTAAATAAAGTTCATTGTCCCGTGTGTACCTACACAGGCTTAAACTTTAGTTACATAATTTAAAAACAGAAATAAAAATTGTGTCACTCGGCCTCACAGCCATTTGAAAAAGTTCTAAATTCAAATACCTGTACAAAATCACCCTATTTCAACATACGCCGCATAGTTTTCCAGAAAAAAAAACCATGGCTCGTATATAACTGGCTTGCAATAAAATAGCCGTAAGGGCGGCAGTAAACTGCGTACATGATGCCTGGGCGTCGGACTAATCCTGATTTAGCGCTCTAGCTGTGACCGGCCGTCGTATGTTATGCGCAAACGGACGCTACACACGGTTTCGAAAGATAGGCCAGCTTGTGGGCGAACCTGTTGGCTGGATAGGGTATTTTGAGTGGGTTACCTTTTCATTTATGTAAAAGGTTTGACGACTATGATGTCCTATTGTTAAAATTGTTATTTAAATATAGGCATCCTTTAAATTTGGGGACGAAGAATGAAGATTAGTAGAGGAATCTAAATAATTTTATGGATTTTCAATGGTTGTGTGTGTGGATAAATGTCGAATAGTTCGTCTAATCCCATTTTATCGAGGTAGTAAAACTTTTGAACGAGTTCGAAGAACCTTAAACTTTTTCATCAGTATCCCCTAAAGAAAAAAGGTTTCTTTTTAAACTGTTACCCTATCCAACTATACAATACTATCACAAATTCCTTCGTAGTTGCATGTCAATATTTGCATAAGACAGAATAGTCCACTACAATGTAGCTGCTACATGAAGTATTAACGCTACAAAATGTATCACCTGTCGTGCACCGTAAATTATAGCGCACGTAACTTCGACCTGTATCCTTCCTTTGTTCGCCGAACAAAGTGTTCGTGTGTGTCACGTCCAAACGATATTTTCCTCACAATATTGTGTAGGGCTCACTTCATTAAAAAATTTAAAATTCGAAGCTTTATTCGATTCCATTGTAACGTGTGATTTGTGTGTCTGAGCGTGTAAAATACAGTACTGCTTTCAATACATCCGCATACAAATTCAAACCTTATCTTCACTACATAAAGTAAGATATTGATGGTCAATGGTTAACATGTAAATTGTTAACGAAAATTCGTATTTAATTTCAGTTGAATTATGTTGTTTGTGAGTAATTCTTGTTAAGATAGATTATAGTTTTCATACAAAAGTTGTATGAAAAGATCGTGGAGTGCTGTTGACTTGTAAAATGTTGGGCAATGTCTCGATTTATGATTTGTTTGCAGCCGATTCATTATGCATTCGGTATTCAGTAGTTATCCGATATTTATGTAAAAGATATTGAAATGAAGACTTTATTCATTTAGCTGCGTTTCTCTTGAATTCTTGACTCTTGATAAGGTCATTCTTGAGTTTCGTTATTTATTGTATTAATATTTATTTTTAACTGCAAGTAATCATTATGTAAATGGATTGAAATAAATATAATTGATTAGGTACTTACCTCATTTAAAGTGTCCAATTATATTTAATAACTTGAACTTGTGTACAAAAGGATTTATTTTATTCAAAATCAAAAGTAATTTATTCAAATTAGGCTAAAAATCAGCACTTTTTAAACGCCCCAATACACACCACTTTTTCGTGCTTTAGCTGCGAAAAAAAAGAGTGGCGCAACCATGAAGCATTTGCTTCATGGGCGCAACAAACTCCCAAAGCAGCACAGCTGACCGTTCAGTTAGAAGAACTTGATTCTATATTCAAATTCATAGACGCGTTCCGTTTATTCCAAGTAAACTAACCAATTTCTCTGCTTGTTCCAGGTTGGCTCATCAATGGACATGTCGAAATATTCCATTGAGGCTGAGAAGTACCGTAGTTACGGCATGTACCCAGACCCGTCGCGTGGGTATCTGGACTCAGCCGCGCTGTCCAAGGCGTACATGTACATGGACCAACAGCAACAACGCTCATACCCGGTCGACATCAGTAAGATGTACTCTGAAGCGTCAGCAGCCGCCATGGCAGGGCTCAGCTCCGTAAACTCAGCCCCGTCAAGTCTGTCCCCGCGCTCGCCCGCAGAGTCCCCTGACATGACTCCCAAAGCACAAGACAGGACCGAAGGTAGCTCATCATCAGGGTCAAACCCTTCTCCCTCCCTTTCCTACTACCAAGGGTCCTCAAGTATCCTCATGCCGCAGTACCCAGGACAGTACCCACAGGCCACACAAGGAGGGCCGGAGTTCAGGCGACCACTCACCGTCATATTCTGACCTGACGCCTAGTTTGTTGTTGTTGATTTTTATTTATTCGTTTATTTTATGGTTTCTCGACTGCGAATTATTTGGAGTTTAGTTTTCTTTCGAAATTGGAACGAAAAAATTACTTATGTTTGAAGAGATGAAGATGAAGAATTCGATATTATTATTCGACGTGTATTTAAAAAATTGTAAATTGATTCTATTCTATTATTATAATAAAAAGATTATTAATATTCTATTCAGACGATAAAAGTATATTTTTTTATATTTCAATGCGAATTTTCACGGGCTAAATTGATTTCGTCTGAAGTTTTGGTCTTTTTAAACGAGTGTTGGACTATTTCTTATTTTTATTTTGTGCTCCAAAGTTCCTTCTTAGTTTCTCGAAAATAAATTTAAAGTTATGAGATATTATTATCTTTATAGGAATATGTACCTATCTGTACATTGTGAATATAGTTAGTTGATACAATAAGAGCTAGTTTTTTATCGATAAAAAGTTTTACATGTTTATACTCCATTTTGTATTAAACCAATAGAAGAATATCGCCAATTATTGTTAAAATTACTGCACTTTTGAGACTCGAGTTTTAATCTTATTACAATCAAAACAAAGGGCCAACTATACTTAAACCCAATGAGCAATTTTTTTAAATATTACTTTAGTGTGAGTAAGAGATGAAGCTATACAGGAGGTATAGCTTCGTCCCTTTCCCAATGTGAAGCAATGGTAAAATAATATTGTTATTTAAAGTGGTCCCCAATTTAATATCAATTCGGTAAATATCGCAGCCATTTTGGTAATGCTATAAATAACTCGTCAATAAATAGTTACCGCCGAGAATTTGAGATGAGATTTCATGGTTACACGTAATTTGGTCAAAAACTTAATAGCTGTCAGCTGAAAATTGCTGACGCCGAATACAATCAAAAACTATTTTATCGATAAAAAAATATTTAACTTAATTATTGTAATAAAAACACACTAAATTTTCATAATAAATTATTTTAAAATGTTTAAACATAATTTATTTGAAAAAATAATAGTGTTATTATTACAATAATTTATTGGAATTTAAAAAGTCCAAACTTAATTACAACGACTTTTGATATTATTTGTAAATATAGTTAAATAATTGTTATATTTTGTCTTTAGATTCGTACGTGTCATTTTGTAAACTAAAAAATGTTTAAATGTCGAAACTGCTTTAGAATAATGGGGACTTTTTGATCGCAGTTTATATAAAAGGGATTATCCTGCTTTTTAATTGCTAATAATATATATCTGATTTTGGTAGCAATTTAATTTAAAATTATTGACTGATTTGATTTTGTTTTAATTAAAAAAAACCGGCTTTGTAATTATAAAGCTATTTTTTTTTGTTGTTGAATAAATAAATGTTAGACTACAGTTAAATAGATGTTGTTAACCCGTAGTTTTAAGGACAGATTATTTTAAATAATCTCTAGATTAATATAATTCCTGTGTACACCTGCATTCCATAATATTATTGTTTTAATTTAATCTGTCGTTTGCAACTATGGGGTCTTATGCTTGCAGTCCATCTTAGAGCGTTATAATTATAAATAATTCCCATTTTTATAAGTAAATAATTAAATTACTTAGTAATTTTCCTTTGGCCATTTTGTTTTCACTTTGCATTTATAAGTTGCCATATAAAATAATAATTTCATTTTTGCATTATTGCAACCCACATTTGAGTAAAATATATCCTGTAAGTTAAAATACAAAGTAACTTTTTAATCATTATATTTAGAACATAAATTGTAATTTATGGAAAAATAAGCGTATTTGTAAAAATATGTTGTAAATTATGCCGATTGTAATGATGGGACTATTATCTCGGTTAAAAAATATTATACGTAATTAAAATTATTAGAAATTTTATTAAGGAATTTTATTTTACCAATTAATTATCCACACCACCTGTTAAATACCTAAAAAAAGAAGAGTAATAACCAACAATCAAAGAAACAAAAAACCTGACAGCAACGAATTTTAAATAATTTACTTTACCAAAGAAACATACCTCTACATACATACACACTCGAAAAACCTAACCGTCCTTCTGACGCAGTCGGCTAAAAAAACTCCCTTAGCCCCATGCCTACAATCTGAGTAAATAAATCCCATCCACATCGTACAAAATCAACAAAATAATATCCATTTTTAAAGAAGCAAAACAATCTATTTATTCAGTCATTATCACCGCTCAGTACACAATTTTTAAAATTTATTAAAATAATAAAACACCCTGCGACAGTCGCCAAATTATTTTACACATTAAAAACTCAAAAATCTACCTTATTTCTGTCGGGATATAGTATATTTTCGCAGTTACCGTAACTGTTTCGAGTAGCAATCAAGTATGAAATTCGTGAAGGCGTATTTCCCCTATGTTTTTTAATAAAATATGCGCTCTTGATAGATATCATTGCGCACTAGGGTAGTGATTTGGCATAAAATAAACAACTGGGCTGTCTTTTGTGCGCCAAATACGATGGAATAACATAAACAATGGGACCCTAGTAATTGAAAGGTGAATTTATACAGGTTGTTGCTAAAATAATGAGAGTGAATTTTAAAGCAAAACAATTAATAATTTATTAATTTTTTTTTAGTTCTGAATAAATATATTATTGTAATATACACTCATATGGAGTAATTAAAGTGCACAATACTGAACTAAGTGAAAGCAATGCCGATGAAAAAAAACTGGACCTAATTATAATTGTGAGTACTCTAATAATATTAACAAACTACCATTTCAGACATTGAGGAGCTCGTGACTAAGTAATAACAGCCGCACGAATCGTTAAGCTACGCTTGCCGGGGTTGGTCCGTAGATGGGTGACCATCATTACATATCAAGACTCGTCCGTGCCTCGGAAAGCACGTTAAGTCGTTGGTCCCGGCTGTCATTCGTGGATCTTTGACAGTTGTAACGGGTAGTCAAAAGCCCGAAAGATTGACAGCCAGTCTCAAGGTGTATCGTATTATTCAGTTACTGACTGGGTTGTGGTGGATAGGCAGTCGCTCCATGTAAAATACTGGTATTCAGCTGCATCCTGTTAGACTGGAAGCCGACCCCAACATACTTGGGAAAAGGCTTTGCAGATTGATCATTTCAGACATTCTCAGTACCTAATATTATCCTGATTGTAATCACTATCACTACATAGTATAAAACAAAGTCGCTTTCTCTGCCCCTATATCCCTATGTACCTATGCTTAAATCTTTAAAACTACGCAACGGATTTTGATGCGGTTTATTTTAATAGATAAGGTAATTCAAGAGGAACCTTAAACATAAGTATTATGCGGGCGAAGCCGCGGGCAGAAGCTAGTTTTATTCATAAAGTATAAGTACGTAATAATACGGTTATACGCACACAACATAGTAAAGCCAATATGCCTTCAGAATATTATTATCTAATGTACTAAGAAGCATATTTCTCGATGTTGATATTACCTCAACTGTGCCCCGTTCAGACGTGGGTACGTGGGAAGTTATATATTATCTATGCAATGTGCATGCAGTAATACGAGCTTTATAACCGTATTAGATTGGTAGTTCTTAAATGGGACTAGTCTGTTTTTGATATCAACATCAAGAGAAGTTGCAAGTGTTTCTTTACGAATCTGTTTTTTTTATTAAACGATCAAATTATTAAAATATTGAACAAATGAAAATTAAAATTGATCGTTTTTTATTGCAAACAACTTGCTTAATTAATTATAAGCTTACTGGTTCCTGAAATATAGGTAGGTTACCTTACCTAGTTTCGGTGTCAGTGTTTTTTTCTGTAACCTGTTTATGTCTATATGTTATATATTTATAATGTGTATTATTCAACTGCATCATTTTATTTTATATAATATAATGTAATTTTAGAATCTGCTGTGTAGGAGTTAATTATTCCAGTGTTGATTTATTTATTCAATGAGCCTAAAGAAATCACTTTATAAATTGGTTAATGAGACATGCTATGCTAGCAAGCATTTTTTATTCAAGTCAATTACCAAAAGAAGACTGAGAATAACCACATCCTGTACACAACCTACACCCCTGCCTACACCATTACAACAAAACGATGGAAAATAAACAATCAACGCGTCGGATGCAGTTCTGCTGCGATTGTTTTTAATATAAACAAATTCAGCATTAATATTAAATATATTTATACGGTATAACACTTTATAGGTACCTACCATATTGTGGGTCTTAGCTCCTACTTCAATTTGATGGGAACGGATAAAAAATTTGGTGTTGTTAAAGTGGGTCCTTATAATGAATTATTCTCCTGTTTTGTTAGGGTATCAAAGGGTTTTTGCAAAGTAAATAATAACATCATCCTGTGAATATAAATTGCTGATCATCAGGTTTTTAAAATTCGAACACTACAATGAAACTGGCTGCACAGAATATCTTTTTTTTTTAAAGACAGTTTTTTTTCGATATTTCAGAGTTGGTCTAATAGTGAAAGTTGCTCATAATCATTGACGCTTTCACGCCCTGAGAGGTTTTCAGTGACTTAAAAATCATTGTGTATATTCGATAATAACGTATTGAGGAAAGAACATTTACGTTTATAAATCGACTAGCTTCCGCCCGCGGCTTCGCCCGCAAAATATGTCGACAAATTAAACACATAAACCTTCCTCTTGAATCACTCTATCTATTAAAAAAAACCGCATCAAAATCCGTTGCGTAGTTTTAAAGATTTAAGCATACATAGGGATATAGGGACAGAGAAAGCGAGTTTGTTTTATACTAAGTTGTGATACAACACTCAATAGAAATTGTACGGTGTATTATCTTCCTCTTCACAAATTTCCACAGTAACTATCAATAATTTTCCAATAATTAGAACATTAAACATAATTATCAATAATTTTCCTACAATTACACGCTGAAACTATACGTGAATCTTAGTGGTGTGACAGCGTTCCAATGAAAACGGTTATTACGGGTAATAACAGCAATTACGATACCGTTATTCACAGGAACGGTTTCAATAACGTTTCAAATACCGTGTGGAAACGTTGACAGCTGGGGTGTAATAGAAAATTCTTAGAAATGTTTGTTGTTGATAGTAAAAATGATTTGTTTATTTACCTTTGATTTCCTAAGAAAGGGGGAGCTCTTGACTTATTAATAAGAGCCGCACGGGTCGATACATCAGGTTAACCTACGCTTGCCGGGGTTGTTTTATGGATGGGTTAGGTTTGGATACCGAAACTCCTCCGTGCGTCGGAAAGCACGTTAAGCTGTTGGTCCCAGTTGTTATTCGTGGATCTTTGACAGTCTTTACAGGTCGTCAGAAGCCCGGAAGTTTAACAATCAGTCTTACAAAAGAGTAGGTATCGTATTACATAGTGACTGGGTTGTGGAGGTCAGATAGGCAGTCGCTCCTTGTAAAATACTGGTATTCAGCTGCATCCGGTTAGACTTGAAGCCGACCCAACATAGTTGGGAAAAGGCTAGGCAGATTGATGGTTCCTAGGAAAGAGGTTCCATCATATTTATTGTAACGGCCGTCATGAAAATCTGCTATATTTTCCAGTGTTGCCTACGGCATTATTTACTCTATCCTACTAAACTTGAGAAATGTGCACTAGTTTCGTTGGCAGCGCGTTATATGCGCGTCGACGAGATATACTATTACACTGCATCGGTTATAAATCGGTGTGTGTATAGACCTTAAAGTGTCACAAAACGCAATGTATTCGGACTGCTGTAATTGTGTGATTACTTTAGCGAGTGTCCCGTAACAAGAATATTGGGTAAGTTTTCTTTTGATTGATTTCTTCGTCAGGTGCTTTTATTTTGAGGGTGGGAATTCATCAAATGACTCCTCTCGCTTTATGTGGAGTGGAAGGGATTGACAATCTTACTGACTACCCATCCATGTTTCGTTCCTTAGTCCTTTATGTTCCAGGGTAACCCTTTCGGACAAACTCACTGACCCGGTCAGGTGTTGCAAACAAAACCAAAAGTGAATTATTTTTTTTTAACTTCTGGGGTTAATACCCGTTTTATTTTTACTCGAACTGAAGACTTTTGGTTCAGAAACATTTCACCGCTGCGTCTTTTAAGCAGCAAAAATAATATTAAAGAAATAGGTAGGATATTTCCATCTTTGCCAAACTAAATTTCTTGATTCACTGCATCAACAAACCATTAGGGGTTAAAAATAACACATTTAACACTTCAATTCTAACAATGTTCTTGTCACCACCAACCCCTGTGGTCAAAAGTCAATTTAAAGAACAAAACCTTGACCGTTCGCTCTCTATTGTCAATTTTGACAATTCCCGACGTGTCAAATGTCAGAACGGCACGTGTCGGCGCGTGCGCTTTAAACTGTTATCGGATTTTGACAGCATCCTGTCAAAATGTGATCGTATTTTGAATGGTGGTTGACGGCGCAAGATAATGATTTTGGTTTGTTATTATTATTGTGTGGTGTGAATTAGAAATGGTAAGCAAAAATATCAATCACGGGCCAGGAAATAAGGGAATAGTAAAAGATTGATTTAACATTATGTTTGTTCATTTTCATTACATTCAGGGATAATTTTAAAATTCGAGCTTTCTATAGGATACCAGAGATAAAGTGGCATTTTTTTTAAATCAATACCAGTAGTATAAATCAAAAGTCATTTATTAAAGCCAGGCTGAAAATCAGCACTTTATGAAGGTCAAAGTTACATAAGACAGTCCCCCAAAAACGCCCACCCTTCATTACTTCCTAGTGCGTTAGCTGGAAAGCAGTGATAGCCTAATGGCGAGACCTTCGGTCTGAAGTCTTAGGTCTCGAGTTCAAACCCAAGGCACACAGTTCTGTCTTAAAAATATCCTAATATCCTTGGACATTTCACACAACGCGCCATATAGTCCCAAGCTAATGAACCTAATGCCTGTGTTATGGTAACGAGATAGCTGATAAACTACTTATATACATTTTTTTTTGTAAATACATACATATTATAAGATAGAAAACACCCAGACACGGAACAAATACTTGTAGGTCGTACAAATATTTGTTCCGTGCGGGAATCGAACCCGCGACATGCTACGCAGCAGTCAATCGCTCAACCACTGCGCCAACCATGTCGTCTTTTCGGATTCATGTGTGTATTGTATAATTATCACTTGATTTAAAACGGTGAAGCGAAAAATCGTGAGGAAACCAGCATGCCTGAGAGATATTTCTCTATAGTATGTAAAGCTAAGTCAGAAGCCTATGGGCAGCATAGAAACTCTGTCAAAAGGTTAGTCACTAACCACACAAAAAAAAAAGAAGGCTGGGAGGACAAGTGGCGCAACAAACTCCCCAGCTGCACAGCTGTCTGTTCAGTTGGAAGAACTTCATTCGACACATTTAAATGAAATTGCGCGTGGTATTGTTTACGCTCCCCTATTAGGTTTAACGTATTATCGGGTTCTGACTGGATATTTGTAGAGTTAAAGCATCTGGAAAACGTTCTAAGACTTGGTTCTTCCCTGTTTTTTCATTAAAATATCTGGATTTTCAAACATTTTGTCAGCTTTAACCTTTTATACTACAGACACAATTAAAAAACCATTGTGTCTCGCGTAGATTTGCGTTCTGGCAGTCAATGGGTTAAACCTTATGCTACGATATTATGTAGGACACTCATACACTGCACCATGATATAATACCTACTATACTTACACCACCTCACTCCGCGAATATCCCGCATATTTTAAACAAGAAATACAATAAATCTATGAATCCGAAACTTGGTACAACTTTCGGTACAAACACATAATTTAGACGCCGTCTGACATGTATTGTGTCCGCCCCTCTGTCACTCTGAAAAACATCCTTTGTATGGACCCTCAGAGGACTTTAAAAAACCCTCCTTTCTACCTTAAAGATTGCCCCTCTAAGATTGTTATTGATTATGAGCGATATCAAGTATTGACGTGAGTGTATTGTTCTTTGTTTTTTTTTTCAATCTGTAGGAAGATTGGAGGCTGGGGAAATTGTTATTTTTTATTTGTTGGAAAATTTGCTTTGCTTTTTGACTTTTGTTTGGGACTGTTATTATGTGGGAGACGGGCTCGTGGGTGGTTCAAGTTAAATATGGCATTAGGTATTACCTTCACCTTTAGGTTTTAAATACAGTGAGCACGTGGGTAGGCTTAAATATGTTCACGACTGTCATAATAGTGTTCACCGACAGAGACGTAGGTACAGAGGCCAGCACATCAAGTTACCACAATCTGTCAAATTTCTTTGATAGTATTTCAACTTTATTGCAAAGACATAAGGTTCATTTTTAACTGAGAAAATTTGACAGTTAGGGATAGCTTGATGTGCTGGCGTCTGTACCTTGTAGAAACTCTTATTTTGGTTTCTCAATTGGGTATTTGAAAGGGTAGTCAATAACGTTACTTTTTATGAATTTTAAAAACGCGCGAATTTGTGCGTTAGTTGTATGAAATATAAAATATGACGTCACTGATTTTTTTAATCAAATGGAGTACAGTACTTATTAGCATTAAATTCAATTTTACAACTACATCTTCGCATAATATTTAATTTCTGTACGGTGATGGAAGTTTTTAAGACGAGCGATCTTTTGTCTATGTGATTTTATATTTTATTTTTGACCGTTTCAAATAGTCGATTGCTCATTCCAGTAAATCAAAATCCCTATAAATCGGTCTACAGGGATTTTGTCCAAAAAAACTACTGAGTCGAAATATGTAACAAATGCGCCACTGTTTGAACACAAATTAAAATCGTTATCAACTCATCTCATTGTCACATCACCCCTTTGATTATTCACAAGTCACAATACACACACATTGTCTACTTTATCCATAGTATCTCCCACAGCCAGACAGACGGATAGTATCTATGAATCAGTGACACAAAAGTATTTAATTATGAAGGTTTTTATCACGCCTCGCGCTGGTGGGGAGTTTTGAGTAGGTGTTATTGCTGTTTGGAAAATATGGAGCAAATGGGGAGGGGTCCAAAACGTGATGAGAGTACCTTCGTACAGAGGCCAGTTCATGAGCGGGATTGTCCGAAAGAGTTACCGCTACCCCGGAACATAAAGGGCTACGGAAGGAATAGGATGGGTTTTAGTCAGTAAGAGTCTGACACTCCCTTCCGCTCCACCCAGAACGGGAGCAGTCAATGGATGATTTCCCAGCCTTAAAAAAAAAAGCTACCCCAATCTGTTAAATTTCTTTGATCGATTTTCAACTTTATTACTAAAGGATAAAGTTCATTTTCAATTGGGAAAATTTGAGGGTTAGGAATAGCTTAATGTGCTGGCGTCTTTACATTGATTGTCTATGGTACTGCCTTCTGCACCTGCTTCCTTTTTGAAACATTAGAATTTCGGGTTCCAAAGATATGTTTCTTAATCTTTTCACTTGGTCGCATTTCTGGTTGATCGACGTCAAACGCAATAATCCTGCCATTCTAACTAGAGGCAATAAATAACTATCTTTATCTACCCCGTTATAACGTGCATTTTCGAGTAACAAGTCTGAATCGAATGTCACCCGACTTCTTTATTGCGTCCCTTACACGCTATTGTAGATCGTTATATAGTACTCATACGTAATAGTTTCCTTTGCTGAGTTCGATATATTAAAGAATGTCAGTGTATCGGTTTATGAAATAGGTTATATATATAGATATAACAGGGTAGGGTATATTTAGATTTTCATCATCTTCTTAGCTATGGTGACTATGGAAATTGGAAACTGCGATACTGTTGTTAGTGTATTAACAGTCTATATGTAGACAACTAGCTAACCCGAGCCACTTCAGTCTGCGTCACCTAAGACAGAGAGTGGTTTAGATATCTCCTAAGATGTTGATTGAAATCAGGTGATGTCAAGGACAATTTTGTTTACATTCAAATACTTGTGATTATATATTACATATTTATTTGGATAAGGATTAATATTATGTTGATAAAACTCCTTCGCAAATAATGTATTAATTTCGAAAAAAATAGATTACCATAAAAAAGTTTATAGTAAGTCAATCATAAAAGATAGACGTAGTTATGCTGTTGCGGACTTTTTTTTAGAACTTTTCAGAGGAATAATTCCATCATGATGTTTGCGTAACTTACATAAATGGTAACGGATGCTCTCAAAAAGGAGTAATTTTGCCCGTTTTTGCAACATTTTTCGTTTATGCTCCGCTCCTATTGGTCGTAGCGTGATGTTATATAGCTTATAACCTTCCTCGATAAATGAAATATCCAACACAAAATATTTTTTCAATTTCAACTAGTATATCCTGAGATGAGTGCGCTCTAAAAAAATTCTTTCCTTTTAATATTAGGTGTCATTTATTTTCAATTCATAAACAGCTGATCCTGACTGACAAATTAATATAGTATGGTGAATCGAATAATGAGATTCACATGTCAACACACATGGAATATGGCAAAACGCCGATTTCAAGAAAGGAGGTGGTCACCAATTTGGTTGCATTTTATTTTCACTGAACTCCGTCATTTACCAACCGATTTCAAATACCTACTTCTATTAAAGGTAAGGCAAGTCCTGATGAGGCGTTTTTGAGTTACTTAGCTTCAATAATAAGTACGTATTTGGCTACATAACCTATATGGATGATGTTAAGCTTCATGTCACTCTTATTTTTAGCTGGTTGTGGTATTCGAATTTATCTGGGGTAGGTGCCGCAACTAGAAAGTCGCGAAGTTCTGGGCCAACAATAATAATGATTGACAGTAGTGCCAACTGCTCGGGGAAGGAGAAGAGAAGGATTGAGCGAGTACCATATCAAAAAGTCTTAAATCCCATGCCAACTCCTTCATTTTCTAATCATGTTACCAATTTATAAATGTTTAAATGTTAGCGCTTATTAATAAGTAAGTTGGGCTAAGCTTATTTCAGTGATATATTGTACTAGCTGACCCTACCTACCCTACCTACCCTACCTACCCTACCTACCCTACCTACCCTACCTACCCTACCTACCCTACCTACCCTACCTACCCTACCTACCCTACCTACCCTACCTACCCTACCTACCCTACCTACCCTACCTACCCTACCTACCCTACCTACCCTACCTACCCTACCTACCCTACCTACCCTACCTACCCTACCTACCCTACCTACCCTACCTACCCTACCTACCCTACCTACCCTACCTACCCTACCTACCCTACCTACCCTACCTACCCTACCTACCCTACCTACCCTACCTACCCTACCTACCCTACCTACCCTACCTACCCTACCTACCCTACCTACCCTACCTACCCTACCTACCCTACCTACCCTACCTACCCTACCTACCCTACCTACCCTACCTACCCTACCTACCCTACCTACCCTACCTACCCTACCTACCCTACCTACCCTACCTACCCTACCTACCCTACCTACCCTACCTACCCTACCTACCCTACCTACCCTACCTACCCTACCTACCCTACCTACCCTACCTACCCTACCTACCCTACCTACCCTACCTACCCTACCTACCCTACCTACCCTACCTACCCTACCTACCCTACCTACCCTACCTACCCTACCTACCCTACCTACCCTACCTACCCTACCTACCCTACCTACCCTACCTACCCTACCTACCCTACCTACCCTACCTACCCTACCTACCCTACCTACCCTACCTACCCTACCTACCCTACCTACCCTACCTACCCTACCTACCCTACCTACCCTACCTACCCTACCTACCCTACCTACCCTACCTACCCTACCTACCCTACCTACCCTACCTACCTACGTATGCAAAAATGTGCAATAAAAATATTTTTCTCATACAAACTTTGCCTCCCCGTGTAACCCTTTTAAGGGTTGAATTTCCAAAAAATAATATGCCTATGTCCTTCTCATGAATGCAAACTATCTACATACCAAATTTCAGCAAAATCTGTTGGGTGGTTTAGGCGTGAAAAGGTAACAAACAGACAGACAGACAGAGTTACTTTCGCATTTATAATATTAGTGTGGATTATGCATCTCGTGGCTAAGAGTAAGTACTAACAGCCGCACAGGTCGATCCACCAGGTTAAGCTACGCTTGCCGGGGTTGGCTGTGCATGGGTGACCATCTTTACATACCGAGACTCCTCCGTGGCTCGGAAAGCACGTTAAGCCGTTGGTCCCGGCTGTCATTTGTGCATCTTTGACAGTCGTTACGGGCTCGTCAGAAGCCCGAAAATCTAATAGCTATAGTCTTACCAAGGGGTATCGTATTGCCCAGTTACTGGGTTGTTGAGGTCAGATATAAAATCGCTCCATGTTTAATACTGGTATTCAGCTGCATCCGGTTAAACTCGAAGCCGATCCCAACATAGTTGGAAAAAGGCTAGGCAGATGAGATGATGATGCATGTTGTGTTTGCCTATAAGCAACTGATGCACTGTTATTTTACTGGTAAAAATGTATTTTGTGTTTGTATCAGAGTAATCAATTGTTGGTGAACCTAATAATAAAAAAAAAAAACAGTGATTTAACCAACAGCCACAACAAATATCCACAGAATCACTGTAAGATCTTGATCAGTCCTTCAGAAACCGTCAACCTTAAACGAAAAACAATTCAATTATACACCGCGAACTAAAACAAAACAGAATTTAATTAAAAATCGAAATCTCTCGAACGAAGAAGCCGATGTCGTCGGTTTTAATTATTGGCCTATTGAACCCTGGCCTGCCTCTGACGCCGGGTTCAGTACACCACAATAAAACTTGGTAGCGTTGAATTGGCCTCTATTCAACATAATTGGACTGTGTACTGAGCCCAAGTGGAGCCAATCAAAGTTCTGCGGCGACAATTGTGCTGAACTCCATCTAATTGGCTGTAGGATTGATTAAAAATAATATATAGGTAGCCAGTGTTTTTCTTGTTGGTGGATTTTTAGTGCATTGTCGGAGTTTAGGGCTGGACTTGAATTGGGACGGGATTTTGTGGTTCTGGGCGCAGACGTGAATGAGATGAAAACTTCTAAAAAATCTGGCTGAAAATGACATCATAGAAAGTAATATATTTTACGAGGCGGTAATCTATTTGACAAAAAGCGAATGGTCACTCATTCATACATTCACTCGCTGATTAATTGCGAAATTTTAAAAACTACTGGACTTTTGGCACAGAGGAGAATTTTATGAAACTACTCACGTAAAGGATTGAAATAGGGGAGGGAATTTGTATCAAACATTTAAGACATTGACGCGGCAGCTAGTTAGGTACAGGGATGCACTTCACTGCCGGGTAAGCCGGTTTGTCCGAAAGGGTTACGGCTACCCCGGAACATAAAGGGCTACGGAAGGAACATGGATGGGTTTTAGTCAGTAAGAGCCTGACACTCCCTTCCGCTCCACCCAGAGCGGGAGCAGTCATTGGATGATTTCCCAGCCTTAAAAAAAAAAAAAAAAAAAGGGATGCACTTCTAACTCTTTGAGCCCTCACTGGTCGGCCTTGCTGTCTTGTTCTTGTTGTTTATTAAGAACTGTACTCTTCAACCTGTATTAGGTTAGATAAAAATAATAGGAGAAGAAATGGAAGTAGTAAAAAGACGATTCAACAATACCGTCTTAAGATTTGAATCCGTTGTCAGATAATAATTAGTAAATACCCTACACTAATTCTTAATCAATTCTTTATTGCGTTTCCTAATTATGTTGATAGGTACAGACGCCAGCACATCAAACTATCCCAAACTGTCAAATTTTTCCAGATGAAAATTAATCTTTTGTATTTGTAATAAATTTGAAAAATTATATAAGATATTTGACAGATGGGGGTAACTTTATGTGCTGACCTCTGTATCTAGTTAATAAAGTTGGTAGGTAGGCTTAAAATTAATATAATAATTTAATGTATCACTACATAGTATAAAACAAAGTCGCTTTCTCTGTCCCTATATCCCTATGTATGCTTAAATCTTTAAAACTTCGCAACGGATTTCGGAATTTTCGGATGCGGTTTTTTTATTAGATAGAGTAATTGAAGAGGAAGGTTTATGTGTATAATTTGTCGACATATTTTGCGGGCGAAGCCGCGGGCGGAAGCTAGTAATTTGATAAACATGAGCTTGGTATTGGAGGACTGCATTTTTAGTCGCGAAGCTTGTATGTCTTATCTATGGTAATTGGGTATTTGAAAGGGTAGTCAATAACGTTACTTTTTATGAACTTTCAAAACGCGGAATTTGTCCGTGATTTGTATGAAACAAAACAATGTGACGTCACAGTTTTTTAGAATCAAAATTTGGAATACTTATTGACATTAAATGCAATTTTACAATTACATCTTCGTATGATATTGAATTTCTGTACCGGTGATGGAAGTTTTTAAGACGAGCGCTCTTTTATCAGTGATTTCATATTTTATTTTTAATCGTTTCAGATACCTAATTGTCACTGTTCTTCTAACTTTCAGCTACCAACAGATCAACTAACCAAGAGTACAAATCTATGGTGGTAGTAAAAAAAAAAGGACCACTGATGGGACGGTGGCAAGGAATTCCCGGCTCCCATGGAGTTTTTATGGTGTTCTCTGGCCGTAACTAAATGTCCTTGTGAGATTCTGACTCAGCAAAGTAGGTGCTATTATTTCTTTTTTAAATTAAGTACTTGTTGAAATGGTATTGTGGTGGTCGTTAGATCTTTTTTGGGATTTAATTTATAGGGTTTTTCGAGAAAGCATGGGATTTAGATTTAGATACGTCTTAAAATTTATATGGAAATGTTTTCTAAGCAGACTTTCCTAATCTCCTATATTGGACGCCAGAATCTGTATGATTTAGGTATTGTAAACAAAGGTCATTCATTAAATGCCAATCTAATTGTCATTGTTAAAAGTCCATAAAAAATACTGACACGAACAGTCCTAAAACGGGGTTTACGTGCCGATCGCGTTCAGTTACCTACATTGGTGAAACCCGCCCTCAAAAGGCAAACTCTACAAACAAATGACGATCATTAATAACAATTCACCTGCATGTCTTGTAGACATGCAGGTGAATTGTTATTAGTAGGTTGCTATATCATTGGAACATTTTTCAAACATAGAAAATCAGAACCTAAGTCACAAATTCAAATATCAAAAATCGAACGCGAATCCCAAACACAACCGAACTTTATGAATGAATATTAAAAAAATAAAAGTCAAGTCCAAGAAGTTTTATGGTGTCAGTTTCTAAGGGTTTTTTATCACTTCCTTTCTATTCAAAAGGGGGTGTTTTTTCGATATATTTATAGTGGATATAAAGACGCAGGTGCTAAGTTATAAAGTTGCACCCTTGCACCCAATGATTAGCCAAACGGTTGGCTGTTTGTCAATGCACCTCTTAAGGAACGCCGCTCGACGCCATGTTTTTTCTAACCTATAAACTCGGCCATTCATGTAAATGATCGGTTGTATTTTTTACGTAAGATTGATTACAGTGTTTTTGTGTGGGTTGAGAAAGAATGTGGCTTCTATTTTATTTATTTTATATAGGTAAAGGGATTTGTAACTAATGAAAATAAGGTACATCGGACGCATACATAGTCTTCAGAACATTTTTTTATCCTTTTGAGGTTATACTGGTGTAACACAAGTGATTGTGTAGCGAATGCACAAGCTACCATTCATCTTATCTATGACAGGTGGCAACCCCAAAACAGTTGGATAAAGTCTAGACAGTCTCTTCCCAACTATTTTGGGGTTTGCTCCCAGTCTAACCAGGTACCTGCCTATTACATTTTGTACGAGTATATATTTTGTAGGTATAGTAATATTATAAAGAGGTAAAACTTGTTAGTATGTTTGGTAATCTTCGGAACTACTGATCCTCTACCGAAAATTTATATACTTATGTTTGTCCGTCCTTCACGCTCAAGCGGCTGAAAGGATCTGGATGAAACTTTGAACAAAAGTAGTTTATAACTTTTTTTTTTTTAAGGCTGGGAAATCATCCATTCTATCAGTAGTTTATGACTTGGATTAACAAATAAGATACTTTTTATGCCGGTATTACGGTCACGTGGCCGAAACCGCTGGCAGCAGCTAATAATGATGAGTAACATCTTTGAAACACACATTATGTCTAAATTAAGACATTCAATTAGATTTCGTTACAGTTCATGTAGGATTTAAACATAACTGACGAAATGTGGGAAGTGGGGGCGAGTCTCTTACTATAAACTGGGCACAAATGCAAACTTCGAGCAGCTACCCAGCAATTCCAGATGGATAACTAAAGAACACAAACAGGAACATTATTTACTAAAAAAGTAAAAGTTTATTATACATACACCAGCGTGGTACCTAATTCTTTTTTCTAATATGAAAGTATCCTGAGTCAGTGAAAGTGTCATCAAAATTGGTCCAGCCGTTTGGGAGATTAGCCGCAACAAACAGACAGACAAAAATTTTTAATACAGTTTTTTTTTGCTTTCCTATGCATTTAGTAAAAAACAGTTATTTTGTCAAACAGAGACTTAAATTTGATTTATTTGTAAGGATAACAAATTCCATTCATTCAATGAAACAATGATTACAATTCACACATACCACGCTAAGACGCTGAAACAGCAATGGCGTAGCAATGAAAATTTTAAATTTAATTAATGGCAAGTGGCGACAGACGATTATATTATTACGCGGCGGCATTGTGCGCCAGACGGGCACGGTCTCCCCGCTAGAGTGACTGCGAGACTGGGATTTAAATATAGGATATTCCAGGTACTTTGGGGCTTAAAGTAAGATAAATTTTATTCAGGACAGGTATAAGGATGTTTACAGATAGGTCGTTCAATGTAAAATACTGATATTCAGCTGCACCCGGTTAGATTAGAAGCCGACCCCAATATAGTTGGGAAAAGGCTAGGCAGATGATGAGGTATACTTAACGTTGTTTTCAGGGGCAAATTCACAAATATTTACTAGCAATGACCGTTTGTTATAATTTTTGTGATATAATTTTTGTGTAAACAGAAGTATTGATGAAGAAGTTGGCGGCGATCTGTTTTGAGCTCTGATTTGATACTCGTTGTATCAAGTGCCTCGAGTTGGCTATCATCGAGCCAAGTCAGCGGGCCTACAAAGTATCAATCGCTCCGTGTCGATTAGATTTCGAATATTGTTGATCGAACAATTCGTTATCTCAGCAATTTGGATTGTCAAAAACGCCATTTGTCACCGCATTTGTATGGGAATATTGATCGAGTTTCGTTACACAATTTGACATTGTCTAAAACTTAGCGATCGAAACTGATTGATCACGTGACATTTCGAAAGCGTATACCTATTCCATACATCTCGCATTTACCTAATTTCGTTGTCGTGAATGAAAATGTGACTTTGCCTAGGCCCCCAGGTGCTCTATTGAACTCGTCGAGTCTCCCATTCTCCTGACAGCATGCTAACACTAGCACAGTTCGCCCCCACCCGAGACGCGTTAGGCGTCGCATTGTTGAGCAAATCCGAGCCAAGCTTGTACCTACCACAGTTTGACTAAATTAATATCACAGATAAGTGATATCACGCAGTAATAGTACTGGATTCAGCATCAGACTGCATCATGTCGTCTGGTTATGCTGCAACTGGCTCCAGACACTCCAGAGTGGGTATTCGGGATGGATAAGGACAGTTTCATTTAAAAAATTGTATATTTAAGCTATTCAAAATATAAGGTCCCCGTTATGGGTCTGCAATACTAACCAAAACTCTATTTTTTTGACGACATGGTTGGCGCAATGGTTGAGCAATTGACCGCTGCGCAGCATGTCGCGGGTTCGATTCTCGCACGGAACAAATATTTGTACGACCTGCAAGTATTTGTTACGGGTCTGGGTGTTTTTCTATCTATAATAAGTATGTATTTACAAAAAAAAATGTATATAAGTAGTATATCAGCCATCTCGTTACCATAACACAAGCATTAGATTGCTTAGCTTGGGACGAAATGGCGTTGTGTGATATGTCCTAGGATATTATATTATTATTATATTATACATTTATAATGCTTGTTTTTACAGTTGGGTTTTTGTTGCATTTAATTGACTTTATTTCAAGCTTTTCCCGACTTAAATTCGTAGATACCTAATAAAATTAAGTTAGAAACACAAATCTTAAACAACAAATAATACAACCTAAAACTAAAAAATATATCTACTATGTACATGTGGTAAAAAAAGGGAAGAGCTCATAGGGCTTCAAAAAATTCATCCCCATGGCTGTCAACGGGATTATGTGCCCAAAAAGCTGGCAGCGTTGCCACGTTGGATGGCAATGCTGATTCTTTGGCCTAAAAGATTTCCTTGATAAGTACCAATATTTATACAAAATACTGTAAAAAAAATTAAAAGAGTACCTACCTAACAAGTTTTTGTGTATTCCTCATCATCATTCTCCTGCCCTTATCCCAATTTATTTGGGGTCGGCGCAACATGTCTTTTTCTTCCATACTTCTCCATTAGTCGTCATCTCAGTAGTCACTCCCTTTCTAGCCATATCATCTTTCACACAATCCATCCATCGTTTCTTTAGTCTTCTTCTACTTGCATAGCCATCCATATTCATACTCAAAACTGTGCCTATTCCTCTCCATACGAACGTTATTAGAATCAATTTTTTGTTTTGTAAATTTTTACTTCCAAAAGTGCTTTTCATGTGTCAAAGTCAAAACATTTATTTCAAATAGGCATAAGAAAGGCACTTTTGAACGTCAAAAGTGAGCTTATTCGAAACATATTATTTGACTGTATTATCCTCGAACTCTTTCTTGAACTAAGTTTATATTCAACATTGACACAAACCACCTCTAGAAAGGTGTGAATGACATAATAATATTTGTATCTACGTACTAGAAAATGTGTAAAGACTTTTGCCTTTTAAGGCCAGATCATAATTGATGATTATATTGACCCTTGACTTCTTTCTCACGGCTAAAGAACCCATACAGTGTGGACTTGGCCGAACAATTCGAGCTTTCGATCAAACTTGTTCAGTTCCGAGTGTTTTTAATTCAAAGAGACATCGCTGTTGCAGTAGTTTGTCACTCCAGGAATCTAATGATTAAGCGGGATTGTCCGAAAGGGTTACCGCTACCCCGGAACATAAAGGGCTAAGGAAGGAATACTTATGGATAGGTTTTAGTCAGTAAGAGTCTGACACTCCCTTCCGCTCCACCCAGAGCGGGAGAAGTCATTGGAAGATTTCCAAGCGTTAAAAAAAAGGGATTCAATATAGTAAATAAAGCATAAGTAATTAGGTATAAGTAGAGATAATCTACGACAACATGGCGCGCCACTCCGAATTACTGTTTGAATGTTTGTAGTCAAATCCTTACGAAAGAGTTTGTATGTAAAGACGATGTGACCTATATACACTACACTCCAAGGAGGAGGATATGCTACACTCTAAGGTTCGTCTCGTCTAATTTGTCAGGTATTTGATAAGCTGAAGCAATTATTTTGTAAAATTTGACATACCAGACGAACGTAGGTAGGTAATTAAGGTACGCGCGCGAACTAATGTGTTTAACTCCTCAATATTGATTTATTTATTTCGACTACAGTTTGTAACTATAATTATTTAAATAGATTTAGAACAAAAATTGTTAAAAAAATCGTAACATCGTTAGCCCCAAAATTTTAAAATTCGTTAAGTACACCGCATTACGAAACCATAGACAATTCTGAGCGGCCATTGTTGTTTACATTCTTTGGTAAATTTTGAAATTCTGGACAGTAGTTATAACTATTCGTTTTCGCACGCCGGCAGCAACATGCGTTGTGAGTCTTGGTGGCGCTTTGTAATTACTTTCACAAATACTTTAAAACTTTTGAACATATATTATTGAATACGTTTTGAACTTTGGAGAGGCGGGCCATGATATTGTAATTTATCTCTACCTACTTACTAGTGAAGTAGGAAGGTCAGGTAGGTAAGCAAGTTAAAATTGATATACAAATGTCTGAAGATCAGCGGTACAACCACCACCTTAGGTACTCTCACATTCTCTCAGCCAGCTTGCCAGTAGAACAGCCATCAAATGTATCATGTGTACTCAGAATCTGTCTTGAACAAAACCAAATATCATCATCATCATCTGCGTAGCCTTTTCCCAACTGTGTTGGGTTCGGTTTCCAGTCTAACCGGATGCAGCTGAATACCAGTATTTTACGACTGCCTATCTAACCTCCACAAACCAGTACCTGGGTTATACGATACCCCTCGGTAAGACTGGCTGTCAGATTTTCAGGCTTCTGACGACCCGTAACGTGTCAAAGATACACAAATGACAGCCAGGACCAACGGCTTAACGTGCTTTCCGAGGCACAGAGGAGTCTCGGTATGTATAGATGGACACCCATCCACGGCCAACCCCGGCAAGCGTAGCTTAACCTGATGGATCGACCTGTGCGGCTGTTAGTACTTAGCCACGAGCTCCACCAACAAATCCAAAAATAACCACAACAAAACCTTTCTTCTCCACAAAAAGACATGCTATCTATAGGATGATAATAACATGTGTATTGATAATAGAAGGTAGGTAATCCGCTCATCCCAGACGGTCACTCCATTCAATCTCGCGGCCTCGGGAGGCTGTGGCTTTCAGGAGTGGACAGTGGGCAGATGAGAGCTTTTAGATTTGTTGGGTAGGCAGTGTTGTAGGTCTCTGAATACAAGAACACTTTAGAGTGCTTTTAAAACAGGAAGTTGGCTTAAGTTAATACATTCCTGTGTTTTACGAATGGGTAAGCACAGGTAAGTGTTTTGTAGTAACTAGAGACGTCAGCACATGAAGCTTTTGCAAACTGTCAAATTTTGCCGATTGAACATGAACCTTATGCTTTTGTCATAAAGTTGAAAATCTATCAAAGATTTTTGACAGATTGGGGTAATTTAATGTGCTGGCCTCTGTACACTTTCTTAATAGCCTTTGCCTCTTTAGGTTACCCAGCTACTTTAAGAAACGAAACTAAATTCGATCAACACATACATAGGTAAAGCTTGTGTAAGGGTTGTTAGAGTAATTATTTTCTGAGAAATTTCGACATGACAGCTCTTAAACGTAGTTTATGCGCTGATCGCGTTCAGTTTGAATGTCAAATCCACCCTAAGTCTAATTCGTGGTAAATGAATAAACAACTAAGGCAACCAAGTTCTAAGAACCTATTTATAGTTGAGATCTTTCAAATTACACTTAGTTCGCGATAAAGACTTTGAATTGGACTTATTTGATCAGAAAAAACTCGTTCATAAAAAAACCTTTATCAAACAACCAAGAGTTGGCCATTACGGTATTCAAAATCCGACCTAAAAACAAGCGGACTTCCAAAAATACAAAATAATCAATACGACAACAACACAGGTGTACTGTTGTCGTGGGGTATTACCCATTGAACGTGTCACAATACCCCACACAGCCCCCATAGAGCCCTGCAGAGCCCCATAAACGGCGAAGCGTGTAGGCTATTGCATTATTAATATTTTGTACTCCTCCACATGACTGGAGGTGAATAGGTACCCCGATTGATTTAAAAAGGATTAGTATAGTGGAAGTTGTTTGGGGAAATGTCCCTTTATAACTCTTTTTTTTCTTACGAAAGTTTTCCGAATCAATTTCTTTTTTCTCTACCACTCGCTTTTTTTTGAGGGTGGGAAATCATCAAATGACCCCTCCAGCTCTGGGTGGAGCGGAAGGGAGTGTCAGACTCTTACTGACTAACACCCATCCATGTGCCTTCCGTAGCCCTTTATTGTGTTCCGGGGTAGCGGTAACCCTTTCGGACAATCCCGCTTACCCTCTACCATTAGCTTATTTCCTAACTTATGCTGTGATGTCAAGATTTATCCGTAAGCCTGGATGGTGACGGGGACGCCCGTGATGTGCCGTATTTACCTATAGTCACACATGGAAGCTCTTTTTAGTATAGGATAAGGTTTACGTCTTAAGAAAAGGCTTTATTGAATTATTCCGTGAACATGAGTACCTACTTGTCCTCTGGAGCGGCAAGGAGTGGAAAGGAGCGGTGGCAAAAAATGTGGATTCTGTGTTATTTTTCAAATACACGTGTGTCCACCACACTCAAGAGTAGTTACTTAGGATTAATTAATTAGTCATCTACGTTAATCAACAGGTAATAAGTGTGTTTAAATACATGTCATTAAGAATTGTTAGTGGTGGTGTTTGATGGGTTTTTAGTTGACGTGTCTACAAGATGTCTGCGTACCTACGAGATTATTTTGGGTTCCCATCTGTTAAAACTATAAATACAGTATGTGGTAACACTAATAAAAAAATGTGTCATCCATAGAAATACAAAAAAAAAACAGGTGGAATCCCATAAACATTTGGGTAAGTACTATGATAATTACAGCTGTTCAGCGGTCAGTGACAACAGTTTCTTCTTTTTTTTCTTAAACACAAAAATTCTACGATGTCTATAGCTTAGCCCAAATTGTTTCTGAAAGGTATTTAAAACTACGACACACACGCGAGGCACGCGAGGTACCGTGCCGCGTCTCGCGTCGCGTTGTCGCGCTCCGATCAATATCATTGTCTGGCTGACACTCCGGCTGCTACGTCACTTTTATTGCTCTGTAGTGAGGAGGGAGCTGGGTTGAGGCATAAGAAGCTAAGTAGAGCGAGAGGGTTGTGTGATATTATAGGAGGCACTAAGATTTTGGTGAGACAAGAAAAATCCTTGGCGAGACACAAAAATTACCGCACCATAGTAAATGAACCATAGATCACGAGTAACAATACCTTGGAGGAAGATTTTTGATGACCCTAAGAGATGATTAACAAAAAATCTCTAATAAGAGAAAAAATACTGAGGAACATCATCTAGCCTTTTCCCAACTAGGTATGTTGGGGTCAGCTTCCAGTCTAACCGGATGCAGCTGAAAAAATACCGAGAATGGGTACCTACTTAATGACCGGAATTCTACTTGTAATGGGAATTAAACGAGCTTAAGAATTCCGTGTAGACTAAGTTAAAAACTTTTTTACAAAAATAAAACCGACTTCCAAAACAAACACTACAAAGTGAAAAATAATTTTGATTTCGGAAGTCGGTGTCTTCGGTTTTGTATTTTCATTTTTTGCCACCGACTTCCGAAATCAAAATTATTTTTCACTTTGTAGTGTTTGTTTTGGAAGTCGGTTTTAATTTTTGGAAAAAAGTTTTTATTTTTCACTTTTTAGTTGTGGTACCTACACAATCCCCCCCCCCCAATTTTAATACCACTACCTGGTATATAAATTACAATGACAGGAAGTTATTAGAACATCGTCCACATATATTAAGTAGGATTTTTTTTAGATTTTTGTTGATTTTTCAAAAACCGCTTATCCGATTTCGATAAAATTTTTATGGGACCATTTGGGAAGTATACCCTTTCCAACAAAAAAAGAATTTTTCAAATCGGTTGGCAAGCAACGGAGTTATGCGCGAACAAACATAAAAAAAAAAAAATACAAACATCCGAATTGAGAACCTCCTCCTTTTTGAAGTCGGTTAAAAATAGACCATAGTTAATGAAAGTATTAATGTCTCCAATTCGAAGGTCGATCTGCCCCTAACTGAAAAACCATGTAGGCAGATGGATTAATACTACCTTAGGGACGCAAGTAGACTCTATAGTATTCCCTATCCTTTGATAGAGACATACCTACCTACTATGGAGTACGTCCGTCGTACGTATTAGGGGGTAACTTATGAGAATTGCGTTCAGCGGATAGCCGAGTCTCAAAATAGTTAGGAATGAGGGTTGCAAGTGGGAGCTGCATAGATCTACTTGCTGTTTAGTTCAGAAGAACTGACTCGACCTGGTTTACCATAAATGGTTTGTTGTAGTACAACTAATTCCTTTTGTGTTAGAATAGAGACACCCACGTCATTTAATCACCACTTCTTTTACATCAACCGTCACCCCAAGACTCTTTCCCACCACACCAATCAAAACATCGTGACTTTAGGTAAAAACGAAATTTCAGCACATATCAGCCTCGCCCCGCCCTCCTTCTCTGGCCTGCCAACCACACAATAGACGAACAATGCCCCACACAATGAGCACAAAGGGACCAACTGTCATCCCATTGTGGGGAACAAAGAATGCCACGCCCCCAACAAAGGCGGCATTGTTTCATCTCAAATACGAAGATTCTGATTGGAGGAGAAAACGGTCGTGTGTAGGCCACCCGCGGTCAAGAATGTTTCGGAAAAAATATCATGCTACACACTTGGGAGCTGAATCGATTGAAACTCCACCGTACTGATTGGATATAGAGTTGGTTTTTGTATGGGCTGAAAGAACAGATGCTTTTAATCGACCAGAATTTGATCCGAATTAAATTGACAGCTCTCTATAAATAGTATTTTTTTGAATGTGTTGTTGTTTTCGTCAGGGGATTTTCAACTCTCTCTTGCGTATTATAGGGTGGATTTTCGATTATTGGGGAAGCAGACTATATTTTTTTTCAGTTTACGATTGGGTGTGTTGGTGGTTTGGTAGCCAGTTGTTAGATTTTGATGGCAGATACACGGGAGTTGAATTTATAACTTATGAGTAGATCGTTTTTAATTAGGTAGCTGTATAATTAGGCCATAATTTATCAATTTTGTACAGGTCTGATATATGTAACTATTTCCAAAGCTCGTGGCTAAGTAATAACAGCCGCACAGATCGATCTAACAGGGTAAGTTACGCTTGCTGGGGTTGGCTCGTGGATGGGTGACCATCTTTACACACCGAGACTCCACCGTGCATCGGAATGCACGTTAAACCGTTGGTCCCGGCTGTCATTCGTGGATTTTTGACAGTCGTTACGGGAAGTTGGAAGCCCGTAATTCTGACAGCCAGTCTTACCAAAGGGTATCGTATTACCCAGTTACTGATTGGGTTGTGGAGGTTAGATAGGCAGCCTCTTCATGTAAAATACTGATATTCAGCTGCATCCGGTTAGACTGGAAGCTGTGTTGCTCAACATGTTTGGGAATGGGCTAGGCAGATTGATTGGTGTTTTGATTCTTTTCTACGTAATCCGGATAACCTTCTCAGAAATTGGAAAAATACTGGCATTATGCGTTACAGCTACGATCATTGAAGACTGCCTACGTTACGACAACTGCTGAGTATCAAATCCTGGGTTCGATTCCTAGGTCAGCAAAGTGTTAATGGGTTTGGGCGCAGCTCTGTGTCCCGGCTACATCACACCAAGGTTGAGAAGGTCGTGAAGTATGTAGGTACAGACGCTAGCACATCAAGCTATCCCTAACTGTCAAATTTTCACAATTTAAAATGAACCTTACATCTTTGTAATAAAGTTGAAATACTATCAAAGAAATTTGACAGATTGTGGTAACTTGATGTGTTGGCCTCTGCACGACAGAAAACCAGCTACGATTGTTTTTATTTTTGTGTTTTATATAATTATAATATGTATCTGCCATGTAAGGTATTCTGGTATTCAGCTGCATCCGGTTAGACTGGAAGCCGACCCCAACATAGTTGGGAAAAGGCTACACAGATTGAGTCTGGAAGGTATACATATGTATTTTTATGTGTCTTTGTTACCTGAAATCAATGATACCTATTATATTATTTATCCATTTGGAATTTCTCACTAGCAGCCTCTCTGGATTTGTGCCCAGTTGATGGCAATAAGCTCGCCCAATGTAACATGGGACTCAAATATGCCTGGCGAAATATGGCTGTTGGTACCTACTGGCTAACCCTTCGGGAAAACACAGGCACGATGTTATCAATTTGCCTGCCTTTTCCCAACTATGTTGGGGTCGGCTTCCAGTCTAACCGGATTCAGCTGAATACCAGTATTTTATATGGAGCAACTGCCTATCTGACCTCGACAACCAAGTTACTGGGTAAAAGGTACTCGTCAGATTTTCGGGCCCGTATCTAACGACTGTCAAAGATCCACGTATGAAAGCTGGCACCAACGGCTTTACATACTTTCCGAGGCACGGAGGAGTCTCAGTATGTACCTACCTAAAGATGGTCACCCATCCACGGACCAAACCCGGCAAGCGTAACTTAACCTGTTAGATCGAACTGTGCGGCTGTTGTTATTTAGCCTCGAGTTTCGTTCCAATCAGTTCGTAACGACTGTCAAAGATGCACAAATGTCAGTCAGGACCAACGAGTAAACGTGCTTTCCGAGCCACGCAGGAGTCTCAATAAGTAAAAATGGTCACCCATCCACGGACCAATCCCGGCAAACGTTGCTTAACCTGAAGGATCGACCTGTGCGGCTATTATTACTTAGTTATGTTAAAATAAATAATAATTTGTATGAGGAGGGTTGCTGCCGTCCTCATTTTCCTTATTCGAATCAACACAATGTCAATACTTACTTACTACTTTCCTGACTCCTAAGACACAGGCATATACACCTAGTTGAGGAGTCAGGGAATTAAAATGATTGTGACATAGTTATAAGCCTACCTATATGCTTACTTTTTGTTTCTTGTAGGTACGGTGATGGCTTTGGTGAAATAAAGAATTTATTTATTTAATAACAGTACAAAAAGGAGGGTCCCATAATAATCTTAAGAAGACGTAGGTAAACCCTCAGTAATAATATAAGTACCAACCTACCTACCTACATAGAGGTACCTTCCTAGGTATTATAAATCAATCTGCCTAGCCTGTTCCTTACTATGTTGAGGTCGGCTTCTAGTCTAACCGGCAGCAGCTGAATACCGCGACTGCCTATCTGACCTCCACAACCCAGTGAGTACCTATACTGGGTAATACGATACCCCTTGGTAAGACTGGCTGTCAGACTTTCGGCCTTCTGACTACCCGTAACGACTGTCCAACCTCCACAAATAACAGCCGGGACCAACGGCTTAACGTACTTTCCGAGGAGGATAAGTAAAAATGGTAAAGATGGGATGACCCATCCACGGCCCAACCCCGGCTAGCGTAGCTTAACCTAATGGATCGACCCGTACGGCTGTTATTATTAAGCCACGAGCTCCTTATTATAAATACCTACTCTAAATAAAATGTAAATACTTAAATAATTAAGCTAACTACGTTCTAAAATAGCCAAAAATGTAGCTATGTAGGTATACACTTTAAGCCAAATAAACGGACGCCACTCGAGAATGGCAAAATTGCCAAGTTGTCGTTAAACGTCGAGGGCACGTACCTAAGGGGCAAACACATTCGTCTAAGTGTTCCAGGGACTGGCAAATTGGCACTCAAGGCGGACGATGGTGCCAAGTCAATGGGTCGAGCTGCCTAATGATATTGGCCCGAAGTGTATTTGGGTTTCTTGAAAACTCTGCTACAATTCAAAAGAAAACAATGTAGGTAACATTGAAATTGATTTTTCTAATAGGTAGGATATGTTCATGTTACGGTAGTTTTATTAATAATTTTGTCTGAAATTAAAGCTAAAATAACAATCAATTTTTAAATGCATAAAACTGCCATAATTTTATTGAAAACGAATTATTTAGTAATTCTTGACAAAAGACAGAGTATAACGAAAACGACGAACAATGTAAAAAAAACGGGTTTGAATCAAATAAATGAATAAAGACTCTCGTAATGACATCTAGCGAAATAACGAAACAACTATTGGGCGCCATCTGTTCTGACTTACCAGAACTGTTCAACATCTTGTGACCGAACTCCAGTTCGGTTGAGTGATGAAACAGTTATTTGTATTTAATTAAATTGCAAATAAATCGATAGATGGCGCTGTATGAAAATGAAGTGTTTAGAATTATAGGATTGCTGTATTTTTCTTTTTGTTGTAATTATGTTTTATATTACCTACGCGTAACAAATTATATTTTTATTTTGTTTGAAACTTGAAGTACCAAGATATATGCACCTCTATGATTAGATAAGATAATTTGGAGGTATATTACGAATGTATAAGCAAATAAATGGATCAGAGATAGGGAAATGTTATCGCTTTTACTTCCTACTGTTCTTAAAAGCATAATAATATTCGTATGCAGTTTTTTAACAAATTAATAAAAAATAAAACAAAAAAATATCACAAATGGTATCAGGTAATGGATCGATTTAAATGCGAATACATTCAATAATTTTGGTCTACAAACATAAGGACCGTGTGGCCTAATGGATAAGGCGTCGGACTTCGGATCCGAAGATTGCAGGTTCGAGTCCTGTCACGGTCGAAATAATCTTTTTAATGTTTTTCCGTATGGATTGTAAATGCGTAAACTTTATTTTTTTATTTTATATTTTTTAATAGTATCGATCTAGAAAGTATTAAGAGCGCTTTTACAAAATTGAATTGCTCAGGTTTAGGTAAATTAGAAGGCGAGCGGCAGTGATCGCGCGCGTGTGCGTCTAATGAAGTACGCGACGCACACATGCAAACCGCTATGCGGAATAAACCAACATGAGACTTTGTGACTGTTTTCGAAATAAATTATTGTTATTCTTATATAGTGCGTGAAATATTATTTGTACTGATGAATGTTATATCTTAGAATGGCTCTATTGAGTTACGATAGGGTCATACATTACTAGATTTTTTTATAAATGTATACCGCTAAGTCGTATTACTATGTTATAAAATAGCTTGCAGCCTGATTGATAATAAGCAGTTAACGCAGTTTGTAGACGCCCGCAATGCCAGAAGCATCTCTTACATGTTTCCAGTCTTTATAAATACATATATACCTGCTTTATTTACGAAGTTTCTTTAAAAGAATTTTATTCAGCAGGTACAATGTGACGTGATGTTGTTTCTAATTTGAATAATATTGTATATGTGGTATCGATAGTTGTACTCTTTTAAATAAATATTATTTATCACTGTACATCATTTTTTTTAAAAAGAGTATCAATCAGAGATTTTTTCACTATAAATACTTAAGTGATGCAATCTTTAAATGTGTGTCGTTTGGTATATCTAATTATTTTATGGATGGGTATAACTAGCTAGTGAAAAAAAAACAAAGACTAAATAGAAAAAGTATAATAGTAAAATAAAAAAATTAAAACAATATTTTCCGAAGTGGCATAGACCGTGCTTTCCTCGAATCTATAATTTCCGGAAGAACGCACTCTTCATAAAACTTTATTCTCTAATATTTTTCCCATTGTTACGAATTATTTCTGAAAATAATTAATTGAATATAAGTCTTAGATTTAATTGAATAAACCATTCAAAAAAAGAAGAAAACTTATAACCATAACATTTACGTAACCAACATTAAAAAGGAGGAGGTTATATTATATAACATATTCTCATTAGAATATCATAGGAATATAATTATATATTTACATTTCAATCAGATCACCTCAACTAATAAATAAAATAAAAACTCACTTGTATCAAGAAGTATTAGTTGCGCTATATTCTTTGCAAATAGACGATTTTACGCAGCGCACAGGGGCAACAGCGAGCGATACACCCTCCCCAAAGACTACAATATGTATAGGGACATAGACAGGCAACTTGGCGTATTTTTTAATGCTTCACGATAAGCGCCATCTAGTTCATAGTTAGTTAGATAAAGCTATTACACCTACACACACAGACATATCTGCATAATGCGTGTGTAGGTGTATTAGTTCTACCTATAATATGTTCCTATGCAGCTATTGCCTGTCTATCTATCGTAAAACAGGGTGAATCGGGACGAAAAATTTAAAATGGATTTTAACATTGAAATAATATAATTTATTGACAAAAAGGTCTCTAATGTGTAAACCAGTGCACATGCAAAATAACCAAAACTTTAAAATTGCAAAAATGCGCACGAGCAGGTACACAACCAGCTAACCGACATTTGCATTTAAAGTGTTGCTATAATGCAAAGAGAATCTGCATGTTTATAAAATTCATTTACGTAGTAATATTTTTCTACACTGCGGTTTCATATCTCTAAATGCTGCAAAACATACATTATACCTACTCTGTAATATTTATTAGAATATCAACCATTTACAATTTCATAATCACACTTTGTGGGGACTTTTTTTCCACCATTGTGTTTTATGTATTCAATATAGCAACATCGACCTTTATTTTACTCTAACTATGAACTAGATGGCGCTGTTTTAAAGAAAAAACATGAATATTTCTATAGTTCGCAGTTGCCATAGCATGACCCTCCCTCTGTAAGCGCTTGGCGCTGACTAAAGTTGAACATTTTTTTTTTTTTTTTTTGAAATGGCATCTCGCAGTTCTACCAAAGGGTTGTCTACTGCTTAACCGGGCTTGCCTGTGGCTGCCACAAAAGAATTGTAGCCTCCAGCCAGGGCTTAATAAAAACTAAAGCTAACTTACAAAACTAAGCGACTACACGCTAAGGGCACCCCCTGCGGGGTTCGGACCTCGGCTTAGGGCGTCGCTGGGGGGGGACAGCAAGGGACAGCTGGATCGGGGGTTTTTAAAACTACTGGCTCAGCGGCAACGCGGGCTGGCTCGAGCAAGGGTCGGGAGGGTGAGAGTGGACAGGGTCGTCGCGACGGGCCTCGACGGCGAGGACGGAACGACGGAAATTTGTATCTGTATGTTACTCTAATAGTGCTAGTAGCCGGGCTGCTCTCCTGGAGGAGAGTGGTGGCATCGTCAGGGGCAACGAGGGTATGCCGTGGACGGCGAACCTTACTGATGCGGGACGGGGTGTATCGGGAGGCGGCCGCAATCAGGGGATTGCGGTGTTTTATGGCAGTGTCAAAGAAACGCTTCGAGAGGCGTTTCATGAACTGCTGAACTGTGGGGAGTTTAAAATCTACATGAAGGTCCATGTTACGGACGTAAAAGGGAGCTCCTGAGACCTTACGGAGGAACCGGTTTTGAAGTGTCTGCATTCGATGCAGATACTTGGGTTTGGCGTGCGCGAAGACGACGCAAGCGTAAGTCATGATGGGGCGGATTACAGCCTTATAGAGACGCAGTTTGCACCGGAGTGACAATTTGCTGCGTTCTGTAAGCATGAATTGGAGCCTACCGAGAGCGAAAGCGGCCCGCGAACGGACCTGCTTTATGTGCTCTGCGAAACTGAGGTGCTGGTCGAGAGTGACACCCAGGTACTTGGCATGCTTCGCCCAAGGGATCGGCTTGCCGTACATGGTGATCGGATTAGGGGGGTTGGGGAGGGCCCTACGAATTCTCCTAAAGAGAACAGCCTGGCTTTTATCGGGGTTGACCTCGATTCTCCATTTCCGGAACCAAGCGCCGAGGACGTTGGCCGCGGTCTGGAGAGTCTGAGCTATAGCTGGCGGACTGGTCCCTGTGTAGTAAATGGCCGTGTCATCGGCGAATAACGCCAATTGGGCCTTTTTACTCTTGGGGATGTCGCTAGTGAACAGGGTAAAGATTAGGGGGGAGAGAACGGAGCCCTGGGGGACTCCGGCGCGAATCGGGTGGGGGGCGGAGAGAGCGCCCTCGATGCGGTAGCGGAAGGTGCGGTTCGACAAAAAGTCCCGTAAGATGAGCACGAGACGGTCGGGCACGCCGAGTTGGTATAGCTTATATATTAAGCCATTGTGCCAGACTTTGTCGAAAGCCTTCGCTATGTCGAAGAACAGGGCGCCAGTCATAGCGCCACGCTGGAAGCCGGCACTGATGTGCTCGACTATGCGGTGCGCTTGCTGGACGCACGAGTGTTGGGTACGGAACCCGAACTGCTCGTCCGGAATCAGGCTCTTCGCCTCGGCATAGTCCTTGAGACGCTTATAAATAAGCCTCTCGTAGATTTTGCCGAGCACGTTGAGCAGACTGATGGGGCGATAGCTGGTGGGGTCTGATTTGGGTTTGCCGGGTTTGGGGATACCTATAACAGAGGCCTCTTTCCAGGCTTGTGGGAACATGTTATTACTCATGGCGCCATTGAAGATGGCGGTCATGAGCATGATCAGTTGGGCGGGGAAGAGTTTGAATACCCTATTGGTAATTCCATCTGAGCCGGGGGCTTTACGACCCTGAAGACCCTTGATGATGTCTTGCACCTCGTCAGGGGTGACGGGGGGCAGAGGATCATCTGGATCTTCGACGGGTGGGAGAGAGGCTCTACGTTCGACTTCGGCGTCGACTTTGGCGAGGTGCTTTGGGTCGACCGGAAGGGAACTGGGGGAGCATTGGGACTCGAGACTGTCGGCTAGGAGCTCGGCTTTTTCAGAGCTATCGAAAGCGATGCTCTTGTCAGGACGGATGAGTGGAGGGGTGGAAGATTCTTCGGGAGCGCGAAGCTTCCTCTGAAGGTTCCAGAAGGCATGGTGATTGGGCTCAAGTTCGCCGAGTAACTTGTCCCAGTTGTCCGAACGAGCTTCCGCAATGCGTTTCTTTACAGCACGCTGTAAATTGCGCATGTGGGCTTTGTTCGCATCGCAGGGGAAGGAGTCGTAGGCACGGATGGCTGCGTTCTTCTCGGTTATCAGCTCACGTACGTCAGCGGGTAGTTTCCAGCGGTGGTCTTCCACCACCGGGACTTCCCGTGAGCAATCCGTCAAAACGGATTGCACGTGTTCTGTAAACGAGGCGATCGCGCCGGTAGTGTCATCGACAGAGACAATGAGGTCAGGAATGGATTCCAGCTGAGGTGACAGAGTGTCGGATTTAAGCTTTTCGCTTACTTTCCTCCAGTCGGTCACCAACTGGGTGCGGGGCGGGTGGTCAGGGTCAAGCGGACCCCCCGTGTAGGGGGTGAGGTGCATGACGACGGGACGGTGGTCAGAGTTAAGCTCTTGTAGCGCCTCTAAAGATTGCAAACGAAGGTTCACATTCTTGAGGAGCGCTATGTCGAGGACATCGGGAGTTTGGTTAGGGTCGCCGGGATAGTGGGTGGGAGTCATCGGAGCGATGACGTCAAAGTTAAGGGAGGCCCCTAAGTTGAACAGTAATCTGCCTCTGGTAGAGGTGAGATTACTGTTCCAGGCGGGATGTTTGGCATTGAGGTCGCCCGCCAGGATGACAGAGTCGCTCAAGCCGAAGAGGAGTGAGAGGTCGGCGGCGATGGATAGATGATCCTCGCTACCGTTGGTCGGTGGGAAATAGCCGGAGATGATGGTGATCGGTTGATGACCGGTCATGGCGAGCCGACAGAGAGAGATCTCCAAGTGAGAGAGGAGAGGGGGGGGATCTAGCGGGATGCAATGGAGAGTCCTTCGGAAATAGATGAGGGTTCCGCCCTTGTGACAGCGTGACCGATCATTGCGAACTATGCGATAGTTGGCGATGTTCGGGTTGCGTATATGGGGCTTCAGAAAGGTCTCCTGAACTAATAGGACGTCAAGCTGATGGTCGCGGAGGAAGGCGGCGATCTCATCGCGTTGACTTTTAACGCCGTTAGCGTTAAAGAAACCTAGCTTGAGGGACCGGGGCTTTGTACATCTAGCACCTTTTGTAATATCCATAATTGATATTTAAAAGGTGAGGTTGGAGATGGCGCGCAGTACCCCGGGGTAGCTGTGGTATGCCATGAGGATTTTAATAGGGTCGCCCTTGGCGGCGTAGACCTGATCGGCCATCGCGATTGCCTCCGGGGTTTCGAACACTTGGTTCATAACCGCGAGGGTGTGGACGAGGATCTCCGTCGTGGTGGGCTTGATACCTGCTGAGGAGAGGGAAGGGACCTTTTTCGGAGCTGCTGAGGCAGGCTTCAAGGGGGCGGCGGGTGGAGTTGCCAAAAGGGCCACGGGGGAGGGGGTTAGCCCAGGGTTAACGGTAACCTTAGGCGCGGGGTTGGTAGCAGGGGGCTGAGAGATGGGGGCCGCGGTGACTGGAGCGTCGCTGCGGAATAAGTTGGCCCAGGGCATGGGTCGTTGGGGGCTGAGTCGCACTGGCAACTGCGCTGAGGGCACCTTGATGGTAGCCGAGGGGCTTTCCCTCTTCTGGCGATCGCTAGCGCGCTTCGCCAGTTTGGGGGAGGAAGCCTTGGGGGCTTTAGGGCAGCCACGGTAGTTGGCTGGGTGGCCAGATTGACCACACAGTACGCAGCTCGGGGGTTCGGTGCATAAAGCCCGATCCTTGGGGCGGGGACAGTCCGCTGTGCCATGGTCACCCAGACACTTGACGCACCTGGGGGTGGCGAAGCAGTTAGACTGCGCGTGACCATATAATTGGCAGCGATGGCACTGGCCAATTATATTAGTGCGGCGGGGTTTCTCAATAGAGATCCCCGATAGTGAACAGACCGACTTGATCTTGAAGATCGGGTGGTGCCCTTCTACAGGGTCACACACCACGAGGACCATGTCGTAGGCATGTCCGTGACGCGCCTTGTGAAGGCGGTGCACCGCTGAAACTGAGATGCCTTGGGCAGAGAGGTCATCTTTGATGTCCTCCGTAGGGATCTCCTTCGGGACTCGGCGGATGACTACGCGAGTCGGTGTCTCTTCCGGGAGAGAGTAGGTGTGGAACGAGTAGTTCCTCGTTCGCAGCATAGCGGTGAGCTCCCTGTAGTCCGCGGACGAGGGAACGGACACCTTGATGCCCTGTTGGGTTGATGTGGCGCTGGTGTACTGGATCTTACGATCCACGCACATCTTGGACACTTCGGTCCATTTGGCCTTGTCTTGGATAAAGACCGGAGGCGGGGGCTTTTGCTTCTTTCCAGAAGCGGAAGCGGGTTTCGCCTTACTGCCGCAGGGGCGGGGAGCCTGAGAAGGGGCAGGGGTGGGGGAGGATGAGGCCGCTACGGCCTTTTTGGCCTTGCTGGCCTGGGATGAAGACCCTTTCTTCCTCTTCCCTCCTTTTCCGACGACCTCGTAGTCGTCTTCCGAGGATGAGGAAGAGGCAGAGAGGGGGCCATCGTCGTCCGAGATCGGAGCGGACGTGTCCATGCTCTCCGGTAGAGCTTGGACTGGGGTGGTGGGGGCAGCCTTTGTCATTACCGGGACAATAGAGCCCAGTGCAGCTGCGGACGGAACAATAGAAGTGGCCGAGACAATGGGTCTCGCACTAATTGGGTTCGCGGAAGCGGGCTCAATTGTCGGTAATGACAATGGAGCCGGAATTCCGGCAAGCGGGTTTGAGCAAGCCGCTTGAATAAGGCCTTGATCGGCCGGCGGGGGCGAGAGCGGGCTGTCGAGCGCGTCGGTGAAGTCGGCGACTGCCGACGATGACGCGGTGGGACTGGCACGCAAAGCACGGGCGGAATGCTGGGCCACGAATTTCGGGTCCGGGAGCAATTCCGTGAGAAAATATTTGACCCATCTCGGGTCGTAGTCCGACATTGTCGGTAGGGAAAAATTAAAACCTAAATGCGAAAACACATGGCATTCGCACCTAACGGCCCTAGAACCTAATTCCCCGGGTGGATAGGCCCGGGGATGTGTAGCCTCCCTGTCGGGCGCAGACAGGGAGGTGAGTACCTATGGTGAGCCCTAAGCTTGTAAACCGTTCGCCAATCTTATTGTGCGAACGGGCCCTGACCGGGTCTAGTGCGAAGGGGTAGACACTCCCAACCGACACTAGGTGTGTTGCTGTGGACGAAGTCAGAAACTAGAGTTGACTAGGAGATCCCCCAAGGCCAAACTTCTAGCTCTCGGCTCCAATTGACTGCCTCACCCTGAAGGGGATCGGCGGGTGTGATTGGGTCAACACCCCACTCGGCTTCGTTGACACCGTGAGGTTTCAACCGAGGACCACGAAACTGTGGTTTTACCCAGAGGGGGCCAAGACCGACGATAACGTTTTGACACAATTTCTGTTAAGAAATAGCGACTGTAACTACCTCCTTGAAAAAGGCAGTAGTATACAGGAAACACTTGTAGTCGATGACTACGAAACTGGCGTCGACAGGAACGTCGACCGGAACACTAAAGTTGAACACCGCGCGTCACAGGATTTATATCGATTTTTGCATTGCATACAACAATTATTTAAAAATATTATTTTACTTTTAAATAGGCTAATTTTTTTTTTCAAGCATTGTAACGATGTCAACTTAATTATTACATATTTTTTATTTGAATTTATAGTAAACATTCATAAATAAAAAATATAGTTTCGTACGGAAAATTATCAATAACTCCCGGTTTTACAGAATTATTTTTGGTGTATTACTGTATGAAACATAATAAATTGAATTGAACATTCCAAAGTAGAACATACAGTTGTACCATGGACATTTTTATAAATGATTAAATTAGTATATCTTCGGTGTACCAAAGCATCAAAAGATCCCCTAAAGTAAAATTTTATGAAACTTTCTGTGCAGAGATTAGGATTTTACTGATGTAGGTACGTGAACAAATTGAAATATTTATTTAGAACACTCCCAAGATAAGATATCATACTTTTTCAGGCATATTTTTGTTTTTTTTTTGTGACTATATCTAAAGCCTAATCACGCGTCAAAGTTCGCTCAAATTCAAGAAAATTGTGAAAGCGCTCTTAAGGTAATATTCATATAATACGAATCATCTATATCAATCATTTATATATACGAATTATTGTTCTAGGTAGGTAGTAGGTTATAAGTACCTGGGTACTTACCTACCTACCTATTCTGATTTTTAAGTTTCTTAGACTTACAGAGTGAGATTGAATTCATGGGCATTATTAAAAAAAAAAAATAGCCATTCCATACATTATGCTCGCATAGCTCGTCAAAATACACAGCTGATTTTTTTTCGCAATTTTAGATTTATTCCCATAGTGAAAGTTGATCATAATGATGAGAATCCCTTAAAATAATGCCCATCAATTGAACTTTACCCTGTACACCGTCAAGGGCAAACACACGTTACAGCTACTCAGAGCCGCAACCATAAGTAGAAATCACACCGCTTCGCTGTGGAATCGAAGTTAGTTAAATCTTTTCTCGCCCCATTTACTAACTTATTATTAATTAAAACACGATTTCCAGCCGCCTTCAAAAAAAGGCGTTATTTTACCTACCTATGTTGTTATTTTATGTTTGTGACGCGATTACTCCGCCAATTAATTACAAATTGATTTTGATGATTCTTTTTTGTTTGGAAGGTAGGTACTTCAGACGTGGTCCCATAATAATATCAATATTATTAACTTCGTTTGAACAGTTTTTGAGTCAGCACCGATCATACGTGTTTTATCCACTCTTTTATCTTTATGATATTAGTGCTTCACTACCTGGCAAGTCTTGTATTGTTGGTAGGTAATATTTTGATCCAAGCGTGCGTCATGGGGGCGTCGCGGTCGCATGAAAATAGGAAGCTATCAAAAGTTATTGTTTCTTAATACAGAGCTAGCAGATCAAGCTAAGTACACCAATATGTTAAAGAACAATGGCAGAAAAATAGTTGACAAAAATGATTGCGTCTAGAAATATCAGAAATATTATATGTGTTTAATTATTTTTCTATGAATTTTCAAATAAAAATGTATTTTATTTAAGGCCACAGTAAAAAACACAGTTTTGGGACTATCAAATGACTTTACACTACCCAAGTGTTGCCATTTACAATGTTTATTAAATTTTGGTGTAAACTTTTAAATCTACCAAAATAAAACACAGAATAATGCACATATTTTTGAAATAACAATACTATCAGTAAGAAAAGAAGCGAATTTTTCGAAAAAACTTTCTTAAAGAGAATTTCTTGAAACACATAAACATAGTCGCAATCATAATCAATGTAACAATTCCATTTAATGTTATGGCAATACCAGTTTAAATGAAATGTCAATGTCACATGAAGGGCGGCCTGTCATTGATGCTTCTGCGCTTTTCGTGTTGGTTATTTCTCGTTGCCTTGGATTGCTTATGGACTGATTTTGATTATTTTGTTAGTACAGAGTACCTAGAATGTACCTACAGGTTGACTGACTTTTACAATTGAAGGTTCAAAAAATACATTCTTAATATGTAGGTAAATATATTGTAGGAAACAAATTCTAAAAATGCTCAACTCTGTAGATAATCATGTTATGCTGAGAATTCATTAGGATAACAACAGACAATCACTGAACGTATGAATTTCTTCAAGTGACATAAGGCATAACCTAAAAAAGTTCTAGACTATATATCTTTTTTTTGTAGCCTTGTCAGGACATAGTTCTTGAACAAAGTTACTCAGGGGCTAAAGCTTAACATTTTAAGATATTTTTGACATGTAGACGCTACCATTTCTTCTCAACTATTTTAATGTATGTAAGTCTGCCATTGTTCTTTCTTTAGTCGATTTTTAACTGTTTACAGAAAAATAAGATTCATGTTAAATTGGGAATTTTGACAGTTTGGGATAGGTACTGCGCTTGATGTGCTGGCGACTGTACCTACCTACTTACATGTATATTGCTAGGTAGGTAGTTATCTACTTATAAGTACTATTATTTAATAGGTACCCAAAGCAACAAACAATAATGTTTTAGAACGATTATTATTCTTTGTCATTTTCATTGTTTTTTGTAACATACCTACCTACATAGATGATAGTTTTGATGACATTCAAATACTTCTACCCTCCATACATTTAAAAATAAGCTTGTTGCAAGCAGCAAGCGAATTGTCAGTAAAAAAAAAATGCCTGCATCTAGGTAGGTACTTCGCGTGGGCGGCGCGTCCCGCGTTTTTTGTGAAAAGTTTACTTGTGTTTTTGTGCTTGAAATGGTGTTGAGTCGGTGAAAATTCAATGATGACAGTGATATCAGTCAGCGGCGGGATCGTGTGTGAAGTGTGTGAAATCATTTCAAAAAACTTTTCGGTCCAAGGTCAACATTTGTTTGTGTTTTGGTGAGTGATCATTTGTGATTTCGCTATGAATTATTATCGTTGTGAGGTGAGTACGTAGCACTTAACATTTTAATAATGTTAAGCTTACCTATTTTCTTGCACCCTTTGGGGAGCCCTGCAGTTTTTCAAGGGCCCCGTAGGTATCGTATCATTGAAAGTGGTAGCTACTTGATCTGTCCAGACGGCGATAGACCCTCTGCTTATAAGGTACTCATCAGTTCAACATTCTGCCTTTTATGGCATCTATACTCAATGATATAAGTTTTACAAACAGTATTGTTATTATTGTCAATGTTAGTTGTAAAGTTTAATTTTACAAGTCGCCACCTAGCGACATTTTATAAAACTATTGTTCACGTCCTCTACCACTGTCACCACGGTTACCTCAGTACTTAAAAACGATACTAGATGGCGCTGACATAAATTGGCAGGAAAATAAGATTGTTGCTTTGTTCTGTTACAAAATAAATTAAACTATATATTTGGATCATTTTTCTAGTTCTGGTGGTCTAGTAGCCTGTAGAAGTAGTAGTAGTGGCCATAATCACAAACAAAAAAAATAAAATGATAATAATATTTGCGCCTGAAATATTAACGTTAGCAATTACTGTTATCTGCACGTTTTTTACTTCGTAATGCGTCGTTTAATGTTTTTAATCTAGCTCATTTTACTTATTATAATATAGATGCTTTAATAAACTGTAAGCGTCTACTCCTATTTATTCATAACTAACTTTTGACCCCAACTTCATTCGCGTGGAAGTCATAAATACACAGTATACTTACTAAAATACTTACACAATAAACTGAAATAATAACCATCTGTCTTATATGATTTCTCTGTACAAATTTTCAAACCCCGTTACCCCCCTTTTGGGTTGTATTTTCAAAAATTGTAGCGGATTCCTTGTACAGACGCCAGCACATCAAGCTATCCCTAACTGTCAAATTTTCTCAATTAAAAATGAACCTTACGTCTTTGCAATAAAGTTGAAATACTATCAAAGAAATTTGACAGATTGTGGTAACTTGATGTGCTGGCCTCTGTACCTAAATGTAACAGATGTCGGAAAACAGCCTCATAATATGAAATGGACTGGCAAAATAAATAACAACTTATACCTATCTAATCAAAGGTTTCCCAACCATTGATTAGATGATTGATACGAGGTAACCCATTAGATATTCGCCTATTAGAAGCCGTTTAGACCACAACGATTTATACGGTTATATTTATTGTCGTTTTGAGAGAATTTTTCTCATGAACCTATGGGGTTCATGCAACACTTGAGGGGTTAATAATTATATCTTTACTTAATATAACTATTAACACACTAAAATATGGAGTCAAAAATGCATTCGAATCGCTGTCGACTGTACCCAATAAGAGACAGGCGGCATAGCCTCATCTTATAGCAATGGTTAACCCATGGCCAAGGTGAAATGACCCTTATTGAAGAAATATAAAAGCGTTCCTCTTTTACCTTTTTTCAACTAGAAACAATAAATTAACTATATAATTATAATTACTGAGGAGAACATCGTGAGGACACCAGCATGTCTGAGAGATATTTCTCAACAGCATGTAAGCAAAGTCAGAGGCCCATGGGCAGCATTAAAACTCCGTCAAGAGGTTAGTCATCACTAACCACACGAAAGGAAGAAGAACAAGGGAGCCGCCCCGAATTTGCACGGGTATAATGTAGATAGTATCGCGCTGGCGAAAGCAAAACTACACGTATAAGGCTGCCTTCCTACCAAGGATGTGCTTTACAGCTATACTGTGACGTTGTGAAAGCTAAGCTACAAAACTATGTGTCCGATTTCACTGAAGCTGAGCTAAGTAGCAGGCTAGTTAGATGGGCTATGAAGATGCGCCGCCGCGATGACAAATGCGCGCTTACTGTAAGTAAGTACAGTGCTCTGCATATAGCTACACTACTCGCGACGATCCATAGCACGCATCCAGATCATGTATCTATCCATACAAAAAACTTAGCTTAGCAGAACCCGTTTCCACCACCAGTGCTATGCTATTGCTATATTATGGGCCAATGAATATGATTGGTGGATTTCAAACGCATCCATAGCAACGTAGCGTAGTATGTCTCTGGTAGAAATGCACTCTTAAGCTTCCTCTTGAACCACTCTATCTATTGATGAAAACGGCATTCAAATCTGTTGCATATTTATTTTAAAATATTTAACTGTACAGAGGGCCAGACGGCGGGTAGCGACTTTGTTTCATACTATGTAGAGATTAAAGATCAGGATAATAATTATATTATAATACATTCTAGAGGCACCTTGTTCTGATAATATACATCCCAATTAGAAATTAAGATACTGAGTTAAAATCATAATTACAATGTATGTATGGTGGCCAGCGCATCAAGTTATACCGGTCTGTCAGGTTTCGCCAAGTGATTTTGAACATTAATTAGTTAATCTTTGGGTTCGGTATCGATTGAGAAGATTTGACTGTTTGTTGTGACTTGGTTTTTTTTTCTGAACAATGCTATTTTGGTGAAGTAGGTATTTAAGTAATGTATGTGTTACTAGCTAGTTTTTAGTACTTTAAATGGTAATCTGTGGAGAACGTAGTGGGTAGCATTTAATTGTTCAAAATGTTATAAGTATTAAGATTTTGTAACTGTTTCTTATTGTGATACCTACTGTTTGATTTTAAATAACGAAAAAAGTAAAAAATAAAATAACGTAAATAAAGATAAATTACACACCAAACCATTAAAATGTTGTCAAAAAAATCTTTCCCAGAAATAAACAGTCAGCTTATAACACTGACTCTTAGTAGGTGCTTTATTTTGTGTACAAAGGGCAGCACATCAAGTTACCCAAATCTATCAAATTCCTTTGATAGTTTTTCAACTTTATAACAATAACATAAGGTTCATTTTCAAATGGGAAAAGTAGACAGTTTGGGATAGCTTGATGTGCTGGCGTTTGTACATCTACATTCGTTGGCAGGATATAACTTGGCCGGTCAAAGGGCATCTCATATCCGGGCCTTTATATCCGTGCCAGACGCTGGGGTGTGGGCAGAGGGCGGTGAATGCATTTTACTTGTTTATCTGGTTTTTTGTGTTTTTTTGTTCGTTAGTTTGTTTTAAGGAATATTGGTTGAGGGGAGAATCTACGGTTTTTTCTTAACTTCTGTACTTATTGTTCTTTTTATTTAGTTGCTCCTTTCGTTAAGTTCGAAGTTGTCATGATTGTCAATAAATGTAATCGGCAATTATTTCCACGCATGGCATACAAAGTCAGTCGCGATAAGACTATGCTTTGCTCACATGGTTCCAAACAGCATTAATACGGAAAAGGGTATCATAAGGGCGGGAGGAAACTAAGCGCATACATACTAAAAGAGTGACTAAAACTATATCTAGTTGGGAAAGCATACTACAGTATTTTATCATTTTTAAACGACTACCTACCTAAGTATCCTAATAATTACGAATTTATAAAATTTATTTACTGACATTTTTGACAATTTGTTATTAGATTAGAGGACAATTTGATTCAAATTTATAATTTATTCTTTACATTGAATTTTTAATTTGTGTGAAAATTTTATAACATTTTTAGCTTTGTATATGACTTTTCTTATGTTTTTGTATGAAAAGACCGGACATGACGGATCTTTTTTGTTTAGGAACAACCTGCATGTCTTGTATGTATGTTTCTACAAATAAATGTCGTATCTTATCTTATTTATATCTCGTTCAAATATGTACTACCAAATATTCAACTACTAATACACTTTCGTAGTTGCTATAGATTTGCATTTTCTAGTGGTTTTAATAAATTCAGAGTTCTGATAGACCCCAGAGAAAATTCTATCACCTTTTACTCCACATCGGGAAAACTATGATCCATATAAATGGCATGAGCTTATACAAGAAGCGAAGACATATTATGCAAACAGTTTCCAACTTCCAAACGAAACGAGACTATAAAACTTTATCACCAAAAATATCTTTAACAAAACCTTAAAAAAGCCACAGTATACCAATAAAAATGTATTGAACTATTCTATTCTGTGGCACGCGGTATTTTTTTTCGTATCAACTCAGAGTTGAGAAATGGGACGATTAGAAAATTGATGGCGAAGTCTCAAAGACGATTATTGGTGAAACGATAACTGGGGAGCTTTTTAGAAATATATTGAGATGATTTTTTTCACGAAGAAATAGGGGGAGGCGATGTTAGGAGAGGAGTCTATGGAGTGACAGCGCCATCTATTAGCTGGAAAAGGAAATTATTTTATTTCAAGTGATTGGTTCGACAATATAATTGGGTATATAATTTTTGGAAAGGATTTGTCTTAAAATTAAATTGTAATCATGGCGAACCTTTCTACTTAGGTAATAAAGTGGTTTTCCCAATAGTAATTTTCAAATCTTTCTATTTAGGAGTGTATAGTAAATAGTTCCTAAATACCTAAGCGTTTACCTAGCTGCTTGCTAAATCTCAATAAATACCAGGGACGTAGCCTCTATACAAATCAGCTTCCTTTCGGAAAAATCTCTTATCACATCACATTACAAATAATTAATAGTAGTTTAAATCATCATAAGATTAGATATGTCAATGATTTTTTTTTACAATCCGCATCAACTTTAGAAAAATAAAAAATGACAAAATTTTTTTAGTGATGTTTGGATGTTATCTAATATTTATGAGAACGAAACAACTATTTCTTCGGATTCCATTTAGTAAATACCTACTATAGCTTATCCACTGGTACCTAAATGCTTACCTACCTTTGTTTATGTTCATTTCAATACCGAAGTACAAACATAAGTAACTATAACGTCCAGTAAAAAATGTAGTTAAAAATATTTGGAAATCGAATTACCATATAAATTAGCCCCCCAAAAATAACAGCGTTAACGAAAATTCCGAAACGCGACACCGAAAATTAGGAGCAAAAGTTTTCCTATACATATAAAAATGAAAATCTTACATTAGAGCGACCGTCCCTCTAGGCGATCGCACCCTTCATAATAAACTTTAAGGTATAAGGAATATTTAGAGTAAAAAAATCCCTTGGTATTATTTACCCAGAAAGGTTTGAAACATAAAGAAATTTCGCGCCATTTGTAAACAAACGACGCTTGTGTAGGTACCAGTTTTTTTCGCTGTAGTGATAAAATGTATGAAATGTAGTTTCGCCCTTTTTCGTGTTGCTACATTGTGAAAGAGAAAATTGAGACATTTTTATTTAAATTTTGATTATCTTGTAGTGCGGTTTTAGTGCCTAGGTACTGGAGATAACTTAGTTATTTCGAAGATTATTATTTTTCACCTCACAACCTCGGAAAGATTCGGTTTATCATTCGAAATCTGAGTGCAAATGGCATTTTATCCGCCAGCGAGGAACGATTTTTATAATTCGAACCTTTCTATTCAATAATTTTCTTTACAACCAGTCCACTGAAAATGCTTATTTCAAATCAGTACGCTAACCTTATTTTTAGAATAATCGCACTGGCCAGGACGACGACTGCATGGTTTTTTTTTCTTTTTACCTTCCTACTATTTGAGGTGTTTTTCTTGCTGTAGTGAGGTGAAAAGTTATGTGTGTCGCTCGGCAGCAAAGTTATACTGTATCTACAATTATTCGCGTCAAAAAACAACTTTACAGCCTTGCTAACAAATGATTACTATTATACTTGACTAGCGACCCGCCATGCTTGTCAATCGTTTTTCCGACTTCCGACCGAAAACATTGCGATTTTTTTAGTTACGTATGCTCATATGTGAATGTAGCATGTACCTACACCTAAACCTTCTGGAATAAATTCTTTGTCTAATGGTGAAAGCCGAATAATTTAAAAGAACAAGGAGGCTACACATACAGATACATAAAGCGACTTTTTTATAATAAGTATAGATGGAACTTTTAAATAGGAAAATAAAACAAGAAATTGACAATTTATTTCTCTCTGTTGGGAATTCTGTAAAGTATGACTTTTGTTGGTTATCTTCGATTTCGACAGAAATCTGAAATCAGAGACCTGATTGACTTAGAACCTGAAAAATATGCTCAATGATGTACCTAAGTTACTCCACCAATAAGCAACACGGAAATACTCAAAGCCTTTAGACACTATAAATAAAAAACCCAACATAACATTTTAAAGGCATCTTTTAAAGGAAACCGGACCGACATTTGATTTGCGTAATATTTTCCGCGCCGTCATAATATGCTTGACCGGACGGCCCGGATATAGAGCCTTTTGACCGGCGCACGGATCACCGGGCCGGTTCGTGTTAGGGTCGGTTTCCACCAAGTGGAAAAAACCTCGTGCAAGTTCGGGCATCTGGCCGCTCATTCAAAGTAAGGCTAAAAGTGCGCTTCAGAAGTGGACCTGCCGCTGAGGATCTACGGAATGCTCGAGGATGTTCAAGGCTGCGCGGAGATGCTCGAGGCTGTGCGCTGAAATCCTCAGGGATTGCTCAATCAATCCCCGATCAATTTGCCGGAAACAGAGTGTCATGGCGTTGGGCTTTCAGCCTCGAATAATGCTCGGGCGGGCTTGCGTGTAGGGTGATTCCAGGTGAATGGGGAGAGGTGCTGCGGCTTGAAATACTCTATGTTAGAAATGTCGTAGGCTAAAATCGTACTACGTATTAGGTGGCGCTCCCAAGGTACTCTAAGGTCACGCCATACGCACGCGAGATAGTACGCGTTTTGCCCATGAGTGTAAAAGTCTTTCGCGGCGAGACCATTCCAAGCATTGAAATTATAATCATAAGTACTTAGTACTTACTTATCGAATATCTTTTCACTCTGGTATAAATTGTTGGGAATGGTGGAAAGGTGGATGGTAGACTATATGGCGCTGTGTGAAATGTCCAGGGATATTATTATTATAATATTACAGTTTGAACTAAGTAGGTATACGAAATAATATCGATACACTTACTTATTCAGTAAAAATTTTAAAAAGTGCTCGAGCACCCGCGAGGATTTTGCCGTTTGGTGGAACTACCCTTAACCGGCCCTCGATGATAAATAAGGGTACATTATTTTATGTTACATACAAAAATAATTTTAAATATAAAATAAGTAAGTTTCTTATACGGTGAGGTTACTTTCTTTGATCAATTGCCTACATATGCACATAAGCTCACGCTTGCTTCCTGTGGGGGTAGGCACAAGCCACAAAACGCCACCTGCCACAATCCTTACAAACTCCTTCTTCCTCTTTCTTCCATAATTAAGTTATTGGTTGTAAACCAATTGGAGAGCCGTCGTGAACTTCAACAATTCTGTAAGAATCCTCGTCTCCCTTGTCTCCCTGACGGCGTCAGCGTAGTTTGCTACGCTGGCCCGTTTGGCCCGCAGCACCCAGTCGTAACCGATGTCCCACAGGAGCGGCCCCAGAACCGATCCCTGTGGGACACCGCACGACATCTCTCGCCGGTTCCATTCCCCTTTCTTTCCGACTTGGTTTATTAATTCGATTTTATGAAATTGTATACCTAACAATAATTATGAATTTTGCATGCCTGAATTGGACAATACAGTGGACTGAGCATTCACTTGACATCTGGAAATGTACTGTGTTAAGCAATAAATATTTGAATTTGAATTTTATAATGTAGAGGAGCAAGAAAGGGTTTTTCGAACTTCGACCTTTAAGGGAGGGACAAAGGAGGATTTTATTAGTATGCGACATCCAACATCCATGCGGGCGAAACATACTGTTGCATAGGAAAGTTAAAAATCACTGTAGCGCGGCAAAAAAAAGTCAGCTGTTCTATACATTTTTGGTCACGTGACTCGCCGAAATGTAGGAAACAGCTGATTTTGTTTCCACGATTTCGGAGTTGGTCCCATAGTAAAAGTTGTTCAGTTTGGTGGTCTGTAGCATATCCTTTTGTATGTATATACGCTTTTGGTTACACCCAGTATGACCTCCTTACATCCTATATGAGGAAGTTCAGCTAACTGATTGATGTTTACCAGTCGGTAGGTTAATTACCCCATGAGCCGCCAGCTGGCAGGGAAACACGTTAGCGCATCTGTAATTGATAAATTACTGCTATTAATTCTGTTACTAGAGACGAAGTGTCAATTAGCTATTAACTTTAGAGTTGATTGACTTTGCAATTAATAAGGTTAAAGATGTCTTTGATAGGTCGAACTTAATGGAAATAGAAAAATGATTTCTGTTATATATGCAAATAATTTTACCGTCATTATTGGATTTTATGATCTGTTAAATAAATTATTTCATTTGATATTCATGACATTATTCGAATTCACGTGCGAATTGTATAATTATCACATGCTTTAAAATCGATGAAGGAAAACATTGTGAGGAAACCAGCATGTCTTTTTTTTTCAGGCTGGGAAGTCGTCCAATGACTTCTCCCGCTCTGGGTGGAGCGGAAGGGAGTGTCAGACTCTTACTGACTAAAACCCATCCATGTTCCTTCATTATCCCTTTATATTCCGGGATAGCGGAAACCCTCTCGGACAATCTAGCTTAAAGTATCTTGACGTGGCTCGCGTATCTAGACCTATATGTGGATACAGCAATCATTGTGCCAATAGATGTGACGGGCAATGGCATAATAGCCAAGAGCCTCGACTAACATCTGAAGAGGCTCTTGTTAGGCAGTTGGTCTTGATCCAGAAACCGGTACTCTTAGACATGGCGCGTATAGTTAGGAGGCTCCTCTCTAAGGCGCTGACCACCGGTAGCTTGGACCATGGTCTATTTTATTTTTAAAGCTTATCTTTTATGTTTTATAAATGAGATTGACCAAATATATTTTACTTGCATGGTCATTCTGCTTGCGTCCGTATCCTATACCTACCCAACTCAATAAATTCCACCACATCATGGAAATCACAGCAAAATACTTCAAATAACAGCGCAAAAATACTTGAGATCGAAGCAAATACTTGAAATCCTTCATAAAATCACTTGATCTGTAATGCGGTTGGTATGATCCCAGCATTTGGACCGTGAAGGCACATCAGCCGGCTTTAAATAACTATTCGGGATAGATTTGTATGTTTATTGAACGAATATGGAAAATATTTATATTGGATTGGCGTAATAGGCTGCGAGGTTATCTTGGCTCGATTTGGAAAATGTCAAAGCATTTTTGGAGCGCGTAAATTTCTAAAAGTCTGTAAAAAACAGTATTAAGTCCGCCTCTGTACATTTCTGTGCTTAAAGTATTAAATAAATAAATAAATATTAAAGCTGTCTTCTTCTTCGTGTCGTTGGCAAGACTGTATTTCATATGTTGGACCAACACTTCGCCACTTCCGCAGTGTCATGGGTGGCAGCGCAGAGATCACTTAGGCTGCATGTTTTGGGACAAAGAGGGCAGGAGCCAGCAGGGTGTGGATGTGAAGTTATATCGCAAACTAAGTTCCACTTACTACCTTGCCCTCTGTTTCCCAACACATGCCGTCTAATAAAAGCTGTTTTACGATAGGTATGGCAAAATATTGTGATTTATAATATTTGTTTTTACGTATGTTTACATTAATCTTATCTACATTCTATACTAATATTAAAATACGACAGTCTGGGCGACTGAACGGATCTGATATAACTTAGATGAACAGATATGACTTTTTATCCCGCTATTACGGTCCCGTGGGATAATTTGACATCCACGCGGGCAAAGCCGCTCGCAGAAAGCTAGTGTGAATATATTAATGTAATAAAAAGTATTCTAAGAAACGACGTAACGGATTTAGTTGTAGTTTCACGCGTTCACCGACAGAAACTAAAAGCGCATTAATTTATGACATGTAAGTTATATTATATCACAACTGAATATTTCTCCAAAGGTGTACAAGAAGAGTACCATACGGTATGCACATCATTACACGTTAGGTACATCAAAACTGGTGATATGTTGGTGTACTAAACATCTGTACATACCCATAAAATGAATACCAGCGTAATGTTATCTAAGAATGATTAAAACTAGAGTCATCCCCCTGCATAATCGCTTCACCATCAAAGATTTACATTATCAGCGAGCAAAGATAATTTTATTCATAAGGAGCGCTGGTCCCGGAACGAACCACTCGTTGGGGCCGCCGCGACTTCACATTATTATAGAAATTTCGGCGATACATGACCTTCTGACGTGAAGGCTACTACGGGAACTAGAGTTTAGAAAAAGAAATATAGTTAATTTATCATGCCTGTTAACCCCGTGAGGTATGGCAGAGATGTTGGTATACTACACACCACATTACGCCCATAAAAGTCCCATGTCCCATGGGCGAGCCTATTGGCATTGTTGTATATGATGAACGTAGCCATTTCTACGATTGGTGAATGCAATGTCAACCATGTGTTAAATGTCAGGATGACATAAGCCTGCCGGGTAAGCGGGATTGTCCGAAAGGGTTACCGCTACCCCGGAACATAAAGGGTTAAGGAAGGAACATGGATGGGTTTTAGTCAGTAAGAGTCTGACACTCCCTTCCACTCCACCCAGAGCGGGAGAAGTCATTGGATGATTTCTCACCCTCAAGAAATCATTCTCATGGGAAATCATATCAATCAATCAAATCATGGGAGGTTTTGAATTAAAGCATCAGAGCGTAAACCACTTCCCTGAATATCACTTGCTTTCCTCCTACAAACCTAACAAGCATCAACCACTTACAAATCCAGATTCTGGGCTACTACTGAGACATTTTAGATGGAAAAAAACAGCAACTTTTGTGCGGAAAAGAAAGGTAATAAATACTTAATGTATTATTACAGGGAATAATTATGTAACATTGTACGAGGGACTTCTGTTTATGTTGCTTCTTTTTGCTACTGTGCAAATATTACGACACAAATTTTTGTTAGGAAATGAATAACATGAACTTATTTCTTTATGTAGTCACTAGGACGAAATCAGAAATTTGTCTTTTTGATATATCTCATCGTAATTTTCTTTTCTCATCATTGAAAAGGAGTAAAACATGTCGTAGAGAAAATATTGCGTCACTTGAAGACTTTTCACTTTTTCACCGCAAATGAAGAAATCGACATCGACTTTAATTCGTGTTTTCCTAGTAGCACCTCCTCGCTGTACGTCTGATGGCCCCCGGGTGGCCGTTGCGTGAAGCTCCCGTAACCGCACGATTATGACTTTATGTCGCCCGCTATACGTCTGTTATTCGCGCTGGGTACCTAGCTAGTGATGTATTCCTGGTTTGCTTTCATATTTGTACGTTCGTCTAGATTTTGACTGAAAGAAAACCTCGACTTGTCTGAAAATTGACGTGATTTTTATTTAATTGAAATTCTGGAAAATTTGTCGTTTGTTCATCCGAAAATCCAATTCAGGAATACAGCAACAACTAAGGTTTGGTTGTAAAAATCCTCTTAAAATTTACTTACTCTTTACCTGAAAATCAAAGAATCTGAAAATCTAAAAATGAATAGTATAATGCAGGCTTCTCTTCACCTAGCTTGAGGTATGCAACCTCCAGGGACTCCTTACACTTTACCCCTGAAAAAGAAAATTTATTTTAAAAAACCCTTAACTGAAACCTTCAAGATAAAATTTACGCTGAAAGCCTCTCAATTCTACACCAAATAAATAAAAAATATTTTTCTATTTACCGAAAAAAATATTCTAGAAAGCATTTCAGCAAACCAAAACAGCTGACAACAGTCTTTGATAACGAATCCTGAACAAATATTATATTATGTGCCTTAAAATTGATGTACCAAGGCGGGGCTATAGGCTGCAGTAATGCGTTTAACCCCAAATATTACTGAATTCGTTCACGTATTGGCGAAAAATTCGCCTTACTCAGATCAACAAGAGATCTGGCTGAAAATCATCAGAGCGGAAAAACTCACAGGATTCTGCGGTTAGCGTGTGGGGCAAGGTATGAAAGGAGCGGGTAGAGAATAAAATCTCTATTCCTATTTTATATTACTCCAGGTGTTCTTCTTTAAGCGGGATTTTCCGAAAGAGGTACCGCTACCTCGAAACATAAAGAAAGGAACATGGATGGGTTTTAGGCAGTAAGCGTCTGACACTCCCTTCCGCTGCACCCAAAGCGGGAGGAGTCGATGATTACCCAACCTCAAAAAAAATGACTTCTTCTTTTCGTATGGTTAGTGACTAACCTGTTGTCAGAAGTTTTATGCTGACCAGATTTAGCGGCACATGCTTTTGACTGCCCAGTATCCCGTATTTGATGTAATGAGCTCCTTAAAATCGGCACAAGTTGGTTTGTGACAGGTGATAGTCTTTTAGGTAATCTTCAGGTCTTTTAAAATATCTAAGAATATTGAATCGTTAAATCGAATAACGTGCAACAGTGCACCTACACATGTTTAAATTTCCCAACTCACTGTTGCCAAATTAATGTTGTTATTCATACACATTCAGCCTATAAAGTGCCTGCCTGGTTTCGAACTCATGACCTTAACTCATAAGTCGGATCCGATACCACTGAGATACCACTACACTGCATATGTAATTAAAAAAAAGAAAATTTTGTGGTAAGCTGTGCTTTTATCAGCATTTATCCTTTGACTGACAGTCAAATAATAGACAAAATGATACCCTCTTTCTTAAAAAAAGAAGTTATAAGTTCATCACTTGGGTCCTCTAGTACATTTCTATGATTCTTATCACGTCGGCAAAGGTATCCCTGTCAAAAAGTTAACTCGTGCGTTGTCGACACAGTCCCTGCAAACATTCCTTTGAGAAATCATGGGTCCTTTTACTTATATACCTTCTGTTCAAGAGTTTAGGGCAAAAAAATACTTTTTTGATGTTTATCCCCCGAATTAGGGGCGAGGCGTGAATTTTAATAGACGGGTATATGTTGGGGTTCTGATTGGTAGGGGAGTAATTAAGGAGTCTGTTAAGAATTGTGGAGTTTGTGCTTTTTGTTTGAGGATTATTTTTGGTTTTTAGTAAAGGTTTTGGACTTTTCTTAGCGATTAATTAGAAATTTTACTATAGGTATTTCAGTACTATTACACATGTACGAAAAAGGTTTTAATGAATACCTACTACTTACGCTTAAATGGTATTGATTTATTTTTGTTATATTCTTACCATGCGATCATTCCAGTGACAATGAGAAGATATAAATAAAAATATGTATTAAAAATAAATCATTTATTTGGATCACAGCATTTTACACCTTTTATAAACCTGCCAAACTGCGTACCGGTTTGTCGGCAAGAATAGCGCTCTTTTTAACACATTTAGTTTATATTTTAAATCTAATTACACATCTAAGTAAGTGAATAAAAGTAAATGTAAGTAACAGCCCACAAAGAGCATATCGATTGTGCTGCCAACACCCGTTATTGCAGGCTTGTGGAAGGGTCTCCCTTCCAGACAACAGAGACTCAGTGCTTCATCCAAGCAACTACCAGCCGCGCCAGCAGTTCAGATGTGTTGAGTAAGTCAGTATTGAAATAAACAAATAAAATAAAGCAGTAAATGTCAGACAAAATCATGTTTTGGCTTATTAGTTCTTTACTAAGGTTAAGCCAGACAACATAATGTGCAACCAGCCCCTACAGTAGAGCTGCGTTTAGCCAAACAGTTAAAGCATTTAGAAACACATTAACAACAAGCATATTTCTTTCACTTCAAAATCACAAAAAGAAAAATCGTGCAGGCTAACACGAAATGTACAACAAATTCCTTTTTATGCACATTCCAATGCGGGGTTTGCTCCAAAGTATTTTGACATTGATTAATGACGTTGCTGAGATGGTGCAATGGACTGTAAAACGATACACCCAACTTCTGGGTCGGTATTTCGTAACAAGTTTCAGAGGAGAAATAAATATACTGAGGAACTTTGCGTCGCACTTGTTCAAGATGCCCAAAGAGTTTTGTCTCAATCTTTTGCAAGATTTTGTTAAGATTTAGAAGTGTAAGTTAGAATTAAGTAATAAACCTTTTTCCTTATTTATTATTTTAAGTGCCAATTTCAAGAAACTGAACGCGATCAGCACATGTAACCTGCGTTCAAGAGCTGTCAGTGTTGCCAACAATGTTGACACTCTCTCTTAAACTGGGTTTAGAAGTTCGTGAGGTGTGTGAACGCGTCCAGTTTCAGTGGTAAATTCAGCCCTAAGACTGTAAGATTTAAAATGTTGAAAATGACATAAAAGTATCAGTAATATTGAAATTATAAAAATGTAAGTAAGATTTTCATTGTACTCGTTTTAAAAATAAGTTTCAGTGGTAATTGTCATATCAACTTCAAGTGGCTGTAAGTTTGACCGAAATAGTAAGTAGTCTTAAACTCATGGGAGGTAGGCATTACCCGTTGTGCCAATCGGTTGGATAACTCTGCCTATTTTGTCTTTAATATGCAATTTTTGCTTTCCAGGTACATCACTAACGTTGAACATGACTATGGAGATCCAATGCGACATTAGGTGAGTTTAATAATAATAATAATTTACATACCTACCTATTAACATGGAAATAATTGGTGGCAAACTAAAATTTGGGACGACACGGTTGGCGCAGTGGTTGAGCGATTGACTGCTGCGCAGCATGTCGCGGGTTCGATTCCCGCTCGGAACAAATATTTGTACGACCTGCAAGTATTTGTTCCGGGTCTGGGTGTTTTTCTATTTATAATTATGTATGTATTTACAAAAAATAAATGTATAGAAGTAGTTTATCAGCCATCTTGTTACCATTACACAAGCATTAGTTTGCTTAGCTTGGGACTAAAAGGCGTTGTGTGAAATGTCCAAGGATATTATTAAAATACCAAAACGACCATGAAACAGGACATCCTGACAAGGTATTAACCTAAATCAGGTAAACGAACCTGAACAGTGCCCAAAAAGATAAAAGAAACCATCCTCTCGGACATCTAATTTAAAACAAGCAAGTCAACAAATGACGGTAGTCGAAATAACTAAGTTGTGCGGTCAGCCCCCACCACCAAACGCATCAGTCTCACATCGACCGTCCTCGGGGTAAGACTTGCGGACTGTCGAATTAAAAATTAACTTCCGTAAGGCGCTAGACGTGAAAATTTATCGGTCAGTCTATTTTGTTTATGGACGGTCGGACCTTTTAGGTGATTAGTTTTAGCTTTAAAGTGATTTAGTGTGGGTATGTTAGTTTATATTTAACGTTTATTTTAAGTTTCTGGTCTGATTTTAGGTGGTTGGATTAAATCATTCGGGCATGCAAAGTGCTTAGTATTAATTTTGGGAAAAATTATTGAAGACTTGCCATTTTGCTGTGACTAAAAACTTCGTAAATGTTAGACCATTATGCTTTCTTCGATTCCTCTAGTCATAAATCTTCTTATTTAAGTTATTGTATGTTCGCCTATTAGAAGCCGTTTGCTTATAAGAGCTCAACTATTTATACGGTTTAAATATTTATTGTCGTTCCGAGAGAATTTTTCTTACGGACCTATGGGGTTCACACGAATTTTGAAGGGTTAAAACTCACATAAAATCTAACCAAATTTACTTCTAGAAAAAACAAAATTCAGGCCCACATTCTCGTTATTTCTTTTATCGCATTAAAATTTAACAAGACCCTCTAAGAAGTCAAATCAGGTCCCCCACACAACCGAATTGAAGCGTTTTCAATGTAGTACGAAAGAAAATTGGAGCTAATCTGTAACGCGCCGGTTTCAGCTGAAATACGACCCTGAAGTATCGTAAGCGCGGCAATCGACGCCCGCCGCACTTTATACTGTTGTTTACCAAAGATTACGTAACCGCAGACTGGAGAGGTACACATCTTGTCGAAAAGCGGTTGGCTTATAACCCGCCTGGCTATAATATAATACCTTGTGGAGCCCGATCGAAGGCCACACATGCCTTGTCTAATCATTTACTTCAAACTAACTGCTGCCAGCGGCTTAGTCCGCCTAGATATCGGAAGTTATCCCAAGGGAACGCACTTCCGGGATAAAAAGTATGTGTTAATCCAGATCATAAATTACCTCCGTGCCAAGTATCATCCAGATCCGTTTTGCCGTTTGAGCGTGAAGGACGGACAAACATACAAACTCACACACACACACACACACACTTATTCACAAACTTTCGCATTTATAATATTAGTGTCATAGGCAAAGACGGTTTTGAACGTCAAAATTTACAAAAAACTAGAATTGATTCCAGTTGCTCCTTCCAAAAGGTAGTTTCATATGGATGGGAAAAGGATGGGCAAGAAACTCTACCGTTACTCTTTTAAAACATTTTCTACCTATACATTAATTATACACTACTTTATTACACTGTCTTTTATATTAGAATGCCTCGGAAAGCACGTGAAGCTGTTGGTCTCGGCTGTCATTCGTAGAGCTGTGACAGTCGTTATGGGTAGTTCAAAACCTGAAGATCTAACAGTTTCCACAGAGGCATGGGCTGTGTGTTTTTCAGTGCTTATGTTGTGGAGGTCAGATAGACAGTCGCTCCATGTGAAATACTGGTATTTATCTGCATCCGATCCGAGCTGAAGCCGATCTCAACTTAGTTGGGAAAAGTCTAGGCAGATTGACCTAATTTGAATTTGGACTGCTAAATGTTTAAAGAGATTTTCGTCTAGCACTTCCTTTATCATTTAGCTGAACATCTGATATTTAAAGGGTTTATGCTTTAGGATGATGAGTAACTAAAAAGGTTTTGAAGCGTTCTTTTAAAAGGAAGAAAACGTTCGAAATATGTTTTAACTTCTCAAAAGATACCTAACTAATAGGGACTTCCTGTATATCCGTAGCTTCAGTTAAAGGGGAAGTGTATGAAATAAGTACGATTTTTACACACAGTATGGTTTTTTATTTCTTTATCTTCAAGTGTGTGTTTCTCAAGACTACGTAGAGTCACATCTACATTAAATCCCCTGCTCTATGTCGGATGGCGCAAAATGGTTAATATTCATGACAGTCTGCGGGCGGCGAGTGAAATTGCTTCACATTTTTTATGTCTACTCCTGCTACAGTCAAACAAAAGTCTTTTGCTAAACTTTACGGGTTCCGTAGTTGGGTATTGTCAATTTTGGACTAGTTTCTGTAGCGAGGTCAACATATATTTGTGTTTCTTTTATCTTTCTCTTGTGGTCTTGCAGACCGCTTAAGATATTTCTAATAGTATTTAAAATGTTCTAGAAGGCACGTTTGAATTATATTGGAGTAGAATAGTTAGTCAGATAGCAGTGATAGCCTAGTGGTGTGACCGTTTGACTGCCAAGTCATAGGTCTCGAGTTCGAACCCAAGGCATGCACCTCTGATTTTAAGAATTCATGTGCGTATTGTATAATTATCACTTGCTTAAAATCGACGAAGGAAAACATGGGAAACCAGCATGTATGAGAGGTATTTCTCAACAGCATGTAAAGCTACGTCAGAGGCCCATGGGCAGCATAAAAACTCTGACACTAGGTTGGTCACTGACCACACGAAAAGAAGAAGAAGTTAGTCAGAAAGTTGTAGCTTGTTGCGTTGCTGCAAGTGCAAGTGTCTGACAGTGATCTCTCTATTCTAGACACTTGACATGAGTATCAGACACTCCTGTCACACAACAACTCAAAGATCAGACACATGTCTCTCAAAAGGCTGATTAACGTTTGCATTGGTTAAGTGGCGGCAAGTCACGGAATACAACTGCGACTCCCGCATTCCCTTTAAACTAAAGGGGAAGATTTATAAAACAATGGTTGGACCTGCTATTTGTATGGATTAGTGTAACAAAAGGAATGAATAGATTATAATTAAGGCAGGAGAATGATGTTTAGTTAAGTCATTATTATCACTTGGACAGAAACTTGACGTCTATAAGTGTCGGTTTTTAATTGTTATGTTTCATTAACATTGGCAGTTTTGGCCTGAATTCTAAATTCGCATCTAATTAATGTAATGCCATGTTAATAAACTCAGAACTACCAAGTTCCTAACATAAAATATGAAAAGAAAGAAATACATTATTTTTTGAAACCATCAAATACCCTCTCTGGGTGGAGCGGAAGAGAGTGACAGACTCTTACTGACTAAAACCCATCCATGATCCTTCCTCAGCCCTTTATGTTTCGGGGTAGCGGTAACCCTTTCAGACAAATCCCGCTTAAGGTGCGTTAGCTTGTATTAGTACTTAAAACAAAACATATAGATAACTTAAAGCACGGAAAAAAATAATCTGTACCTGAACGTCGTGAATTTAACAAAATGGCTTCCACACAGCACGATACTAGGCTATTGTGGAGACAGCAGATTTCCAGTGGTCACTCAAAACACACTACTTACCCTCTCACTTAAAAGTGAAAGTACTTACCACACTACCAAACACTATTTGACGATAACTTATCAATCGTATGACAGATTTGATGAAATTTCCGGTGCGCGTTGGACGCCCGAGCGGATATTACGTCTACCGTGCAATGTGGGTCACAGACCATTCAAATGGGTCCAATGGACGCCCATCGATCTGTTGTGTTGGGAAAAAAAAATGGGAAAAAACTGGGAAAGATTCGGACAGAGTTTTGTTTTGTCATGGAGAAAATGGTGAAATTGTTGGTGTTTTTTTTTTCATTTCATATTAGTATAGTGTTTCAAGTCAAATCAATTTTGATTAATGATTAGAAACGATTGTGGACCCTGTCGGGCACAGCAAAATTTTAAATTAGTAGGAAAGAGGAAAAGCGCTTTATTTATTTTACTTATTACTAAATATTTTTTTTTTTCCTATCTATCTCTTTTTTAACAACAGTATCAATGATTTATTTAATAGTAAGTATATTATTATATGGAATGTTTATTCTACTTTTTTCAGTGTTAGATATGGTTATTGGTCTCCGCGATTATTGGATCATTAAAGTAATAAAAATCTAGGTAAGTAAGTATTTGTTGACTGAGTGATTGGCTTCTGCCCTACGTGGTTTCGACTCATCCATACCCCTGCGTGTTTGCGCCTTTGACATTTATGATATGCCTACTTGGTAAAACTCAGTCACTAGGAAGTTTTTTTATCGATAATAGGTTCGCGCTTGACCACTATCTCACCTGATAGTAAGCGATGACATGGTAGACGGTGAAGCACGCTTGCCTAGAAGAAACCTATTCACTCTTGACTATAAGACTTCTAGGTTATAGCTATCGGGAAACACAGACTCCGGTAGAAAATTCCACTCCTTAGGTGTACAGTCAGCATCAAAAGTCGATGACCACATTTAGATTTTCAAAATCACTGTACATTATATCACCCATAAATCGCTCAACAAGAAGGGCGCCAGTAGTGAATGAACATCATTGAAGTTCAAAATTAACTGAACACCATTTTGTCATAAATTGCTGATCGTTATAAAATCCGAAAACATCATAACATTCAGTTTTACAAAAGTCACTGAACAATATAAAATGCTTGTTTTGGTTATCTAGTGTAATCTTGGCAACGTCCAAAAATAACTTAACATCATAAATAACAAAAGTTACTGAACATTATTTTGTTTCGGATTCGTAGAGTGTAAACTTATACTATCAAAAGTAGCTGAACTCATCATCTGCCTAGCCTTTTCCCAACTATGTTGGGGTCTGCTTCCAGTCTACCTGGATGCAGCTGAATACCAGTATTTTACATGGAGCGCCCATCTGACCTCCACAACCCAGAAACTGGGCAATACGATACCCCTTGGTAAGACTGGCTGTCAGATTTTCGGGCTTTTGACGACCCGTAAGGACTGTCAAAGATGCACAAATGACAGCCGGGACCAACGGCTTAACGTGCTTTCCGAGCCACGGAGGAGTCTAGGTATGTAAAGATGGTCACCCATCCACGGCCAACCCCGGCAAGCGTAGCTTAACCTGGTGGATCGACTTGTGCGGCTGTTAGTACCACGAGCTCCTCTATATCAAAAGTAGCTGAACTGCGAATTAAAAAATTGCTCGTTACTATCTTCAGAGTTATAAATCCAATCTTGTCCTATCCAAATGTTAAAAAAAAAAAAAAAAAAAATTAATTGGATGTTAATTTCGAATTTAACTTTCCAAAATATTTTTTTTTTTCATTGTATCAATGAGAAATATTAGAAGTGGGTGTTCAAGAGGCAAGCACATTTTTAAGCCTATTTTTCAAAATAAGCTCGCAAGTACTTTTATAAAGATACGGAATAATTTTTAAGCGGAAGCTTAAAAAATATTCCGTCGACGTCATCTAAGTTTTCTGTATTACGATTGAATAGTAACCTTATTTGTATAGCTATAAGACTCACTTTCAAAAATCACGCAGATTCTGTTTGAATTTATACCATCGACGTAATTAATGATTTACATGTGCATGTGTCTACTTTCATGTTTACACAACGCAGCAAATTGTCCCTCCGGTGCAAACTGCGTCTCTATAAGGCTGTAATCCGTCCCATCATGACCTACGCTTGTGTCGTCTTCGCGCACGCCAAACCCAAGTATCTGCATCGAATGCAGACACTCCAAAACCGGTTCCTTCGTAGGGTCTCAGGAGCTCCCTTTTACGTCCGTAACATGGACCTTCATGTAGATTTTAAACTCCCCACAGTCCAGCAGTTCATGAAACGCCTCTCGAAGCGTTTCTTTGACACTGCCATAAAGCACCGCAATCCCCTGATTGCGGCCGCCTCCCGATACACCCCGTCCCGCATCAGTAAGGTTCGCCGTCCACGGCATACCCTCATTGCTCCCGACGATGCCACCACTCTCCTCTAGGAGAGCAGCCCGGCTACTAGCACTGTTAGATTAGCACACAGACACAGTCGTTCCGTCCTCGCCGTCGAGGCCCGTCGCGACGACCCTGTCCACTCTCATCCCCCCGACCCTTGCTCGAGCCAGCCCGCGTTGCCGCTGAGCCAGTAGTTTTAAAAACCCCCGATCCAGCTGTCCCTTGCTGTCCCCCCCCAGCGACGCCCTAAGCCGAGGTCCGAACCCCGCAGGGGGTGCCCTTAGCGTGTAGTCGCTTAGTTTTGTCAGTTAGGTTTAGTTTTTATTAAGCCCTGGCTGGAGGCTACAATTCTTTTGTGGCAGCCACAGGCAAACCCGGTGAAGCAGTAGACAACGCTTTGGTTGAACTGCGAGATGCCATTCACAAAAAAAAAAAACATGTGTCTACTTAATTTATATACCTACTGAAAAAAATACACATTAAACCCAAAAAAAATCATTTTGTTCAGGGACTTCAGAGATAAACGATGCTAAGCTATTTTTGTCCAAAATTTGTTCAGAGACTTTAGAGACGAAGAATGTTATGCTTTTTTTAATATAACTTTGATTAGCGATTTTTGAAAAGTGATGTTCACCTACTTATGCCCTTTTATGATATTCATTCATTTCTGGCGCTTGTCATGTTGAGCAATTTAGGTATAATACGGTGTACAGCGATTTTGAAAATCTAAATGTGGTCATCAACTTTTGATGCTGACTGTACCTGCACATAATAAAAGTATTCCCAAAATGTTTAGTGCGTATGGGATGGCCAACATGTACCGATGGCACCGTACTTCTGGTAGTTTGATGATGAAACTGAAAGTTTCACAAGTATAGCTTGCAGACTGTAATTTGCTCCACTGCAGGGCAAACGCAAGGGAGGCAATCACGCCCTTATGCGAAACAGTAATGCTAGCGAAGGGGGTGACGGGATGGTTGAGGGACAGAGCCTCACGTCCCAGCCACCGCGGGAGACGCTCCAGATGTCGGGAGCTGCGCGACTACTCCCGGCCACCGTAGGCGCGGGTCTGCGGACGGTGAGTAATGGGTAGCTCACTGTCCGACGACCAGGCCCGTGCCGGACGGCGCATATGTGCTCCACCCGCGCCTCAATGAGATGTTAGCATTATAGACCCGTTGGGGCCGAAACCTATCGGTCAATAGGATTGTCCGATAGGGTTACCGCGAAACATAAAGGACTAAGGCAGGAACATGGATGGGTTTTAGTCAGTAAACCTGATAAAAAAGGGCAACTGTAAATAAACTATTGATGACATCCTTTGGTCACATAATTATAGTAAGCAAAGTCGTCCAGAGTAATCTCAAAACATTTCCTTTACAAACACATATCTGACGTCACGTCAATAGAAAATTCGAAACGTCAAAAAAATCCCCAGCAACACAACACACAGTATACGTCCAGTATTCAAACGCAGGACATTTCAATCAATGAAATCGCACTAGCGTCCGCTCAAACATCCGGCGACCACGCTGTGCTAGTTTGAGAGACTTTTCAACTAATTGGGGACTTTTATTTAGAATGCATGTGACGTGAAAATGTGTGATTGGTTGGTTTGTGTAGACATGTGTTTAGTGAGGAGCTCGTGTTCGACCGATCGCTCTTCACGTTAAGGTACGGTTTATGGGGTTGGTCCGTGGATGGGTCTTTACATACTGAGACTCCTCCGTGCCTCGGAAAGCACGTTAAGCCGTTGGTCCCAGCTGTCATTCATGGAACTTTGAGAGTCATTACGGGTCGTTAGAACCCCGAAAGTCTGATAGGCATGCTTACCAAGCGGTATCGTATCAGCCAGTTACTGACTGGGTTGTGGAGGTCATGCCTATCTGACCTCCACACGTCGTTTACGTAAAATACTCGTATTCAGCTGCATCCGGTTAGACTGGAAGCCAATCCTAACATAGTTGCGAAAAGGTTAGGCAGACTGATTGAGACATGTGTTTACAAAGTCAAATCATTTATTTCAAATAGGCACAAGAAAAGCACTTTTAAACGTCAAAATGAACAAGAAATAGAATTGATTCTAGTCGCCCCTTCTAAAAGGTAGTATGGAGAAGAGTGGGCAAGAAACTCCACCGTTACTCTTTTTACGATTCTTGAACAAAATAAATGGTGAAACTGCACAAAAATTATGATTTTTGGAACAATTATTTTCACATCACCCGTTGAGAAAACCCATCTCTAGTAAATAAATGTACGCCTTTTGAATAATAAATACGTCGTAAACTTTTATATTGGTTTAGAAATGAGAATGCTTCGACCAAAAATTGGCATAAACCGATGCAATGTACAAAAAATACTATCTACACAAAACTTTTAAGAGCTTTTGACTCGTGTAAAAAGCGCATCATGTCAAGGACCTAGACGACTTTGGCTCGATGTTTACGTGCTCAGGGTGTTAAGAAGTTATTATCCATATTTATTTATATTTTACTTCTTTTAAGTGCAAGTATTAATAAAATATACTTACAACCTAAAACTACAAAATGTACAAGTAGTAAAAAAAAGGGAAAAGCTCATGGGGCAAGCTCAGGGCGTGGGAAATGTGCCTAAAAGGCTGGCAGCGTTGCCACGTTGTATGGTGGTAATCTTTGACCTCAAAATTGACCAGCCCTCTGGTCACGTCACGTGTAGAATCGACCAATCGTTGGAAATACTCGATGAGCACTCGGACCCCACTATTTTGCCGGCCCAAGTATTTCAACCACAAACGGCTCGAACATATAACTTCCAATAAGGTTGTTATATTTGTGCCATTTGAGGTTTTCTGCACCTGCAGCAGCGGCTCCAGCACAGCCCGCGTGTCTACACAAGTTGCATCCCACAAAATGCAATTTAACGGAGTTAAAGTTAGTGGATTACTGCCGTTTCTTAACACAAAGAAAAGGCTATGAACGACTTTTACATAAATTCGGAAACCGCTGTCACCAGCCTTATCGAAAGTAGGTTCTGTAGGATTCAGTGTTAAACAGTATTTCTGAAACTGAATAGAATAGGCCACATGTGAACTTCGAACAAGATTCTACTTCACCAAAGGTAAATTTAATCAATCTGCCTAGCCTTTCCCCAACTATATTGGGGTTGACTTTAAGCCTAACGGGATTCAGCTGAATACCAGTATTACGTATGGGGCGACTGCATAATTGATCTCGACAACCCAGTCACTGGCGTTTTACGTGTTTTAACATTAGGCTATATATACAGGAAAGCAGGCGTTCATTAATTTACTAAAAACGAAAAACCTCTCAAAACACAGGAAATTGCTACTGACGGCTGCGAGTGTAGATTTCAGGACAAGCTACTTCTCACACAGACAACGTCACTTACTCCTGCGTCACCAGTCCTGACTCTCTTTATGTTTTAGCTGCTGAGATCAAAACTAAAAACGTGTAGTAGTCCAGAAAGTATTACATAAATGTGACTAATATTTTAGTTTATTTGGTGTTTTACGACTTCTACAATCGCAGACGCCACCCATAAAGCAGCTAATTTCAAATGAGACTGGGCCGGACACGTATGCCGCATGTTCTTTACGTCATGGACTAAGAGCTTCACATCATTGGTTCCGGAAAACGTCCAACGGCATCGCGGAAGCCCAGGCGAGACGAACTTGACGCTCATAGGAGGGACTGGTCCATATTGTCTAATGTTTGAGCTGAGTGGATAAAGGAAAGGGAGGATTTTGCCCTACAGTGGGACAATACAGACTAATACTATTATTACGACTGCAACGCAAAACGAAGTCACCTGATTCAACATCAGGCATTTTCAAATGCCTGATGTTGAATCAAGGTAAGGTTTTTATTAAGCTACTAAGTTCATCATCATTTTCAAATTTGTTTTCAGGCTATTTGTTAGAAGAGCGGTGCAGTTATTGACTGCCTTGTTGATTAGTCTGCTGGTGGTGTCATTCATTGTCAGGCTCGGTGTTATTTAGATTCGACAAAATGGAAAAATAAAATAGCCAGAAAAAATATTTTTGAGTTAGTTTAGATAGATTAGAATAGTTTGATTCGAGAACTCTCAATAGCAACAGATCAACGCCCGTTCAAACGGAATATGCTGCGCCTTTAAACTTTCAATTAAACTTAACTAGTGAAAAAATATTAGACCTCTGCTTACCCATCAGTAAATACAGGCGTCAAATAACAACAGGGTCAAATTGAATTTATGGGCATTATTTTAAGGGATATTCGCGAAAAAAATCAGCTGTTCCATACATTATTCTCCCATAACTCGTCAAAATGCACAGCTGAGTTTTTTTCGCGATTTCAGTGATAATAATAATAATAATAATAACCACCCTGTATAATACCAACCAGGAATCTAAGCTGTCCTTCAAACTATGTCAGTAGCGGTGTCAGTACATTATAGCGATTCAGGTATGCAAATTGTTCATCAGCTATTCAGTGTTTGGACATTCGTTATGCTCGTCCCGCGTCCAGCGTGTGTGACGCGCACACTGCGTGACTTTGTGGGGCGAGGTACAAGCGGTAGCGAGAGCGGGAGTGGTGTTCGAATAGCTGGGTGAAACGGAAGGGATTGTCACACTTTTACTGACTAAAACCCATCCATGTTCCATCCTTAGCCCTTTATGTTCCGAGGTAGCGGCAACCCTTTTAGACAATACCGCTTACAATCGTATGGACCTGTGCTGTCATATTTAAAAGAGATTCATTTTGTTTGAAAATTATTCGTTGATTTGGTAACCATTGAACAAAACAAAATGTCTGGATATGGAGTAGGCAAGATAACATAATTCAAAGATTAAATAAATATGTACACTTAAATTTGTCTATTACACCTACCAGTGTTTATCTCTGCATCACCCAAAAGGTTGACTGGTAGAAAATGTCTATGTCATTAAGACCGCTTCTGTCACTTGAACTGTGCTCAAAGTATTAAATAAATACACAAAATTGTACTTGTTTAAATCGCTACCTCCTCTACATACACCACAACTATCCGAACCACTCAAAACGGCATGTTTTATGTTGTGTGCGCCCCAATCGCCTACGGAACCATTTGATAGATAGGTTTTATTTAGGCTGCAGGCCGGATGTCAAGTTGCATTCACTTTTTGATAAAATAGCGCGGTAAAAAAAACCTTGTTTGATTTTAATAGTACTGTGTCGGAATGAAAAATATGTTATTTGTATTTGGAC